>NHZP01000016.1:0-600000 GCA_003313425.1 Pseudopyrenochaeta lycopersici | reverse complement strand
GGCAAAAGTCACGGTCCACACAACCCAACTCAATGCGCCAATTGCTGTGCTCGCACGTGCAACATCGCAGACCTAGCCAGGAAATTAGCAAAGCTGCACAAGTTTTATTGCGGTGGGAATAGGAGTGCCTTACAGTGCCAAAGCATATTCTGTCGCTCAAAAAGACCGCCATCGAAACAAAGCCTCCAAACCAGAACAACATCGTCAGTCCCTCGAGAGCCACGATACCGTACCGCGCTGCAGCTGAGCTGAGTAGGTGGCTGAATCGAAGCGGGATGACTAGTAATGGGACGAGTGCCACGATGCTCCATGCTGGCGCGAAGATCAGGAAATTTACTTCCGAGGGCGACATTTGACGCCAATGTGTTGACCACCATGACGAGACTGGTATATGTAAGTATGCAGGAGCAAATTAGAGCAGTTGTGATGAACACAAACCGTAAGCCATTAATCCGAGCACAGCGAGGGCGAGGGCGGCTTGGGCGCCACGAACGGCGTGCATCCAGTTGAACGCCATGTCGTCTTATCGTATCTCTATCCTTCTAGGAGAGCGTATTTAGACTATTATCCGTAGAGTGGGTTTGCGTTGTGTAGTATGCTCCAGAGTATTGATAATCGGTATCGAGGGCGTCCTAAGGAGCGTGTACGAAAGTGGTTAAAGGAGCGAAAAGCGACCAAAGGCAGCAAAGTCAGTTTGGAGGTGGAAAAGTCGCAAGAGTGTGTGTATAGACCGGAAACTCAAGAATAACGGCGAAGAAGAAAAGGAACCAGGCATTCAAAAGGCAACCTATTCTCGTCCTGCTCGCCCATCGACTTTGAGACCCTGCATGCGTCACTCCTCGCAATTCCCACTATGCATCGTTCGGAGATATCAACAGCCAGTCTTAAACCTGACCCACCACTCAGTCAACCGCTGCAAAATTCGGGAAATTCATGCCGTGGGATTTTCAATCGTCGCCACTGGCTGGCTGCGGTGGCTGTCTGGCCTTGCGTTTCAGACAGACGTATGCAACCAAGTTGCAAACCCTGCAACGTTCATGCAACAGCCGGTCTGCGAATCACGGCTGATTCGCCGCGTACGACTTTGAAAACATGGATTGGTACTGTAATGTCAGTGGAGAAGAGGGAATTACTAAAGATAGAGAACAGGAAAGTCGCATGCAGTTGCAGCATCGCAATGTTAGTTTTGGGCACAGCTGTCACGTGTCAAAGTTATAAGGATTCAAAGACCCATATCCGACAGTTCTATTAGATGATTAGCCGCCACCGTATCGACTGGAATTTATCATACACATGTGTCTCCCTACGAAGATGTTTCCAAGAAAGACGCTGTCTCGCGAGATCCGCTGTCCGATAGTTACCGTCAAGCAGATCAATGATTATGACTCCATCCGTCCGACCAGTCATCCGTATGCCCACTAAGAAACCATCAGTGCCACGTGCAAGCCGTTGAGCGTTCCAGCATCATCAAGCTTTCAGTACACACTGACTAATCAATCGAAGGACGTGAAGAAGATCGTAGGAATGTCGAGGAAATGACTCTATGTGTGCAAGGGAATCGCTATGGGTAAAGCAAGAAAGACAGAAAGAAACTAATTTTGATCATGATTCTCCAGATCGCACGGGTACCATACTCCGGTTTTGCTCTCAAATAGAGCGTTGAAATTGACACAGTGATTCTGCAGAAACTTAGTCTTGTTCCGGTGCGAAGCAAGAGCATCTGGCGTCCTAGTCAGAGTGGACATTTGGACGTGATCACACGCAGCGATGGGTACAGCGCTTGAGAAAAAGGCATTTTCAGCACAAAATTCTCAGACGTGGAGCACGGTGAAGCATGTTGACTTCATAAATCCTCAGCCACGGGGACTAAAAGGTGCTGCAGCCTGTGTCATCTCGTTGCACTTATTGACCAAGCTTGAGATGCGACGAAGAAGCGGGTTGTTGGGAGCGCTCTCGTTGAGCTGGATGTATGCAGCAGTCAGACGCTGTTTAACGACATCCATAATCTTCGGAACGATGTCTCGGATCTCGATGTCCTAGTGTATTTAATTAGCGTGTGACGTTTTTACAGCAAAAGTGGAGCTTACATTGGGATTAACACTCCTAAGAACAGCATCAAGCCAGACTAGACGCTCCGGCAAATTGCGCTCTAGAGCGTCCGAAACGACTGCGCCAGTGGACAGGGCGAGTAACGGGCTCACTTGATTAAGATAAGCTGGGTTGCAACGGACGAAAACGCTATCGAAGAGTTCGGCGGTGCGACTCGACTGCAGCCATTGCATGGTGCCTTGCTCGTAATTACCATCAGCCATTAGTTGTGTGATAGCTTCGGCCTCCAACTCTTCTGGCGTCTTCTGCTTGACAGGTGGACGTGTCGCCTGAGGTGGGGGCCGAGAAGGTGCCTGAGCTTGAGGCTGAGCGATAGACTGCTGAAGCTTTGTAACTTGAGCCTGGAGTTCAGCCTGGGTCGCAGCCATTGACTGAATGGTCTCCAGGCAGGTATGGACAGTGTCGGTGAGCTGAGCAATCTTGGCAGCATCTTCATGACGCTGTGCATGCGCTTGACGAAGCTGCCCTCCAATCTGTTGCTCAATAAGGTTTGACAGGTTCGAGATAGCAGGACCAACAACTGATCCCACAGAAGCGACCACCATAGGCTCGAAGGTTCCGGTAAGCTTCTTGGCGACTTGATCAGACAAGGACTGGAAGAGTTGAGGACTCTTGAGAGCTCGGGAGACAGCGTCTGGAACCTCCTTAGAAAGCTGGGGACCCAACGAAGACTTGAGATTGCTACTGATGCTTTGGTCGAGCGTAGAGGACGTCTTTGCCAAAACTTCGGGAAGAAGGACGTTGCGTATGTTCTCGTCAACCATATTCCTAATGACGCCTTCAACGTTCTCGGTGAGCGTACTGGAGACAAGACGAAGAATGGCCTCTTGCTTAGCACCGTTGGCTGCGTTCATTACACGCTTGTCCTCATCAAATCGTTTGTACATGACGCCCAACTCGCGAGAGAAGCCCTTGGTGATCTCAGCTTGTACAACTTCTTCAAGCTTCTTGGCATCTAGTTCTGCAGCTGGGGCTGGGGCAGAAGGCGAGGCTTGCTGTTGGAAATGTTTGCTGATAAGCTGCTTTGCCCATTCAGGGGCTTCAGTAGTAGACTGCTTAGCTGACTTGGACGATTCAATTTCAACTGGTGCCTCCGGTGCGACTGGTGATTTGGATTGCGGAGGAGCCTGAGCAGCTTGCGCGTACGACGGGGGTGCACGAGTTGATATAGCTGTCGACACCTGAGATGCAGTCTCTGCAGCCGCACGCTTCTTCTTTTTCTTCTCAGACTTCTCGCCACCACCATTGATGATGGCTGCGCGAGCAGCATCTTGCTTGCTCTCAACCTTGGCAAGCGTCGAAGCACGCATAGCAGCCTCGGGGTTCATAGTCTGTTTTGAGACGTGGCTGCTCTCCTTCTTCAATGTCTCCCGAGTAGATCTGTCAGATACAGACTTAGGCGGCGCAGGTGTATCACCAGCCGTGGAAGATTCGTCCGTAGTAACTGGCTGGGGTGGTTTAAGTTGGGAGATGGTAATGACCCCCTCCTCTTCAGCCTCCTTCGGGTGAATCGGCTCACCCTCCTTCTTCCAACCTAAATCGCTCCGGCGAATGCGCAGGACGCAAACACCTTTCGAATGCATGACGTATAATTCAAATAGAGCAGCATTATCGGGGTCATCGACATCGGTCGGCCCGGCGGGCTCATTGAGCATATGTAGGCTCCTGATCTGTCCCTTTGAAGTGAAAGAGTACTCAGTAATGCTCGTCATGATGGCGGTGGCATTGACAGGAGGTAGTGGGTTCTGTCCTCTTTCACCCTTATTCGCAAGGCGGGAGGTGTACGCAGCCTGGCTCAAGACGGGCAGGTTGTACCTAGGGCAGGAGACGTGAACAAAAAAGATCGAGTTCCTAGTAGGATGGGCAACAGCCATGATGCCTGTCCTAGGATGGAAGGAAACACTGCAGATCGCGTCGGATTCATTCTCGTGTGGTAGATGGATCTCCTGTACAGCTTTGCCGAGGCCAAGATCCCAGAGCTGGAAAGCGTGGTTCTGCTTCATGCCGACCATGACATATCGTAGCGCAATTCCCTTGGTGTATGGCTTATCTTTGTCGAAGAAGAAGACTGAAGTGGGCCAAGACTTAGCGTTCGGTGTGGTAGTGTGGAACTCGAGCAAGGTCTCGGACACTTCCACCTGACGAGCAGGGCTGCGCGGATTGCCCAGCTCAGGCTCTGTTAACGAGCGAATGTCCCAGAAACGCATACGTCCTGCCTTGTCCAACGAGACAATGATCGTATCATCCTCACTAAACGTGAAGTCCTTGCCAGCCTTACCAGTGAGGATCTTGAGGGAACGCTCTTTAAGATACTTTTCTGTATGGCAAATGCGGCTCTTTGTACGAGCATACTCCGCAGCGACCTTTGGGAAAACGATATGGATGGATTTGCCCCTACCGACAGCGAAGAATTCGGGATGGCGTGAAGATGGTTTAGCACGTGTCTTCAATTGACCACCAGATGTGTTATCATCTTGAGAGGGCGATGGAGGGAGCATGAGACCCTGCGAGTCAAGGTTTTCGCCGAATTGATCCTCGCGGGCAGGATCAAGAGAGGTCCAAAATACGGTGCCATTTACACCGATACCAAGAATGCTCTCCTGAGGCTGTTGTGAGTCGTCTCCGGAGGTGCAGAGGGCGATGTTGAAGATGCGCTCCTGGTGGTTCTCAAAGACCTGGCGATAATGGCCGTTCTCTTGACGAATGATACGGAAACCGCCCTTCTTGACCAGGGCGTACACGATGAAGTTCTTGCTAGCTGAAACGAGAGAGCGGTCGATCTGATCGAAGTCTTTCTTCAGCCTAGCTATGTCCATGAACAGCTCGGATTTAAAGTAGAGCCGCCGGGGCGGCATCTGATTGACGGTGATGGTGGCAAAGGCGCGCATGGGGAACCTGTAGACTATTACCGTCTGGTCCTCACCCTTTGCAAGGCTCTCCTCAGCCTCAGCAGTTTCCCAATCTTCAGCGATGTTGCTATCAGCGACCTCGGTAGCGACTTGCTTCAAGGCGGCCGCGAGAGGCTTCGGTAAAGTTGCTTCGATCTCCTTAGCCTTGCTTGCATCTTCGAAGTCTTCTTTGATTTCAGTGGCCACGTCAACCATGGCCTCCTTTACCTCAGCAACGTCTTCGGCAGGCAAGTTGTTGAGCTCCTCAGCCAGCTGAGCGTCAGATTTACCCTCGGCCTCAGCAAGAGCTTCTTCAATCTGCTGTCCGACTTGTTCGCCCAAGTCGCTCACAGCCTCAGCCACAGTTTCGTGTGGGTGAGATGAAATGGGCTCATTACTAAGACTGGGGATCGCAGCGGATGTTTCAAACGTGTGCTTTGCCTTAAGAATCTCGACCTTCGGTGGGGGTGCTTTCGAGGCTTCGGGGGCAGGAGTGCGATTACGGGGGCTTGCAGCTTCGAGCTGGTCGAATGGATTGATGTAGGTGAACTTGGGCGCGAGAGAGGTAGCCTCTGGTTGGAGTCGCGAGGAAGGTGCCGAGCCGTCCGAGCCAAAAACTCTCATTGGTGATGCAGAAGGGGGTACTTCGCTGGCAGCCGGGTTAAAAGACACCTTCTCCAACTGAGCGTCAGCGAGATCCTGCGCGAGGTCATCCACAACCGTTTCAGGCTTGATGGAAGCGACAGGCGGAGAAAAGGTGCCAGCAGATGCTCGGGACGAGCGACTGTCTGACTGAGCCGGCTTTGGGTGATTCAACAAGCGTAGAAGTAGATCTTGAGGGTTCTCTGGTGGAGCCGGCACGGACACGGGCTGCAAAGCGGCAGAAGCTGATGAGCTGGCGCCCTGCAACGGCGACTGGTTCCCTATGAAGCTTGCCACGAGATCTGAGGCTGAGACGGTGCGACCATGGGCCGGAGGACTCTCGGAGACGTGTGCATTTTGCGACACGCGTCTTGGCTGACTAGCACCTGGCTGATTGAAGCGTAGCAGATTGAGCAGATTCACAGATTGTTGCTGTGGCGTCTGCTGGGAGACGGAGCCTTGTTCGGGCGCTGGTGTGTTCGCGGCAGACGTGTTGGGCGACATGATGGCGCTTTGGTGGTGGGGGCGTGGGCCGCTCGGGGATGGAGAGTAGAGAGGCGAAGACACAGAGGGTTGTTGATAGCCATGCTGGTTTGGGCTGTTCGAAGCGCCACCGTTGAGACGAGTCAACAACTCTTGCAGATCCGCCATCTTGGTAGAAGGTGGGGGGGGGGGCAGATCTGTGTGAAGCTGTCAGTAAAGCTGATGAGAGTGCAGGACAGGGACAGGCTGCTGGAAATGACGGCGTGTTGAGATGGGGCACATACTTTACTCAAACCCAATATTCGCGCGCGAGCTGGGCAGGCCCCAGGCACTCAAATTGCGCGGAGCTGGACTGTTGTAGCAGTGTTTTGGGGAAGAAAAAAAGCTGACGAGCAAATTGGTGATGGGGCTGACAGATGCGATGGACCGCAGAAGATCAATTGACGGCGAGAGAACCGTGGATGCGAGCTTGAGGTAAGTTGCGCTGGCGACTAGGCCGAGAGGGGAAAGGTTGTCGCGGTTGTGATCCGATGGCTTGTGGAGATCAAACAACCACGCACCACGGATGGGTTGAGCACTTCCAACTGTGAGATAGAGTCATATTGCCTTTACCTCCAACTAGTCGACAATCTAATAGTTGATATCGGCCATGCGACATATGCAGCCTTATAGTAAGCGCGCTTGACATGTTACCCGGGAAGCTTGATAAAGAAGCTCTCCCCTGGTACACTCCCTTTCCAGAGTCTCCACACAGAGACCAAGTAGTTGCAGCTTACTCTTTCACACTTCCTAGTTGGAACTACCAAAAATTAAAAGGCCATGTCTGGTACAATTATTCTAGGACAGCAATCATGTGACAAACAGTCATGGCCAACACAGTCAGTTCACGTTCCACAAACCAAGATGACACACTAGGCAAATCTTCCCCCTCCACGTATTCGAACCTATGATTTCATTATTACCTGGTACATAAGGTTGATAGTCCGTTGTATGCTACATTTCACCCCAGATCGACAACAATTAAATCTGTCATACCTAGAGTCACAGTCACACGCTACGGTCGTGTCATTCAAAAATGAATTCTAGTCTTCAGGTTTATAAGTAGCTCCTCGGCGCTAGAAAACGGTAGATATTTACGGACAAGCCTGTTGAGGACAGGCATGGTAATAGCTCACCACATGAACACACTGTCGTAGATACTCGACCGGACAAGCAGGCACCAACCAACACAAGTGGCTAAAATGGAAGGGATGGGTTAAGTGAGAGAAACAGTAATTTATGATAAGGTTGAAGGCTCAAATGTGGGATCGCCTAAGAATATGTCAGCTGAGCACTGAAGAACAGAAGGCTATAGGGCTTCGAGACCACTGGCTGTTGTATGAGATTAGAAACTTTGACGAGACCTAGATTTGGATGATTCACATAATGCAAGTAGCACAACCGACAAGGCAGTGAACATTTGGTATTCGTTAGAGATAATATTGCAAGCATCTATCGTGATGAGCAAACTCTCATTCATCTCTGAAGATCCACCTCCCACCCTTGCGTTGCGCCTCAAGCCATCGCTCTTGCACGATCTTCTTCTCATTTTCAGCCGCTTTCTCTCTATCGTCTTGCTGCTCCTGCGTCGTCGGAAAATCAACTCTCCAAAACCCCGGGGGCGTTCTACGCCGCTCATAAGCTTCTCGATGTTTCCCAGTTTCCTTCGCCATCTTCTTTGTCCGTGCCTGGAGAACAAGCTCTTGGCGCTCTTCAGATGACATCTGTGTAAGTTGTATGTTGTTATATGCGTCGCCGAGATAATCTTCAAGTAGGGCTTCTTCCTGAGATGATGGCAGAGGCGCTTGTGCTTCTGCAAAAGCTCGGAAAGTTGAACCACAGCATTGTGGATTGGTGCAACCAGGCAGGCACATGCGGTCGCCTCGTTTGCGAACGGTTTCGGAGAATGCATAACTGTAGCCTTGATTGTAAGTTGGGTTCGGCTTGAAGTCTTTAATATCGAGCTCGGTGTACGGTTTTTCCCTGAGGCGACCTTTCTCCTTCGGGGATAGAGTGCGCGGTTTTCGTGCAGTAGGCTGTGGCCCGAAATTTTTCATGGTCCAAATCGGCCGGTCATCAAGGATTGGGCTATCACGAGGGGTTGAACGAGACTTCAGGGTCATGCTTGTCACTCTAGGCGCATCTGAAGGGGTGTGTGTGGCATTCATGGCGCTAATTGGAGGCGTGGGAAACTGCTCGGATTTGATCGTCGCAGATCCCAGTGTTGAACTCTGTTGCAATCTCTCTGCAGGTGACTGGGGACTCTTCGAAGCTTGCAGCCTGCGATTAAACTCCTTTCGGGCCAGGTGCGGTGGCAGCCTCAATTCATCCTCCCCTTCTTTTCGTAAACCTTTGGCTCGCCTTACCCGCTTATTGGGAGGTTGTCTTGGAGCACTGGGAATCGTGTTCAAATCGAGAGGCCTAAGAACATTTGCCTCTGTCTGAAGCGGACCCATTGGCTCGCTAATTGCTCGTACGTCGGTGAGTGCGACCTGGGGTCTCGCGAACGTGTCATGAAGGTAAGTAAAATCATTTAGCGCCGTGTTATCCTCTTTCTTAATACCCTGTGTAAATGGGGCGCTACTCGATCTCTGGTGTCGGAGGGTGCCAGACATATCAGAGTGAATTAGAGGCTTTCTCCTAGGGTGACGAGGTGTTTGCAGTACATTTGGAGCAGGCTCATCGAGGTCAAAAGTTTCCGTCCGCATTAGTTTAGAGGCAGTAATGGGCGGGCTACTGAGCTGCTCCTCCTTTACGCGAATGGGCTTTGATGGGGTTCCGTCCGAGGATCGGTCTGCAAATATTTCAAACCGCGACTTCGAGTTCTGACCTCGCTTCCGCTTCAGTGATCGCTCCGAAACAAATTGTGGGATGTCGTCCTCATATCCATCATCCCACCCTCGTTGTTGATTAACTTGTTCCACGATCTCATCCTCCGTTGTCTGACTGGAGCTGGGGTTCGTTGCGTATAGACGTCCCTGCCCATAACGTTCGTTATTTGAATTAGCAATTCCCTCATGCGAGAGAATAGCCTGACCAGGGTGGGTAAGATCTCGGTCCTCTGGCGTGTTGTGCATATCTAGGCTCACCGGCTTTGGTGTGGCCGATGCGCTTGAAATCCTAACTTCATTATGAGTATCTAGATCTAGAGAGATCGCCCGCGATAGAGCACCGGTTGCCGAAAATGTTGGCGAAGCCGTAGGAATAGGGGAAGACTGTTTTGGATCTAGGGGAGGTGGTGATATCCTTACGGTAGCTATCGATATTGGGCTCGAAGAGTTCTGAGGACGATATTCCTGGAGATGAGGAAGAGCTGACATCTTAGCTGGTCCGTGTTCAGTTCTAGCCTCGCCTTTGAGCTTCTGCTTCCCAGATTGGCGATCAGCGTATTCCTGCCACGCACGTACACTCTCCTTCATGTCTTTGTTCTTTTGCATAACTGCATTGTTCTTTCTTTCAAGGTATCTCACTTTCTGAGTGATGTCATGATACTTCTTGCTCAGCTCATTCAGTCTCTCCGTAAGGTGGCGATATTCCTCTGCGGGCACGGGTGGCTCTCTGACATCGATGTCTTTCACTTTTGGTTGCGGTTCAGCAACATCGTCCTGCGTTTGAAGCTGCTTTTTTAATTGCTCATTTTCTGCAGTAAGATGCTCGTTCTTAACAGTCTCGTTGTCAATGTGCCTGAATAAAATCTGCTGGTGCTCCTCCTCTGCGCGAGTCTCAGTGCATGCTTGAAGCAGTAACCTGTTCTACCTACTTTGCTGAAGCACTTTCGAATGTTCCTCTTCCCCTGACGCATCATTAATAAATGCTATCGGGCAGCTGAGCACACTCACTCTTTTTCCATTCCAATTCGAGGTCTGGTGCAATGACCTCATCGTAGACGCGTGTCCACAGAGCTCTGTTCTTCTCAATCCACGCCGCAAAGTCAGCCATAACTATCCAGATAGCATGGTAAAATCAGAGAGAGGCAGAGCTAGTGATAGGTGGATTATAGATAGGATATCGTAAGTGATGTGTGCTGGGTAGTCATAAAAGCCCGAAGAACGCGCTAGAGAGACGCGAAGTCACGGGTTGTGCACGGACCTTTCCTGCGATAACGATAAGACATATCTCGAGGATAGTGTACTTTCGCCGCCTGAATCGAACACATTCGCTATGAAGCGGGCGCATGATGGAGAAGGGGATGGCGAACCCCCAGCAAAGGTGCGACGGCTCTTGAGATATGACAAACTGTCAAGACTGAGCGATGAGCTGCTTGTGCGCATTTTGTCCTTCACTCCGATACCCTCGCTTCTCGCCTGCCAAAGGTATGACACCGCAACAAACATACAGGACTTTCACTAACAAGTGTAGGGTATCGAAGAAGTTCAGCCGCCTTTCAATAGATTCAGAACTCTGGAAAGCTGCCTACTATCGAAAATTCGTGCTCCCAAAAGCTTCCCGCATTCCTGGAATTAAAGACCTAGGTGGGCCCGGCCGACTACATTATTCCTCGAGATTGTCTCAGTGGCTAGATGAAGGTTATCTGGTCAAAGATGGAGTCCAAACAGATTGGAAGCAGCAGTTTCGACTACGGCACAATTGGGCGCGAGGACAGTGTGCCGTCACCGAGATTGTGGTTGCCGAAAGGCCTCCAAATCCACCACTCCTGGTCATGATGTCAAATAATACAGTCTATACTGCAGACTCTATATCTGGCCTTCGAGCATGGAGTTCAAAGGATGGTCGGGAGTTGTTGGCATCTACACCACTCTTCTGTGAAGCGGAATCTGCCCGACTACCAATATCCATGGCAATAGATGCAGCTGAGAGTGATGACAGCATCGAAAGAGTTGTAATTGGCTTTGAGGACGGCTCATTCTCAGTCTATGTGCTCAGAAGAGACTACCAGAGATTTGACATTGTCTTCACGCATCCGCCGTCAACTAATGGAATGCTGTCAGCACTTGCATATTCATCGCCATATCTTCTAACAATGACTGAGGACCACCTGCTTTCACTATACACATTTAAGAATACTTTAAACGCCTCTGGTACACTGGAAGCTCCAAAACTCCTATACTCATTACGTTCGCACACCGCATGGCCACCTGTATCCTTGTCCTTGCGGACAGCAACGGCAAGCATGACTGCCGCGATCGCATACTCCCTCCCAACCTACCTCTCTGGATGGACTGTAGGCGTTCAAGAGCTTATGTTATCACACGAAGGGGAATTACTCGAGTCTCGCTTAGCCACCGCAGCAGATGAGCATTCCTTCACTCTTTCTACATATCGGTCTGCGTCTTCGCCCTCGACCCGCTCGTCGTCCCCGTTCCCCGGCTCCACCCGAGAAGCGTCATTGACCAGCAATCCAAGTAGATCGAAGCCCACTGCGATGTCATACTCACATCCATATCTTCTTGTGGCCCATCCAGACAACACTCTGTCGCTATATTTGGTACGATCAACTTCATCCGTGCTGTCGATAAGCTCTGGTAACCGTCTTTGGGGCCACACGTCTTCAATATCTGGTGCTCATGTTGGTATGCGCGGTAAAGCTGTTTCTGTGAGCCGATTAGGCGATGAGCTTCGAGTTTGGGATCTGGAAGGTGGCATGGCTTCATCAGCGAGCCGTAAGCGTTCGAGAAACGGCGAGTTAAGTGTTCGAGTGCAGCCTTCAAAAATCATTGATGAGGATGTTGGAGATGAATCCAGACAGAAGGCTGGACTACGGCTTGCACTTGAGCAAGGTTTCGATGATTCCACTGTAAGCCGAGGCTGGGTAGGCTTCGACGAACAGAATGTCATCGTTCTACGAGAGAAAAGCGAAGGCAGCCAAGCGCTAGTTGTTTACGACTTCACATAATGATGTGGAGAAGAAAAAGGCCATATTTTCAAAGCGTATGCTCCTACCGACTACGTTTCGCTTTTCACCTTTGCATCTGTCTGATCATCTACGAAGATGCTGCTGCCAGTGTATTCTCCAAAGTCGCCTCAATATTTTAGAAAATTTACCTGGATCGGCCTATTGATCAAAGGATCGACACAAAGTGCGAGAGTCGTCATATGCAGACACACAGTCACAAGGCTCACGAAACGATAATTTCCCGGCGTTTGTGTCCTAGGTAGTACTCTATAACTCCGAGAAACGAAACGACAAGAATATCTCCTATGACAACTACTGTCGCCTAGCCCTATCACTCGAGGAACGGTCTTGTTGATAAGCGACCTGCCAGTGATGAATCAGCCGTTCTACGGGATTTGGAGGCTTTCCGGAATTCTGAAGAAAAGTGAAGACGGAAGTAGAAGATGTTAAAGAGTCATTTGTGTCAAGACTGTTGCACATTTTGAATGTGTATATGGTACCTACGATAATTCAGTTGGCTCGTACAAGCTCTGCTTGTTGCTGAGATATGCAGATTAAACCTGGAAGCAAAGCTGCAGCCGTTTATCTTGCGTGAGTTGGTTTGGAGAGGCGCCAGTGGTGATCTCTGTTGATATCAAGTACTCTAAACCGTCGAGTAGTACCAGAAGCGTACTCTGCTAAACACCGCCCCTAAAATAGACACCTGTTTGAATATGCTTAGCTCAAAGCCACTGCAAAATTCTTTGAACAATTGTGTCATCACTGCGATCGCTCAACCTTGCACTCAGGTAGAAGTAGTCTCCCTGAAACCAAAAGCACCTCTCCTTCAGAATGTCAGCGCTGCGCCAGAGCAAGCTTCACGGAATTTTTACAGCAATGCTTTACGCAAGCAGTCTGACTCACAATGCTACTACTATACGCTTGGGTACTAGAAGTTCTTTCGTTTAAGAGAGATTAGCGATGCAACACAGCAGCTGTTACTTTCAGCCTGGCGCGCCTTGTTGCGGAAATGATTGCGCATTGCACCAGAACAACTCCCTCTCAAGCTGACGGTCCATGTTAAACACTGTCTTTCATATTATAACGACAAGTTTTTCCGCCATGCTGCAGACTGTATCGCGATTCCGTCGTGTAATAGCCCACTGAAGTAAATATACCTTGCAAGCTCTCTGCGCTCACTTCTTGGAGAGGTTCAGGTATTCGAGGATGTAAATTATGGATCATGTGGGTCACTAGAGCTCGTCGGGAGACCACATCTCAACATCAAATTGGTGCCGTGGGATTCCATCATCTCGACCATGACTTTGGCCATTGGGCCTTTCGTACAACAGTTGACATCACATTCTTCAAGACCGCGTTTCTCATCAGGAGCGTCAGTTTACAAGGCACAAATGTGTGACTCTGATAGATGTAGAAGAGTTCTTGGTCCAGAACATTAGACAGCCAAGTCTCCCCGTGGCGGGATCCATCACAGGACTTGCTTTCTTACTTTGCACATTGGTGCACACGCAATGAAGAGTGGTGATTGCTTGGAATATTTCAAGTATCGTGCCAGTAGTCACATCTATGGATGACTGATATAGCAGAGATCTTAGAGCAGCTAGTTTGTTGGAGACAGGGTAGAAGCAATCGTACCATATGCGTGGCATTCTATAACCGAACAGGAACGACGTGCAGTGTTGTGGACGCATGAATTTATAGCAGCTGCATGAGAATAAACTTTCTTTTCCACAGTAGAGCCACGTGCGCAAGTAAAAGTCTGGGTTACACGTTCTTCCACGCCTAGCTAGCCGCATCTGCGGTTCTAGATCTGCACGAGGCCGCCTATCAAGCGAGGTTGGCTTCTCGAATGACGTCGAGTAGAATGGAAAAGTGCTCCTGTTCACACACAAAACCACATGTTACCATAACATTATGCTGGCAGGATCTGAGCTGATTGGCACATCGACATTCCTGCTTACCAGCAAGACAGTCTCTCATTCCAACAGACTGTTCGCCGCCCGGCCCATACATCCGGTAGGTGTATAACGGCGGGGCTAACCGAAAAAGGCTAGCGCGACACACACCGTGCCTGCCGCGGAAAGATATTTTCAGTGACCTTCCTGCGTGCCCCTCGTTCTCTCTCTCCCAACTTCCAAACCCTCAGCTCCCGAAAGATCAATTGGTGGTGGTGCGAATTGCACGACTGTTGGCTATTCTCTTCTGAAGACACGACGACGACTATCTTCTACGTCACTCTCTTACTGAACGGCTTATAACGGTACGTGCAACCACGTGCTTGTGGAGAACCTGTAACTCTAGTTGGGAAATGTTGCTGACGGAACTAGGTCTCTTCCTCAAACTTCACATACAATGGATTACCAAGCTCCTGCTGCTGGCGCCGGTGGCCGTGGTTGCTACAACTGTAAGTGGATTGCTACTTTTGCCACTTGAATATCATAACGCCCACTTGCAACCCCGCTTTTGTCTTTTCACCGGAAGACACGGGAACAATCGATACTTCACGCGCCCACCCGGGCTCTGGTCTTGGGATAACAGTACTACGCCCCCAAGTTCTCCCACATCTCGATTTCTCAGGTGGAATCCTTCGAAATCCTGCCAAGCGTCTCACCTCACATTTCGCATCTCTTTCGTCTTCACTTGATATACTCTCCACCATCCGTTCTTTGCGCCTTAACTTACAGATTATCAGGCGGAGACTCGTCTCACCGCGCTGCTGAGTGCCCTACCAAGGGAACTCCTACATGCTACAACTGCGGCGAGAAGGGCCACGTTAGCCGCGAGTGCACCTCTCCCCAGGCTGAGAAGACCTGCTACCGCTGCGGTGGTACCGGGCACATTTCCCGCGAGTGCACCAAGGAGGGAGCTGCTGGTGGCTCCGGAATGGGTGGTGGCCGCGGCGGTGGCCAGGAGTGCTACAAGTGTGGCCAGCAGGGCCACATCGCCCGCAACTGCTCCCAGGGCGGCGGTTACGGTGGTGGTCAGGGTGGTTACGGTGGCCGTGGAGGATACGGCGGTGGTCAGGGCGGCTATGGCGGAGCTCGCCAGACCACTTGCTACTCTTGCGGAGGTTTCGGTCACATGAGCCGTGACTGCACCCAGGGCCAGAAGTGCTACAACTGTAAGTGAAGAGTGAGTACCGATGCGTTTGGCATGTCTAACTTTGGTATAGGTGGTGAGGTCGGCCATCTGTCACGAGACTGCCCCCAGGAGACTTCTTCCGAGCGCGTGTGCTACCGCTGCAAGCAGCCAGGCCACGTCCAGAGCGCCTGCCCCAACTAGGCTGTGTGTCCGGGTCCCGTCGATGTCTTTGATCTGGAACGAGTTTCGACTGCTAGAGATTGCGGCCACGATTTAACGATTCATCGACATGATTACGATTTCCTTTCGTCTGTATATTTTCTCATTCTGCGGCTAGCTGCCGTTTTTCGACGCTTACACGAAAAGCATATCATCGCCCGGCATGATTGGACTTGGTTCTTTCCCGAGTTGGCTGAACTGTCAAGAGAGTTGGTTATCGGAAAAGTCTTGATCCAGGAAAATTTTGCATCTGGTGGGAGATACAATGTGGGTGGGTAGGAGAGCGGATACCTCTACGCGAGCAATGAATGGGAGCAGTGCTTGGTCTGCGCGTGGACTGCGATTGAAGGACAGTGAGGCTTCTTGTGCGGTGGACGTCTGATGCGCTTGGTCAGGACTGAATAGCCAAGGAGTTGGATGGAAGTCGAAAAATACATAAGAAGCCTGAAAAGTTCCCGCCATTTGGGCGGGCTCCTCAACTTATATTGCGCCATTTCTATGAACCGTGATGACCTGCGCTAAACTAGTTTAATTTTGCCAGACTCGACATTTATGTACTCACAGTTGGACGGACAGGCTCACAAGCCCACCGTTGGGTTCAGTGCTGTGCAAAATTGTTCTCGCATCGAATTTAAGGTCGCTCACAATCTTGGAGGTGGGAAAGCACTGTCGCAGCAAGGAGACTGTAGGCATTCAAAATTCACGCTAGGTGTGCCCTAGTATTTCTTTTCCCACAGGGCTGCGTTGGGTGAATCGGGGGTGCCAAGCCCAGTTCCGCACTGGATCATGGCGCGCATCCCACCCAAAACAACAACGACAACATTCGGTTGACGCAACTGCACCACCAACGACGCGTTAATTACGGAATCTCGCGCGTATATATTTGGCATTTCATAGGCTGCAAGTATGGCGCCTCAAAGAAAGCGCGAAAATCGCGAAAACAATTTCTACAATGTCGGCGTACAGGGCAGGTAGGCAAAACAAGCGCTGGATAACTGCATGTAGATGTTGACAACATACACAGGAAAACTGGAATCACACTTGCAGACCGAGGTGTGTACGATGAACACGGCCTAGAACCTATTTCAGGCATCTTCTCGTCGCCAGAGAAGTCACCCCCAAAGCGCGGAGGTACGGTGACCGCGTCAGAGTCCATGGATATACAGGAGAGTAAGTAACTCTGGCGCATTTCAAGGACTCGCGCAGTGTATGCGACAAATGTTGCACATGCGCTAAGATTTGCGCAGGCTCTGTTCCAGATCTCACTACGTCCCATCATATTCTGCGCAATGGCCGGACGCATCTCCCACCACCGCGATCGCTATCGCCAAAGAAAACGACGCTTGGATCTTCGCCCCGTCGACAAACGTCCATGGCTCCCAGAGCCAGCTCGATCAATGTTTCTAGCCCCGCACGCGCCACCTCACATCCTATTGCCAGACGATTGGACTTTGAACAAGACGAATCAAGCTTGCAGGAAACACCGGCTTTGAGCGGATCAGGAGCACGACGTGGGAAGCGTGCGGATGTATACGACATCCCCGAGCGTAGTTCACCTGTTCGACAGCCGAGCGTTGTATTGGAGGAAAGCTACGCACAGGAAGAGATTACAGCTAATGAAGATTCGATTGTCATCAACGGCGGCACAGAGGAGAGCTTCGTGGCGCAGATTGGAGAGGATGCGACCACTGGGGCAGAAGACCTCTTGGATCTCGAGGAGTCGGAAATTGCACCAGAACCCGTGAAAGTACCGGCTAAGAGGGGCAGGAAGCGCAAGAGCGACGTCTTAGAGCAATCGCACGAAGAAGACACGACCACTGCCAAACCGCGAAAACGAGGCGCCGCATCAGCCCAGGCTTCGGCAATACAGAAAAAGGGCAAGAAGAGCGCGCATTCACCAGCCGTCCAGCCACGACGGTCTCAGCGTGTCTCCGATATTTCGGAGCAGGGACTGAGTATGTTAGATGCATCAATCGATGCCTCTATAGACAACTCTGAGCAGATTGACGAAGCGCCTGTTGTGCCGAAACGTCGAGGAAGGCCCCCACGGGCACTGCAGGCTACTGGGAAGGACGATGTTACGCCAGCAAAAGCATCGCAGAATGCCTCTGCGAAGGAGAAGACGAATACCGTGTTCAAAAAGCCTCCAAAACCTGTAGCGGCAAAATCTAAAGGCAAAGCAGAGCCAAAGAGCAAGCTTGAAACAAAGGCTAAAGAGAAAACACCGCAAGCAAACAGCGAGGATGCTGGCAAGCTTGTAGACGTCTATGGCAACCCACTTAGTAAGAAGGATATTGAGCAGATGTCTACGACTTCAGTTGGTTCACGCTATGGACGAGGACGCCATCTTTCAGTCTTCCGCGAAATGGATCCTGACGCTGTTGCTCGCGTAGGACGAACAGGAAGGCATCGCGTTGCTCCCATCGACTTCTGGAAGAACGACCGTATCGCCTATGATGTTGATGGCAGTATGACGTCCATTGTGAAGAACCAGGATCCCGAGCCAGAACGAAAACAACAAAGGAGCACAGGCACAAAGGGTAGGAAGCGAATCCTGACTGCCATTGAAGAAGAGGTCGACCTTGATCCATGGGAGCAGGAGGGCACTCTTGTCGGTAACTATAGGGATTTCGACCCTATCACGGATGTCACATCAACAGATATCATAGAAGACAGTAAGTTTCATGTTGTACTATTTCCCTCGAATTCACATTTCTAACATTGCTCTAGCGATTGCATGGGCTGAGAAGGGCATCGAGCCGGTAGATGTCCCAGATGGCTCATTCAAGTATACCAAACTCGCCTCGGTCGGATCCTTCTTCAATTGGGGCCTTATTGAGCTTCGAGCCGATCAAATGAAGCGTACCAAAAACTCGCGGAAAATGCACATGGTTTTCAATGTGCAATCAGGTACAGTTGAGGTCAAGGTTCATGAGAACGAGTTCACGGTACATAAGAGTGGTATCTGGCAAGTGCCTCGAGGTCAGTTGATTTGCCCTTTCACATCATCTTTTCATTTTTCCCCTCCAACCCCTTGCAATCATTCCTCCTCACCACAATTTCCTACATTCGGCACATCGGCATCATTTCCTAGACATTTTTACTTTCATTCTCCGCCTCCTGCGCCGATCCTCTCTTCTAAAAGACGGGCATCATTCTGCGCTCAGCATCAGTTGGGCTCCCGCATGTGTAGTCCCCTCTTTGTCGCATCGTACAGATCATACGTTGTACCGCTTGGGACCAGGGCAAGCGAGACGAGCACTTTCCGTCACCTGCATATTGTGGCGTCGATACATATGCATGCTGTGTAACATCAGAAGCCGTACGATTCCCCCGAGCCGACGATGCACAGCTGTCGTTCGTGGGTTTCAGCGTCCTGCGCGGCGGCTACGGCGCACGAACCTTCTTTTCCCATCAATCCTCATCAGTCCAGCCCCCATGTCGTCCTTCGCGTGCTTGTGGCACGGTTGGCGCTTGGTGGCTATTTTGGTTATCCCTTGTCGCTCATTGGCTAGAATGCGTCTTGGATATCACAGTGCGCTAATGTTTTCGATGCAGGCAATACATACAGCATTAGAAACGTCGGCAGCGGAACGGCACGCGTCTTCTTTGCGCAGGCGAGGGAGATGAACGTCCAGGACGAGGAGTGATCGGTTTTGAACCCGATTTTTTTGCACTTTCCGTCTTTTCTGAGACTATTGCGGCTTCTTGCGTTTCCGAATGGGCGGTGAAGAAATACATATGGCGGTGTCTTTGCATTGATGGCTATGAGAGTCACGCCTCTCGACAAAGATTTCCTGCATGTTCGCGTTCGCGCCCGGTGGATCTAGCGCGTGCGGGGCTCCCAGAATGGTCAACTCGGCGTTCGTAGTTTCTCCACAGCGTTTGTTATTGTGGGGACCCAATGTGCTCATGCATTCAATGTAGGAGGAGCGCTTCGGTATTGTGCTAGTTTGCGGCATTGAGTGTGAACCGCGCTTACACTTGCCGGTATACCCTGATTTCACACCGATATGTAAGGGGGGACGGAAATAAGAAGGTCTAGCGTGTTTGGGCATTGCAATGATATGACGATACATTACATGTCCGACGTTGTCGTGATTCTCCAATTTGGGTCGATCCTTCTGTGGCCGAGATGTATGCATGTATGCCCACTATTCACTCTCCTTCAAACCTAGTTGACAGTGCCTTACCCGCTGTACCCCACAGCCTCCGCCTTTCGGTCTCGTTCTCGGTGGCATGGCACTCTCCTGTCCAACGATGGACTTGACTTCGCTTCAAATGTCTGTATCCGAATGGATATTCACCGCCACTTAAACCTTACTCACCGCTGTGCCCTGGATTCTGGAGGCATTGCGATCTGTCGCTTCTGTGGAACCCGGGACCTTGCGAGACCAAGGTCGGTCCTGTCTTACCCGCCTCGTACTGCGGGAGTGCAAGCGAAGGTGGTACATAGATGCGAAAAAAAATTTCGTTGGTGTGGGTAGCTGATGGCTGCCCATCTTTGATGCACGGTTATTGTGCTACAGGTGAAGCATGCATGCGACGGCGAGGCACGAAGTTGGAGTGAAGTGACGGTGAGGGTTGTGCCCAAAGCGTGCAAAATGCAGGATATCGGCGACTCTGTTCTTGGTTCAGTGAAACTCTTCTGGAAGAGGGCAGGGAGCACCAGATTCTGTCCGGAATTGTGATGCGTCATTTTGAGTGCACAATCGATCTCATCTTCTCTGTCAATTTCTCATGCGTTCGACACATGTTCGATCGTTTGTGCGAGCGAAAGTCGTGACAGCTGGTTGTCCACAGAGGCCGTTCAGCCTGACACCTCTATACCACAAAGTCTCGCATCTACCCGCATGGCCTACCCTTCTGTGTAACCACACATGTACCTTTTCTTGGCCTCGTCGTCTATCTCCGCACAACAACTGACCACCTATCTTGTCGCGTCGTACCCGCTCATACCGATCAGACCTCGTCGACACATGCACGTCTCACTGCGGGGAGCATGCAAGATCGGGAAGTGTTTGGGACTTGAGTTTGGCGTTCTTCGAGGCAAATGGGAATACGCCCATTTCCCCAGGTGTCTTGTGTGACAGTGACGAATCTCGTGACTGGCGGACATGGCGAGGAGGGTTTTGCACTGAACGGTGTGGCTGGGGCGGAAGTGGCGTTTCTGCTGACGTCTTTTGAACGTTTGAGCAAATGCAGTTGTTGTTGATTTAAGACGGATGTGAGTCTACATGGCTATTCAGATTTGGAATTGGGCATTGATGATGGGGCGAAGATGGCTTTCACGACAACTAGCTGGTGCAGAGCGGTGCATGTGTGTATGCAATATGCTGCTGTCTGCAGGATGGAGCACCTTCCAATCTAGAATCCATGTAGACAGCATTGCAGCTCTGTTGGGACCTCAGGTTTGGTTCTGCCTCGTGATCTAGGCTTGTTGCATACATACTCTATACCATGCCAGGGTGTTAGCAAGGTTTGATTTGCATGAACAATGGGTAGATACTGAGCGGTGTGAAGCGGTGTAGAACATGCAACCGTTTTGGGCTTGAGACCGGTGAAGATGGATACGGGAAGTGTATAGAGAGGATTTGAAGACACAAACTGATGGCTCCTCCGGTATTGAGGGGCCCCTGAAAAAAGTGCTAGACTCGTGTGACTCTTGCCGCGAGGCTTGTGGACGTTTGGCGTTGGGACTAAGAAGGGTGGTCGCCAATTTCCATGCCCACGACGAACCACTCAAGGGAACTCCGCGGCAGAACAATTGGTGTTCTCTGCAGTTTGTAGTGAGCGATCGACACAGAGTTTGGGCCGGACCGACGGAGAATTTGCTGACGTCGTTGGCCAATTTCCCAGTTGTGATCCGCTGTGACATTGTTCGAAACATGGACGGTCAGCCCTGACTTTCCCGTCAAGCATCATCTCGCCGACTCCCTTCGCTCTTCATCTCCGAAGTAGGCGCGATTTTTCCCGTTAAATGTCTCTCCAGAGTCACATTGGACTTTCTTGTCATTATCTACAGCTATACTACGGTAGCACGCGACCATTTCGCTTACCTACTGCAGCTTTGATGGTTCCGGAAAGTTCCTGGAGTTCTAGTGTCGCGAGTCATGCTGAAAACGACGGCGTCTTAGCGATAATTCCGATGAACTGCTGTGAACCAGTAGATCGGTAATTTTAATGCGGAGCCGCCAATTTACCTGTTAGCCGCTTGTTGTCCAAAAACCTCAAACTGCGGATGGTGTTGTCGGATGCGTGACATCTGACTTTCGAATGACTGCGTATTCGTAACGCTGGAATCCTTCCCAAGAACGAACTTCGATACGGCACGATAACGCGGAGAACAATGTGGCTGCAGTCGGTGGCTGCTGATGAGCTGATGGTCGACGCATGTGAATGACATGCAACCAGCGCCCCAGGCGCTGATGCCATGACTTTCGAGTCGTGTCTATTTACGATTCGTGGTGTTCCAACATTCAACAGTCTATCCAGCCGTGTGCGACATGGTGGATTTGAGATCTTCCTACATTGCCAACCCGCGATGCACGCTGGATCGTCAAACTACCCCACCGTCACAAACGTCCCATTCGAGCACTCTCCGAACTGTCAGACAAACACGAGGAAGGTTTGGCCAGCCGGCGAACCTACGTTTCCAATGCCGAAATGATGTTGGGGCCGTGGAATGTTCTTGACGCTCTTTGCCGGTGCTAGCTTGTGTCAGATTAGCGGCAAACGGGTGGGCGACATCACGATTTGAGATTCAGGCCATGGTTCACCATGGTGTTCGTTCATGCCACTGAATCGAGTCAATATTGTCGCCCAGTGCGGCGATCCCGGGTAGATCAGCGCCATGTTGGCCGAGACACTCATTTGAAGGGGAGCTGGCTCCTCGTCCGATGAATGGAATGGTCGAGGGCTTCCATGGCAAAGCCGGGATGGCATGTATGAGAGGTGTGGAGAGAGTTGTGTCAAGTGAATGGGTGTCATGATTCGCGATTGGCGAACAGAACACACGGTGCTAAAGAAGCCGCAGCGGGAAGCCTTCTCGAAGCAGATCATCTCCGAGTAATACGGAACGACCGCTGCGCGACATCAATCCAATCTGTTTGATCATGTACGGATGATGCATATGATGCGTATTACCATGGCATGTCCGGACATGTTCGCAGGTACCGTTATGCAGGCCGAAAATCATGAAAACCAAACTGGCACCGCCAATAAATAAGAGCGCTGCAGGCAGTAACGGACCGAGATATTTCGTTCGACATGCTCGCCCGTGCCCACGTCGGATGTTCACTTCCTCTCGCCAGCTCTCCGCGTTGAATGCTGTCGTTCATGCCGAACATCTGCCTGAATGAACCATCGTATATTCCTGGCGTGAACGGCAGGTGTAACCCCGGGTGGCCCATAGCATGGATCTTTCTGGAAAAGCAATCGAAGCAAAGCAATCTATATGAAGCTAGATTGGTTGCAGGCATGATGGTGAGAAAGCAAGGATGTTTGTGCCTTTAGGGTGTTTCATCCTAAGCTCGAGTGGTGGGGTTGTATGGTTCTCAGCCTTGTGGTCGAACAGAACAGTCACGGATGGTTTGACTTGGTTTTTCCTGAAATGCGAATGACTGAATGTGAAGGCGGATGAGGGAGTGGAAGGATTGGTTGCGTTTGGAATCTCCTTTGTGCCCCCCATTATCGATAAGGCGACACAGCTATGCTCCTTTTCGATACCCACTAATAATCTTGCTTTTTGCGGGGCGGGACTTCGCTGTATCCGCTGCTGAACTGGCCGATGACCCGCTTCTACTAATATTAAAATAGGACCGGATGGTGAACGGTTCAGGCGAGTTCATGCAGTGCTCTGGTTCCAGCTCGGTCCTTCTCGCGGCGCCATCAAGGTTAGTGAGGCGTGAGGCTGTGTAGGACAACGCATTCAACACCACCATTTTTAAACAACCTTGATTAAAAAGACTGAGCGGTGACAGCGCAACAATGCAGGCTCGCGGGCTCGCCACGTATGCAGTCCTCTTGACCGACTTTGACTGCAGGCTATCAGATACGTCATCGCACCATGATCTGGGGTAAACGAAGGGGCGGTGGGAATTTGCTGTTCACCGCCACCGAGTCTGGCATGGGATGCTTGACTTTCCTGTTGTCAAAATTTTCAAGTTTGAGACGTTTGACTCAGTAGAGAGGGATTGTAGTTCGGAGATGAACGACGTTGTATTCAACAATTGTGACAAGTCGTGGCCATGCTATGCTTGCTGGCACTGCGCCAGGATGCATCGTGGCGAGCAGAAAGTTTTGGCGCAGACGGGGATGAGTCGCAATGACGCGGGAAGTAAATTCTGTAGTGATGTATGTAGAATGTATGGATATGCTGATGCTGGTGAAAGTACAATATGATATAATGATATGATCGGTATCCTCGCCACGCTATGCCGCTGGTACTTACAATGAGATGATAATAAAGGGAAAAAAGTGAAACGCTTGCGGGAAATGCACAATCGTGACCGCACCGAATGCGTGATATAATAACAAGCAAGAAATGACGGATGACGACCACCACCAAAGAAAATCCTGCGCTATGATGTTCTATGAGAAATGAAATGCAAAAGGAGATGAAACCAAAGCAAGATGTATACCAAACCCACGCTAAATGCCACAATCATTGCCGCTCAAAACGGACAGCCGCTTGTTTGTCTGCTATGCATGCCTGAGCTTGTTCCCAATCTAAGCGTCGTCATATCGCGAGTACGTCCTTCTACCTCTTGTGCGCCTTATCCAAGTTTCCAATTATATCCACGCTCTTTTCGGTTCCTGCCCGAACGTATGTGCTCTCTCGTCTCTTTCTACAATTGTACTGCCGCTGCGAATCAAACCCCTGGGGTGACGAAATCAGCCATGCCATGAACCAGGCGGTCCTTGTTCGGTTGTCGATGAGATGACCGGCCGAATACTTAAAGGGCCGTAGGTGGGGGCGGAGAAGGTATGGCGGGGGTTCGCTCGGCTTCTTCGGGCTCGCGTTTCAAGCTCTTCACGCTCCCCGTCCCACTGCGCTGCGACAACCTATCAGGACTCCTGGCTCCCGGGCTTCGAGAGTCCAATTCCGACCGAGATGGGCCTGTAGCCTCTTCTTCTCGCCTCCTCTTCTGGTACGCCTCAACGTAGCTGGAGCCCTCGCCCTCTCGCTTGATTGCCGAGTACATCTCAGGCACAGGCGCAGTGCGTGCTCCACTGACCAAGTCTTCCTCAGAAGCAGCCTGTAATTGGGGAAGCGGTTGACCAAGCTGAGGCGGAACGCTAGATCTAGATCGAGGATCTGCGCGTCTACGACTAAATGAGCTGGTCCTTCTCCGGCCTGCACTTGACCCACTATCTGTGCGCTGATGATACCCATGAATTGGCCCCTGCGGGAGCGGTGAGGGTGGTTGATGGTGTTGCGTAGACATTTGTGGCGGATTCGGCATTAATTGAGCGGCGTTTGCAGGAGTGAAGCCAGGTGGAGCAAGAGCGGGTACAACGGGTATTTGCGATGGCGAACTCAGTCCTGTGCCGGTTGCAGATGGGTGCAGCTGGAAGACGGGCGCATTGGCACGGGCGCTCATTTCTTGCTCTCCCAGCTGCCAGTGCATCGACTCAGCCGACCGCCAGGGAATGCCCATTTCAGTGGCCACCTTCTGCCACATTTGGTCTTTGAATCTATCTTTGAAGTTAGCATTATTGAGGCAAAGTAGAGCGCAGAAACTGCGTTGCGTACTGGCACTATGTAGGAGGTTGTGTGGGTGGGTGGAAATGACCAAAGGCATGGGAAGCAAGACGCGACGCTCAAGGGAAGGCGCAGGGGACCGAGATCTGAAAATCTCGCCCACAATTGGGGCTGCATGCTAGCAGTCGAAAGACTTCATCTTGTACGTACCGGGCGTAAAGTCTTGCTAGCTTATTCTTCTTCTCTTCATCCCAGATGGCGCGCTTCTCCAGGTAGTTTTGATAGCGTAGTCTGCACGAAATGGAGCTCCTTCCAGGTAAGCGTTTCGCAATATCATCCCATTTCATGCCCTGGCCCCTCAGTTCGATCGTGAGATTGTCTTCTTCCGGAGTCCATTTAGACTGCTTCTTCGCAGGACTCTCTTCCGGTAAGGGAGTTTGAGAGGCTTGACGTTTCAGTGCCGAAGGAGGGGATCCATTGGTACCAGTTGGGCCTTGATGAATGGTGGTGGGTCCAGGCGGGCCTGAATACAGCGGACGAAACTGAGGGTGGCTCGCCGGATCCGGATGCCGTTGGAGTTCTGAAATAGCAGGTAGTACTGGTCCACCTAGCATTGATCCAGGTCCATGAGGTGCTGATGTTGGTGCCTGGTTAGGGTACGCAGAATTCGGGCCATAGGGTGAAGGTCCTGCGTACGCCGGTGAGCCAGTAGCGTAGGCAGGAGATGCTCCCTGTGCAGGAGATTGCGTATATGCTGAAGGTGCGGTCGTATACGCTCTCGTTGCTGCAGTGGAGTTGGATGTTACGGACGCCGAGCTCTTCTTGCTCGCTGGCGACTCTGAGCCCCGAGGCTCGAGCAGGAGATTGATATCCACGATGGGCTAGGTGGACCGGCCCCGAGCCAGCCCATAAGGTAGTGAAGTTTTCTAAATCTCCCAGTTCCACCGAAAGCGAGAAGGTCCGCACAAAGGTGCGTTGGAGCTGGCAGCTATAGAGGGGATGCGATTAGGAACAGCTGGGGTAAAGGAACTACGCTAGACTTCGTAGAAGAAGTACCACTATCTGTGGATGGGAGCGCTACCGGTCAAGTTGGGCGTTTCGTGGAGAGGATGTTGGCCCAAGGGAGCCTGATGTGGAGAGTAGGGTACCACAAGCAGCAGCACAACGCTTGCAGCTCAGGCGTGGCGTTGGGCGGGGGCAAGGCAGAAGCAGATGCTGCGTCGATGGGGCAGCAGCAGCAGCAGTAGTTCAATGTTGAGTGAGAAGGCCGAGAGGGGTTGTTATTTCGATAAACAATAACAGTAAAGGCGGCGCGAAGCTGGATGGTACGTGACCGAGTACAAAGACGGAACAGGAGAGGGCAGTGGTGCGGTAATAGAGCTAAAGGTGCGGATGCTGGCCAAGGTGATCCAGTAGCGAGGTTCTTTGGGTGATTGACCCTCTAAGTGGTTGGTCGACTGGAGCTATTTGGGCAATGAGGCAGGGCTGTTGGAGCAGGGGCGTGAAACAGGCCAACCAATGACTTTATCAACGACAGGCGTGCTGAGCCACTGACTTTGCAGGGAGAGCGGAGGAAGGAGAAAGACGTTGTGTTGAGGAATGATGGATACGACCTGGTAAGAAACGGAGAATAGGGTCTGAGGTACTCTGGGAGGCATGGATGTGCCATTAGGGAGAATTAGCGTGCGACTTGTAATACTAATACATGCAATCCCTGAACAAGCCCCGGCGCCGCCTCATGGTCCGCGGTAGGGATCCGGGGGCTTGGATTAGGATGTACCCTTTTGCGTTTTGACTTGACACTGACTTCTTTCGCGCTTTTACGCTTCCTCGACTCGTGCTGGCGCGCGCCACATTAACGACCCACAGACCATGCCCAAGGCAGCACAGCTGATCTGATCTCTGGGAAAGCATGTTTGCCGCGAACTTAGCGAGCGGCCAAAGAAAAGGTCCATAGAGCCCAAATGACTAATTGGAGCCCTGCGACCAAAAAGCACAAGACGGTTGCTGCCAGTACAGGATGATTTAGATGACGTGTCCTCCACTTGATAGCATTACTCGCTTTGAGCTCTGGTTCACGCTTTGTTATTACTTCATATTGACCTAGTCGCATGGCTGGGCCTCATTTGGTGCCCTTTTTCTTTTCGTCAGGCCTCAATGCGCCGCCCAAGACGGGGCTGCGGCGTTTGCAACGCCCAGCGGCGGCAGGGAGCTTTACGATGATCGCGCTGGTTAGATGGACATGACAAGAAGGGGCAGCGAATCAGGCGCGGGAGAGAGCGGTGAACAGTCTCAGGGATTGCTGAACATGCGTCCAGGGCTGGATCCGGGTGTGCAGGAAGCACGATGACATGGCGTCGCGGCGAACAAGATCTGCACATCCTTCGCCTGCCCTACCGCTAACTAACGCCAGAAGCGTCGTTGCCGAACGAAAGCCTTGCGAACGCTGACTTCATTATGGCGGTGCAGAGAGTGAGGTGTCCAAGCCAAAAGCTTGACCCCATCCAGTCAGCGCTCCACGCTTGCATTTCCAGCGTGGATGGTTCGATCCAGCAACCCCACTGGGGGGCCATCAAGGTCAACACAGGCTTCACTTTTGGACAAGAGAAGCGGTGAACTGCCGACAATGGCTGTGACGTTTAGCTTCTGATAACGCGCCAAACACGGTGCTGCGTGTATGCGATTGATGGGGCTTTTTTGAGTGGTAGCTCCGGCTTGACCCGTAACCAGAACATAAACTTGTGCTACTCTGCCCACGTGAGACATGGGTCCGCCATACTGCGGCGGTGCTCTGCTGCTGCTGCTGCTGCTTGCTGCTGTGTTGTCTCGTGTTCCATGGGCCACGTTGTTGTCGTCTTCCAGGCCTACCGGTGTGCACATGAGGAGGCGTCGCCGTGCCAGGTCATCGACTTTTGCGAATGTTGGCCGCAGTGGCCGCCGTGGCCGCAGTGGCCGCAATGGCCGCAATGGCCGCAATAGCGGCAGCAGGTGGGAGCCCGTAGTGGCAGCAGCAACCCGGACAGCCGTGTGGGCGATTGCATCACGGGCGCCGAGAGGTGTCTAGGGCTTCACCAGGCCATCAAGAGCGGTGAGGGCTGGCCCATACCCGTGTTGGTTAACGTTTGAGTGAGGTTGGAAGGAACAGGGCTTTCGGTCATTTGGGACCGAAGTGCATTAGGCGCGAACAGCATCCCCGTGCGTCCAGCTCGTTAAATAAAAGGGCTTCGTCGGCGGCGCAGCGCGTAGTTGATGAAAGGACTTCCCACAGACTATGTTGCAATCTGTGTGCGGCATGCGAACATGATTCTTTCTACGCCCCGGTCGCAGGGTGCGACGTTCCGGCGAACCGTCTTTGTGCGCCCGCTGCAGAACCGCGAACCCCATCATGTGCCGCGACTTCTGCTGCGTGTCACAGCCTAGCCTTTTGACGCTCTGCAACGTCTGGCGCTGCCTAGCCCAATGTGGGGTTTGGGATGCCAGCTGGCTGTCAGTTTCATGGTTGCGCCGCCGACCAGTTCAACTTGTATACGAAGGAACTGCCCCCTCCCCCCCTGGCGCAGCACTCTGTATTTTTAGACGCCTTGCATTGCATCACAACAGGCGGTGAGGCCTGCGCACAGTTGGAGGAAAATTGCCGTGCCCTTGGCCGCAGTTCAGGCGAGAGCGCCAGATGACTTCATCCGATTCATCTTCAGACCAGATCCGAGTGCGGCGCCTTGGACAAGACGCGCCCCCTGCTGTCTGTGTGCCTCGCAGATGAGACATATCATTCGGTGCCACGGCGCCGTCTTGACGAGTGGATGGTTTGAATGCCACTGGCTGGAGTCTCGCTGCTATCAGAGCCACTCCACGCCCGGCAAAGGCGAAGGAAAACCCGCGCGAACGACGTCAACAACGCCAACGCGCGTGCGTGGGGTTGAATTCCGCGCCTTCCACGGCGTCCATGAGGGCGCGTGGGGTGCATTGGCGTTCCATGATGTTGTTCTGAGACATTCACTTGTGGTCAAAACTATGCGCTTGGCGTCTCGCTTGAGCTTCCCGATTCGTGGGCACCTAGATATTCTCCGCAGAACCTCGACTGCTTTTTCTCTGCCCTACACCATCTCGCCCAAACCGGCCGCATACAGAGCGGGTCAGCTGGCAAAAGTCGACAGGTCAACTTTTCAGAGCCTGAGTTCATGCTCCTGCAGCACCGCTGCCCCATTGCGCCTCCACTCTGCTAGGTCCCCCACCATCATTGGCGCAACAACTCACACCAACCACATCATCATCCCAATCACTTTATTCTGCTCATACTCGCGTCTCTCTCGCTCACTAGCCTACCCCATCCCATATCCGGGGCGGATAGCCTACCTTCGGCCAGCATGTCCCTTCAGAGCGCGGCCGATGTGCCACTCCTCATCAGTTCACCCAATGCCGCCTCTGAAAGACGCATCTCCCCTTCGTGGAGCATCGCCCAACTCAAGACGCGCCTGGAGCCCATTACCGGCATCCCAGCCAGCAGCCAGCAGCTGTCGTTGCGCCTTGGATCCCAAGATGCGGTCCC
Organism: Pseudopyrenochaeta lycopersici; assembly: GCA_003313425.1. Taxonomy (NCBI): domain Eukaryota; kingdom Fungi; phylum Ascomycota; class Dothideomycetes; order Pleosporales; family Pseudopyrenochaetaceae; genus Pseudopyrenochaeta; species Pseudopyrenochaeta lycopersici. Next base: position 570,433 of record NHZP01000016.1, on the reverse strand, counting down.
CCTCTCTGCGGCGGACGAAGAGCAGACGCGCCTCGCTGCGTTCCCACTGCAGCCATATGCGGAGATCGCCGTAAGTGCTTCTTCTCTCTCTCATTGCATAGCGCTGGTGGCCCTGTCCCTGGACCGCCGGCGCGAGCCATCCTCTCACCTGCTGCCACATCGTTCCCGTTTGGATCCAGCTTTGCACTCCCATGTCGCTCCCTCGTAGCCGTTTCTAGTGCTCTTGCCCACCGCGTTGCTTTTTCTCCTCATTTGCTGCCTCGGTCGAATTCTGAGGCTGTCAGCCCCCCCAGCAGCGTCATGCCTCCCTTGCTGGATGCCCCGCAGTGCCCCTCGCCGCCTGTCCACCATCTTTGTCATCGCCATCGCCAAAGTCGTGACCTGACAGGCTCGGTGTAACACCGCGGCGCTGGGAAAAGAACCATTCGGCTCCTCGCCGTTTTCACACTTGTGCTCGAGCTTCGCCATCGGACCCTGACGGTTCTTTCCTCTCGACACCCGCCTTTCGGATCCTCTCTATTCCTGGTTGCTTTCCCCGGTTCTCCTTTGTTCTGTTCGGCTCTTCAGCCTCATTTGCCATCATGCTCCTCTCATTTACTCGATCCCTGTTTTCCTCCCAAACCCAGCTGGATGAGCGCATGATTGCCCTCAACAACAATCTGCGAACAAATGGCTGCTCGTAGACATGGTTCCGTCCTAACTACCCAGTCCTAGGTTGTCGACACACGCCCACCAGCTGCACGCACGGATTTCAATGACCTTTCATCCGTGGACAAGTATGAAATGCCAACAGCAGAGTACGAGTCGAGGACAGACAGTGTTCTTGCTTGGAAAAAAGCCCAGAAATTGGGTCGATTCGATCCCGATGCTGGCACCATCGAACAACAGAAGATTCGCGCCTCCGAGCGCGAAGTAGAAGAGAGAGGTAAGCTGTTTCTTTGTCGTTTGAATTTTATTTTTGTCGACTCGTATTATTCTCGTAGAGCGAGACGAGCAAAAGCAATGTCAGGCCCGCAGCACATGGCTTTAAATGCTCAGATTGGCCTTATCTTCCGTTTTAGCACGTCATCCAGACATGCTTCAAATGGTTCCCAAACTGGCCAGCTGCAGCCCTCACCCCCTCACCCCCTCACCCCCACGGCCCCGGTTGCAGATGCCTCGCTTCAAGGACGAAGGAATCAATGTCTCATCCTGTAATCTTTTGCAAACACGGAGAGTTCGGCGAAAATGGAGGCGGTCCGATTAATCTCCCATACCGAACGTTCTCTTACCAAGTTTGTCATATACATTTCCTTTCTGGGCGTCGCGCATACACCCCTCGACCAGCTGAGGCAGACATTGACGGCGGCTTCAATGACGTCCAATACTCCAGCCTGATCAAATCAACCCTCAGACAGGTACCACAGCCCTTGTGCGTGCCCTTCTTGGGTATCGCTTATAATACTGTGGTTTTGAAGATCGTCTTCCCCCGCCCACCCGTTCCGCTGGAAACATGCGACGGTAGCAAAAGTCGCCGAAACTCAAACCTGGTCACATTCGCCACCAGCCTCACTCTTAACCACTATTCGTCATTGCGATTCAAAGTGCTCTTTCGATAGACCAGAGATAAAGCGTAGACAAGATCATCACTCGACGTCAAGTCATAGCGCACGATGCACGAGCCATCATGCTGCAGTCATGGGGTCTCCTGGAACGAGCCGCTCGCGTTAACGAGTTGTTGACGACCAACGGCCCGTCGCTGCTTGATGTTCACGCATCACTGCTTCGCTAGTGACCAATATTGCTCACCTTCTCCACTCTCAGCCGTCGGCCGCTTCTCTATTTGCACGTCAGCCTCATCATCAGAATAGGCGGCTACCACATGTGATCGGTGTGCAGGAAGCACATCTCGTGTTGCGACATTTGCAACATATCCACTTACTGGCTGTTCACGGTTGCTGGCGTCACAGACTTCCCGTTTTACCGCATTCCTCGCATGCGAGCCACATGCCCATTATATTGATCAGCTGTGTTCACGACTTATATAGCAGCTACTAACAACCTCAACAGGTCTATCACTCTCCTGTCGTGTTCGCCTTCTTCCCGAAACGGATGCTCGTCGAGGCACAGTATCCTACATTGGCCTGGTGCCCGAGATTCCAGGTATCGGCACGTGGATTGGTGTGACTTTGGACGAGCCCACAGGCAAGAATGACGGCACAGTCAAGGGCAAGCGATACTTTGAATGCTCAAACAATTGCGGCGTCTTCGTACGCCCTGAACGATGCGAGGCAGGAGACTTCCCGCCACTCGATATGAGCGACGAGGACTTGGAGGAGTTGTAAAGAAGATGCAACGCAGTGAAGATTCGACTTGATACTGCCTGTAACATGATTAACAATGGATTACGGAGTCTTTTGACCGTGTCCTTTGGGGATAGACAAAAGTATCAAGTAATGACGATACATAGTTCTTGCACTAGATTTGTACATCTAGCTATCCACCAGTTGAACCTCCCATTCTCCCTCTTGTTCCGTCTCTCGTCTTGCTAACCTCCTCTAACAACCACTTCTCATACCGTTCCCCCCCTTCATCTCTCCATTCATTTCCATTCATCTCTGCAACTGCAGCCCATGCCCGTACCAGCGCTCTCCAATAACATGTCTCTGCCGCCAAACTCAAATACCCTCCTCCAACCACAACTTCCCGCTGATTCCGCGCTATACGCCATGCAACTTCCGGCCGCAACCGCAACAACCGAACAACAGCTTCAAGGTCCGAAAAGTCAGGCTTGACGTAAATTGCATTCGCATCTTGCCACCTTGCAACGGTGGGCAGTCCACCTGGCACTGCGAGCATCGTTGTGCTGCTTGGAAATGCTCCGCGGTTCTTCGCTGGCTGCTCAAAAGCTCTCACCAGCTCCTCCGCGGACACCGGTCTCAGCAGCAACCCGCTCGCCGTGAGCCATGTTATCGGCGCAGTGAGGAGCACGCTCTCGCACGCTTGATGATACGGCAGTCGTCCTGAATACGTAACGCCCTCGGTATACACTACATACTTAAACCTGCAAAAGTCCTCGATATTGATGCTGTTCGTCGTGTTACTAACTGTACTCAAGGCTTCGACGTCAGCCCAGTCTTTCCCTTTCGTAACCTTGAGCAGATCCTTGCGTAGGCTCGTGTGCCCGATGGGATTGAACCACGGTGTCCCTCTCCATACCACCTTGTCTGCCTTGTCCTCCCACTTCACGTGCCGCTCGACATCCTCGATCCTCCTCATGACATCGTCTATGACTCCGAGATTTGCTTTCGGCCACGACCACGACGCGAAGCTGGGCATGAGCCATGTGTTATAATCTGTTGCCTTGTTGGGCCGCGAGAAAGCCCACGTGTTGTTCTTGGGCACGTCGTTGATACAGAAGGCAAAGTATGTGTCTGGCAGGGGAGAGGGAGAAGTGATGAGTGCGCGGTGGATTTGAGAGAGGACGGCAGTCCGTTGGTGCAGGATCTCGGGGAGGGTGTCGGGGCTTGTGGTGAGAATGTATAGCTGGTGGTGAGAGGGTCAGACAAATGCGGACATTTTAAAAGCAAGAATAGAACAGAGCGTACGTTTCCATCCTTGATACGGCCCTGCACCAAGCCTTTATAGTCAGGGTTACTCTTTGGAAACAGAAACTTCCCTCGCGCGACTGAAGCATCGATACTAGAAAAGAGCAAAGGAAAAGCCTCTCGACATTCCTCCTCCTCAAGATTCAACGGGCGTGCGTTCGCGTCTCCCTCATCGGATGCCCCCGGCTTCGCCTTCATGCGCACTTGCTGGCCAGCAAAAGCGCGATTCCGAGACCCATTCTCCACACTCCGGTCTCTGTAGAACCACGAGATCGTCACAAAGGTAATCAGGAAACAGGCAAGAACCACAGTGCGGAAATGGCTTCTCGGAACGGGCGCCATGGTCGCATATGCTTGTGCATCTTTTCGCAACCCTCAAAAGGCAAAAACGCAGATAACTCTCGCAGACTTTGCAGTAAATTCGCGAAGCCCCGATGCCCTATCCTTAAGCAAAACTTGCGCACCTAGCCAGGAAATCCCGTCCTCCCCCCTCCTCATCCCTCTTCAATCTACCTTCTCATCCCCGTTTCCCTCCTTCCCCCTCAGTTCCCCCTCCTCGCTCCAACGTCGCCTTTACCACTTCGAGCAACCGCGACCGCGCCAGCCAATCACGACCATCGGCGCGCAATTCTGGCACCCATGTTTCTAGAATGTTTGCACTTAGACGTTGTCGCCGGTAGCCAGTCCCATTTTTGCAATATATTAGATTGTTTATGGCGGGGGTGGTGTGTGATTTTTCCGTGGTTGCACTACTTTGTTTATCCTGGTTGCCGACATGGGCGACGAGGGACTGGAGGAAGCTTGATTGTTTCTTGGTCCGACGTAGCTTGCCGACAATGTATGTGTTTTCGATGTGTGCAATATGGGAGGAGGGTTTTGAATACCAGTATTTATGGTTAGAAGTTGGCGTTGTCGCGTTCAAATCTGGCAAGTCGTATATTGTAGAGACACGAAAGCATTCCTCAAGCCGAAGCTCAGCTTAGATCTCTCTGTTGTCCTAGAAGCCCTTCAATGCATTCCTTGGGTTTCTGACACGTTGAAGTCTCGGATTAGGAAGCGTGTTTCATGGGTCGTGTCAACTCCACAGCTTCACATTCCATTCGTAACACGGAAATGTCCAGTTGCTATGCCCAATTTAGTGACAGTGTGCTTTGCATAAGCTGGAAATCGGCATCGGATTTTTTCTGTCGTTGTGGCATCTGTTCGGTAAACAACTCCTCAATTATTTCAAAAGCTCTCCAATGTTGATGCCGAAGTTGGGCCCCGATATCGCTATATCTAGAAGGTATGGTATGGTATTCAGCCTTTTATTACCACGCACACTGTATTGGGAAAATAACTTCGAATCACACTTCTCACTGGAAAGAAATTTGGTACAGTAATGAACAAAGAGCCATCTCCATCACAAAGACCGTTCTTACTATTCGAACGCGAGGCTGCCGAAGCATTTCTTTTTTCATTATTATGGTCGAAAGTTGTAATGCTGAGGCGCATTTGTGCCACTATTGCCATGTCTTTATAACGTCTTCACCGAGTATTTTGCGAGCCACAGGCTTCCTGCAAACTTTCGCTGTCATGTCTACTAGTTTTGATTTCAATGGCGTCTAGATATTGATTTCAATTAGTACATTGGTTCCTATCAATGCGTTCATTGTATTCACGATCGCTAGCTTGATATAATCATTCATATGGGTGCTTCAGAGGCACTTCACGGGGGCCTATCGTCATACTAATACTGGAGCTATTGGAGGTTGAGCAATTGACAGATTGTACATTGGATATAATTACCGAGAATTATATAGAGACGCGTAAAGATTGCGGACAGCGCATTATTTGAATTGATATGCTACCGCCATGCCCACGATATCATTAGACGCGCAATGTGACATCGCCCTCAGCAAGTTTATGGCCATCGAATCCAATTCCGGAAATATGAATATTGACTTCCTTCCCCTTGAATCTCTCCACCACACTAGGTGGTAATGGATATTCTGAGGCGTACGATCTTCCCAGTCCCATACCGTCGAGTCGAATGAAGAAGTATGAGAATGGCCCTGTTATTTCGCTGTACGGCATACCATCAATTCTTTCAAAGTCCTCGGCGATACTATAATTCCAACACAGTCTGGTATGCATGTTCTCATCGTTACCGCGATGCTCGGCGCGTATGTTGTCGACAATGCAGGACTTCGGCGTTTGCAGTGCAGATTGAGATGAAATGCAAATCTCTGCTACTTCAACGAGCCGCATGGGCACTCCCTCAGTAGTTGGTGCACATCGCACATGAATGCCTACCTCTTGCAAACGACAGCTGGAGTGGTTTGCCTGACCGATAATCGATTCGAGAGACTGTATATCATCATTCTCTGGAATTGACAGGAACTGATGACCATCAGTCGTCATGAGGTAGAAGCTGACCGCAACGCCCGTCATCGAGTGTAGCAAGTTTCGGCAGGCGACTCTGAAATGCAAGTACCCGTTGGCTGGCATATCTAGTTTATAGAGGGTGAGCCAGAATTCAGAATCCTCGCCAGTTGTGTCTGAAGAAGTTTGTTTTGATTGAATCACCAACTGGGTTCGCTCCCCCGAGTCCTCTAAAGAGTACGAAAGATGGGCGGCTCGGTTGCCGTTCTCCGTTGTTGAGGGTTGCGGGAGGATCGATTGTGCGCCGAGTTGTGCATGTATTTTGTGACCGCCATAGTTATTTTTCTCTCCATTCTCGTGCTTTAAAAAGGCACGACTGAAATCCGTATAGAAAAACTCACCTGAGCCGGCAGCATATTCTCGCGCAGACTTGATAATCGGGGACTCTTGATTTGGTTGATGACGCGTATGACAATCTCCACAGGAGCAATCAATGCTATCAGGAAGCTTAGTGCCTTCCCAAACTGACCGTTCGACTGCTCGGCCATGGCCTGGGAAATGCTCAAATGACCACGCTGGTGCAAATACACCAGATGAGAGTCCCAGGTCGGCCAGTTTGGCAACTGCAATTCCAGTGTTTGTGCCACCACCACCCTTTTCAGGATACGTAACTCGTGGATGGGTCAATTTAGTGGTATTTTGTGCCCACACGTCGATGCCGAAGTAAAGGCTTCTAAGATTGTCCGAGGCAAGTGTTGCGGAGCCCTTTGCGTCGGATTCCTTCCAGCAATAATTTGTGAGCATGTTTTCTGCGTCCCTTGCAAACGGCAAATTGGAGGAATTCAAGGCATTCTGGTAGGACACTTTGTTGCTCGTAGTTAGGGCGTCATACCTAAATACAGAGTTGAGCATTTCACTGCCTATTTGTGTACACTCATACGCACCATATCAGTCGCCTTTTCTCGCCCATTTCGGCTCTCAAATCACGAAGGAACATTTGTAACAGTTCAGAACTCCAGTCGTCTTTTGGAAATGGCTTCTCAATGTTGATAAGCCAGCCATCGAAGCCGTAATGCTTCGCAATTTTGGCCAATTTCTTTGCCACTGGGAATGACATTCCGCTATCTTCGTGTTGTAGTAATCGATCTGAGCCTTCGTTTTGCGGTTCAATGAGCAAAGTCCCGAGAGCTTCCACACCATTGCGATGGAGCAGATTTATCCACGTAGGTGGCGGAACGCAAACCAATTTGTGAGAGAAATAGATGAATGTATCAACGTATTGAAGATATTCACAAGCATACCTGTCCTCGTCTATACTTCCTCCCTGTACACTCTCATAATCGTGATAATTTCCAGCATGATCGTGGATCAAGAGAATATTTGATTTCCCCGGGTCATCTCTGGCATCTACATATCGCCGGGGTGACAACGGTGTGTTTGCACTCTGAAAAGGATCACAATCTGCCTCAGTCCATTGATGTAATTGTTCAAAAGTGTCGAAATAGGTGAATCCCTTTTCCCGATCCAACTCACGTTGCTTGCGACGCTCTTCTGGTGTTGGTCCCGTGTCTGGGGTAGGAAACAGATGGCGGTATCCATCCCGGATAGGCCTCAAAATGTCCTTCCATCCCAAGAGGCCGGCCATTTGGGTGATGATGAACGTTCCTTGAATTACATTTACAAGTACATCTTTGGCGTATCTGAGCAGTATAGGGAAAGCTCGCCTCGTCGATGTTTGTGCAGCGTTTTTACCACAGGTAGTGTCGATACATGACCGCGCCAGCGAAGTAATGCAGTCTCCAGCGCTCAGTTGATGTCTGCTGTGGTCTGATTGACGAATCTGTTACGACAGCCACGAACTGCTCGCTAGCCAAGAGAATGGACTCAGGATGTGTAGTGCTTCAACAGTGGTCCACTTGAGAGGTGTTGATTTTGAGCATGGGCACTTCGGAAATGCCATGACCAGTGCGGGATGCGGCAACGACGATCAGAGGTGACGCGCTAGTGCCGGCAGGGGCAGACTTGGCATGCAAGGATCAGCTCCCAACCCTACGCCTTGCAGCTGCCCCAACGTGTCTTTTTATCTCGAGGGTATCGCGAAGCTTTCCAGATCTCACCAACACCGAGTTGCTGTACACCCCGTACTTTCCGCAGCGACCACAAACGCACCGTCGCGATGATGAATATTTTCAGACTGTTAGGTACGCTGAGCCCTCTCATGGGGACTGTGGGCGTCTTGCGCTGTCGCAATGCTAATAGATGCATTCTAGGGGATTTATCCCATCTCCTCTCCATCCTGATCCTCCTGCACAAAATGAAGACGTCAAGCGTATGCCCCCATTACTTACTATTCACCGCCTGTCACTCGATCTAATGACTACTGAAACAGAGCGCATCCGGCATCTCGTTCAAATCGCAATTCCTCTACCTCATGGTCTACCTTACGCGCTACGTCGACCTGCTATGGACTTTCTACGAACCGAAACTGCTATACAACACTGTCTTCAAAATCGTCTTCATTGGCACATCCGCGTACACCGTTTACCTCATGCTGAACGACTATAAGCCGACTCACGACCCCAACTTGGATACATTCAAGGTGCAATATCTGTTGGGAGCTAGCGCAGTGATGGCGATATTGTTTCCGTACAAATACACATTCCCTGAGGTGATTATGTGCAAATCGACATAGAAGGACATATACTAAGAAGCCTCTAGATCCTCTGGACGTTCTCTATTTGGCTAGAGTCTGTTGCGATTCTTCCACAGCTCTTTATGCTACAAAGAACTGGCGAAGCGGAAACGATCACTACGCATTACCTCTTTGCGCTTGGCGCGTACAGGGCGTTGTACATCCCTAACTGGGTTTACCGATATCTCACCGAAGTGCCCAAGTTCTACGATCCAAATGCCGTCATTGCAGGCATTATCCAGACCATTCTGTACACCGATTTCTTCTACATCTACTGGACAAAGTAAGTCACTACTACTTAAAACCCAAGTCTCTTGGCCACGATGCTGACATCTTTTAGGGTCATTCAAGGCAAGAAGTTCAATCTCCCGGTCTAGGAGCTGCGAGAACTTGGGAACCTTGACTTCTATTACCTGGCTGCCGAAGACGGCCACATCTGAGCTTCTTGTATCATAAGTTCTGCTAGGTTGGCGTTTTGGGAGACGACTTTGGCTGGCTGGCGAAAGAATCGTTTGGGCTACTCATACAGCCATTGTATTTGTTTAGCTGCGATATGTTGAGCCCACATGGCAGTGGAGCTGGCGCAAATGGGCATGTATGAGATACCTTGAATCAATTAGACGGGATCTACCCAGCATGACAGTTATCATGTTGTTGTTGTGACGAGGTGAACTAGAATTAAGCTAGCTGCGCGCTACGCAGCGGTAAGCTACCCATGACATGACAGGTAAGTATGGATAGTTGGAACAGTGCCGTTGCAAGGGTGATGGTTGAGAAACGGAAGTCGCCTGGGATGGATAATGTTCTGCCTGTTCAAGTTGCGACACAGCTTCGAATTTAGTATTGGGAGCGGGCATGAAGCCGTTTAATCTACCACGTGTTGTATTTTCTGAGAGATAATGACGTCTCCAAAACACAACCTGAAGTATGAAGCACTGATTGTTGCGTCATCCCCCTTCATGAATAAGGTTGAGACACGTGAACGCGAGTGCCCGTACGCAAGCGCCACTTGCGGAACTTCCGTCGTTCGTTCCAATCAATCAACGCCGAAACCCAAGCGCTAACCTTCACTCCCCGCTGCCTTTCACGTCTTCAACAACCGTACCCTATAACTGTTATTAAACCACGCCCGCCCTCTGCTCGTGCGGCCGTAATCAGCGTTCACAGTATCGCCGCGCGCCTATCGGATTCCGCGATTTCCGTATCCGAGCGACACTCATACTCTGAAAGAATAGCGCGCTCGCAAGGCTGCTCACATCAACACAATAATGTTCTGCCTACGGAGCTGGATACCGGTTCTGTTCTTCTTGTACGTCATTTGTGCACTACCTTTCTGGCGCATGCTAACGTATATGTAATAGGCTACGAACACACGCATCCCCCGTCTACCTCGTCCTCTTCATTTCTGCAACATACTTCCTCAATCGGCCATGTGTATACTGCTCGCTTCTGCTTTTCATCCTCGTTGTCGCGCTATTCGACTTCCACACGCCGTGGTTTGATCCGCCGCTCGCGGGAACAGCAGAGCTCGCTTTGAACGGCACAATGGAGACGGCTGGCGTGCTGGTGCAGGCAGCTACACACACTGGGCAAGCAGTCCTGAGGAGCACGGTGGATGGCGTAATGGAAAAGGTGGCACAAGCAAGTGGGAGTGTCAGTGGAGCCCAGAGCTACGAGTGGGTAAAGGGGTTGCTGGGAAAGAAGGAGTGGCGGATACAGTGTTTGGATGTGCTGATCCGGGTTTGAGGGTATTTCAGAGTCGAATATTAGTGCTCACGCTTTCTCAAAAATTGCGCGGCGTCTCGGGCCTTTGGACCTGTTGGGATTCACGATATCATTGCATGGTTAGCGCGAGTTCGACGCATTTGCACGGCGCATATGGGAATATTACTTTTTGAGCGTCCTGAACTTGGTCTTCCACACGCCAGATTCGACCTCTAACGTCTAGGAGGACCGCCGAGGAAGATTACCGGTTAGTGAAGATAAACAGATCTAATACCCAAGGTCTAGTCCAATGTAGCCTTGTTCGTAATATACTACCAAGTAAGGCCACCAGAGTCCTCCCGAGGACGTTTGAAGAACAATTACAGGGCAACCAATGCGCTAGCTCCCAAGGTCTCGTCCGGCGTAGCCTTCTTCATAATATACTGTTAAGTGAGGCTACCAGAATCCATCAGAGGACCTCGGAGGAACAAGTACAGCGCGTGTTTTATAAGCTCCTTTACGCAGGATTCCGATTGTTGTTGTTCCAACTTGTCTATGTGTGCGTAGACAAGAGAGAAACTGTGTCGCACGTCAATGATTTGCTCAATCCGCGAGAGGACAAGGAAGAGCAGTAACTCCTAGCATCGCAAAAGAGGCTGTTCTTGGTATCTTCTCGATGCCCTTCGCAACATGTCTTGTCATCCATGTGCATCTTTGAGCCCCGCGCTAGCCGTCCACAGGGATCAGCCCGTCGTGGGGCATCGCACGCGCACCTTCCCGCCTGAGTTTGCCTGCAGGTGCTTGCAGTAAGCATCATCTCATGCAATTGAATTCCGGTAGCACTCCGCTCCTGCATTCCGACCCCTCTTCTAAAGCTGGCTGCTCTTTCTATTCCTGCGAGACTTTGCTCTCGACAATTGCTTCGTTCAAAGTCTAGCTTGAGGGTATCTTTGCTTTCTTCCAGCCCGGCTTATAAGAGCTTCACGCCTGCCGCACCCCACTCTAGTAGCTCCTCGAGCAAGACTAGAGAGCTTCACAGTTCCACCTGCACATATTCAAGATCCAGACCACGACTTACAGCTGCGAGACAAAGCGCTTTTGGCGTTCAGAAGAGATATTGTCAGAGCGAGGTTACCAGCAGCTTTGCAGTCATGGCTTCAGATCGAGACATTCTTCCTGCCTGGTAAGCCGCCTCGTGCCGCTCACTGTCCTTCTGTGCTTCCTTAAGGCTTTTCGAAGCTTACACCGTCTTCTGTAGGGTCAAACCAGCGCACTACGCCGTCTCCCTCTATGATCTCGAATTCGGCGGAAACTTTGGCTATAAAGGAACCGTGACGATCAACACCAAGATTACAAAGGATGATGGATTCAGCGACCTGGTGCTCAATGCGCATCAACTAGAGGTCGATAGCGCGGAGCTGAAGACCGGAGACAAGACGCGGTCGACAAAGAACATATCGTACGATGAGAAGCGTCAGCGCGTCACACTTGATTTTGGGGAGAAGATTGAATACTCTGGTGAGGCTACCCTGGAGATCAAGTTCAAAGGCACCATCAACAACATCATGGCCGGCTTCTACCGCTCCAAGTACAAGCCTAAGGGCGAGGTCCCCGCATCCGTTGCGAAAGACGATGAGTTCCACTACATGTTCAGCACACAATTCGAGTCTTGCGACGCCCGCCGTGCCTTCCCCTGTTTCGACGAGCCCAACCTCAAAGCCACTTTCGATGTCGACATTGAAGTCCCCAAGGACCAAATCGCACTTAGCAACATGCCTGAGAAGGAGATCAAGCCCAGCAAGCGCGATGGTTTCCACGTCGTAGTCTTTGAGCGAACTCCCATCATGTCGACCTATCTACTGGCATGGGCTATTGGAGACTTCGAGTATGTGGAGGCATTCACAGAGCGCAAGTACAATGGGAAGAATATCCCTGTTAGGGTCTACACTACTCGGGGACTAAAAGAGCAGGGACGCTTTGCTTTGGACAATTGCCACAAAATTGTAGACCACTTCTCGGAAGTTTTCCAGATCGACTATCCTCTTCCAAAAGTCGACCTGCTAGCGGTCCATGAATTCGTAAGTGGGAATTTGTCGAATACGTGGGGTTGTGCTGATTCCTTAGCCAATCATACGTATACTCTGTCCTCTATTCCGTGCTGTAAGCTGACCGTTGCTTTCTAGTCACACGGCGCCATGGAGAATTGGGGTCTCATTACTTATCGGTCAGTTGATTTGGCTGTTCGATTTAGATGAATGCTAACAAATCTCATAGCACTACGGCCGTGCTCTTTGATCCTGCAACATCGGCAGACAGCTACCGAAACAGGGTCGCTTATGTTGTAGCCCACGAACTTGCTCATCAGTGGTTCGGTAACCTTGTTACCATGGACTGGTGGAGTGAGCTCTGGCTCAACGAGGGATTCGCTACATGGGTAGGATGGCTAGCCATTGATCATTTGTATCCTGGTAAGATCAATCCACGAGACACCCAAAATTGTCACTAACAAATCGACAGATTGGAATGTTTGGGGACAGTTTGTTGTACGTCATAAGTCGCGAGGTATCTTCTCTCCTTATAACCTACTGACTTGCTTTTCCAGACTGATTCTGTGCAACAAGCCTTTGCCCTTGACGCACTACGTACATCTCACCCAATCGAGGTTCCCGTATACGACGGACTCGAAGTTGACCAAATTTTCGATCACATCAGCTACTTGAAGGGCAGCTCTGTCATTCGCATGTTGAGCGCTCACCTTGGCGAGAAGGTGTTCCTCCAGGGTGTTGCCGACTACCTCAAGGCCCACCAGTACTCGAACGCCACCACTAATGATCTGTGGTCTGCACTCAGCAAGGCATCCGGCCAAGACGTCAATAGCTTCATGGACTTCTGGGTTCGCAAGATTGGTTTCCCTGTTGTGACCGTTTCGGAACAATCAGGACAGATCGGTCTTCGTCAGCAACGCTTCCTTCTTGCTGGCGATGTCAAGTCTGAAGAGGACCAGACCACATGGTGGATTCCACTTGGTCTTCACACCGGAGAGTCTGCTTCCGCTTCTTCCCTCCATAAGACCACTGCTTTGACACAGAAGGAGGAGACCATCCAGAACGTCAATGGAGGTTTCTACCAGCTGAATAAGAACCTCACTGGATTCTACAGGACCAACTACCCTCCTGATCGCCTCAAGAAGCTTGGAGAAGCTCGCGATCAATTGACCGTAGAGGACAAGATCGGTCTTGTTGGTGATGCTTACGCAAATGCTGTCGCAGGCTACGGCTCTACTGCTGGCTTACTTGCATTGGTGGAGCGGTTCGACGATGAATCGGATTATCTGGTATGGTCTCAGATCCTCACCAATATCGGTAACGTTCGTAGCGTATTCTCTGGTAGTGAGGACGTTAGTGAGGCTTTGAGGAAGTACCAACTCAAGCTGATCAGCCCCGCTGTTGAGAAGGTCGGCTGGGAGTTCAAGGAAGGTGAAGGCTTCCTTCTCGGCCAGCTTCGTGCTAGTCTCATCCTTTCCGCTGGCTTGGTCGGCCACCAAGCGACCGTCGACGAGTCTTTGCGACTTTTCGACGCATACATTTCAGGGAAAGACAAGGCGGCCATCCACCCATCTCTTCGCAGGGCTATATTCGCCACTGCTATCAAGCAGCGTGGTGAATCGGCATTCAAAGCCATTCAGAACGAATACCTAAACACGACATCCATCGATGGCAAAGAGATTTGCCTGCAGTCCCTTGGTCGTGTCCAAACACCCGAGCTCGCCCAAGAAGTCATGTCTTTCATCTTTTCCGACAAGGTTGCTATGCAAGATAAGCACTCTGGTACTATTTCTCTTGCCAACAACTCCAAAGTCCGTACCGAGGTCTGGAACTACATCCGCAATAACTGGGACGCTACTGTACATCCGACGTTGTCTGGTAATCTGGTTGTGCTTGAGCGATTTTTGCGCTTTGGTTTGAACAAATTTGCGGATGAGAAGATCGCTGACGAGATCGCTGCCTTTTTCAAGGACAAAGATACTCGCGGCTACGACAAGGGTCTCGAGGTCATTGACGATACAATCAGGAGTTACGCAGGATATCAAAAGAGGGACGAGGCGGCTGTAAGAGAGTGGCTGAAAGCCAACAAGTACCTGTCTTGACTTGGAGCCACGTTGTAGATGGCGTTGCAGCTGCGTTCCGATAAACGGTCTGAATTATGCAGCCCAAGGTTTACTAGATATAGTTGAACCAACTGACGACGGCAACGTGTATCATTGTGTTCACTTGCAGTCCACGTGTACTTGACGAAATGTAAAAGGGCGAATACCATGCAAAACCATAAACTTGGTGCTTATTGGTCTACCGTGCTTAGCTTAGTGTTAGGTACGACAAAATGTACGTCTTGGGTACGTAGGATCTCTACAATCTCTTAAATCATACTTAGCTCTAGCCGAACCCTACACACTAACTATTGACAATCTGACAAGTACTCTTATGATCTAATTTATGATATGGGCGCTCCGTTCCGTTGTTGTTGTGGTGCACTATCCTGCCTGAGTTGTACCCCGCAACCCTGGCGCCTTCTCCGGTTGATTCTCATTCGCTTGCATCTGTTTTGTAACCGTAGCGATCACTAAAACGCAACAAGTGATTTAGAGTAACGTAGATCCATCCAGTGCGGAATTAGGTACCCGCTTCAGACTTCAGCGCTCTACTGGGCGACCGAGTTAGACAAGATAATTGCCCCAAAAAAGCTTGGTCGAATGTCTTATCTTGGAAAGGCTCACTGGGAGATTGGCAATGCAGCTTACAGCAGGTTATCATGCTGCATGTGGAGTGTGTGCACGGAACAGTTCCGAGGGGATGCACTCCAGGCCTACCCAACGCCCCAGAGATGGTGCAATAGTGGGACGCAGGATTCAAGCCAGTCCCATCTATATAGCTCTAGGCGTCACCTCACGGTGCTGTATATATTTTTTCGTTTTGATACAGCATACAATCGTCTACCCGACGGAATAGAACCGCATCCCCAAACATGGCAAACGTTGTCAAGGTTGCAGTTACACAACACGAACCGGTGTGGTTCGATCTTGCTGCCACAGTTGACAAGACGTGTCGATTGATTGAGGAAGCCGGGAGTAATGGCGCGAAATTAATTGCGTTCCCTGAGGTTTGGATTACAGGGTATCCGGCTTGGATATGGTACGTATAAGCTTCACTCGACCTCCTTCTACAGCTTGAATGCATACTAACGGGTCTAGGGCCCGCCCCCTTGACCCACCGCTGGCGACAACGTACATCAAGAACTCCTTGTCGTACGATTCGCCCGAGATGGAGAAGATCTGTGCAGCAGCGCGCAACGCGAAGATAGCCGTCGTATTAGGATTCTCAGAAAATGATCACAATAGCTTGTATATCTCCCAATGCACGATATCTGCCACAGGAGCGATTATCATGAAGCGCCGCAAATTCAAGCCAACGCACATGGAACGTACCGTCTTTGGCGATGCTGGCGGCTCCAGTTTGAACAATGTGGTTGATGTGGAGGGAGTGGGCAAAGTGGGGGCGCTGAGTTGCTGGGAGCATATGCAGCCGCTGCTTAAGTATCATACGACGAGTTTGAGAGAGCAGATTCATGTTGCGGCGTGGCCGCCGATTTTTCCTTTTCCAGAGGGAAGCCCAGGATTGTTTAGTATGAGTGCTGAAGGTACGTTTACGACATATTATTTACCCTAGAGAAGAAGTTAACACAATACTGTGCAGGCTGCGCTGTCCTTTCCCAAGCTCACGCCATAGAATCCTCAACATTCGTCCTGCACTGCACAGCCGTAATGTCACAAGGCGGCATCGACATCCACAAAGTCGAAGGCAACCCCGTCTTTGGCCACCTCGGCGGTGGGTATTCTGCCGTGTATGGCCCAGACGGGCGACGATTGACGAAGCCACTACCGTCTACTGAAGAAGGTCTCATTTACGCAGAACTGCCTATGGATCTGTTAGTGAGTTTGAGACATTTTGCAGATCCGATTGGCCACTATTCAAGGCCTGAGTTGCTGTGGCTGGGCGTGGATACGAGGGAGAAGAAGCATGTCAGAAGCGAAGGGGATGGGCTGAACGGCGAGGTGAAGAATGTTGTTGTCCAAGGAGTGAATAATATGGAGCATGTGAAAGCTTGAAATCGTCGATATCCCTTTGTTTATTTCTCTATTAAATGAATACTTGATAAGAATATTATTATCCATGATCATTTAGAGAATATTCTTAATGCGGCTAGCGCAGTGTCGACGTCATCGATTTGTCCGAGCACGGTACCGTTGCGGCTGTCTTCACCTGCACGTCTCGGCCTGTCACACTTAGGCGCAGTAATAAGACTTCTTGCTCTGCAATTACGAAGTCCATTTTGTGTGTCTTTGCGACTGCAAAGCCGCTTGAGGCCGTCTACGTTCACCGACATTTCAGATCAAATTAGCCAATTCCACATATCTACAACAATGATGAGCCCATTGAAGCGCAAAGCTGAGAAGCCTGTATCACCTCCTAAATCGAAGAAACCGAAGGTGGCGGTTCCGGAATACCATCTTACGCCTTCAAGACAAGACGATTCTGGCGAAATCGTTTGGCCAGCGCGGAAAGAGCAGATTGAACGTGCCAGAGAGATTATCAAAGAGTGGTAAGTTCGTATGTTTTTGCATCACGTATGCCTATGATGTGGATTGTTACTAATGTTAGATAGTGCTGCAGCCCAACAAACTACACTTATATTACCAGACAAGGATGCAGACGGCCTCTCATCAGGCGCCATACTTCACCATACCCTTACATCTCTGGGCCTATCACCTGACCACATATCCGTCTACTTCCCACCAAAAGGATCAAACATACATGATGAAATTACCCGAGAAGCTGCTACTGCATTGAAGCCATCGTACATCTTCGTTCTAGACCAAGGAAGTAGGAAGAGCCCAGCTCTGACCGATTTAACCCACAAGTGTTTGGTCATCGACCATCATTTTGCAGATGAAGGCGGCTTCCCGGAGGGCGCCGATTATGTTACTGCTCATGATTGTCCGCCTGTAGCAACCAGCTCGCTTTTAACATATCACATCTGCCTGCCATTGCATCCAGACCTAAGTGACCGGATTTCATGGCTCGCTGCTCTTGGCACACATGGCGACTTAGGGACGACACTGAAATGGGAACCACCCTTTCCAGATATGACTGCGACTTTTAAAACGCATCCTAAGAAGTCCATAAATGATGCGGTAGCTCTAGTCAACGCACCAAGGCGGTCAGCAGCGTACAACGTGATAGACGCATGGGGCGCCGTCATATCTGCCAGCGGCCCCAACCCCATCACCAAGGACGAGAAGCTACTAGATGCGTCATTCGAAGTCCGTCGAGAGACTGAGCGCTGCACACATACACCGCCCAAATTCTCCGCCGACGCTACAATCGCTGTTCTGACCATCTCTTCCGCCGCCCAAGTTCATCCTGTCATCGCAACCCGTTGGGCAGGCCATCTCAAGTCCAATAAACTAGAGATCGTAATGTGCGCTAATGAAGGGTATCTCCCTGACAAAGTCAACTTCTCTTGTCGCATTGCCAAGGTTGCAAGAGCAAGAGAAGGAGACGAAAAGGTGGATATAATCAAGAAGCTTGAAGGTATCGTGGCTGAGGACAAGGATCTAAGAGCAAGGCTGGGAGAAAGTTTTGCAAGAGGTCATAAGGAGGCTAGTGGTGGTATTGTGGGGAAGAAGGAGTGGGAGGAGTTCAAGAAGCTAATGGGTGTTGGGGAGGGTGTGAGAAAGAAGCCTGAAGGAGCTGAGAAGAAAGACAAGCCGACACAAAAGAATACGTTGGCGAATTACTTTGGAAAGAGTGCGAAGGCACAACAGACCTGAAGTGGATAGCTACAGTTCCGAATGCAGACGACCAATCGCAACTACTGCTGAAGAGAGTGGATGACAAGTTCAAGGAAGGGCAACACTTTCACCAAATCAGTGGCAAGTGATGAGATGCAAGTCGAAGCATTCAACTATAAAGGCTATGATGCAAAGATTGGTTTAATGCTATTTACAATGAATTGAATCGTAAGGAGTGTCCGCTACAAACGCTGGATACTACTCTGAAGAGCCTAGAGGCTATCAAGAAAACTCGTCGATTCTTAACCCGACCAGACAGCTGGGCCGGGGCTGACATACTTGAAGGCCGAGTCCCAGATCGACTTGGTGAAAAGACCATCAGAGTTCTTGTATGCACCAGGGAATGAGACACCACTCGGGCTCGCGCTGCCTCCATTGGTGACCTTAACCTGGAAGCATGAAACGTACGGCTGAGCATTACCAGCACCCGCGTGCAGCGCAATCGCCTCGGCGCGGACCAAGTAATCGCCACTTGCAAGGCTCTTGGGGACGGTGAAGGCGCGCTTTCCGCAGTTGGCGTTGAGGATCTCGGTACCCCAGGTGGCGACAGTTCCGGCGTGTCCGTCCTCTGCGACCTTGAAAAAGGAGCCGGATGTGGCGGTCTTTGCGTCGCTGACCTTGGCCATGTAGATGAGGACGGGGCCGTAGTGGTTGCCGCCGATGGCGGGTTGAGTGCACTTGCGGTCGCCGGGCTGGGCGTGCATCTCTACAGTCAAGGCAGAGCCGGCTATGCAGATTGTTAGCAATGGGTTCCTCTGACGTGATATGGTAGATGGCATGGTATGATGAACGTACCAGCAACTTCGCAAACACCGGATGATGCAGCGGGTCCACGGCCACAGAACATATCTCCCGAGGTGAGGGACTCGATTGGGCTATTGTCCTTGACTGTTCGTGCACAAGTGCTGCCCTTGTCTTCACTTCCAACCCAGAGTTGTTGCCATGTGGAATGAGCAGAGACGGACGCCACAGTGGCGAGGAGGACGAAAGCGGACTTCATCGTGGCGGCTGGTAGGTGGGAATAATTTCAATAGAAAGCGAGAGAATGGTCGAATTGAAAGCCTGTGTCCTGCAGTAATCACATTCACGAAGGGGCTTCCCAGTATTTATCTCGTTCCCATCCTTACTAACATTGCTGTCCGTCAATCTAACAGTTACAGTATGCCACCGGGCCGTTGTACCACTACGATCGTCATCTCCAATCATTCCATTCAGGTAGACTGTGTGACCACAGGCCATCTTCACTTATATAAATTGCCTATCTGCGGTTAAGCCTTCTTGGCGGAGGTCGAGTACCGCGTGCCCATTTGCATGCACCCCCGCCATTCGCCGGGAGTTGGTATGCATACCCCAGGATTTGCCGCATTAGGCACGGCACTCAAGCTTGGGTCGGGTGTCACATGGGTCGGTCGTTTCGGATGCAGTGGTGCCTAGTCATAATTGTGTGGGTAAGATAATATCAGATGTGGATTATGGGCAGCCTTGAAATGACGACGAAAATATTGGCTGGGATAAGCGGTGAGTTCTGGACTGCTGGTAATTCTCTGCGTTACATCGAGTCATTGAACAAGGGCTTCTAGAAATCAAACAATGGCGCGGTTGTGGCGATTGTGGAAGTTTCAAGGACTTTTGTTGTGGAGTTGTCCAATTCATTTTGGTTTTTGGTTGTGTGTCAATCACCCGGAATCCTGGTCATATCGCCGGCTTATTCATAACGCTCTTAGTTCAAAACAACGTGAAACGACAACGAACCTCGCACAAACAGAAGAGAATAACAATGGCCAAAGAAAAAGAAAGAACATTCTGGTGGCAGTCGGAGATAATATCATTCGGATTTGCAATGTACCGAGATGCAGAACTATGTCATGAGTTGGCGCTGTACCACTGTATATCTCCAAGCCAATGTGAATTAAATTGGACCTCATCTACGTCCGGTCGGGTGCAGGTTCTGCTGCTCAGGTGTTTCCGGGTAGCATACACGCCACATCCGCGGGCTTCATGTTCTTCGTTACTGATATCGATGTGTTTCCCACAAGAATAAATACTCATACGTCAGAATCGATATCCTGAGTTATTCCAAGGTCTTCAAGGCGGTATGATGGTTGTAGGGATCCGCCAGTTCATCACATCGAGAAGCCGCATACGTGAGGAGGCTCAAAATTCCTGTTTTCTGATCTTCTCGTCGTAGTGTAACACAGCATCGAGAAGGATTTGTGCGCCCAATGCACAATGCTCTGGACTCGTGTATTCGTGCGGATTGTGGCTGATACCGTCTTTACTTGGAACAAAAATCATACTCGTTGGACACACACGGCTTGTCCAAGCACTGTCGTGCCCCGCCCGGCTTTTCATCTCCATGATTTGGCTTTCGCCCACTGCCTTGATTGCGGCAGTGCGAACGGCGTCCACACAGTTCGGATGGAATACTGATTCTGGAAGCCCCCAAGAATGCGTGATCTTGTAGGAAGTGCCATTGTTTTCTTCCGCCACGATGCGGTTGAAACTTTCGAAGGTAGAAGTGGCAAGCTGATCGACCATTTCATCCGTGGAGCACCGTATGTCAATGATAAAGTTTACACCTGCAGGTATGGTCGCTTGGCTTGACGTGTCACTGCTGATTACGCCGACAGTGGCAACACCAAGCTCAGTCTTGCGAGCAGCGTCCCGCACAGCTGTAATGAGACGCGATGCAGTGACTAATGCATCTGAACGACCTGGCATTGGTGTTGTTCCTGAGTGGCCTTCCACACCTTCGACTCGTATTGCGAACCACTTCATGCCCTGGACTGAGGTTACGACTCCGACGCTCTTACCCTCCTTTTCAAGTAT
Organism: Pseudopyrenochaeta lycopersici; assembly: GCA_003313425.1. NCBI lineage: Eukaryota > Fungi > Ascomycota > Dothideomycetes > Pleosporales > Pseudopyrenochaetaceae > Pseudopyrenochaeta > Pseudopyrenochaeta lycopersici. Next base: position 549,348 of record NHZP01000016.1, on the reverse strand, counting down.
CGGACCTTGCTCGATATGTAATTCAAAGTGACACTCGAGGCTGTTCTCTCGATAGTCGCATGGAGTTTCCCCTAAATATCCGATTTCTTGCAAGGCATCCTTCATGAGGATACCTTCCTTGTCTTTGATATTCCAACAAGCTTCTAGTGGCGTACTACTCTTCGTGCTCCATACTCCCGATGCCATCATAGCGCCTGGAAAACGTGCGCCTTCCTCATTTGTCCAGTCAATGAGCGCTATTGGGCAATGTGTCTCGATGTTATTCTCGTGGAGTGTACGGAGGACTTCAAGAGCTGCTTGGACGCCGAGAATACCATCGTATCTTTAGAATGAATGTGAGTGGAAATTTTGGGACATCTATCAAGGTGCTTACCTTCCACCTGCCGGTTGTGTATCTAGATGGCTGCCCATTCCGATGGGCGTATGATCCTTTTCTTTACCTGCCCGTATTGCAAATATGTTGCCCATTTGGTCCACCTTGACCTCGCATCCTAAGCTCTTGCATTCTGCAACAAGCCATTCGCGAGCTTTCTTATCCTGCTGAGTTAGCGTAAGGCGACACATACCAGTGCCTGTTTGGAGTGCGCCCCATTGTGAGCAAGTACTTTGTAAGGTGCTATTCAATCTCTCTCCATTTATTCTCGGCGCCGTTGAAGCCATTGCGGTACAATATTGATTCTTCGTAGTTCAATCATGCGGCAGCAACTTTAAAGTCTAAGTCGGAGATTATTTCAGGACGCGTTTTCCGTCCGTAAAGCCTCTCAGGATAGCTGGGGCTGACATGTACCTATGACTGTACAGACTACATTCATCCTTCTGATGCGTCTGCCTTTCAAGGATAAGCGTAGTCGTGTTGATAAGCTGCGTAGGAGAAGACAAACGACGAGTTGTGCGGGGCTCGGATTGTGGGGTTGCGATAGGCACCTCGCCACCTGGGTCTAGCCTCCCTATTATGACCACGAAAATGGTATAAATGAATATGCTGCTGCTATGCACAGCTCCTCAGTTTTCACGGCAGTGGCCCGGGAACTCTAACAGGCTCAAGACAACATGCCAACTGAGTATGATTTGATCATCGTCAACGGTGTTGTTGTGACAGATACCGAGGTTAAAGAATGGGACGTCGCAGTGAAGAATGAAAAGATCGCGAAAGTCGTCCCAAGGGGGGAATTGAAGGGTAATAGAGCAGAACGGATAATAGATGCTGAAGGTGGATATGTCATGCCAGGAGGAGTTGACGCCCACGTCCATCTGCAAGAACCTCCATTGTTCGGAAAAGGCTCAACAGCAGATAATTACGAGACGGGAAGTAGATCAGCAAAGAGTGGTGGTACAACGACCATGGTGACCTTCGCGCCACAAAAGAAGACTGAAGACACTTTACTTGACACGCTTCAAGCAACCCACGAGAAGGCAAAAGGCAACTGCTATAATGATTACTCGTTTCATCTCCTAGTCGGGAACCCATCAGAAAGAGCACTATCAGAGTTTAAAACGCTGCGGGACGAGGGTGTCTCATCACTCAAGATCTACATGACCTATGAGGCTCTACAGCTTCATGACGGTCAGATCCTTGACGTGTTACTCGAAGCCCGCAAGCAAGGTATTACCACCATGATACATGCTGAAAACGGTCAAGTCATAGATTGGATGACTGCACAGCTCGAAAAACGGAAACTCTTTGCGCCAAAGTATCATGGGTCCTCGCATCCTCCACTAGCTGAGGTGGAAGCTATCTATCGCGCTATCAGCCTATCTGAGTTTATGGACACTCCGATCCTTATCGTTCATGTTTCAACGCCGGCTGCCGCAGCGCACATCAAAGCCGCCCAAAATCGTGGCCTTCCTATCTTCGCTGAAACGTGCCCTCAATACCTCTTCCTTACCAAACAAGATATCGACCAGCCAGGCTTTGAGGGTGCGAAATGTGTCTGCAGTCCCCCTCCGCGAGAATCAGAGGCGGACTGCGACGTCATCTGGGAGGGTCTTGCCAATGGCACATTTACAATACTGTCCTCTGATCATTGCCCATTCCGATACGACGATAGTGAGATGGGCAAGAAGAGTAGCATAAGCGACGAGCATCCCTTGGGCCATTTCAAGTACATTCCAAATGGCTGCCCAGGTATCGAGACACGGTTGGCACTTACCCTCTCGGCGGACCGACGTGACATTCGAAAGTTTGTTGAAGTCACTTCTTCTAATCCCGCGAAGCTTTACGGTCTTTATCCTTTGAAAGGGGCACTGGCGGAGGGCCAGTCAGATGCGGATATTAACATATGGTATCCACCAGGGAAAATGCAGGAATTTGGACTAAGGAATGAAATGTTACATCATGATGTCGACTATACGCCATTTGAAGGCAGAATCATGAAGCAATGGCCGCGGTACACTATCTTGCGGGGGAAAGTGGTGTGGGATAGAGAAAACGGCGGTTTACTCGGAGAAAAGGGTTATGGAAAATTCATCAAGAGGGACACCAGTAGACTTGCTAAGCCTTTGAGAGAGGGAGAGTGGGAACTACCACTTTGAGAAAGTTACATAGTGTTATTCCTACCGAGTTATACTACAACAGATCCATTGACTGTTGCAAGATCGAGGGGCAAGAATGCTTCTCCTTCTTTCTCCCCCCATATATCCCACAGCTTCTTCAGCCGCTCGAAATCTATCGTACTGAGTTTTTCTTGCTGTTCTTGCGTGCGTTCAACCCACCCATCGCGTTCATCAGCTACAATAACAACTTTTTGTTCATCTTTATACGCTGTCCATGGCACATTTCCATTGGCGAACGTGATCCAAAGATCAGCATGCTTATCCGATACATCCTTAAGATATTGATGTGGGAATCGGAATTGTAAAGTGCGGAAGACGAAATAGACGTCGACCCAGTGATGTGCTTGTTGATAGAATGGAGCGTTGGGGAAAGGGTTGCGAACGTCAAAAACGTAGCGGTATATGCGTTTGTTTGGATGACCGGATATATACCGGCTGAAGGCATCGATTGGGACTAGAAAGTATAATGAGTGAGAGCTACGAATTATGCTTTCGTGATGACAGTGTGGGAACCATTGTGCTATAAATACTTACTGTCGAACGTTATGTCCCCACACCATCGCATGGCGGTTGTAAGGAAGCGGTTTTGATCAGTATCTACTGTCACACCATACGCTTCCATAACCTTTTCCGTGGCTTCTGGGCTGAGTTGCTCGGCTATGAGGTCGTGAAAGGACTGTGGGGTCATAGCATTCGCAATGGAGGCATATGCTGAGCCTTCAAACCCGGTATTGCCGACTATGATATCATCGACCCATTCGCAGCTCCCTAGCAATTCCCCGATTCTATCCCAGGTGATTGGCGCATCTCGGAAAAATGATGGGTCCTCTATGGGTTGCCAGAAGTTACCTCTGCTTATCCAGGAATCGCTCGCATTAACAATCTTCTCTACATCTAGAGCTCTGAGCTTCTCCAGCGCTGTATTGTCTTCCTTTTGTATGTCCAAACTTTCTACAATCTTCCCAAATACTCCATCTGCGTCTGATTGCGACATTGGCATCATCATCGGACCTATAATGCCAGACATGATGATCGCCCTATTGAACAATGGGCCCGAGGTGGGTGGATGTGAGAGCATATGGCAGCATATTGAATACCCCCCTGCCGACTCCCCAAATACTGTCATCCTCGAGGGGTCGCCGCCGAAACCTGCGATGAATTTTTGGATCCAGAGAAGAGCATTTCGCTGATCGTACAATGCAAAGTTCTTCCCGCCATCAGGCGTGGCCATGAAGCCCAATGCACCTAACCGGTACTGTATATTTGTCGCAATTATAGGTTGAGAGGTAGCGATGGAATGCTGGACCATGTATGCCGTGCTATGATGGGCGTCGATTTTCCCGAGGACAAAGCCGCCCCCGTGAATGTACGTCATCACCGGAAGTCTTTCAAGCGCCGTTTGAGATGGGGAGTGAGGGTGGAAGGCCTTGAGATATGACAGTGGGACATTGATTTGAAGTATCAGGCTTTCAAATTCGGAACTTTTGATGGGTTCTGCGCTAGGATAGGGTCCGCCACTATGGATATCGTCTGTAGTGAATGTATGTGGGCATGCAAAGCTTTCAGGTTAGTCAGTTCACGGACCAAACAGTATTTCAGATGCCACTGGGAAAATACCCTTGTTTCGTGAAGTCTCGGTTCAGACCATCGAGGTTCTCGCGAAGAACCGAATGCTTGAAGCGTCCGGGGAGCGTGGCGTACGGGACGGCACGAAACTGGACTACATTGTCGGTTTCTGGCATGATTATCCCCGTCATAGGGCCTAAAATAGGGTGCTTGAAGATGTATATGTCGGGCGTTGCTGATATCGTCGCCATGTTTATGGATTCCTTGAAAGCGTTGGCCTTGTGAGACCCGAGGGAATAGAGTCACGAGAGATGAAGAAGTTAACTTTAACTTTGTATATGCTGCAAAATCTCCCGTGTTTCTAAGTTGGCTTTTTAGTGAGGAGGTACAGCAACAATGATACTACAGGCTTCCTATTTCGATTGGTGGTGGCACGCACCTAAATCTTACCTTAGTGGGGCAGGGGTTGGCAATTCTCAATCGGCGGAGTATTGAGGACCTGCGTTTGAGGGCTCAGCAAGCTCGTGGAATCGGTAACGCAGGGAACTATCAAGGGAGTGAATAGCGGGCAAGGTTTTCGAAACGAAGCGTCGCTTTCCTTGCCAGTGTCCTACCTGTCAAACGCTTCTCCTAGTCAACGCAGGATTCAGGAACGAGGCCCGACAAGCCGTTAGGCGTGTCAAGTCTCTGCCGTCGCGAATGCGACATGAACAACGACGTCCTTATAGCTATAAAGAAGAAACAAAGGCATATTTAGTGATTTTATCAACGGGAACCTGTTGATGTTCGATATATTGTGCACGATCCTGCTGAGGATCCCCACTAATGAGAGGGGGGATTCCACGATAAAGAATTCTGAATACTCGCGATGCAACGATCATAGATTTGAACTTCGAAGCGTGCCGTTGGCCTTTCCTTTCCATTTCAATGGCAAATATCGTTAGCTGCTCGGATTACCAGGCGGAGTTCGAATTTGGTACTGTTGCTTATTCATGTTCTCGGCGTCTGCAGCTGCAACCCGCCCCTCCACAGGCTGCGTACCATTGCCCGTCCTGGTCTTGGGCATCTCAAGAATCTGGAGTTGAGTATTTTGAGTCCACCGACGAGAGCAAGATAAACAGGACTGCCACGGTTGGTGGTAGATCTCTTGGATGAGTGAGCACAGAGGATGATTACGCTGGTTTGAGAGTTTGGGAGAGGCCTAATGGAAGAGCGGTTATTATGATGAGACTAATTGAATTGCAAAGCCTTGGAGTATTGATATGACATCAGTCTAGAGAATATTTTCAGTATATTATCAATGATACGCGAAGATTGCCTCATTCTGTTACTGCTTTACAACATCTTGACTCCTAACTTGTGCGTATTCCCTTTCGCTCAACTCGGAATCGAGCTTAGGGAGAAAACGCCAAATCGTCACAAGACGAACATGGCGAAGCTATAGGCTTGGTGTGCTACTACTCTATTTAACATCAGCTCACAGTTCCAACACTTCTTGTTCGCCGTCTGTGAGATTGTCGTCTGTGAGATCGTCGTCCGTGAGATTGTCGTCCGTAAGATCGTCGTCTGTGAGATCGCCGTCTGTGAGATCACCGTCTTTCGTTTTTGTTCTTGTCAAATTCGCTCTAAACCCACTCAACTCTATTTTCCCGAATGACCCTTCCTTTTCCCGATCCCAAAACACAATTTCATTGAAGCTCACGCCCGCGTACAACGGACCCTCAATAACTGTCGGACAGAAATCATCCCAAATCTCGCCCACGCCCTCGCTCCTTTCCTGAGTCACCAACACGCGCCACTCCTCTCCTCTCTGGTCCTCCTCGTTGTGATAGAGTAGAGTGGGAACGAGCTGTGCATACCAGTCCTCTGACGTGACAGGCTTGAAGAGGCCGGCCTTTAGAACATCTGTGGAATTTGATATCCATTCTGTGAACACCAAACCACGATGGTCGCCTTTGAGTGTCACGGTAGAATTTAGAGAAGAGCTCGTGGTTGCATATGTTCCTGCATAGCGCTCGTTGAGTTGGCGAATAGCGAGCCTTTCGGCTGCACGAACAATGGCCACCGTCACGATTTCTTGGATTTTGGGAAAGAAGTCTGGGTTTCCAGCCAGCAGAATAGTGATACCGAGATCATACTCAGGAACTAATATAATGATGGAAGAATATCCTGGTTGACCTCCACCTTTTGTGATAAAGCGCAGTGTTCGCCTAGAATCCTTGAGAATGCGATCTGTTTGGAATATCTCCCAAGGCATCCCGTAGAACGAGTGCAAGCCTTGTGCAGGCGAGACGGGGTGCATCCAGTTAAGCGCATGACTTATGGAATTGAAGTGCTGTAATATGTAGCGAAGAAATTTGGATAGATCGCTTGAAGAGCTGTAGATGCCGCCTGTAGGTGCTTGAATGCCTGTGTCTACATCCCAATACTGAGGCTCGAAGGGGATGACGCCTGCGGAATCAGGTGGTGTTGATAGCGTGCTGGTAGACATGTTCAAAGGCTTGAAGATGGCGTCATTGATGTAAGATTTGTAGCTCTGACCTGTCACACGCTCCAAGACGATGCCGAGGAGCTCGTAGGCGACGTTAGAGTATGTTGACCTTTGATTTGGGGCAAAGATAGGGGCTGTCGACTTGATGGCGTCAAGCAAGTCTGCTACGCCTTAGTACTCTCATGTGCAAATGGCCCACGCAGCTCACCCTTTGCAGTGCATGGCGTTTCATAATTGGGAGAGTACTCGTCACAAGCTATCAATCCCTTGCGTGATCGAGGCGGCAGACCTACACCGAGAGGATCTTCGGTATGCCACTTGTCCACATTGATCAAATCGTTCTGAGCAACTGCAAAGAGATTAGTTTCATACCTTGTAGTGTAAAGCATTTACTACCGGGCTTACACTCTCGTTGTAAACCGCTCAGCTGGCTTGCAAGACTCCTCAATGTTATGTCCTTCCACGGAATGCCACCCTCGGACTTCTCCCCTAATTCCTTGATATACTTGTTGACGGTACTATCCAAGCTCAGATTACCTGCCTCATGCTGGTATAGTATTGCCAGGACAGTGAAGGCTTTGGTAATACTAGCGACTCGGTAGAGTGCATCGCCATTGACTTGTGGAATGTCTGGACGGGATGCATTACGTTCGCGGGCGGTATGATGCTGAGACCATAGCGACTCTTTGGACGACGTGATTTCTACTGAGAACGAGGTCGAGGCAAACTCTGGTGCGGCAACAGCGACTGTAAGCGCCGCGTCGATGGACGTGAACGCTTGCTGAAGCAGAGGATCATGTGCGTCATACTCGGGCGGTGGATGCGCAACTGAGGGTTCGAAGCATTTGGACCCAGCTAGGCCAGCTAGAAGAAAGATCAAGAGGGGCGCCATTATGGTGACTGAAGCTTCAAAGCTACATTGCGCCTGCAATCGTGAAGATGGGCATGCAGGTGAGATGTACGGCGCCCGCATTTGGGAGCTTGGGCCGGATTGCATCATCCATGCTGTCTTCCCCACCACTACTTGTAGTCCATCTCTGGGGACTGATATATGTTGTATCGCAGACTTCACCTAATTCTGAGACCTCTTCTATATGCTCATACCAGCTGATTCTTCTTGATAGCTGGTAGGAATCTCATGCGGTTCTTCTATGTCGTCATCCATTCGTCCACCACACACCCATCTTCCGAACGCGTCTTCTGCCTCAATTTTCTCCAGCTTTCATGCCTCTCTCTAAATCCTCTTCAGATAACACCTTTGTGAGCTATCTTGGTGAGTACTTTCAGTTTTCTAGGAAACCGCGTCGCGTCGTCGCGCAATCACGTGCAGTGGCGTTTGTTGACGGTCGTTTGATTTGCATAACCCTCGACTATAGCGTTTCTCTTCAACTTAAGCTTTCGAGTAGCGAGCTCACATGATTTGTCTGGTCTTTTTAAAGCCATACAACCACCATATTCCCACCTCCCTCCACATGATCCTCTGCATGTGGAACCGCCTTTTATCCGTCCAGATTAGCCATCGAGCAGGATTCGTCCAGGACCGCCATTCAGCAGGATTGGAGATGTTTCCAATTCTGCTGAATGGCGGTCCTGGACGAGCCCCACAAACGGAACCGGAAACATGAATGCCACGCAAACTCCTCTATTACCCTCATGTTTGGAACAAGTGATAGAGTTATAGAGATATCTGGATACGTAACGTTTTGCTGGTTATACGAATGTGCTCGAGTTGACCACGATTCACCAGTTCAGCGGGGGATACTCGTCTACTTCAAGCGCAACGATCTTCACGGGTATCAATAGCGACTCGTAGTAATCTATAAATGCCGGTGCTCGCTCGGCAATAATCTTGCCACGCGAGCACTCCCTTGGCCCGTACAGTGAAAACTGTATACAACAAGTAGTAGTATGCATCGTCTATGGGTAATAATTTGTTCTATGTGACGCTGCTCTATATCTAGCTACGTCGGAGCCTTTGACCCGGATGGGTATTCCCTTACAAATTTCAGGTCTTAAATCGTTGCGGATGCTTCAGCTTTGTGCCCCAGGTCAATCGTAGTTGACACAGATCAATAATGTGGTCGACAGTATTCGTCCTTCTAAGTCTTGTGGCTAGCACCCTTGGTGTCCCCTTAGACAACAACAACCTTGAGCAAATCCTCGACCTCCTACCACGTCAGTTGAATGTAACATGCCCGCCAACGCCAAATCCACTGCCCAAGGCTGCCGCTTTCCCATCGATCAAGACCATGCCCGATCCATTCCTGTACCTCGATGGCAAGACTCGTGTGCAGAGCAAAGACGAATGGATCCAGTGCCGCCAACCTGAGATCCTCAAGCTTTTGCAGGAGTACCAGTATGGATACTATCCCGATCACTCGCAAGAGACTGTCTCAGCAACAAGAAGTGGCAATACATTGACTGTCACTATCGCGACTGGAGGGAAGAGCGCCACCATTACAGCGACTTTAAACCTACCGAGTGGAAGCGGACCATTTCCGGTTATTCTTTCTATCGGCGGTATGGACACTAGGACCTACATAAACGCGGGCATTGCGGTTGTAACCTTCGACTACGGGAGAGTTGCTGCAGACAGTAACAGCAAGAGTGGATCATTCTGGACGTTATATAATGGCAAAGACATAGGTAAGGGTTTCTGTAATCTCTTCATCGTCATGCAAATACTAATGGAGATGTTCAGGCGTTCTCACAGCATGGGCATGGGGTTTCCACCGCGTCCTCGACGGCATTGAGCTCAAAGTCCCCGAAATCGACGCCACAAAGTCTGGTGCCACAGGCTGCTCACGTCTCGGCAAAGCAGCTTTAGCTGCTGGTCTCTTCGACAAACGTATTGCCGTCACAATGCCAATGTGCTCTGGAGTACAGGGTGCGGGTCCATACAGGTATAGCCTCAGTGGGCAGGGTGAGAACTTGGAGAACTCGGTAAGCACTCTTAGTCACTATAAAACTGGGGAGACGTGAATGCCACAGGTACTGATATATTACAGAAATCAGGAGCCGGATGGTGGACCTCATCCGGAATCTCCCAATTCGTTGGCAAATCCACCCAGCTCCCTTACGACGCTCACACCATCGTCGCAGCCATCGCCCCTCGCGCAGTCATCCTCTCTCAAAATTCTGGTGACCAGTTCACTGATTCCAAAGGCACCGCGCAAGTGACTTTCCCTGCAGCCAAGGTCGTGTACAGCTGGCTCGGGGTAGGCGAAAAGCTGGGCATGAGCATTCCGAGTGGTGGACATTGCGATCAAAATGGATACGCGGATGTGCTACCGTTTGTGCAGAAGGTATTGCAGGGAAAGAGCACAACACGGAATTTTGACGACTTGAAGACGTGGAAATCTATGCCTGAGGCGTATCCTTGGGGGACGGATCTACCGAAGGGGAAATGAGGTAGTGTCTAAGTGAGACGCTTACCACTCTTTGCAACAACTGTGCGTAGAGGACATGTTTTTGGTCAGAGTGAGCTGTGAAGCGCAATTGAATGCTGCAAGAGCTCTGTCATTCGTGATTCTATCACTGTGCAATCCTCCTAGAGTCCCAAAAGCACATCAGATTGATCAAGCTTACAGCACGGCTATTCCTGTTATCGGAATTCCGATAGACGCTCGCCACCATAACCTTCTTCTGTCATATCATCTTTTGTACCATGATAAATTTGAGCGGCTACCAAATCAGGTTCGTGGGCATAGCTCTTCACATATGCCGGCCAGCCAACATTTCTGCGACTCTGTTGTTTCTCATATTCATCTCCCCGCTATGTACATACCACTTACTCATTTCGGTCTCAGTCGAGAGATGCAAGTAGGCAGAATTAGCTCATATTTAATCTATAAAGGCATCCGTTATGTAGGGTATAATAGATAGGCGATACGCAGGCGCTCCGGTCTTACAAGGCTCCTAGAAGAACATGATGTCATAAATCGCTGGGTTCCTACAGCAGAAGCGGGAATAGAGATGATACCAGAGCTGTACGGCATGGAATATTCCCGAAGAGCATGGAGTGAAGGGTAGGAAATGAGGGCTGGCCAAGCCGACGGAGAATTTCCTCATTGCTTGTTTCTATTACTGAAATGCTAATCCCCCTTTACTAGAAATTTGCGTGTACCACGGAAAAAACGGAATCTTGAATGAGGTGTGGAGACCCTCTGATTCGACCCGAAACATGTGCGGGTCTGTCGCATGTGTCGCGCCTCCATCAGAGCCACAGTAGCTCCGATTCAGCAACACAACATTGTGATCAACTCTAGCGAGTTCTCTGCTGTTGATGACGTGGAAAGTACAGCCAAAAACTCTGTCCTTTGCTTGATATTTCAGGCGCAGATTGTGTGCTGCCGAGGAGGCGTGAACGCGGGAAACACATTTCCCACTCTAGACTGGGGACATCGCAGTTGACAAGTCGCGAACATGTCATGGAAGCAGTGGGGCCCACGATCCATGATGCATGAAACAGCCCAGATGCGAATCGCTTGGTGGAGAACTACGGGCCTGAGCCGCGCCTTGAGCTACAGGATCTAATTGACACAGATAGATGAAAATGACGAGCAGAAGAAGACTTGCTACCACTTACGGCCTGCTGCAGCGCATAGAAGGTTCGGGATTTTGATGGTTCGGAAATTGTCTGACGCGGCGTCTACGTTCATTGATCGCGTACCTGCACTCTAAACGGGTTTGGGCTTAGCGCTTTTGAATTGGCCTATAGTCGTTCTATCCCTTTCGAAACCTCCAATGTCGCCTTTGTGAGAGATCGAACTCGAATTAATAGATTATGGGTAGGAGAACGCTGTAGTCACAATCATAGCCAGACAAGGCTCTTTGGGATCTCATTTGCCCATGCAGTCTAGCATTTCGTGCGACATCGCACAAGCTCCTTCAATCCTGATGGAAGTTTCGACTACGCGAAATGCCTGTGTAAATCAGAATGCCAAAAGAAGTTCCTAGGCATGTTTCCAGGCCCACAGGCCACACCTTGAAACATGCATCGCAAACGAATCGCTTCCAGTAGCCGAGGAGTAGTCACGACGGCACCGATTCAGACAATCCCCACCTCATGGGCCTGACATCTGTATCGAAGCAAATGATACGCCAGGAAGTCTTTTTGTACGCGCCATTCTGTTTCTATAAAGCTCAGTATTGTCCAGCAGTGAATTTCTTACCATCACACTCATTCAGTCCTTTCGACCACTCCATTCTCTTCACATCCGCTTGAAGCGGCTCACATTCTTTCATACCTTCGTTGATCTCGAAATTCAAGCATTACCGCCCCTTCACCTTCCTTGCCACCGCACAAATCCAGCTCCAAAGCGAAAATGCCTTCCAAGATCCAAGCCGCCGCTCTCCTTGGAGCTCTTGCCTCCTCCGTGAAGGCTCATGGTATCCTTTCAGCAATTGAGGTTGATGGTACCGCGTTCACCGCATACAACCCATCCTTCCAATACCAAAGCCCTGCCCCAGAGGTCATCGAGTGGTCTTGCCCTGAATGTCTCGACAACGGTTTCGTTGGTCCCGAGATGTACACCGATGTGTCCAAGATTGCATGCCACAAGGACGCCACTGCCGGTGCGAAGGTTGCAACCGTCAAGGCTGGTGGCAGTGTAGAGATTCAGTGGAGCACCTGGCCTGAATCCCACGTTGGCCCAGTCATCGACTACATGGCCAAGGTTGACGATGCCACGTCTGCCACCTCAGATGGACTGAAGTTCTTCAAGATCGACGAGGCTGGCTACACAGATGGCGAATGGGCTGCTTCGAAGCTCATTGCCAACAACCTAACCTGGTCCGTCACGGTCCCTTCATCCATCGCGCCAGGACAATATGTGCTGCGTCACGAGATCATCGCGTTGCACTCGGCCGATCAGGAGAACGGTGCCCAGAACTACCCCAAGTGCATCAACCTGGAGGTCACTGGTTCCGGCACAGAGAACCCCTCTGGTGTGACTGCTGACAAGCTCTACACCCCCACTGATGCTGGTATTAAGGTCAACGTCTACTCAGGAGACCTAAGCAGCTACGAGATCCCTGGTCCCGCTCTCTTCAGCGGCGCTAGCTCTGCCTCAACAGTCCAGAACAAAGCTGCTACCAGCGCCCCGGCCGCCTCTTCCACTGTCCCTCAAGCTACCAGCGCCCCGTCTGCCCCAGCTGAGACCGACAGCCCTGCATCTAGCGGCGAGACATTTACCCTCGACACCTTCATTGCTTGGCTCCAGGAGCAGGCTGGCTCTTCGACCAGTGCGAAGGTACGCCGCCATGCTCGCGCTTTCCGCAACTAAATCGTAGTTCAATCACTCTGAGTTTGCTGGATTGGCAGCCGCTTTGAGTATTCAGGAAGAGCTTTAGCAATGTTTTTCTCGACATAACATGCTTGAAAAGGAGTAAAGACGATGCTTCTGGGCGAGTTTGAAACGAGGTCTTTCAATTCTTGTATCTATATAGTAGCCAGCCACATTGGTTTGGTACCTTTTATTGGAATTTCAAGTGTTCTACACATTAATTTCCCATCTGCTATCCCCCACGGTAACGTGTGTGCTGAGTTTCAGACTTTGGCTATTGGTGCACTTCAGGCAAAGTCGCTGCTCATCACGGGTAGCAACTATGGAGTTTTGCCGGCAAATCTATGTGAGATGTACGCACAACGGAAATGACGCTGTTATCATTGCTGCAGTCAGTGAAATTTCAGTTGATGCAGGCCATGAGTCAGACAACTGTAATCGGACGAGGGGCCAAGCCAATATATCATGGCCATCGCATGAGCGTGAAGATGCACCATTTGCTGACCTGCCAGGTTTTCTCCGCGTTGTCGGGCTAGGTTAATGCAAAGAGTATCCATCCAAATGATCTTGATCAAGTAACAGAGCCGGCCTTAAAGTTGTCATTCATAACCGACACGTATATTGCGGTAGCGGATTTATACAATTACCATAAATTACTGGTAGCACTGCTACCACACGCTAACATAGTCGACTCGAAAAGAGTTTTGGCTCTCACTAGTGCCTTTAGAGTAGTCACGAGCATTACTCTGCTTTGCGATAGTGAGTCCCTCCATATTTAGATGATCCAGATAAAGCGAATGTACTTGGTGTATAATACCATTTGGATAAACGAAGTCGCGCTCAAAGCGATCACGCAAAGGCTGTGGAAACACTTAAGTATATACCACGGACGCTATTTAACTCAAGACCTTGTCATGTATAGGCACGGCCAACGAAATCTTATCACGAACCGCAAAACCTCTGCCGCGAAGACAGGACGATAATAGTAGATCAGCTCTACTCGAACTCAACCGCCTACACCCTTCACAGATACCGCCGACCGAGGGTCACTCTTCAGCGCCCTCCACGCCTGTGGCCACAGTCCATAAACCCACCGCTCCATCCAATGCTAGCAGTAAGTTTGATGGATTTATGATATCGACTCAAGAAGCCGCGAGCCTCTTCGCTAACAATGATGAGATGAGCCTTGAATCGCAACCTATCGCTATCGGATGGTCTGGATTCTTTAGACGTGGATGTTTTTGGACGCACCAATTTAGATATAGGAAGACTGGATACCCATGCAACACCTTTACGGAATTCATTATCAGTACATACTTGCGCGAGCCTCGAGCTCTGCGTCAACCAAAAATCATGCTCGCTCTAAGTAAGTCCACTGCCTTTATATTTTACCAGAAAAGGTACTCAAATGTGTGATTAAGCTGACAATTACACGCTGTTCAACCAATGTATTGCAAGACGTTCTTGAAAAGCCCCTTGCGTGACCACTTCGTCGTGCCCGATCTAACAGGCACCGTTACAATCTCGCGGTTCTCCAAACGAACAGCATCACTATCAACAGTGATCTGATTGAGGTATCCACCAAAGTTTTCCATTCTCTTGAGTTCATCGAGTGCGTTCTCAATGTCTTCCTCTGTTGGTACCTCGGCCTCATTGTTCCTAATAGCTTCCTCCAGATTGCGCATTTTCTCTTTGAGCACAGACACCTGGTTCTCCAGAGCTACGATCTCCTCTGGTGTGGTGGCATGTTCGAGCTTCATGGCCAAGTACTTCTCGGTCGCGTCTCGACGCTTTTCTTTCCGCTGAATCATCGCATTAGTGCCGATGTATACTCCGAATTTCGCCTGGACCTCCTTGACCTGCATCTCCTCTGTCCTTATCGCTTCGAGCTTGGCTTCTAGATAGTCGACCGTACGCTTAAATGCTTCTTTCTCACCCATGCCTGTCTTGAGGAGCTCGTTGTAGCGGGATATATTTTCTTGGTTGAGAGGCAGTTTTTCGTGTTTGATCGCGTAGGACTGACGCATGTGGTCAGCATATCCGTGACCACAAACCCTGCAGGGACCATGGTGCCAGAACAGATATTTTCTGAATGCATAGCAATCTTCCACCTTCTTGTTGGGTTTCTCGTCGTCAGGAACATTGAGATCACATTTCTCATGACAGATGGTTGTTTTTGGGAAGCATGTGGCATGTGCACAGACAAGTCGTGGTTCCTTCAGGGTTTCTCTTTTGGGGATGAATTTCTCTACCTTGAGTTCAGACAGTGTCTTTTCAAAACCCTGATTTTGTTCGCTGGCTACCTCTAAGCTGGCGCGTGCTTCTTTGAGGCTTGTCTCTGTCTTGTGCATACAAGAAGCGAATTCGGTTAGTGGTTTTGCCATATTTTCGAGAAGACTCGATATTCGGTGAAAGCAAAGTGTCTTACGGACATCATGGACTTTGAGCTGCTCGACAATACTAATGAGGCGACCTACTTCAAGAACAGAGTCGTTCCAATAAGTGCTGTAGATTTCTTTTTGAGGAAATATAGAACCATGGGTTTTGCATGCAGCGAGATATTTAAAGGCTGCTGAGTCGAAACGGAACTGGTTGTCGTCGTTTAAACTGATTCCAGTCTTTAGCCCATCCAGTACCGAGGTCAACGAAGCCTGTGCACCTGCGACGTCAGGCGTGATGCCTATTTTGGTGTATCCGAAAAGGACGTTTTTCATAGCGTCGTTATGGAGATTATGGAGAAGCTCCGTCATGCAGAATTTGAACTCTTCAGTTGCTCGAGAGGTTCCAGCTTCAAGCAGAAATAATACTCCACTGAGTTTCTGAACGCCCTCAAGAGTCTTGAGGATATCTTTGACATTAGCGAGATCTTGCTTGATACCACGCGTATCACCCATTCCGGGTGTATCAATGAATCGAAGCACGGCATCGTCGCCGATTGGGAAGCTGAAAATATCGCTTGTCTTGGTCAGAGACTCAGACTGTTCAATAGGCTCGCTGATGCCTAAGTTCACGTCAATCTTGAGCTTGCGTTTGTATGGTGCGCTGGATTTGTTCTCGGAGATACTCTCGAAGACGAAATGGGATGGAGTCTGCCATTGCAGTGGCTCATCTACCTGCAGCGCCTCATCTAGGGTATCGAAATTTACATAATTCTGGAAGGCATTGATGAACGTGGACTTCCCAACTCCTGTTTTACCTAGTATGAGAATGTTGTACTCTCTACGTTGTTGAAGACTCTGCAGCTGCTCTTGAAGGTATACAGCGTCGGGTGTTGCCCATTCATGACCATGCTCGTGGTCTTTGCATTTGAATTCGGCATTTGCGAAAGGGTATCGAGAACACTGGCAGTAGAAGAACTCGTCTGTGAACCCAAAGAAAACTGAGCCTCGGCAGCGAGCGCATGTCCACTTGAACTTTTCGCCTTTAAAACAATGGACACCTGGACATTTGATTCTGACCAGACGTCTTGCTGCAGGAAGGGAAATGGTACGTGATCGATCGACCTTCTGAGCGTTGTTGCATCTCACGATGCTCTTGCTTGCCAGGTCTTTCATGTCCTCGACCACATCCTCCACAATGCATGTTCCACCCCGATACTGCTTGATGGATGGTGAAATTGAGCCCGCAGCCTTTTTGACGTCAAAGTCCTCAACGTAGACCACGACTTGGTCGTTATTATCATCCAGTAAGTCGATGATTCTTTGGCGATTGCTGAGCCATGATGCATCCGCCCTTGAGCTTTCCGCATATTGAAGGACAAATATATCTTTAGTCTTCTCTGCAGTAATTGCATGGTTCAAGGATTCGTCTCCACTTTTGACATAGGTTGCGCCTCTGGCCCTCACTGCATCCGCGAATGCTATTTTATCCATATAGGTCTCTAAACAGCCATTCTGATCGTCAGAGTCACTGTCGCTGTCAGAATCATGAAATTTTTCCAGCCATTCGTTCAGTCTGGCGGGATCATCATTATTGTATCGAACTCCGTTCACAATCTTTCCGAGATCTTCGCGTAGCCTACGATCTCTGCCTTCTACATTGTCCGCTTGTTTCTGTGTCTTTTTGATGTGATCTTTTGGTACGCAAAACGCATGTTCCTGGATGAATTGTGCGTAGTCGTTGAACTTTCGACATATGCTTTCCGCTTTATCGAGTTGTTTGATAATGCTTCCAACAAGAGACTGATCTAGTCTTTTGACAATAATGTCATGTTTCAAGGCTATATTGAAAAGGGTAGCAACTTCGCTGATTGGTGTAAAATGAAAGACTACTGGAACGCCTTTTCCTGCGTTGACGTTCTGCAGTCCCATTGGTAGGCTGTTGATGAAATCCAAAGCTCCCTCATATGTTGTTGGTAGATTTCCTGTATGATGACTGGTGACATCCGTAATGATTTCCAAATCGAGATCTTTGGTTGTGCGATCATGATGGTTTTTGTATCGAACACCTCCACTAATTTGAACATCAAACAATTTCATGATCATACTGGTCAATCGGTTTTCCCTGCTAAATCCTACACTCATTACAGCTCTGTCGCCCTCGACTGATTCTGGTTTCTCACTGGTACTGGTCTCAGATCGATTGCCCACATTTGTCTGTTCTTTGGAGGCCTTTCCCTCAGAAATTTTCGCCTTGTTCACCGTAGAAGCTGATGGTGGTTTGCCACCAAGATCGTGACCTTCTTCATTGACTTGTTTTGTCATCTTCGCCGTCATGATCGTCCGAGCTCCCCACTCAATCTTGGTAATGACGTGCGTCGCGCCTCCAGCTTGAAGTGAGTCCAGGTTCAATGACTGAGTATCCAAACGGTCGAGACATAATGTCTCAGTCTCGGTCCTCTGGTCACAGAATATTGAGGTTTGTCTGCAGTGGTCTTTAGACTTTTTCTTCATGATGAAATTCGCGGCCAGATCGCACGAGAATTGTCCGGCAACAATATTAACACCGAGATTTGCATGTATATCAAGATTCAACAATTTATCCTCGAGCGAGTCCGAACTCGAGTATTTGTAGATAACCGGGCCTGGTATCTTTGATATCTGCAAAGCCTCCATGGGTGGCTTCTTCAATTTGAGTATTGACCGTGGAAGAATACTATCATTTCGAGCGTCGTATAAATCGCCAAGGCAGCCTGATTGCCCTAAAGCTGGACGCTGATTGGAAGCGGCATCGTGAGAAGGCTCTGGGGATTCTCCGTAGAGGTGTATCCTAGAAAGTTGTTCTGGACACGGGTTGAGTGCAACAATACGTGATGTTACCATGATGTGGAGTAATATTCTAGCTCGAAAGCTCAAGTTGGTCCTGAAATGGCTGTGAATGGCTTAGCAAGGGAAGGCAAGTTCTGAGCTGCGATGACGATCAACAAGACTTATGTAAAGATGCAGAGGCGGTAACTTTATGCAAATATCACACAAGGCTGACTCTAGAACCCATCAAATATTTATTGCTCAGATTCTACCTTGTATGGTGGAGCTGAAAACGTGGTAACACAAAGTCACACGAATTCAGCCTTTTCAATCCAGGTATACACACTACAACAGCCTTG
The DNA here is from genome assembly GCA_003313425.1 of Pseudopyrenochaeta lycopersici. Lineage (NCBI taxonomy): Eukaryota > Fungi > Ascomycota > Dothideomycetes > Pleosporales > Pseudopyrenochaetaceae > Pseudopyrenochaeta > Pseudopyrenochaeta lycopersici. The sequence goes on along the minus strand of NHZP01000016.1, from coordinate 530,906 downwards.
TCGGCCCGATAAAAGACCACAGATGTGATCCATCTCCCAATATACAGGATATATGTTTTTCTTGAGCGTTTCAGGAATTCGAAATTGTAATTCTCCCTAGAAATCTATTTGTTGGCTTGGCGATTGATGTCTCTGACATGCGATCGAGGTGGCCACTTCGCGGCCACGAAGTGGGCAAGGCTGTTCTTCCTCAAACTAGGTTTTGAGGTGCATGCCACCTTGCATCTCAACGCATTTTCGTGGGAGGCCACGATCCAAATGCGGCAGCCAAGGCGCGCGTTGTGGTTATGATAGTGTATTATTTTCACATAATATGCCTTAGAGCCTAAATGCGAAAGCCAATCGATGACCTTCGAAGGCGATACCGACCTGGTTATAGGTGCATGGAGAGAAATGTGGGGTGCGACTGATCGTATAGCCTACGGTACCGTGTTTGTGCGCGGAACACTTGCGGTTGATAACTGTAGTTAGGAGAGGGCCTAGGCGCCGCACTCACTTGCTTTTTGTATTACTACACGCCGTGGAAGTAACTCTTCGCATTTCCTCTATATCTATATTTCGTTTCCTTCGGCTGGTCTAAACTGGCCATCTTTAACTTGTCCCGGCACTCCGTTGGCCGTGATGTCTTTGCCGATCGAACTAGAACTCCTGCAGCCAAAGATTCAGATGCCATCATGACCACAGCCAACCTCGATACGGATATGGAAGGCGGTGCTAGAATATTGGGCCGCAATGTTGTTTTAAAATCACGAAAGAGGCAATGGCTGCCCAAGCTGCACAAGAGCATATCCAGAAGATCGGAGATGCCACTATGACCTGAGGCAAGAAATCGCTTGCTGCACTGTCAATCAAGTCAGTTACCGAAAAGCGTCGACAGTTACCTCACTTCCTTCCTGAAAGTCGAAGTTAGCCTCTCGTTTATCGAGGCAAGATATGCCAACAGCACGTTCCAGGTCGTATGCAGTGTTCTTTTGGTCGTTATGTGGCTTGGTGGAACCTTTAATCATTCGGCTGCAGTGTTTCTTGCAATATGTGGCGATTGGATTGAATACGTTGATCCTCCTTCTGCGCCAAATTTGTGAATCGCGAGGTTGTTTGCTTCACAAATATATCGAACATCAGATCGCAGTACGCATTCACATACGATTATATCTATATCTTCGACGCCATCACGTTGCCGCTGTCAACTTTAATAGTGGCACCGTTTAACTGCGCGCCCGCTCGAATGCTCAGCCAAATGCAGGTCCCTGATATATCTTCTAGGCTACTAATACGACCTAGAGGTACTCCACCCTTAGTTATATCTTTATGCTTTTATAATCACCTTTGCTGTATTGCTCTGAAATAGTCTATACGCTATTATATTACATCTAATAGCTCGTTTACCTTAATAGCTTATAAACACTTTACTAATATAAAGTAGACTTACTCTATACACTAAGTATATAAAGGCCTTTTAAAATAGAGAATACATAGTGTTATTGCTTCTAACATCAATAACATAGGAAGGTCAGAATACAAAAAAAGCAGCTAGGGTAGATCCCGATCGAAAATCCATGTTCGTTTACTTTAGACTTTCAGAAGAAGAGCTCGCTCGAAGCCACCAACGTGTGGGGGATCCTGAAAACATGAAGTCTGCAATCATGAAACATACATATTAGCGTATAATTAACGCTCGAAGTAAAGATATAAAGTAGGTATGTAGTTTCTGCGAAGTCTAGTTGTATACAAAACGAAATGAATGCTGCCTGTAGTCTAGGTCTCAACTTGATCTCAAGGTGTCAATCCATTTCAAGACGCCCAAAAAGCGCCTCTAGTGCTCTCGGCCTATAACTACGGATCTTCATCTACGGACAAGTTAGGCATCTAACTCTGTTATGTTCCCCCACGCCCAAGCAACAATTGTCGTATCAGTAGCAGCGCAGCCTTCAAGCAACCAGTTCTCTAAAACCCACAACACCTCAATTATTGCGCTAGACATTGCCATGTTCACATGCCCCTCTCCTGTTAATTGTATTCGCACTACAAGACCTCGCTGGCGCTGGTACCCCGCTAGCGATTTCGCTTGACTCAACAGACCCACAATCCATATTCCGCCCTCGATTAGAGACATTCACTGCACGCCATTTACCTAAGTATTCAGTTTTGCCGAAATTATGTTTTATAAGAACTTCTATATATATTTACCATTCTAGCAATGTCCATAACAAGTAACACATCCGAATTAGTCCATCGGCTAGGATATCTCGCTTTCAAGTGGATCCGAGAAGAGCCGGGTTCGGTAAGTTATCCAAAGGTCTCCAGCTTCGAATCTCGCCTCTAACGTTCGTCTAGATTCCCGGATTCGGAAAGTCATATTTCTCTTTTTGGCCCCGAACGTACAGGGTTTGCTTTTGGTAATATCTAACTGTTTGGACATATGTACCGTATCGAAAAGCGCCGGTATTGTGGTAAAGTTTTAACAACGGGTATGGATGGACATTTATTTTTGCATTATCTCACATGCTTAGCATTTTACCTGCTGAATGACATGCACGCATTCTCGCCTCTATGTAGACATTCGCCGTCTCTACTTCAGGCATATGTCCTGCTAGAAGCTTTTTCCTCCAAGAGCTCCTCGTAGCACATCTATGATGCTTACAAAGTCCTATAGGACGACCGTTATCGAAGTTAGAAAGCACTTAGAAGCCTTGTAGACAGAGTCCAGAGGCTCCAGACGTTATGTACGGCGTGCTATCAACAAGTGAATGACGATGATCTTGGCTCGCAGGCTGCAGTGCTACATCATGCGAGGAGTCATCTGTAGCACTGGAAAGGGGTCCCGTATTTGACTTGACAGCCGTTCCACTGTCGTTCGAGGGCATCGGCCACGGACACTATCATGCCCTGGACTTAGAAATCCCGGGCCTATATCACTAGTCTATTATAAATGTCAGGACATTCAATCAGCGTGCACACCGCTATTGGCTTTCCATGTGCTCGGGTCCTGAGAATAAGCCGTGGCGGCGGAATGGAGCCCGAAGGTGAGGGTGAGGATAGACGAGGCACGATAAAAAATAGGGTAAATGTGAAACGGCACGGTGACATTTGACATTTCCTCGGTCAATTTGTGAATATCTTCACCATGTCATTCTGAACCATAACAGAGGGGAAAAATAAAATAAAAAAGAAATGACCGAAAGACCCACCTTCTCGCCCTCAACCTCCACCCCCCGTCCTCGCGATACCACGGAACCCACGAAATCCAGCACATACCAAATAATCTTTAAGCCTGACCAATCAACACGGACACGGATACCTTGCGGCCCAATGGCCAAACATACAACAACGAATCATGAAACTCGGAACTCTCGGAAATTGCCTCCCATGGGCATAGTATTATGCACGTGATAGCAGCGTGCCTCAAAATGTTGTACGTGCACCTGCACAGCATCTTTCCGTCCTGCGCGTATCCCCCACACACTGACCACCTGGACAACCCCGCGCAATGTATCTGCGCCCTGCGCACCGATAGCGGGTTTCGATAAGCAAATGAAAAGAATTTTTTGACGAATGAAACGGTCGGTGACGATGACAATCTGCCACTTGTCAGCTTTCATTCGGATCGTCTTGGGGACCAAAAAAGTTGTCAGCGATCTTTCAACTGCCCGAGCAGGATTCCGTTGTGCCGTAGTGCAGGAATGATTGGAGCCATGTTGTGTGGCGGTGCTTGCATCCTTCGATCCACGAATACGGAATGTACGTACCTAGCCATATCAGAGTATCCAGCTCGAGTATCCAGAATTGCTACCATGGGCGATGGAGCATGTTGAAATTTGATTGCGCAAGGTAGCAGACTCAATGGTCTGTATGGATGGCGCCGGCGCCCTCGCACACATTGCAGCTGTAGGTGCCTTTGCTCTTGCAATGTGGACAGCCTTTGCCATTGCAGCTATCGCACTTGAGGGTGCCATTTCCTTTACAAGTCGGGCAGTCTTTCATGTTGGGATGGCTTGCGGATTAAGCGGATGGAAGCAGTGGCCGAGTGTAAGCGGATGGCGGATGCTGTGAGGCGCGGTGTAAGTGTGCAAGAGGTCGCTGATCAACAGAACTTGAGTGACAAAGAGAACAGAAGAAGGAGTCTCGTGAAGCGTGTGGAAGGAGAGAGTATGGTCGAGGGTTTCGAAACAACAAATGCAACCTTGGATAAAGTCAGGGTCTTTATACAATCTCCCAACTGGGGCCCGCGCAGACCCGTCCCTCTCAGATGCTGCAATCTTGCGTCCGCGAATAGTGAAGCGGGCTCCGCCACACAAGAAATGCTTCCCTTACCAATGCTCAAAGGGCCGCGCTGTAGGATCAACACGAGGCACCGCTGGAGTCGTTCCAGCGAAGTTTTGGTGTCTAGCAACTTTGTACAGCTAGGCGCGTCGCAAACTTGGCGCACAACACGTCAAGACGGGAGTGAAGGAGGCTGTATGAGTCAAGAGTTTCTCTTATTTCGCGCCCAGCCTTGCTCCTGCCTTTCACAGTGTAACTGCGGCACATCCTTGGCCTCGGTATGCAGCGCAGAAGATGACGGCAGTGCCATCGTATCCGCAAAGCGAATGGCACAACAGGAGATAATGCCGCCACAACCGGAACTCACCTCCGTCCCATTTGCGGTATCAGGATCGTGCCGCAACCGAGTAATCGTCGAACACTTTCCGATTGGAGGTCGGGAGAGGACAGGACGTCAGACTTGCAGTGCGACACCCTTGGAGCAATCTTCTAGCGCGATACCTGTCAAGGTTGTTTCATCGTCAGGCGCCCGCTGTTGGCTGATTCAGGCAACGTCATTGTTGACCCCAGGCTGCGCTGAGACTAGTCGTCAGGCGCAGTGGCGATGCGACTTGATGAAAAGCCAAAGCATGTGAAACAGGCCACGCCTGGCTTGGTTTTCAGCCACGCACTTGCTTGACTGGCTGTCGCCATTTTGATCCTGTAAACCACTTGCAAAGCGTGTCTGCCTGACAAAGTCGGCACACACGTGGCAGCTGCAGGAGCGTTAGGGGACGAACCGAAGTGGGGGGTAGGGCTGACATATCATTGGTCTACTTGTTAGTTTCATCGGCTGAGGTACCAGGATGACGATGACCTTCACCTCCCTTTATCAGATGCCCCTGTTTGAAATAACGAGATCTTGCAACAGACTGCAAGACATAAGGTATCCTCTGGGGATATCCCCGCAGCGAAGTGTCAATACTTGTTGCTTTGCTGTCTGGAATAACACTCCTACCGAACATGTGTGGGAGCTATACTCTGGAATAACTCTTCTCGTAAGAGAGGACACTCGCTTAGAAAAAGAGCGTGACTGTATTCGGAGCGTAATGACGCATCAATTGTCTCCTCAACTTCCAATCTGCATATCACCTGCCTGTTCTAGACATAGACTACCCTTCATGCACTCTCTGAACACTTCACGACAGGAAACAGTTCCATGTCACTGTCAATGCCCTTACAAGAGGCACACTAACCGTCTTCTTCGCACCGCCGCTTCCCAGGATCCGCTATACACAATGCCATGAAGGCATGCAGACCTATTTTAAGACACACACACACCAAGCACAGCAATCCAGGATACCCCCTCACGCACCAAATACGACGGCATCTAGTACTGACCAAGCCAAGGACTAGGAGAGCAGGCGCTGTTTTCTCTCTCCCATAATTTGTCAGATGCTCGTGTTTGAGAAAACGAGCTCGTGTTAGCGATGTAACAAAGCTGAGCGCAAAAGAGAAAAAAAATAAAGAAGGCATTGAGCTTGTGGAAACAATGAAATGCTTGAAGCAAAGACAAAACCCAAGGCAGACTTTTGGAAAGAATTGACTTTACCCAGAAAGACATTCCACAATGCCGGTTGGAACCAGGAAACTAGCAGTCGGACCTGCATGTAAGCGAGTACGACGGTACTGAAAAATCCTCCTGTACTTTCTTCTCCGAAAGCGGATGGAATGAAAGCTTTAAGGCAGGTCGGCGACCAATAAGGACTAGCAAGAAGAAGAGAAGAAATCAGGCAACAATAATTACGCGGCCTGAGCTGCAGTTTACAACGGCTGAATCCTTCACGGTACTCTTACTTCTATCTTGACGGGTCCGCAGTCCATGGCTATGGAGAAAGCGTACGTAGGTGTCCGCGTCACCTTGTCACACAAACGTTGTTCGCCCAGGTTCCCAGCCTTCCATTACTTTTCAAGCAGGTCTACAGCTTCGCCTTGACACTGGACCTCTCCAGTAGCGGGCCATCCCAGATATCCCTCTCTACAGCTCTGGCGTTGATGTACTGCATGCCCAGCTGCTCGATCTTCTCCACGCCGAGGAGGCGCATGCATGTCTCTGTCTCTGCTTTGAGAACTGCAAGTAGTGTTAGTAACACGCACAAAATCAGAGAAAGGATTAGCTTTTCACGTACTCTCAAGCACCCTCTCAACGCCCTCCTTCCCACCCGCCCCCAAGCCAAACAGTGCAGCTCGTCCTACACCAACGCCCCTCGCACCGAGACAAAGCGCTTTGACTACATCTGTGCCGCGCTTGATACCGCCGTCTACCCAGACTTCGATGCGGTCAAAAACCTCAGGGCAGTACTTCCGGATCTCGAGAAGAGTGTGCACAGCTGGCGGTGCGGTATCCAGTGCCCTGCCACCGTGATTTGACAAGATGATAGCTTTGACGTGCGGCGCATGCAACGAGGCCAGGTATGCATCTTCATGTGTCTGGACACCCTTTAATACAATTGGCTTCTTTGTGTGCTTTGCGAGCCAGGGCAATGTAGTCTTCCACGTCAAATCGGCAGCCGTGCCCCAGAACAATGACTGTCCCATGCCCATACTCTTCGGCTTCTCTTTCTCTTGACTGGGCGTCTTTGCATCCGTGCTTGTTTGGCTAACGCTCTGGGACTCCTGGACAGCGGCGCGTACAGGCAGGTTGGACCCGACATTCTTGCTGCGCTCGTCATGCTCCCTCTTCCCGGGAACAGGTGCATCGAGCGTAAGGCAGATGAATTTGATGGCGTCGAGTTTATTCATCCTCTCCAGCATAGCTTCGCTCTTCGCCCGCTCGTTTTGTACGTATAATTGCCACCCAAACACCTGTCCCGGTTTTGCGTCTTTGACAATTTGCTCCGGTGTCATACTCGCGTTCTGTGAAATAACCTGCATGGCGCCGTATTTCTCGCACGCCTGTGCAATGCCCCATTCGCCGTCGGGATGTGCGAGTCGCGCCATTGCTGCCGGGGAGACGTACAAGGGGATCTTGACATCGTAGCCGAGGAAAGAAGTTGAGGTGTCGCAGCGCACGCAGTCAACAAAAACTCTTGGTCGCAGCAAAATGCTACGATATACCTCATTGTTGAAACTCTTGCTCTTCAGGTCGTCACTCGCCGAAAAGTAATACGCCCAAGCCTTGTACGGTATTTGCTTCGTCGCAACCTCCTCAATCTCATCGATATTCAATATGCTCTCCAGATCTACTGGACCCTCATCCTTTACTTCTCCCAGCTCCACCAGGCTCTTCTCGTCCTTTGGCAAACTATCTGGGTTTATAGTACCGAGTTTATCTTCGGGACTGAGGTTCTCTTCGAGGATGCCGGGCGGGTGGATGGGGTCGTATTCCTCGGTAGCGTCGGTGCCGGCAAGCTGTAGGATAACTTTTGAGCCACCAGGGTGTTCGGGAATAAAGCGCGTTACATCGTATACGGTGCCGTAAAGAATGACCCAGCAGCTTTCTGCTGTGTTGTGCTGCGCGACTGGGCTGGCTGTTAGCAACGCTGCGATTCTTGGTTTCCGCAGGCGGTGAAGACGAACCTTCGGCATAGTCAAAGACCTTTGCCATCTTGCTGATATCAGGAAATGTAGAATGAGACGCTCAGAAATGATGTTCACGGGCAGAAGAAACACTAGGAGATCCAATCAGGCTATACGCAAGGTACGACGACGAAGAAAATGAAATGGCGCAACGACGTGGGCGGCAGAATAGCAGACGCCGACATCTTGTATGCAGCCACGCTCCACCCAAGCTCCGACTTTTGTTTCTGCGGGGGTGGAAAGTTCGGGGTGTTGCATCCCGAGTCAGGCAAGACGGGCCGCATTTCTTCTTTAGCCACCTCTATCGGAGGTCAGCCTGATGGTACACAAGTTGATTGGTGGATTTTCTCCCAGTTCTAACTCCAGGAAATCTCGTTGAGCCTCATCACTGCATCAGTGGCTGATTTAGACATCGCGAAGCTGAAATAGTATGTCTTGTTCATCATGGTCACGATCAAAATCGAATTGTGAACGCTGTTTGGGATGAGGTAAGATTTCCCGTGCTCAATCTTCAAAGGCCGCGGCTTCTGAACTTGGTGGTCTGTGCCAGGAAACACATCTGAACCAAACGAGGGACCAAAAACAATCTTCAAGACAGACCCAGTACTCTGGTGTTTGTATTCGGGCATTGCATTATAAGAGCTTGAGATTGTTGAATGGCAGTTAGATCTACGTGGCAATGAAACCCGGAGGCATATTGAATACTGCAGAACGTAAACCATCTTGCAGCTAATGTGCTTTAAAAAATGTCCGACTTCTCTTTCGTCTTCTCTAAATTATTAGCTCTTCGCTCACGGTCCCGATCTATCCTGCCCTTCCTATCGCAGTCCAAACACTTATATGAAGAATCCTCAACCGTGACCGCCGTATCCTCATTGTCACCATCGTCACTATCGTCCTCTTCCGAGTACGATGCCGCGACTAGATAGTGCAGTACACCGACGAGAGTAAGCTTCCTTTCGCGTCTCGGCGTTGGCTTCGCCGCGGAAAGCCCTCTCTTTTCTGGCATAGGGATGGATCGCTGGTGAGTCGAATACTTGAGCAGTCCTCCTGTTGTTGGTTCGCGCCGTCGTTGTAATGGGAGATTAAGTTTTGGATGGCTCAAGAAGCCCTCACGATCGGCATCATCTGAAGATTTTGTTAATGTAATACCCCAGGCTAAGCATTAACGAATGGAAGCAGGATGCAAAGATATTCAGGATGCGGCGGGCAGATCGCTCACCAACCCTCAACCTGAAGATCGGGCCATGCCTGCTCAAGATCACCGTCGTGGGCAATCTCGTCTCCCCAATCCATCTTCTCCAGTTCGTTTCGGAAGAAGTCTTGCTCTTCTTCTAAGACTCCAGGCTTCGCACCTAGGCTCTCGGGGTATCTTTTTAAGTTGTGCCAGTGCGTTAATGAGCGCAAAGCTTGTTCGAGTGGGACGCTCTCATCGACTTCAGCGTCAACATCACTTCCTGCTAGCCAGTCGTCTCGAAGCTCTGGTCTGCAATGTAGATAAACTGCAGTTATGACCCGCATATTTGACTGCCTCCACTTCCTCCCACAGTAAGGCACCTGATTCTTGAAGAGCTTGAGTGTGTAAAGACGCAGTTCCGGCTGTGGCACCTTCAAGCTCTTGCGAAGGAATTGCGAAGACTTGTATGAGACGAGCATAAGATTACGGTGCGCTTTGTTCTTGCAAATCTTTTGCATGATGCGTAGGTAATTGATGGACGTAAAGAATGCCCGCCATGAGAAGTTCGTAATGGGCTCTGCAGGTAGTTCATTCGTAGGAAAGCCAAGCTCGTCTACTTCCGGTGGCTGTAGCGTTGTAGGGAGAGGTGATGGCTCGACACCGGAGTCATTCGAATCTTCCCTAGAGAGACGAATCGGGGGCGGAGCGGCGTCATCATCAGAATCTCCGTCAGGCTTTGCTTCCTCCCTGTCTTCATGGTTTCCATCCCCGGACGCATTCCTCGAATGGGCTCGACAAAAGTTAAAGAAACTGACCATATTAGCAACGCGGGCATTTCTTGGGTGTGTATGCTTACTTGAGTTCTTCTTGCTCGCTCTTGAAATTGACAATCTTTTCAATCTCCTGCAACTGCAGTAGCTTAAGGATCAAGGGCACGTAGCTTGAGTCGACGAGTAACTGTGTGATGTATTCAAACTTTAAAATATCTGTGGAGAGTGGTTAGTGGCGTGCTTACTCAGTGCTAAAGTATCATCACTTACGAGACACCTTGAACCATTTCAACAACAGGATCAGAGTACCTGTTACTGCTTTATCCAGCACCTCTTGGGTTCGCATAACATCCAGCTCTTCGTTCGTGGCTACAGTATTGCTGTGGCCGTTGACCCCGTTCATGTCAGGCCTCCCCGCTGTGGTGCCATTCTGATTGTCTTGAAACTGAAAACCGCTTTGCAGTCCATTGGCTCCACTGGACTGAGTGACAAGGGCGGTTACGTGGGCGAGAATGGCCTTGATGAGTACGATGATCAACGATTGCAGATTCGGCAGGGCTTTGCGCTGAAGCATCTGTTAGTTGGCAAAGATAGCAAGGGAAGTCACGTTGCTTACGTAGAACTCCTCCACGAGGTCCAGCCTTTCCTCAGTGCTGCCTGAAGGCCGCGACTTCTGTTGCAGTTCGCCATTCTTTGGTTCAAGCGAGAGCTCCTCGATATCAACAGTATCACCTGCACCTGTCCAGCCTCGCTCGTATTTCATAAAGGCCACTCGTTCTTCCCATAGCTGCTTCATGGCACGCGTAGCCTTCATCCGTTTGGCGAACAGCTCGGCAGCCTCTAGTATTGAAGCGGGAATGTCAGATCCTTGCCACTTTCGCCCGACGAGGAGATCCTGCAAATCAGTCGAACCTTTTCCCCCTAATTTATTGCTCGATTCATCGAGCGGGGGGTACAAAAAGGGGAACATCTGATTTGTCTGATAGTTCTGCTTCTTCCCGGCCTTGCCACCAGGCCCTGCGGGCGAAGGGGGAGGTGATGGTGCTGGAGTTGCAATATGAACAGGCTGATGTAGGATAGAAGTACTATTCCCATTTGTGTCTCCAAGGCCTGATCCGAAGACGTGGTTACCTGCCACTTTATTGGGATGATTCTTGAGTGGTGGTAAGATTGAGTTATTCTCAGGTTCAAGAGGGAATAGCGGTGGCGGAGGGTTGTAGGCTGGGTACTTCGAGCTGATTTCCTGGCGAAAGAGGTGGTAGTCGAGAGGCGAAGCGGTGATTAGGGGCTGCCCTTTGGCATCCTCCGAGTCAAGAGTCTTGTCCTTGAACGAATCTTTTGCCTTCTCAACTTCAGTGAGACCGCCAAAACAGACAAGTATGGTCTTCCAGAGCAACAGAGAGATCTTGCCGAGGGGGAGGATGATAGACTCATCCCATCTCAACTTCGAAATTATCTCGACGAGTAGGATGAGAAGGCCAGGCTCGTGAAGGTTGAGTATTGTACTTCGCAGCGTGAGATCGCCGTCTGTCTTCTCTTCATTTCGCGCTACCTCCAAGATGACATACACAGCGGTCATTGCACACCAGATCTCGCGCCGCTCTGCTTCTTTCGTATCGCGCGGACCATCGGGCGCAATATCACCTCCACAGGCCCTTAGAAATGATGAGCGCAGGGCGTCGACGAGGGTCTGAATACCAGCGTTGCCAGCTAGTAAGCGTACATTTTGCTTGATCAACGTCGCCTGCCTGCCTGCCGTTTCGTAAGCAGCGCTACGGGTATGTTGTGGGTTTAGTCCTTCTCCAGCTGTGGAGTCGCCGCCACCAGCTGATTCAGGAAGACCTGCAAATTCATGCCAGCATCCGAGAAGAACGTAGACCAAGGCTTCCAGCTTCTTCAGCCGCGATACAGGCTCCGGTTGCGTGATGCCATCTAGCAAGTGGTCTACGAACTCTTGGCGCTCGGAAGCGTTCGCACTGTCCCAATCCAGTCCTCCCTCATCCTCTGAGGTATCGCTCGGCCCATGGAAGGCGCTCCACTCTAGCGCAAAGGATGCCTGTGTCTTGAGCAGCATCGCCTGCTCCTCAACGGCGTATGAGAACCATTCCTCCAGCTCTTCCTCGAAGAAGGATGCATCGTCATAATTGAAAGCGTACGGCGCGGGGTCAACCTTGGGGATTCCCCTGACGAGGTTCTGTAGCTGTGCTAGCGAGAGCGAATCGGTCGCAGGCGCATCTGGCGGCGGGGCAGGCGGTGCGGGAGGGGGAAGGTGTAACGGCGCGGGTGTGGGAATCGAAGGGCCTCGCCGTAATCCAGGTCGTCCTGACGGCAGTGTAAGGGGAGGTTCTGCCTGTGACCGGCTATCGCTTTGGTCGAACAGTCCCTGCTGCCCCGCCGTATCGAAGCGTAGGTTGAGCTCCTCTTCAGGCTCGGCTTCAATGACGGGGAAGTCCGTAGCGGAATTTCCAATCAGCTCGGCCTCGTCGAGTACGGGAGGCACGAGTGGCTCGTCAGACGCGTTGTGGTTCTCCATGGTCTTTTGCAACGGTTGTGAGGGTGAGGAGGATGAACTGGCGTGGTTGAAACTCCCGCGCCCACCACATCGAGTCTGGAATTCACGTCCAAATCATACCTACTCGTTCAAGAAGTCCTCACTATTATCGGGGGAATTTGAAGCAGGTGGAGATGTACGATTGAAGAGAGCGAGACACTATGGCGCGTGTGCAGGTGTGGGAGTGAGACCCAATTGTCGGCCAATGAGCTCAAGCAACATCTCGCGTGGCGCTGTTCTCTGTTGACTTCCATCCACACCAACGCCAGGCAAGCAGCCTCAAGTCTGATCCTGCAGGCTGTAATTCAATCAGCAAGCACGTCAACGGTTGAATATTTTCAGGCGGAACTAAAGGGCAGATCATTAACAAATTCATTGCTTCTTCAGAGGGCGCACGGTGGCACAGATTATCAATGCATATCTGGCAAACGCTTGCCGATTGCTGTAGTCCTAGTCTGCTACCTAAACATGCATGGGAGAGCTGTAAACTAAGCCATAACCACGTTGAATGACTGAAAGTGCCTCAGGTGCAATGCAATATCGTCAAGACGGCCATTCATCGTTGAAAACAGTTCTCGTGGCTAGAGACCATTCGGTATACTAATGCTAAGAAATAGGCCCCCGATGCCTCTACATGCGCAAGGTTCTTACACCTTATGGCGAGTGTTTAGCGCCTGATGCGAACAGAAAACGTCCACACGCCGACCGAGTGAGTGAGTCCTCCACTAATGTACGCCGGTTGAAGAACGAACAGGTTTCGTTAATCCGTGGAGAAGAACAGGGCGGCCTAGGCCGGTTCAAGGACCGACAGACCGAAGAAAGGAAGATCGAGAATGTGTTCACAGTACATGTGCAACAAAAGTTCGTGAAAGACGTGTGCCGATTGAACAGAGAGATCGACAAGAAAGAACGACAACGCCAAAACCTTTGGCTTAAGTTTATGCTAACGGATTTGGACCAGATTGCTCGCCATTGTCTTGGCGCTCTTTGATCTCCTCTGGGAGGATGCCGTTATTTTCGCACGCACGTTTGTAGATTTGGCACTCATCCCAGGCCCTTTGGCACTCAGCCTTGAACTTATCGCAGCTGGCACTAAGTTCGGTAATAGCTTGCTCCGTCAGCAGCTTTTCAAGTGTCCACTTCTCGATGTTTTGCTGCTCATTTTCCTTGAGTTGGGTGATGAATTGAACAGCGCGCTGAAGAATAGAGCCTTTGTTCTTCTCACAGCCTGGTACAATCTTGGCCAACTCGTTGATACCCTCGTTGATAGTCTCACGACGGCGGCGTTCAACTAAGCAAGAGTCAGCTACTGCGGGTTCGAAAAGAAGCGTCAATGCTTACCTTCTTTGTGGTTGTCTCTTCGCACCTTGTGCCATTCGTCGGAGCCAACCGGAGGCTTATGAGTGGCACTCTGTGGTGGCGAGTCGTCTGACACTGTCTGGCCGGGGCGGCCTGTCTGTGTCGCCGCTTTCAAAGCTTCGAGACTGAAATCCTGCATACTAGATTGTCCATGATGATCGCCCATGCCAAAGGAACCATCCCCAGACCCTTGATTCTGGAATTGTAGTTCTGTTGCTTGAGGCACAGTCATCTGATGGTAGGCAAGTGCAGCAGCAGCAGTATCGCCAACACTTGCGGTATTTGAGCCACCATTCTGGTGTACGTCAAATTGGTTCTGCATGTCGTCGTCAGCAGCGTTGTGCGCGGCGAGAAAGGAGGCAGTAGCTTGATCGGTCAAGTCGCTGTTCGAGTTGTGAGGAGCTGGTCGATTGAGGCCTTGGTCGCGTGTATCGCGCTTCCGCTTGTTTGTGTGGACGTTGTGTGAATCCAACTTTGCGTCGGTAGGGTAGCCAGCAGTATCCGCCATAGTCTGTCAAGAGTGCTTGTACAGTGAGAGGGGGACAGGAGGCTGTCGCGCAGATTGAATTCTTCTATGGGTAGCGGCAGCCTTGCTCTGTGGTTGTCACTAGTCGTTCACCAGATGTAAACAACGCGAATGCCAGATGGGGCAGTGCAGTGATTGTTGAGCCGCGTTATGGTGTTAGTAGCCGGCGTGCAGCGGTGGTTGGAATCGCAGGCCAATTCGGAGAACGAGGGCTGCGGTGGGGGTGATGGGACGCGGTTCAAGTGTGAGGTCGTGGGCGCAGACCACCGAGGCGGGGAAGAAGCGGCGCTTTGCCCACCAGTTCACGCGCAAGCCGAGTAGAGTACTGTCTTAGCAATCATGCGCAGAGAGAGCGCATACAGAGGTCTGGAGCACGGCAAACGTTAGCACGGGCGCGGGTAGGTGAGTAAGTGAGTGTGGTGCGACAGAACTGCCGCCAGGCGTCGATTGGGCGCATTGATTGCCTGTTGCTGTGGGACCGAACTGTCACTGCTCAAAGGAGAGCCGTCGTATCGTGTGGACGGGAGCGTCGCAGTAAGTGCACAAGGCCGTCGTGCGTCGTTCCGTCGTGGATGCGCGCGTCCAAGAGGTGCGGGATACCGAGCAACAGAACAGCCAGCGAGCTCGCCAGCGGCAACCACGGCCGCCAGACGGCAGACACGACTGTCGCAAGCCGATCGCAAGCCGTGAACAATCTCAGGGTGGCTGCATCGATCGGAACAGGCCGCTTCCAACGTCCGAGGCAATGCGATAACTTCGACCATGACTTACGGTGGGTTGGTGTTCTTAGGCTCCTTCGCTCATGCTCCCGCGATATCAGGTGACGCTCCTCGACCGACAGTGCCGGCAAAGTCTCACGCTTTGAGGATGGAAGGGTGAAAATTGTGCAAAAGTAGGGGCGACGGATGATAGAGGAGAGCTGCTTACCTCGATATACCAATAAAGCAAAGCGTTTTGACCAGCGCGCTCAACAGAGTTGAACGAGTATGTCCTGGATCACGGGTTGAGGATGGAGAGATGATCACATGGTTGGGAAAGTGGGCTTATTTGACCTCCATCGGCCAGAGATCGCCTCAGCCGGCTGGGGGGTAGCCCGGCGAATCAGACGAGCGCTTGCGCCATGCCTGTTTCCCCACCTCCCAGCCTGCGCCATCCAAGCAACCCTCAGAACGCACCAGCGTGAGATACCATCCAGGAAGGGTTCAGACGCCTTCTCTATGCTTCTGCTGACTATTGGCTAACCTTGCCTATACGTACCCAGAATGACTCTCGAGGAAGTGGTCGTACTTTGTTTAAACTTCATCAACACTCTTCTCCTTGTTGGCTCCGACAACAACTCTCAATCCTCACGACTGATGTTTCCTCGGCGCTCCCCTCATGCTCTGATAGCAACGTACGGATGACACCTCCTGGACTACCCTGGCTCAGCCGACCATCCTTACACGCATTCACATGACCCTGGCGACAGAGACATAGGTGCGGCATGTGACACCCACCCCCACATTCTCAGCAATCGGTATCGACTAGCAACACAGTCTTACCCTTTTTGCTTCCATTTCCATCATGCAATAATTACAGGTCTACACACTCTGCAGCCTGACTGCCTACATTACGACTTGCACCTTCTACACAAGCAATGCGAAGAGATTCGAAGGCATTTCGGCTCGGCTTAATGTCTGCGAGGTAATCGGCATTTTCTTTATTCCCGAGTTATCAGCAAATTGGGTTTTCCAAAATCTAACTGCCCGTTGCCGAACAACGTTTCTCGTAACCTCATGTTACCGAAAATGCAATCCGGTCTCGCTGTGGGTGGCGTTTACTTGATCAACCCCCATTTGCTTGTGGGCTGCCTCCCCTCTTCGAATTGGTGGATTACATTACCCAAGTCTATGCTGTTTCTAAACTTTGTAGATTCGCTAACAAGGACGAGACTTTTTGCTCTATATTTCCACTCACTACACTTTGCGTAATTCTTCATATACTCCAGTGCCTACGTCATACATAACGAGAGCGAATACCTTTGATTCCATAGCTTGCTCCCCTAGGCTAGTCTTTGTCATCTCAGTCACTTCGATTGCACAGGAAGGCCTCCAAAACGGTTACATATACATGCATTTTCAGCATAATTGTTCTTAATTTCAATAAAGATTTCTGGCCTGGGGGCTGAGGGCTCAATATTGTTCCAAACAGGGCGAGTAAATGCATTTCTATCACATGCCACACATTTTGTGTAACCATAGTCCTTCTCGCATCACATTACTGTTGTTCCGAGATTCCAGCATTTGGTTCTTCCCCCACATACTTCGTATTTTTTATTGTCCTATAATTGGTGATGCCTACAGCAGCACTAGATGAAATTGTTTTGTGGTTGTGCTGGGCAGACAGACACATCTGTCAGCAAGTTGAACGGCTGTAGCACTGATACGACACAACAACTCCCTATTCGAGACGTATGCGAGAATTTCTGGGCTTTGATTTAAGTTTGGTGGTCGCGTGAATGTTTGACTAATCCCCTGGCGTTCTCGTGCTCTATTCTGGGCAGGAGCGACAAGCTATCACACCCACCATCTTTTAACACCTAGCACATGCACACCTTCAGTGGCAACAAGGCCGCACATCATGTTTCAGATCCTGAACTGCAACCGCGCTTAGAAATAGCGGTCGTATTATCTTCGCACATTGATTGAGGTGCATACTAGTCGTCCCGCGGACTTCCCAAACTGAGACACCCATTTTTAGTAGTTAGACCAATGACGAATCCATCAATTTGTGCAATTTTTCTTGTATAGCTGCGGAAGATGTGCAGAAATGCGAGGATAGCAAGCCTGTGGGGACCACTCGGTGAACGTCTTAACTGGTGGACTACTGTCCAACTCACAACATGAGCACGGAGAGCATCCTAATATTGGCAAATTGCCCGAAGTGCACTACAGAGATATCTCTACGGTAAGTCACAGGACGACACTGTGCTGGTCAGCATCTTTGGATAAATAGTTATAATAAAGTTTGCTTGTGGTACTTTGTAGCAGTGCAACCTTATAGTCACGATGCAACTGAACCTAACTAAAGCTAGTTGCACCGCAACACTTTATATGGGGTCTACCTATAATGAAGAGAACACACAGTAAAATATATTCCATTGGCGGTCATGACCTATTTCGTCACTGCTACTATGTTATCCTCGCTGGCCTACTGTATGGGATCCTGTAAGCAACAGCTTCTCTAGTACTGTATACGCACTCAACTAAATGTGGACAACGGAAGTCAAGGGGACATAGTTGCCCGAGGATCACGCAAATATATTGAGCCAGCAAAACTTTAAGTATCAAAAGCACCAAGGCAAACTTGACCATCTCTATTGTCACTAAACTGGGGTGCGTTCCGAAAGCGTTATACAAGTTTCTGCATCGCTTGAGTGAGAGGGTTTGTTGTGAGACCAAGCTTCAAGGAGACTATGAAAAGGATTGTGCCATGATAGTCCCAGGTTCAGCCTCACATTGTCGAGCGACAATAATCCTAACGAGGCATGGCAGAAAGCTCTACATGAATTGTATGACTTTGCTGCTTGTACCTGGATGTGGTGGAATGGCTGAGAGGAATTCTAGTAACACTGTCTTATGCTTGATATACTTCATGTGTAGAAAGAAAGCTTTCCAAACTCGTCATCTTGAAGTATGTTGGACTACCATTGGCATTTTTGACAAGCCACTAAGCGAAGAGGGCATCGGCCGACCTGGGCCATGAAGAATGAGGACATACGGCAGCTGATCCAAGGTCTTGGCTCAGCAATAACATCTGCATCTCGTTCATGCAGACCTCGAGTAAGCGTGCATCGTGCCCACAGAGGGTCTAGTACCTTCCATGACGAGGTCCAAGCGCTCCACATAGGAGCTCTTGGCGTACGTTGAAGGCACCCAAACGCCCAAACCATCCGCTCGAAATTCAAACAACGTATCAACCTCTTTTTGATTTTACTTTCCAGCTCGCGACTGACGTGTAAACCCCTTCCAAACTCCTATTAGACATCAAATCACATCCAACAATGGCCCCCGACGTCGTTTCCAAGCTACAAACGTTGGTCGCGGGTGAGTCGAAGAGTGCCCGCAAGAAGAAGGCCAAGGCAGAGGGTGCGACTGCAGTCCCAGCTGCGCCTGAGAAAACAGCCTCGGAGGTTGGTGCAGGTGGTTCTGATCCAGCTGGCAAGGCCAATGGAACTGACAGCGAGAATGCCTACGTTCGGGAGCTCCAGAAGTGAGTAGCAGCCCAACTTGCGATTCCCACGTCAGGAGCTAAAGAACTAATGCTCATGCGAACAGGAATATTCGCAACATCAATAAGAAGCTCGTGAGTTGGATGACCCACTACAGCCTTGTGGACTCGTGCTTACATCTCCCTACAGAGCGCTACCCAGAAGGTCGATTCAATAATCGCAGCGAATCCTGGTGTCTCTCTCGATGAGCTCCTCGCATCTCGCAAGATCAACGCCGATCAGAAAGCGCAGGCTGAGAGGAAGCCCGGTCTCCAGGCTCAGCTTACGCAGCTGGAAGAGCAATATGGTCACTACGCAAAGTATGGTCAGGAGCTTGAGGCCAAATTCGCTAGGGAGAAGGAGATACTGTCTAAATCACACACTGGGGAGCTCGATGCGCTGAGGGAGACAATCAAGGCCGAGGCAGCGCTGGAACAGCAGAAGCAGCTCAAGGACAAGATCTTGACCCTGTCCCGCTTTTTGAGAGCGGCTGCCGCTCGGCGCCAACTTGAGGACGACGACTCGGACCTGACAAAGGCTTTTGAGGGTGCATTGCTTCAGGTTTATGGAGGAGACACTACGGCTGTCATTGCGGCAGAGAAGCTGATTGAGGGTGCGGACGACGGAGTGCCATCTACGGAGGGTGTGTTGCTGAGCGTCACTTGTAGGTTCTTAAGAAATGGTTGCAGTGAGATGAAATTAGGCTAACATACATGCAGACTCTCAGGTCAAACAAGCCGCGCTCGATGAAGCCCCATTTGCCGCCGAGGAGGCCTGGGTAGATGATGTCGCACAGGCACAGCCTGCCCCTCCTGAGACCGAGGCGCCAGAACCTGTCTCTGACCCAACCGTCACTAATGTAGGCCTCACAGAGATCGACACTGGTGCAGGAGCTGCCAACGAGAAAGCAGGGGACGAGAATCCTTCGGCACCAGCAGCATCGAGCATCGCACCAGAAGCCGCCAATGCTGCTGCCGCGGAGCAATGGGACAAGCAGGCCACCGCCGGCGACGACCCATTAAGCGAGTCGTTTGAAATCGTTCCGCGAGACGCCACTGAGACCGAGGCTTCTCACACAGCTGCTCCCGTCACCAGCACCCAGAGCTGGGCCGACGACACCCCCGAGCCGACAGCAACTTCTGCTTCTGCATCAGGCAACGATGGTTTCTCTGAGGTCCACCACAACCGCGGCGGTCGAGGACGAGGGGGCCATGCAGGCGGGGAACGAGGAGGATACAGGGGCAGAGGACGAGGTGGCGCACGAGGCGAATTCCGTGGTGGGCGCGGTCGCGGTCGTGGAGAGTTCAGGGGCCCTCGTGGCGGCTTCCGTGGCACCCCTCGCGGCGAGTCGTCTTAAAGACGTAACTCGGTTCTACAAGGAAAAGTGATTTTTGTCTGGGCTGGTAAACTACCTACCCTCATTCTTGGCACTTGGAGCATCTGAGCAACAAGAAAACAGCTGAAAAGCGCATGTACAGCCTAATCTGTTCACTAGCATAGCATTGGGGCCTTGGATCTCTCGGGTATTGGCCACTGTACAATATCATGGTTTCTGGATTGGATCTGGCGCCCAAAATTGTGGGTTTGCATACAACTCTGGCCACTGCAATATCGTGATTCCTCACTGTCATCATTTGATTTCACACTTGTACTTTTCCACCCTCCGTCTCCATATTTTCGTTTGTCGACCCGTTTAGTCTCTTTCGCTCACTGTAAGTCTCAACAGATATTACCATGCTCACCCCGGCGTGCTCGGTGCCCGTCAAATTGGTGCTACCAAGGAGTGGGACGTATATGCTCATCTGTATGCTAGACTGTGGGGAGCGGTGATTACTGAGCCGCGCCCCTGACGATGGCCGCATGTAGATCCGGAGAATTTTGATGGGGGATGTGCTGGCTTGTCATCTCCGGTTGCCGAGTGGAGTTTGTGGAGGTGGCAATGTTCGCACTGTCAGGTAACCCTCCGACTGCCGCACATGGCGAATGATGCTGACGGGGCCCACTGTAGCCCTTTACAGACTATCTTTGGGGCAAGGTATAAGTCCTTGACTCCTTTAGTGGTCTCGTTACTTTGAGGAGAGGGCGTTGTTTGTCAGTGAGCCACGGTCACGGAGCAAGGGCGTAGCAGAGGCACGACAGAGACAGATCCTGTCTGCGACTGTGGCCTGAAAGCTCGTAAAGTTTTCCCAGCTAGTCCGGAGAGGCATGGCCAGTAATGGTCACGCTTGCGGGGAGCGACAGCACTCTGTTGGTCGGTATCGCGGAGGGATGCACGAACTAGCGGGTCGTTGCGGCGGCCGTTTTTTTTACCAGCACCGATCAAAAAAGCTTGCCTCCACTGGCACAGGAACAGCGTTTCAGAAGGCCCAGAACTTTTTAAGGCTACGTATATGCTCGAGGCTTCGGCACCCCTTTATCCATGCTTTATTGAATATACGCATATGGCGCATACCACCACTCTGATCCATTACAATTTTATAGGACGCAGAGGTGCCGCTGGTGATGGTATGTGACGGCAACGCCGATGCGTGAGCAGCGGGATGGGTGAACTGGTGGACAGCAAGGCGAAGATCTGATAAGATGGAGCTACAAATGTGGCCTCAGATGACGTGCATGCCAGACTGGGGTGTACAAGAGTTGGCGCGGTATGCAGGTGCAATCGGTGCCTGGCAAACTTGTATGCTGTACTTAGACTTGATATGGAATCGCATAGACGTCCAGAGTACATTCCTAGACCCAAACGAAGCGCGTATTCACATTGAACTGCATCCTGAGGTGCGGTGGTCATGGAGTGATAATCAGGCGAGGCGGCAAGGATAATTGGTTAGCGCCCAATCGCGGCTTGGCTCGCCCTGCTCCTCCTCTCTTCGCCATTTGCACTCCTTGCGACCTCAAGCGCCCTACGTTCACTACCCGCTCGCGATACCGACTGTCACCCACGCCGTCAGCTCCATAAAACTGATGCGCAACCCGTAAAATTACTGCGGTCGTGCTGAGTTCTTCAGCGCGCACAGTGGCGGGAATAGCGACGCATGCTCGCCTTTCAGCCCTCGCGAGCCGCACCTGCCGATCGCCGAAGAGCTTCGCCCCTGCTCTGAGAGAGCCACCACTCGAGCGACTCGCTCTCCTTCGCAATGGAGGCGCAGGTGGACGTTGTGCCATCGGTCGAGGCGCCTCTCGCCCCACACGATGACGCTGCCGCAAAGCCCGCCCTAACACCACCCACGAGCGAGGACAACGACAAGAGGGATGAGAGACTGTCGTCAGAGCTGTCTGAGCTGGACAGCGACGATGGCGAAGATATCGAGCCCGACCATTTCTTTGAGGGAGGGAAGATTCCCGTGTTCAAGCCGGTACGTTGCAGAGCTGCATAAGAGCTTCGTGGTATACTACAAGAGAGCTTGCGCACAAATCCGCTTTAAAGCGCTTGCGAAGGCATAGTTTAAGTTATGGCACTAACTCTATTCCATAGACAATGGACCAATTCCGCAACTTCAAACGATTCATCGACAAGGTCGACAAGTACGGAATGAAGTCTGGCATCGTGAAGGTCGTACCGCCTAAAGAATGGTAAGATTGTGCATGTATACCTCATAAAAACTTGCGACTTACATGAATTACAGGCGCGACTCCCTCCCCGACCTCAGCGAAGCCGTGAGATCGATCAGAGTCAAGAACCCCATCATGCAGGAGTTTGCGGGCCAGCACGGTATATACACGCAGGCGAATATCGAGAAGCAGCGATCCTACAATCTACCAGAGTGGCGCGCTGTGACAGACGAGCCACACCACCAACCCCCAGCCAAGCGAGGCGAGCGTCGGAAAGCTGCCGCAGAGGTCCCGTCGCGCACTCGTTCCACACGAGCTCAGGCCGCCCCTGCAAACGCCGATGACGCCTCACCTGCTTCCAAGCGTGGTCCTGGTCGCCCTTCACGAAGACGTCAAGTGAAGAAGGAATCGAACGACGATGATGAGGATGTAGAGTCGCTTGATGTCCCACCAACGCCCACGTCACCTGGCAAGGAAGAGAAAAAGACATCCACCAGCCAGATCAAAAGAGAAGCACAGGGCGATACGACACCGACAAAGGCACGTGGTCGCCAACCGAAGACTGTCGATCAGAAGAAATCCGTATCCTCCAGGCGACTGAACAACAGAGGTGCAGTAGCCGACTGGGTAGACGAAGTTGCCTTTGAAGGCTTTGACTACCACCTTCCTGGCCTTGAAGAATATTCGGTCGAGCGATGCAAGGAGCTCGAGGATAACTATTGGAAGACTATCAACTACGGCCAGCCCATGTACGGTGCAGACATGCCAGGCTCTCTGTTCGACGACCGGACAACGTCATGGAATGTTGCCAAGCTCCCCAACCTTCTCGATGTGCTCGGAACGAAGGTCCCGGGTGTTAACACAGCCTACTTATACTTGGGCATGTGGAAAGCTACTTTCGCATGGCACTTAGAAGATGTGGATCTCTACAGCATCAACTACATCCATTTCGGCGCTCCTAAGCAGTGGTACAGCATCTCGCAAGAAGATGCGCGTCGCTTCGAAGCGGCTATGAAGAGCATTTGGCCTCGCGATGCGAAGAACTGCTCGCAGTTCTTGCGGCACAAGACCTACTTGATTTCGCCTCAACGACTGGAGAAGGACTTTAATATCAAGGTAAATCGATTGGTCCATTACGAGGGAGAGTTCGTCATCACGTATCCTTATGGCTACCATTCAGGCTACAACATCGGATACAACTGCGCGGAGTCAGTCAACTTCGCAAACGAATCTTGGCTGAGCTACGGGAGGATTGCAAAGAAGTGCGATTGCGAGTCAGACAGCGTCTGGGTGGATGTGAACGAGATTGAGCGAAAGCTGAGAGGCGAACCGACGCCTGAATACTATGAAGAGACAGACGATGAAGAGGATGATGAAGATGGTGCCGATCACCTTCCAAGCCCCCCACCGAGCGTTGCCGGTAAGGCCAAAGCGAAGCCAGGCCGAAAGTCAGCCAACAACAAGAGGAAACGCGGCAAAGAGGATCCCAAGGACACACCTCGACCGAAGAAGCTCAAGCGCATTCGTATCCGCATCAGAATCCCAGGTCGGGGCATGCCCTGCGTTCTGTGCCCCAATGATGTGGAATATGACGACCTACTGCCTACCGATAATGGCATGAAGGCCCATCGCATTTGTGCGGATTATACTCCGGAGACTTACATCGTGTCGAAAGCAGAAGGCGAGACTGTGTGCAATGTTGCCAACATTGGCAAAGACCGTCTAGAGCTCAAATGCAACTACTGTCGATCGAAACGCGGTGCTGTCTTTCAATGCTCCCAAAAGAAGTGTACTCGAGCTTTTCACGCAACATGCGCGGTGGCAGCTGGAGTGCAAGTTGACCTTGGTCCCATGCCTACCTTCGATGAGGAGGGTACGGAGTATTTCTACGATGGATACGACTTCCGATGCCGCTTCCATAGACCGAAGAAGAGGAACAATAGGACTGTTGACGTGGAATCATTGGAGAAGGATAAATTCGTATTGGCTTACGGTAAGACACTGAAGCCGAAGGATGTGGTCCAGTTCCAGTATGTTGGAGGTGAGATGTACCAGATTTATGGTGCACAAGTGGTTGAGAACCGACCTGGCGAGCAGTCGGTGCTAGTAGATGTGCTTCCTGATGGGTAAGTCAGTGTATTGCATTTCAGGACGCTGTACTAATTGTGATAGTGATCGTGTCGAGGTTGAGTGGAAGTACATTTTGAAACTTCATCCGAACGAATCGCAGCGGCCAACGCCATCTGCGAATGCCAAACCGCTACCGGAGCACCTCAAGGAGACCGATGCATCTCTCGACATCACTAACCGCACAGATGGCGTCCCTGAGATAGGAGATCCTTTCCACGATCCCAATTCCGAGCAAAAGTGGGCCGAATGGCATACTGCTCCAACGGTGACACAGAGGATTGCCAAAGTAGACCTTAGCAGAGAAAACCAACTTTGGTACTATCTTGGACAACCTTCCACTGAGGCAAGACCACAATACACGGAGAACCCAGCGATACCCAGGAATAATCCGAAGAGCAACTTTTTGGACACTGTCAAACCTCCACCTCCGCCAGTACCAACCTTCAATCGGACGTCATACGCGGCCTCGTACCCGCTCAAGCCAGCTCCCATTAACGTACCACCACATACGCCGATGCAGCAATATGCACAGCCCAATCGACCGTATCAGTATAAACCAAAAGAATCAATGATGAACACTTGGAAGTCACCAGTCTACAACCCAGACACTCGCAAGAATCCCAATTCCCCGGTGGCACATCAACCCAATGTCAGCTATGACCATAGATTGCCGCCTGGACCAAATGGGCAAGCACCACATCAGGGTTACCATACCCACCGTTCCCCACAGCAGCAGCAATATCAGTATCACCCATATGTTCCACCTCAGGGCTACTCCACCTCGACTTGGAAGGCACAGTCCTCAACCTCTGAGCATGGTCTCCTAAGCGGGATTGATCGATATGCTCACCTGCCTCAATCTAACAAAGCTGTTCCTCCATATCCCTACACGCAGATCCCACAGCAGCTTCCACCATCCCCATACTCTCAGGGCCAAGGACAAAATCTAACGCCGGCTAATAGCTCAGCTAGCCTTCAGAGTCACGCACCTTCACATGGTCCTGTGCCACTCTCAAACACACTGAGCAACCCATCTGGGCCTCCCAAACCTCCAATGTACGCCATTGCACCCTCCTCTTCCGTTGTTTATGCTGCCCAATCCCCTACTGAATACCTTGCCTACGTTACGAATTATCCTTACCTCAAGAACGCGTATCTACGGAGAGCAAAAACTTACGTGTCCCCTTATAGTCTGGATGGTGGGATCGCACCCGAATGGAGACCCAAGCCACCTACCTCTCGTACCAGTGGTACACCTACTACGATTGCACCGAAACCGTTAGCCGCAACTGGGTCAACACCCGCTCAGGGCTATTACCATGCACCTCCACCAACGGGTGTGTCAGCGCCTAGGCCTTCTGCTCAATTCCAGTCCCCGGATGCTTTCCAACGTGAGATGGCGCGAACGTCTCAGCCTGCAGACGGAGCGCCAAAGTGGGAACAAATGCTCAAACAACTCGCGACCTCCACTGGCCCTACAGCTACGCCTACCACAACAGCTCCATCACCACAAGCATCGCAACCGCGATATCCTCCATCCGGCCCGCGATCTGGTTTGTCATATGATTTGCCACGGAGTATGCAGGCGGTTCCAAGCGATACGTCCCCTCTTGCGCCTTCGAGGGAGCCCCAGCGACCAACGCCGAGCCCAATTAGCGATGATGAGAAAGATCCTGTCACCAATCCTGCCCAAAAGCCGGAACCGGCCCCATTGGAACATTCACCTAATCAGGTCCATGGTGGAGAGACATGGCGGTACTCATAGATTGGGAAGGCGACACGGACACTGAATGATATGACTAATACTGTACTGGAATTGGGTGTATGACTATGGGACGGATCGGCGTTTCTCTCTGAACTGAAGGACGACAGCCAATACGGCTTTTTCTATCCTGCACAAATGCATTTTATGAGTGGATGCATAGGGATTGTTTATTTATGCGCTTTTACTGATCATGTTTCCATACTATTGGATTCTCGGTGGTGAGGGCTCTTGAAGACTTAAGTGCTTCTGTACGGCTTCACGATTGTTTAGCGTAATATATGGTTTACGCTCGGTCTATATGCATCAAAAGTCATACCATATTATGTCAATTCCACAGTTAACACGCTTCGACCACCCTCCCAGTTGGCGGAATTCAGTTTTCACTTGACGCTGTCCCTAACGCTATCCGCTCATCAGCCACTGCTCTCCATCATTTGCCACTGCTTACCATATCCACAATCCTGTTGACTGATCGGCTCTTCCGCGTGCTTGTACAGTCGGCCCCCTGGGCCCGTTAAGCCCTAGTGGGGCATTTGGTTCTTGTTCTCATAAGCAGTCAGCGTATTGAAGTGGATCATCAGTTCAGCTCGATGCAACGCACGACTGCGAACAAGACGAGATGGATAGATAACTAATCACAGACGGGAAATCAGCAAGCATTGATGACGGTTAGTGCGACTCTGTTCCTCATACTTTATATAAAAACGTCCAGATACTACTGTACCAAGCGATGAAGGGCTTGTGACATTATGCATTTAGTGCTTATTAGCGAAGAGTAGTAAGGCGGACTAGGCGAGATTGGACATACGCCAACCCCGTTTTTTTAAACTTCAGCGAGCGGTATGCAAGCTTTGTGAGAGATGGGGAAAGAATTCCCGCGATGGGAGAGTTATTATTGCTCAGTTGTACAACGAAACCATGATTACACAAATCGTTGCTTACTCTACCTCCCTTGCAGGACTACGAGGTTTTTGCCGGCAAACTCTAACCCGTCTCCTACTGGTCAAGCTCGAGCCACCCATGCGAGATGATCGAGAATCAATCAAAAGGCCGGGGTAGGAGCTGAAAACGAGATCCCAACCGAAGCTAAAATTAGGCAACTATATAAGGTTGAACTTGCCTGAAATATCGAACTACAGCCTTCCAGCCGGACGACTTCAGTGAAATAATCTAAGAGTAAAGATAGCCCGATCATCAGTCAAATAGCAACGGCTTGTACTAGTTGGCGCTCTAGCACTTGTCTTCCAGTAATCCCAAGTTAATCGAATTTTGGTCTGGCTCCCCAAGGCAAGGTCTTCGACTGGCGTAGGCGTGCCTCGTGAGACGGCACGGTTGCTTCTAGAATGGGGCGCACTGAGCAGAAGCCGGTATTTGACATCGACCAAGATCTTGATGAAGTGTGGCCACAGGTTCTGGCGCAGTATGAGGCAATCACGAAGCAAAAGCTAAATCCCAATGCCGACTTCAAAGCGCTCCAAGACTCGATCGACCAAAAGTTACGCGACTCCGCTTCCAAGAGCAGTGCTAATGCTCGTAACATTCTGAACAATGTCGGCATATGTCTCGAAAAGTTCGGTTCGATTCTTGCACAAAGCGCGGGCATTGTTTTCGGCCCAAGTTGTCAATGCTGGAACGCGATCAGTTTTGTTATTACAGCGGCGCAGAGTTATGGTTCTATTTTGGACGGATTTGTTACTCTCATGGAGCGTTCTCTAGCGTTTCTCCAACGTCTGAATCTGTTTCTGGAACAGGAGGTGGGCAAAGGGGGATCCTATTTGCCCAAGAGTATTCGAAGGCCTGCCTTTGCCATTCTTGCGCACTTCCTCGATATCCTCAAGTCTTCCTACAAGTTGGCCACGAGCAAGCGGGAAAAGCTCAAAGTAATAGTGGATATTGTCCTGTTCAGTGGGGATGCCGGCGTGCAGGAATCGCTCGCCCTGATGGAATCCCTGGTAACGGATTTCACAAATGCTCAGGTTGACCAGATTTTGGTGGATGTCAAGGGACTCGCGCGACACCTTCAGGATTCTGATGAGGAATTACATCGACACCACGCTGAAATTCAAGAACATCTCGAGCACGTCTACGCTGTTAGCGAGCAAGTCTTGAATGTTGCCCAGCATGTGAAAGTCACACTGGATGGTCGTATAACACGCGAGCAACATAAAGATGACCTGGCTAAAATTCAAAGGGGCCTGGGATTCCAAAAAGCAGAAGAGCCATGGGGTAAGCGCCACGATCATGTCTGCAAATTTCGAGTCAAGGATAGTGGGAAATGGTTAGAACGTGACAATCTTGGCTTTACCCAATGGGCTGATGTTCGTAAGCATAAAATGAAGGTTTTGACTTTGAAGGGTGGTTCCGGCTTTGGGAAAACATACGCTTCCAATCATGTCATCTCGTACTTGCAAGAGAAGTATCGAGGTAACAGTGGTCCGGACCGAGCTTATGTGGCCTATTATTACTATTCTGGCGAGGACAAGGACGAATCCCTCGAGAAATGTTTGGGATCCATCATCTATCAATTTGCCTACGCAGATCTGGGGTATGCAAGGGCTGTGGCGGACGTGTGCGGCCAACCGGCCAGCATTGCACGAGCAGAGGATCGATGGGATCGTTTAGTACCAAAATTGCAACATGCCATGAAAGGTACCTACTTCATCTGCATAGACGGATTCGATGACCGGGCTCAAGTTGGTAACGCGCAGGCAACGATTAGCAATATTGCCCGGTATGCAATGTCGGAGATCAAGGGCGTTTCCGTGCGCTTCTTCATTTCAGGCACCGACGAAGCGCTTTCAAAGATGCCAAATGATGAAAAGGCCATTAGCAACATACTACTAGGCCGATGCAAAATCGTTCACAATCGAATGGTGCGAGTTGGTGACAGCGAGGGTGACGAATCAACACTGGCACCGCTAGTGAACGCAGACGATATCGAGGCCGTTGCGAAGGCCCGAATCGAGGATATCAGCAAGGAGAAACCGGATATCAAAGCAATTTTGACCGATGAGGACATCAAGAAGCTGGTGGAAGGCGTCCGTGGTCACTTCGAACATCTCGAAGCGAAGATGACCCAGATCAACGCGTGCGACACAGAGCAAAAGGTTAAAGATGTCATTAAAAATGCCGGTGACGACTTAAACACATCACTTAGGAACTCGCTCAAAACACTCAATGCCTCTTTGAACTCGGATCAGATTCGACAGCTAAACGAGCTTCTGGTCTGGATCGTTGGTATTAGTGGCAGCCCGTCCATTGAGTTGCTTCAAAGTGCTCTCTACTTTGCTCTCAACGAGAAGTTCATGTTAAGGTCTGCGGCGGCCACCACGTTCTCAACTTTGCTTACCCTGGATGATTATGGTGGCATTAAACTCCTTTCTGATGAGTTCCTCCAAATCCTTTCCGCAACCGACCAGAATTTCTCTCAGCCTGCCCTGATGAATTCGCCCGCAACGGGAATCAGTCAAGCTGAAGTCGAGCTTTGTCGGCGCTTCATCAAAAACGTCTGTGGAGAGTACGATTATACGAGATTTAGTTTTGACAACTTCTTTAATGCTCTTGCAGGAAAGCAGAAGACGCATGTTCATGTTGAAGAAAAAAATGCCCTAAACCTCACCATCACTCTCTCCTGCGTCAAGGTCCTTTGTGAGCGACAACAGGATCCAGATCTCAAACCACTTCGCAACTATGCTTCAATATGGTTCTACGAACACTTGAAGGATTTCATGGAAAAAATTGATTATTTCGAAGCCGACAGACGCTCCTTGTCTGATATTGGTACTAGCATCGTCAACCTGCTCTATGAAACGGAAGGAATCGACACATGGTTGGAGAATGCACACCTTAGCATTATCAAGTATGATTTGGTCTGCAAAGATGATTATATTGACCCATTACTGAAGCTCCTCAAAAATCCTCACGTGGCCATGGGCTATGCGCAGGATGCGAAGAAGAATGAATGGGTCAAATCTGTCCTTTCCGAGACCGTAAACAAATACACCGTGCTGGAGCGACTCGCAGAGCACATAGCGACCAAATGGTACAATTGCACGACTACGATAGACCTGGAGTATTTTTGGATTCCATATGGTATCGTAGCAAAGGTAAGACTTTTCAGTACACATGATAGACGTCAAGCTGACTTACCTTTGAAAAGGCGGCAAATCGAGAATTCGACGAAGAAAAAACACCCTCCGTTGAAGAGATAAAGGATTATATACAGTGGGCAAAAGACAGCCTCGACCTCGACACCAGTGGCCCCGCTTGGACGTACCGTGTGGGCGCGACATACGCTGTTTCTCATAATGACAAAGAAGCCCTCCTTGCGTACAAAGAGGCAGAACCCCAACTCCAAAATAATTGGGGCTTGCTCAGTGGTCTGGCTGAGACACATGAAAACTTGAAAGACTTTCGCTCGGCGCTCGAGTATATTCACAAACTAAAGGCCCTGCGTGATGAACTTATCGACACCGACGAAGGATTCAAAAACGCATACTGGGAAGAGGTGCTTTTAAAAGAGGGCAATTGTTATAAGCACTGCAACGATTACGATATGGCTACCAAATGTTACCGAAGTATTCTGGACCAAAATGTGGAAGCAGAACCTTATCCAGGATATGTCCACACCGTTGCGCTCTCTTCGCTTTTCGAATGCTGGAATGAAATGAAGGCATACCACTCCATTATTGGCCTTGTGAGAAAATGGAGGGATACCGAAAATGAAGATCGAGGCCTTTCCTACTGGCTAGGAAAGACCACCTTCAACGACGACCTTCACGGATTCATAATAACTGCCGCAAAGCAAGAGGATGCTGTCAACGAAGTTTGCGAGATGTACAAACAAGCGATCGACCGCATGCCCATCGCAGCATCCGCTGACGAGCAGGAACAACAGCGCATTGCTGAACTCAAAGGACAGTTGCGGTATTTTCAAGCTGCTATCATGTTTCATGGAAGTCGATCCGAATACGATCACGACCAGGGTCTCCAGTTCTGGGAGGATATCATCCAGAAATCTGAAAGCACTTCTGAATGGTCGTGGTTGGTGTATAACGCCGTTAATAGATTGGCTCGGTCTCTATTGGACAAAGCAGTGGTGAATGCTTCAGAGACCCCATCATCACAGACATTCGGAAACTATGCCAGCAGACTTGAAGCACTCTCCAGGATGAATAATCCAACTATTCGTGACAGCCGCCAAGGTCAAAAAGACCCTCGCCTTTGCTTAGCTAGACTGCGTCTTCTTGAGGGCAAATATGAGCTAGCGCGCGAGGAGGCGAAAGGTCGGCTTCGTAGTGTGTTTGACGATTGGCCTGAAGACACCAACGATGATTCTCTTGACCTTCGATTCAAGAATCTTGCACAAACATTGACTGTCTTCGATGACGACGATAATGCCATTGCAGCTTGGCAAGCAACGAAACCCCGTCAGGTGGAGCAGATTGTCGCGGAAAATGGAACAGCTTCCGACACTCCGCAGGAGGCAGCAGCAGCAGGTGCCGCCGAATCGGCCTCACAGACTGTTTCTGACGAGACGGACAATTCTAAAAACAGCAAAAAAGAATCTACATCCGCAGAGATTCTGCCCGATGCCTATGTTTCAGGATATTTTTGCGACGCCAATTGCGGGACGGACTGGAGAGATATGTTAGCCGACTGTTGGGCTTGCAAGCACTGCCTCTGCGTGCAGCTCTGTGGAGCGTGTTACCAAAAGCTCCAAGCTGACAGTCTCCACCCGTTGATTTGTAGCAAGGGACACAAGCTGCTTTATCTTCCTCCATTTGACCGAGCCCTGTGGGAAAGCACACCGCCTGATATGATGATTGTTGGTGGGCGAACAATATCTCGCAAACAATGGGTAAACCAGCTCCGAGAAGATTGGGGCGTACAACAGGAACAGATTGATAGTTTTAAGCTGGAAACTGCGAGAAGATTGAAGGCAGCCGGATGTATTGCGTCGTACGTGTTGAGGTGGCGCAGAAGGTATCTGAAGGGGAAGGCTGGGGAAAAGAATACAAGTCCTACACTTCCCAGGGCTATGACAATTGCGTAGATAGAATAAAGCAATGCTTTGATCCGCGTAAAATATAAATCCGTGTGAAGAGCTTCAATAAAAGATCCCTCACTGGACAGAGTCACGCTTTTTCGCTTTCAAGTAATATCACTCCATGTGATAACCACCTAAAGGTCACGCTCATGACTATCGTCGGTAAGTATCTAACGAGTACTTGTTATGATCCAACCAT
This sequence comes from Pseudopyrenochaeta lycopersici, assembly GCA_003313425.1. Lineage (NCBI taxonomy): Eukaryota > Fungi > Ascomycota > Dothideomycetes > Pleosporales > Pseudopyrenochaetaceae > Pseudopyrenochaeta > Pseudopyrenochaeta lycopersici. The sequence continues at coordinate 498,764 of NHZP01000016.1, read as the reverse complement.
TCGGCGGGACACCGTTACCCCCAGTACCAGGCCCCGCAGAAGTCGAGCCAGGTTGGACGTTAATAAAGTCTTTGCGGCACCCGAAGCTGGGCACGCTGCTGTGCCTCTTTCTGTGCCTCTTGCTGTCCCTTGCTCTGCCTTATATATGGCCTCGCTCCTGATTCGCTTTTGTCATCTTGCAATTATTTGCGTACCATCATGTTGTGTCCTACCTCGTCGGCTGTCGCAGCAATCGTGACCGTTGCGGCCACTGTATATGGCGCCATCCATGTCCTACTTCATGCTACACAGGATGCGAAAGAACCGCCACCAGTACTGTCTTTCGTTCCGTTCCTCGGTCACATGGTTGGATTGTCGAGAAAGAAGAGCAAATACTATACTGAGCTAAGGTACGCCGCAACTTCTGGAGCTGTTGCAATTGGCACCAGTCGCCTTGATTTTTCCGAAGCTAATAGGTTACTATAGAGAACGATATGATTTACCAATCTATACGATTCGGCTGCCGGTAGCGAGACTGTACGTCGTCAATGCGACATCGCTGATTCCATCGGTCCAGCGTCAGCCCAAAGTTCTAGCTTTCCCTCCATTGGAGGCTAAGCTCGCCATGAACGTATGTGGGTCGAGCATTGTGGCCAACGAGATCCCGAATACAAATGTCAACGGTGACGAGGGCTTTTGGGGATACTCTATCACACACTACAAAGCAATACATCCCCCGCTATTTCCAGGATCCGGCCTTGACGCCATGAATCGGGCCATGGTGGAAATAGTTGCTGCATCGTTGCATAGACTTCAGACAACAACAAAATTCAAGCTGTTCGACTTCATCAAGCAAGAAATCACCCATGCCACTACAGCCGCGGTGTACGGACCTCAAAATCCATTTCAGGATCCCAAAATTGTGGATTCCTTCTGGTAAGCCGAGAATTTTGAGGTAACTGTTGGTCCGGTCTCCCGTTAACTTGACGCAGGAAATTTCAAGCAGGACTCATGGGACTTCTGATGGGATTTCTCCCCTCGATCCTTGTTCGGGAAAGTTACATGGCTCGAGAACGTATTGCGAAACAGTTCCTAGAATATTTCTTGAAACAAGGCCATCGCAATGGCTCTGCACTCATTAAAGCTCGATACGAACATAGCATCGAGCACAAGATACCTCTCGAAGATATTGCAAGATTTGAGGCTGCCGGGGCAATTGCCATTCTAACGAATACCTCACCGGCTTGTTTCTGGTTGGTGTATCATCTATATTCCGACCAGATAGCCCTGGAAGACTGTCGACAAGAACTCAGCCGTATCATAATGGAGGACAAAAGCACAAACATGGCCAAGGATGGCGAGGCTACAAGGCGACTCACGCTTGACATGTCTCATGTGAAGACATCTTGCCCAATAATGCTTTCTAGCTTACAGGAGGCGCTGAGACTTCATTCTGTTGGTGTATCAACTCGCTTGGTCATGGAGGATCATATGCTAGATGGAAAGTTTCTGCTTAAAAAGGGAGGGACGGTTATGATCCCAGCCCCTGTTCAGCATAAGAATGCTTCTAATTGGGGCGAAGACGTTCAGTCATTCAACCACCGTCGATTTCTTCCTAAAGAAAGGCGTAACAATCCGGTCGCATTCCGTGGTTTTGGTGGAGGAACTACGCTATGTCCTGGTCGTCATTTTGCAAACACGGAGATTTTGGCATTTACCGCTCTGCTCATTCTACGGTTTGACATAGTACCCACAGACGGGAAGTGGAGGCACTTGACTACCGACAAGGCTGGGCATTGGGAAGTGACTCCAATACCTGATGACGACATAGAGATTAAACTAACTCCGAGAGCTTGTTACGACGCTGATGTCAAATGGGATATTCTCATAACGGATACTAATAAATCAATGCCACTGGAGGCAGAGAACTGGGAGGGTCTTGGAGAGCAACTGGAAATTTAAGGAACACTAGGGTCATTCTATTATTTGATGTTTTAAATGACGAACACACAAGCATCTCAATCAACCCCTATCGTTCAAATTTGGGTGAGGACCAGTACAATTCAATAATAACTGCCGACTTTAGTACTAACTTGATCTGGCCTTATTACTAAATTTTGGAGCGGAGGTTTGACTCGCTTGAAGCGACTGGCGCGTCAGTGGGGTTGCAGAGTCGGCGCCATGGACTTTGCATTGCACAATGCCGCGTAGGCTGACAACGGCGACTATGGCTTATTTTACTCTCCAGGATACCGAATTAGCAGGACCAACATTTCAGTGCAGTTTCTTTGCTAAGTATACACTATGGTCTGCGTTGTTGACATGCCAGGTTTATTTTTCGCGGGCCTCGTCCTCAGAGCCAGTGTACGCTTTTCTAGCTCCTTCAACTATAGGGTCCGTATTATATCCAGTCATAGCCTGTATACAACTGGATTGACCCTCCAGATAAATACTGAATGCTATTCATCACGCAAAGACTGCAACCATATTTCTTCTCAGCTGCATCACTGAATAATAGATCCTTATTGTTTGCTCCTTGGTGACGATGCGGCTGGGCACACCATCTATACGACGCAAATCTATCTGCTCCAGCGTGGCGAAGGCTGCCCACTTAGAGAAATCCCTGGTAGCTGCCCTTTTGACTAATTAGTCCTTGGGAAGAAATCTCATGTGCTACACAATTATCTTCAATTTCAAATGCGGCGCCAACATTAATATATCATTCACAAGAGACAATGGGTGGCTCGACGCACTGAAAGTCTTTTCTCGGGCACGTGCATCGTGGCCAGTGCGTAAACTATGAAGATGGAAGTTCTTTTACTCAAAGATCTGTGACGCTAGGTGCAGTAATCTCAAGCTTCTCGAATAACTCTTCAACAAACCTTTCTGCAAGAACTTCTCCCTCTCGCTCTCAAGGTTCGGCCCAAATGACAAGATGAGCAGAGAACGCCTTGTGTTAATCCAAATCGTAGGAGTGAGAGATGAGAGGTGAAAGCTTTCAGGCAATAGCGAAACAATAGGACGCGGACGTGACCTGATATCTGGCATCCTGAAAACGTTAGCCTGCATCACGTGCACGTTAGTGCGCCAAGCCTCCCGTTCCCATATAAACCGCACGACCCTCACGACTTCTTCTTTTCTCTCTAGCTCTGTCAGTCCTCTCCACTCTGACCATAATGTTCGGCAGTGCTAACATGCTTCACAGCTTTGCCTTTTGGCTCAGATCAAGTGTAGTATCTGTTCTTTTCAGGTTTGTCTCTCCTCTCACCATTTTCGCAACCTTCACTGACTTTGACTGGCAGTTTAATCTCTGGGAGACCTCTACGGAGGTACTAAGATTATTCTACTTTTTGAGCGCAGTCTCCAGCTCCCTGGGCTTGCTCATAGCTGAGGACACAGTGTCGTTGGTATTGCACTATCTCCGATGTACGCGACACCTTTTTCGTTGACTGTATTCGCCTTGCGCGATGCGTTGAAGAAGAAGAAGAAGAAGAAGAAGAAGAAGAAGAAGAAGAAGAAGAAGAAGAAGAAGAAACTCTATGATTACTGTGCGTAGCGGAGAGGTTCTGATACGTCATTTGTCTGTATCAGTGAGGCTCGGTCACGTTGAGACAGACCACGTAAGAATAGCATTAGTAGACTCACAATGCAAATACGCGACTGACAGCCAGCTTTACAGACCGTGAGGTAGGATAATGTAGGCGACGGCCTGTTGCCTCAACATGCTTTGCATGGTGAAATTGCGGCGCTTCTAATGCACGGTTGGGGCCATATTGACGATGCTCAAGCGCTACAAACTCATTTGCCTACGTATACACTAAGCAGCTTATGCAACTGGACTAAACATGGTCTGTCATGTGCAGCTGGCTTTGCCATTCCCGAATGCCTGCTGCAAGACACTCGCCCCTTCTCGCAACGCGCCGCTAACCTCGCCTGTGACATCCGACGAGTGCGATCAGAAGTACTGTCCTTCACAACGACTACGACATGCCTGCCAATATCCACCACACCGATAACAAAACTCAGATCCGCAACGACATGTCATATGTAAACACCCATCCCTCCTTTCCACCATAGTTGAGCACGCAGGACACGTCTTCCACCCTACCACCGCCGCAAGAGCACGCACCTGCTCAGTCGCCTGATCAGTAGTACAGCCGCGCCCCACATGACCTGCAGTTCGACAGTGTCTACATGTGTCGGTGTTGCAGCTGTCGCATCTTGCCGAGTCGGGCCCGAAATAGTTTGCTGGAGGAATAAAAGCAGCACAGGCTGTATTGGCGCAGAACGTCGGATTCGGCGTCGTGAGCTCTAATACCAATAACTCGTATCTCTGGGTGAAGTCGTCCTCGAAGAGATCGGCAATTAAAGAGACAGGAACGTGCTGCTGGCAGCATTGATATCTTGAACGTGATGCGAAAGACGCTTCGAACCCATCTGCTAAGCATTAGGGAGCTCTGTTCTCTCGAATTCTCATTGGAGGTTGGGGGGTGGTTACCTCTGAGGCAGGCTCTACAAGACCAGTGGCCGCAAGGTGTCTGGGTCACGAGCGAGAGGTCGGCATCTTCCATGCAAATGATGCAGCGTCTTAGTCTTTCTCTCCTGCGTTGTTCCGCCTCCTCGGCAGCCCTACGCTCTGCTTCTTCAGCAGCAGCTTGTGCTTCTCTTCTCCTTCGCTCCGCCGCTTCGCGATCGTGACGAAGTCTTGCTTCCTCCAACCTCTGCTGCTCTTCCCTCTCAGCAGCACGTGCTCTCCTTTGCGTATCTCTTTCTGCAAGGATCCGTTGTTGTGCTTCCAGCTGTTGTTGCATGTGGCGACTCGTCTCGTTCATTATCTCTCGTCTAGCTTCGTACTTGATTTCTCTGGCGTGAGCTGCAGCAGACAGTACCCCTCCTGCCCACACATCTTGCTCATGCTGTGACAAGCGAATCGCATCTTGAAGTACTTCAAGATAAGTTGCAGAAAGTTGTATCGCACCGGTTGACACAGCTGAAGCAGAAGTATGGGAAAGATGCCCCACGCCGATGCGACCAGGCTGAGTTCGTCGCGAAACTCGACGCAGGGCACTGGGCTGCATCCTGGAATCAGCTCCTCACCTCTTTGTGCTCCATGCGTCCAGAATATGTGGCTTCCCAGTGAATAAGAGATATCGGGGAAGGCTGTGATAATGGGGTCGTTGCACCGCCCTTGAAGCGCGAGTCAACCTGAGAGCAGCACGGTCTCCTCAGGCTGCGGGTCAGCTTGGAATTTTCAATATTGGCTGGAACTCTATGTATTGCCCTCAAGCCACGATGAGCTACTGGACCGATCAGTTACATTTACGAAGGCGCCAGGCCACAAGGCTGCGACGTGTGGGAAGGCTGAGAAGATGGCGGCGAATCAACATCTCCCGCGAACGGACACAGCGAGACGCCCAAAAACAAAAGAACATAGCTCAGCCTAATCAAATTTTGTCTGTGTCGGGATGTCCCTGTATCTTGTATCTTGTATCTTTACTCTTGCGCTCAGTATCCTCATCCCATGGCGACCACATTTTCAGTCAATGGTGCTGATGGTGTGACTCTTGCGAGAAGTAGCGGTATTCGCGTCGTGCAAGACGGCTCGCAAGCAATAGTGTTACACAATCAGCAACCTGCAACAAGGCATGGACAGCCTGGTAGTGATGCCGCTCGTGCGATATCAGGAGGTCCTGCTGGTACTCTCGCAATCCAACTTTCTGAGTCCCAGTTATCACAAGGAGCAATTCACGTACGTGTTATTGACTCCAGTCAAGCACACCGAATACCTCGCGACACTGAGGTTGCCATTGGGAGGGATATCCGTCTAACAGCAATCGGCGGCATCGGCGAGTCGGGCCACGATGGCGGAAACGGACAGCAAGGGCTAGACGGCGTTAATGGCATAGGCGCAAATAGAGGTTCTGATGCCACCAATGGAACAGACGGAGGAGATGGAGGTGCTGCTGGCCGAGGCTCAAGCGGTGCGAATGGAGGGGCAGGTGGAGATATTCACATCATTCTGAATGAAAGTAGTACCCATCTACTCATGGGCGTAACCTGGGACCTAAAAGGGGGTATAGGCGGGAGAGCAGGCAAACATGGGAACCCAGGCAAAGGCGGAACACGAGGTACGTGAGCCAGTTTTCCCTGACATAAGAATTTGTCGAAACTACACAGTAATTCGCAGAGATGCGTATTGAAACCCTTTGGGGAGGCTCTTCCATCCACGTTTAGTGTACATGAGTCATAATTTGTTGTTCTTTTATGGGCCTCACAGCTAATTATCAGATCTTCAGGCACAGGCGGGCAGGGATGGAAATGGGAGGAAATTGTTGGGTATACCTACTTCTGTACTGAAAGCTGTGTAAGTGGTGGTCACGTGAAAATGTCTTACGCAGATATACTAATAGCATAAATTCGGTTTTAGATAAAGCGAGACGCAAGTGTTGAGACCTCGCGCTCGACCGCATTGGCTCGTATGGGGTCGCATCTCCACGCGAGCTCTTCAGCTCTTACAGCTCCTATCGGAGCAATGCTTGTCTCGGGAAACAACTTGCAGCGCGCAATTATACAAGCTCGGCGCGCTTACAATGCAGTTGAGCGACCGAGAGCGGATCCTGGCGCTTGTAAATGTGGTGGAGGAACCGGTACTTGCACAGGCTGTAACATGAAACCTATCATTAAGAACTTTAGGAGAGCGCCAGGTCTAGACGGGCGAGATGGCGAGACAGGCGCAAGCGTAACTGAGCCCTTGCACAAAGGAATAAAGGGTGAAGATGGCACTATCACGATTGCTGTACAGCAGGATGATGGCTCGACCCAACGATACACCTCTGCCTGGTCTCTGGAACTGGTCGACTTTGAGATAGAAGACGAGAACGCGGACGGCATCTTTGAGCCTGGCGAGTTTCTTCACATACGTCGGGTGAGGGTGCGAAATACTGGAGGCATGCCATCGCCAATATGCCAAATTCCCGTCACCCTTGCAGATCATTCCGAAATCTTTGAAGAGGTTTCAGCAACTAATGGCGGTGTTGCCTTTCTACCCACTAGTATTCCAGCTGCCGGTGAGGCATCGATGGAAGGATCAATCAAGGTACGCATCAAGTCTAACAAGAAAACCTTGGCTCTTGGTGTCCGTTATCAAGAGCAAGGATGGCTACAAATTCGCGCGGATATGCCTTGGCTTGAAAGACGATTACCATCGTTCGAATTACGCAAGGAAATTCACATCGCCTACCCCTGCGGATTTGGAGACTTTGAGCATCTAAGTACAGTTGCCCAAGGAGCTATTAGCAGAATACAGTGCAAGGTATGTGATTGATAATCTATTGTCCATGGAGTAGACGGTTTTCATGACTTCAGTATGAGCATATCTAACTATATTTAGGTTCAAAATTACGGCCATCAACCTATCGGCGAGCATGGAGCCCCAATAGGACGAGTATCTCGCATAGTAGAAGTCAGTATGACGATACCGGAAGAATATGGAAGGCTCATATCAGATTCCGCTGAAGAGACTACAACACAAGACCAAGCTGTTCCCTTCGTTCGGCCAAGGGATTTCGCCATTATGCAACAACAATTTCGTCTGCTAGCTGCAGCGAAAGACCATGATCATTTCCGAATAACCTTTGACCTGTATCTCGAGGCACCTGGACAGCTCCCAGGCGAGACGGTAGAGATGGTGCTTGTAGAACGCCGTGTGGTTAGCTTACAAGTCTCGAGCACGTATACGCCACAACCGAACGCCAAATTTCTGATTGTGACGAACCCTCGCACTACCGAGCGTCAGTCTCAAGCTATTCAAGAATTCATCCAAGACTCCCTCCGTATGGAGGTCGGTAAGTGCATGAAACATAATACGGTCAAGAGACAAACTGACTCGAACCCTTCTTTCCTTGCAGATTTGTGCAACATCCACCAGAACGGTGGCTTGATGAACACAAAGGATTCTGATTTTGAAGAACCATCCCCGATTCTGGATACATACCGTGAAAAGACAGTGATATTCTTGAATGACACCTTCGATTTCTTCGACGCAGGGGCGAAGACTCCCATGCAGCTTTGTGACCCGAAGTGGCTGAATAAGTTGGCTGAGAATAACAGCTCGAGTCTTTTCATTGGAACGCCTAACGATAGTGATTTTGAGGCTAACGTGCGTCGATCGGTGTTTCCCCTCTTGGTCAAGGCGGGTGATGCGAAGGGACAGGTTAAGCAGTCACATTCATTCGCCTCACCGGAGGACCTGATCGATTCAATTGCGCAAGAGAAGAAACTTGGCGCATTTAAAATGAGCCTCTCAGCAGTCACAGTCAAACCAAAATGGTACCATATGGGCCGGAAGAGGGACGAGAAAGCTGCGAAGTCTCTAGCAACATTTTTACGCGACCGGCTACCAAACGAGCGATTTGTTGTTAGCCACAACAGTTCTGGACAAATGATTGTATTCACTGGCTTAGGTCATCACCACTTCATGCGTTCAACAGAATCTGGAGTTACTCTGCGCCCTGCTAGTGACACAAACCCGACCCTTATCCGTCTTGATCGCCTCAGCAAATATATGATCATAGCTGCCATACCGATTCGTCAGAGAGTGGATATGCTGTGGCGGAGTGTCTACACGAACCAGTCTATCATTGAAGCGATCGAACTATCTGTCATCTGGGACCTGTTCGAGCAGATGGCTGGATTACAAACATCAAAGTACAAAGGGTTGATCCGAATGGAGAAGAGCACAATGGATGCTGCCACTAGCATCATCAAAACTCATTTGCATTCTCTTAGCTATCTATTGGACCACTCGCAAAGCGGACATCAAACCTCTCCACCGGAATCAATCGTTCATGTCCTGGTTTGGGTGATGGCTTACGCATGCACGGTCAAGCGTCATAGTAGCCTCAAGGATGTCCTAACACTCTCGCTCCAAAATAGATCGAGCACCAGCGCACTCATGAACTCCGAAAGTTTCAATTCTAGTATCGCAGCATGCAAACCTGAAGAACTCATCGACCGCATATCCAATCTAACTCGGACAGCACCGTATGTTCTTGAGAAAGGCCAGACATCAGCGAGCGATATTGTCCCAGAAACGAAGTTCTGGGAGCCTTCGAGATGGAATGAGATGGTGAGAGAAATCGAGAGAGAGGGTAAAAGACTGCAGGGGGACATGGAGGCAGCCAGCAAAGAGCTTGGGCGTATGCTAATGGATCCTCTGCCGACACCGGTGGATAGTGCTGCTGAGCTGTCAGGTTGAGATTTAAGACTCATGTCTTCTCTCCAACATCTTGGTATCGGATATTCGGGATAAGAAATTGTCATTACATGCCCAAATCTACCTACAAAGCAAACATTAAAACATCAATATTACGCTACCTTTCTGGGTTATGGTGACTCAGCGAAGTCTTCTACTTCCTCTTCTTGTATCCCCCGTCCTCCCAGTCTTCTTTGATCATTTCAGCACCTTTCTCTGCCAGCATGTATATGGACGCGAGAATATTCACATCCGGCAACACCGGAACAATACTACAATCAATCACCCTCAAACCGTCGACGCCATAGACCTGTAGCCTCGGATTCACTACGCCACCATCCTTCTCTGGCAACATCTTCACAGTACCTGTAGCATGCCAATTGGGAATCGTGTTTGCTTTGATGTACTTCAAGATTGCCTCATCGTCATCATCAGCAACGGCAGGCCCGGGGCTGACCTCGCCGCCGAAATCGCCGATGGTAAAAGCCTGAAGAGCGGGATGCCTGAGAATGGAACGGAGATATTTAAATGAAGCAATGCCAATGGCGCTATCCGTGGGGTCGGCGTAATAGTTTGAGTTGATGAGAGGGGAGTCAGACATTGAAGCACTGCGCAGCGTTATGGTACCGCGAGAGAGCTGCACCATGCTGCTCGCCGTGACCGAGATATATGACTCGTTGGGAAGCGGTGCCCAGAATGGTGTTGGGATCCAGGGATACCAAACTGATTCGAAGAGATATTCAATGTGCGCTTGATCGGCCAGGCCGGCATCGATGACAGCTTGTGCTCCGATCTCCTTTAGCTGGGCTTCGGTAAGCTTTTGAAAGCCGTTAGTTACCCCTGAGGGTGCCGTGTATGGACCGGTGAGGTTGGTGTAAAAGAGGGTTTGGGCTTCTCGTAGGCTCTCAGGTGAGCGGGACATGTCTGTTGTAGATGCATCGTCTTGTGCACGGGCCATGATGCTAAAGACGGAGTGGTCATTCAGGCTGAGGTGACGTTAGCAGAGTATTGTGAGAAAAAGGTGGCGAAGCAAAGCATATCCCTTCAAGATAGATATTGTGCTTGAATACGAGGGCTGGGGCTCAACTCACTGCTGTCCAACATTCTCATTGACAACGACTGGCTCGATGCCTACTTTTTTGAGCTCTTTTTCTGGCCCAATACCCTAGTTCACATCAGCACAAATCATCAGATACTCGATAAGGGGTTATAAGCACTTACGGACACCATCAAAAGCTGAGGGGAATGAAAGGCACCCATGCTAACAATGACCTCGTTCCTTGCCCTTGCCTGACTCACAAACCCAGTTCGCTGCTCGATATAACTGACGCCAATAGCACGTGGCTTGCTAGTAGAGTTGCCAGATGGCCTACTCATGACGATGCCAGTGACAGGAGAGTCATGCAAAACTCTCAAGTTCGTTCTATTTCTTGCTTGCTGATAGAAACTGTCGTAGCTAGAACTCCTTCTCAATCTGCTGTTGAGCGTTGCCGTGCCGTGTTTGATTCCAACGCTGTCTCCGATGTTGAGATCCTCAACGATGGGGATATTAGCAGCCTCCGAACAAGCAACGATGAAGCCATCAGTAGATGGGGGAACATATCCTTGGAAACCAAGTTCAAGAGGTCCTGTTCCATATGCACTAGGTATGAATGTCTTGTAGTCCTGGCTGAACGCTGAGAGCTCGGGAGTTGTTGGCGCATTGAAATTGGTGCTCTTGACGAATAACGGATACACATCATCCCATCCCCACCCTGGATTACCTTTCTCCATCCATTGATTATACACGCTGGCGGAGCCACGTGCGTAGTAGAGACCATTCGTTGTACTTGAGCCACCTAGTGTTCTTCCACGAAGATATTGAAGCGTACGGTTATTCAAGTGCTCTTGTGGTGTGGTCAAAAGACCCCAGTCTATGGCGCTACCCTTGATGAACTGATTGCCGCCTGGAGATTCATAGGCCAGAACTTGTTCCGGATTTGGACCAGCTTCAAGCACAAGCACTGTGAACTTGCCCGATTCTGTAAGCCGGTTTGCCAGTACCAGGCCAGCCGTTCCTCCTGCAATTCATCAGTCCAATGCCTCCAATAACCAAGTTAACCAAATTCGAAGAATAAGTGTCAATGCACGAAGCAGATCCAATGTGAATTTTAGCGACGCGAGCCATAGTCTAGAGTAATTTGATTGAAACTAAGACATACCACCAGCGACAATGAAATCGTACTCCTCGTTAAAGGTGGGCTCATCTTCTGCATCTTGCGAGGGAGGGGAATCTCCTGTTGATTGTCTCCTGGCAAACTGCGAGTTATGTAAATTATATGTCGGCCATGCTGATGTCAAGCTAAGTAGGGAGGACACCGATAACAACGCGCAAAGCGTCGCCTGTCCGGCTGTAAAATGCCGCATAATCAAGAGTTATGGGCCTAATAGGAGGGTACAAGGTTTGCCTGATTATTCGCTAGGTATTTTTTAACGTGGACAGGCTATGGCCGAAGGACTAAAACTTCCAAAAGCACCGACTGAAACGAAAGTGTGTCTTGTAATATAGCCTTCTAACTGCACCTCTTTATACTAAGCCGTCCGCGCCAACTGTCGTAAGCAGAGACAAAGTGCTATTGCCAAGAGAATCCAACCAAGTATCACAGCCCATGGTCCTTGCATTGCAGGTTATGCAGGAAACAGGATGCGAGGGTCTGAGTTCAGCTGGTGGCTTTGTGTTTCCAGATGGGCTTGCACAATCTCCCTTTTAGGATATTCAATCTCTCCAGAGAACATAATGGTACATTTGACCGTTTGAATCGCTACTAGGAAAGAGATACAGACATGCTTGCTACACCTTTTGAACGAGGGCATCTCAGTAAACGTACGTGCGAATCTCACCGGTTTCAGCACTGGAACGCTTACGATCATGCTTGTAGCCACTTACGTACATGCGGATGGCCAAGCGCACTGCAACTCTCACAAGGAGCATTTGTGGTGCTGCTCTATGTTGTCCGCTCCCCGCTGTAAGATGTTAGCGTGGGCTAAAGTCATGGCAATATCGTCATACTCAAGACCGCCGAGACTTGTGATTCGCAAGATCGCGGCTCAGTGTCGATCGCCGTAAGCCCAGAATAAGCATGCCTAGTAATCCGGGCCGGGAGACACTAGGCTGCGAGCATGTTCACTGGTGCATTTTTGGTCGTGGCAGACAGTAACGTGTTCCACCACCTGATGCACGTCCCCACCTAATGCACGCAGTTTTTAAGAACACTTAAATCCTTCTATCTTCCTATCTAAATAAGATATACTTCTAAAAATTTAGTATTTAAATTTCTAAAGTATTAGTAATAATTTAAAAAAATAACTAATAAATTTAAGCTAATATTAAAAGAGTTATATAAGTTTAAAGTTATAGCTTAAAAAAAGCTAAAATACTTAATTATATAATATTTATAACTATTATTACTATAAGATTTTAAGTACTTATTATAATAGTAAATAAAATTAATATATTAAATTATTTAGTATTAAAAGTATATAATAATAAAGTTATATAGCTTTTTAAAGCTACTTTTTTAAATTTAAAGAAATTATTAATAAAGTTACTATATAAGTTATTATATAAAGCTTTATAGTTTTAAAGTACTTTAATTATATAATTACTTTACTATTATACTAAAATATATATATATATTCTTACTATAGTATATAAAACTATAAGCTATTTTCTAATAACGTTTTAAAATAATAATAAAAGCTTATAATATTATATACTATAGTATAAATATATATATATTTTAGTATAATAGTAAAGTAATTATATAATTAAAGTACTTTAAAACTATAAAGCTTTATATAATAACTTATATAGTAACTTTATTAATAATTTCTTTAAATTTAAAAAAGTAGCTTTAAAAAGCTATATAACTTTATTATTATATACTTTTAATACTAAATAATTTAATATATTAATTTTATTTACTATTATAATAAGTACTTAAAATCTTATAGTAATAATAGTTATAAATATTATATAATTAAGTATTTTAGCTTTTTTTAAGCTATAACTTTAAACTTATATAACTCTTTTAATATTAGCTTAAATTTATTAGTTATTTTTTTAAATTATTACTAATACTTTAGAAATTTAAATACTAAATTTTTAGAAGTATATCTTATTTAGATAGGAAGATAGAAGGATTTAAGTGTTCTTAAAAACTGCGTGCATCAGGTGGGGACGTGTATCAGGTGGTGGAACACGTTAAGGGTGTGAACGAGAGGGGAGCATCCGAGGTGCGGGGAAAATCCAGCCACCACGTATCATGAGGCAGAGACCGCATACGCCTCTGCAATACTTCTAGTGAAGTAAGAGCTGCAGATCTACATGTAAGCAAATTTAAAAATAAATAGTCCGGCACTAACCGTGAAGGGAAAATCGCTTTCATTAACTATGTCATCAATTACAAGATCTTGCAGAAACTAAACATCCAAACCTACAACGCGTTGCTTACCGGGATCTATCCTGGTTGTGATCCCCTCACTTTGGTCAGAGCATATTTGTAAGTGTTACACAAATGCACATCGCGACTTAACTTCATGCACAGACCGACCGATCCATCGCCGTGAAAGTTTCCGAGCGCGCCAGGTCGGTAAGCAAAAGTCATTACGCGAAACACTAGCTTTCAATTTGTAAACTCCCTAAATAGGATATTGGGTCTTAATACGTAACTTCAAAGGCTCTTCTCATGCATGCTACGACACGAGACATTAGGATGGAAGCACTACCTCCTAGTGCGCGTTATCTTTTTATAATGTGGTCAAATAAGCCCCTGGAAATGTCGTTATAGTCTTTGTATCATCGCCATAGATCGTGGATTCGCATTTATAATCTAAAAGCATATTTGAAAGCCACACTTAGGTTGCTACCGAGTGAGCTAGGGCGTACCAACCTTTGAAACGGGCATAAAGTTTAATCGTGGCTAGGTCTTGAGCGCAATGTTAGAGAATTGGGTCATTTTATGTTCGAAAGCGGTACCAAGTACAGATTACAGCTCATTGCATTTGACAGAGAGCTGGTTACTGGTACACAATCCCAATCTAGAATAAGTGGCGCGTTTCAGTCCACCGTCCAGTTCGTTTACATGCACAATTCTCAATCCCCATTTAGCTATTTCCCCCGGCATATTCAAAACGATACAGCGAGAGAAAGCAGCATTATGCGCGTTGTGCACCGTGCTATGTTGAATACTGTGCTCGAAGTGAAAGATAGTCTGTAGAAATTGACTTCTATTTTGAATAGAACTAGGGATTTAAACTTTACACCGTGCAGCAAAGAGCCTGTGCCTAACTAATTATGCCGGTCTCGATCAATAATAGCGCTCAATCTCTAGTTAAATGTTGCTTTGTGAATATGCTCTATCACAGGTTTTTGGATTTGGTCGACATAGGCATCTTATCGTGTGTTATCACACTTTTCCAATGAAACAACAATTTTTCCTGCTGTTCAATGCATACTTCTTCGTTGTCAGATGAAAAATAATCTCAATGACTGCCGCTGCCGGTCTCCGTAGTCTATCTTATTTCGAGAGCCACAAGGTGCTTGGTGCAGATATGCGTTCGCTCTGTACCCCCAGAACTGACAGCGATACAGCTTTTAGTCCAAGGACGTTCATCATGTTCCTAAGTGATGAGATCTGAGCCAATCAATATGTAGAAACGGACGGCTCGATTCCATTGAAACAGATCTCGTCGCGCAGCCCTTGTAATAAGTCATACTGTTCCATATACCTTCTGAATGGCATTAGTGTCAACTTCTATTGAACCCGCTTAGTGATTGTCGCATTCGTGGTGAGGCAATTACACGCTCTTCAATGTCCCTACTGTGTTCAATTTGACCAAACTCGGAGGATTTCGAGCCTCAAAAACGAACCATCAACAGAAGTGGTCGCCAAACATTTCAGGATTGTAGAGTCTAGTTCAGTCTGTTATTCTATCACGTTATGATCGATCTCCAGAAATTGATGTTGTCCGGGAAAACGGGTATCATTCCCCTGATCTGATTGGGCCGGGTACTGATATGTTCGCACTACTACAAAAAACAGCAGATCGCGGTTGTGAAACTCTCCACGGATTCTTTTGCCGTCATCAAGTTCGTGAGATCTGTCGGCAGATATCGAAGCTGTGACTAGAACAATACGAACAGGGCAAAAGAAGTGAATAGCAGAAATACAGTATCTTATCTCTTTGACGGACCTGTTTAAATACGCTCGCCCACAACGCAGGGATATAGGATAATGCATGCATATATTGCTGTGCATGTTGATCTCATTGTATATTGTGGCGGGTCGTGTTCATCAACCGTGGTAACGGACCCTGAAAGGCCCAGCAACCGGGCATTATGCACTCCAGTTTGCATCATCTTCCTAGTAACAATAGACAGCAGCCCATGGCCACGGCAACATTAAGTGCACGACGTCAAGTACAATCCCCTTTTTAACCGGTTATGCTTAATGACTAAGATAGCCAGACCTGCACCTCCGTTATGGCGCCGTCGGGAGGCGGGACCTGCGGCTCACGTGTTTATTTACCCCGGATACAAATTTCGCTAAGCAAATGAAAGGTGTGCGCCTAGTGCCTCTATCCGAGATCAGTAGGTGAGCCGCTCATCCCCTCGAAATTCCCGAGGTCCAAGCCGGCTGATTTGTGGATTAGTTTGGAAGTACTCCGCACGAGGGAGCCTTGTGGCGTGCGGAGCAAGGTTGGAGAACCTTCAAAACCTAAAGGTAGATTTGGCTTGAGCCACAGGCCCGGTTAAAAAGCCATGCGAAAGAACCGCAGGAACGGATAGATAGATTAAACTTAGGAGCGCTAGGCTTCTAGAATAACCGTCGAACGATATATATCATGGACGAGGACTGCTACAGCAGCGGTATTCGTGGCAGAGAACGAAACCGCGCTTCATCTCCAAAATCAAGATGCATTTCTCCAACATCGTCGCAGCCTTGGCGATTGCAGGTTCGGTCATTGCCGCTCCGTACGTTAAATCGCGCCTTCCATGAGTATGCAATGTTTGCTAAATATGTCGTGTAGTGCTCCCAAAGATGACAGTCTTTTCAAAGCCATGAAGAAGGCAGGACGTCAGTTTATCGGGACGGCCTTAACACTCCGCGACGAACCTCGAGAGGGAGAGATCATCAAGCAAGAATTCAACGCGTTCACTCCGGAGAACTCAATGAAGTGGGAATCAACTGAGCCTTCCCGCGGCAACTTCACCTTCACAGACGCAGATCGCTATGCTGCCTTCGCGAAAAAGAACAACCTCCAGGTCCATTGCCACACTCTTGTTTGGCACAGTCAACTTCCCCAATGGGTTTCCAATGGAGGATTTGACAACAAAACCTTGATCGGCATAATGGAGGATCATATCAAGGCCATTGTGACCCGTTATAAGGGAGTATGCACACGTTGGGATGTGGTCAACGAGGCACTTAATGAGAATGGAACATACCGTTCCACCGTTTGGTTGAACACCATTGGAGAGGCTTACCTTCCAATCGCCTTCAGACTGGCAAAGAAGTATGATAATAAGGCCAAGCTATACTGTATGTCCCCGCTACTCTCTTTCAGACGTAAACACTTGCTGACTTGCGCCAAGACAACGACTACAACCTTGAGTACAATGCGGAGAAGACCGCCGGGGCTAAGCGCATCGTCAAACTCATCAAATCGTATGGTGTTAAGATCGACGGTGTAGGCTATCAAGCCCATTTGGCGAGTGAGGCCACCCCAACCGCACCAGGCCCAGCGCCGGACCAGAAGACTCTTGAAGCTGCCCTCCGCGCTACAGCTGACGAAGGCGTTGATGTCGCGTACACCGAGATCGATGTCCGTATGAACACCCCTGCTACTCCCGAGAAACTTGCTGTGCAGTCTGCGACCTACGAGCGCATCGCTGCGGCGTGCATTTCTGTGAAGAGATGCGTCGGTATGACTGTTTGGGGAATCTCAGACAAGTACTCTTGGATTCCGGGTGTCTTTGCAGGAGAAGGTGCGGCACTTGTCTGGGATGAGAGTTACAACAAGAAGCCCGCGTACAGTGGTTTCCTGAAGGGCATCAATAGTGGGAAGAATCATTATTAGTAGGTGCTGTTGATTTCTACTCATAGCGTTTAGACATCTAGCCTTCGATTGTCTTATACATAATTCTGAACACAATTTTCTATCCAAAAACCACCCATAACATAATTTATCCCTTATTTGACTGCTACTTCAAGGTTGATGAACAATACTTCAAGTCAATATGATAAGCTGCAGGATGAAGAGGTTAGAAATAGAGAACTCTCTAATAGCACTGGGCTAATACCAGTATTTCATCTTAGCCATACTAACGATTGCATAGTCCAATCAAATATACCAATGCCATAACTATCAAGGCTTCAATTTATCTACCAGGCACACTTTCTAGCCCCTCAATTGGTCCAGAGTTGGGCTCTCATTGAATCGCATGTGCTTCCACTGTCTCACAAATGTCCTAAGGGCCCCTTCTCGGCATTACGCCGGAGATTAGAGTCTTCTTTTGCTCATCATTGCCCTTGTCTGCTTGCTTCGCGACGCTTCGCGAGCGGACTACTTTAAATCTTCGAGCAGCTAGCACTGCCCTGAGTGCTATATGATATCCTCTAACATTGATTTTCTACTTTCGCAGACTTAGTAGACATTAGTCCTCGTAATTAACCTGAAAATCCCGGAAGTCTGTATGATTGTTGCATATGAATGGGAAGGTACATCTAGTATGTTAGCCTACATGAGCTGCACCCTGCGTCGTGTCATCTCTCGGTTGGTCTTTTCAGGATAGTTACTGAAGCCCAAATCATGTCTGCGCTGTAACGAAATGCTCTTTTGTGAGCCTTACAAGAACAGCTGAATAGAAGCAAAATGTAGCGAGACAATGTCTAATGATTAGGAAATTTGAACATTGCTTCACAGAATCTTGCCAACGTGCGAAACAAGAGCGATAAGTTACTATAGCGATTCGTCTCGTCAAAGATATCGCAGATATCAAAGCCACGTGCTTAGCACCAACAAAACTCTAGAGGCGCATTGAAACTACCGTGTCATCGATCACGCTCGGCCTCCTCCGTTACATCACAGTCCCGCCACCTTTTACGTATTTCAAGTCTTTCCGATGTTGCCCCAAAATGGTTTCATAGAAACATGCAGTACTTATTGCATTACACCTCCCCTTCACCTAGTTCTACAATAGCCTTAAAATCAAGCGTGTCAATACAGTAATGCACTAGCTCATGAGAACATATGTTTTAGAACAGACAAGCATCAGTACCAGCTTTTCTCGTCGACACTTATGTGGAAGCGATATCTGACCTAGCATCTGGGGTATTTGGTGGAGAGCAGACCGAACAAGAAGGGAGGGAAATCAAGGTGTCTCTTTATACGGACCAATAAGAGCTTGAAGCGAGTGCTCCAGTTCCTCTCTCAGTGGCCTTGTAGCTTCCGATTTTTAGCTCATCTTCGACACGATTCAAGAGCGAGAAATGTATTGTCTGTGACCTTAGAATGACGACTGAGCCGCGAACAGGGGTTTTAGTGGATCTCACGAAGTCCATTGCACCTACGTCATACCCCCGCTAAGAAACTGTCATAACAGAACTCGTCGTGCAACGCTCGTCAAACTTCAAAGCCAACTTCCTACACAGATACCATCCCCTTCAAAAGCTTCAATTTATCTCAAGAAAATCAAGTAGCCTCTCACACCATAATGGGTCTATTCAGTACATCAACAGAAAAGAGCAGCGTTGCTCAAAACCCCGTTAACCCCGACATCACTACACAATCGGGCTCCGGCGCTGAGCAAGACCGCTACGGCTCCCACTTCAATGTACCCACAGATGCTCTTAATAATGGTGTCGAAAAACTAAGGGAAGCCGCCTTAGCCCGTGGCGATGGTGCCGAGCAGGATCGATATAACGCACATCTCGGCGTAGGTTCCCAGGGCTATGACAAACTGAAGGAAGCTGTACGCGCGAAGGGCGATGGCGCGGAACAAGATCGATATAACGCACATTTCAGCCCTGCATTGCACAGCCTTGACGCACAGAAGGTGAAAGAGGCGGCACAGAGCGTTGCAACCAAGGGCGATGCGGCGAGTTCTCACGGTCTTGGCCATGATGGACAGCAGCGCGCGAAGCTATTGGCAGGGTCTGGCATTGGTGCAGAGCAGGTACGTGGTAGATTTACGTAGTATTGTCGAACAGACTGACGTGGTGAAGGATCGTTACGGAGCGCACTTCAGCCTCGACAAAAACACCATAGCGTCAGCCGCTCAAAGGGTGCAAGACGGCGCAAAAGATGTTCTATCGAAGAATTAAATAGCGATTCTGGAACTGCTTCATTGGGCAAATGTAGATGACAACTGTTAATTATAAACATGTACAACAATGTATCGCAATAACTTTCCCTAGTGTATTTCACGACATGATGCGCCACTCGGCAGATCTAATTCAGTCTCTTCTCAAGATACACGCTAGAGATGGAGAGCCTTAAACACTTCATTCTGAGTCTGGGATCTAGGTTGCAATCTCATCTGGACCCCATCGTTTCAAGGCAGCCTTTACCATTTTGCCGAAATCCTTTCCGTTGAGTTGTTGGTAACTCATAAGGACGGCAATACACTTCTCTTGGATTACTCTCGTATTGGTATTACATTATGCCAGTCTCCAAACAGTCAAGAGTTCATTCCTCCATCTTCATTACTACGATGTTGTGCTTGTTTGAAATGACTAAGCGACCAAATTTATGTGCAATATATTGAACCAATCAACAAGGACCATCGTCTCCAAGAATTTATCCTGAAGTAAACCGGTCAGCTCAGCCTTATAACCCCAGATCTGACCTCAGCACGCAAGTCGACCTTCTCGAATTAGCTTGCAGCCGCTTCCGTCTTCCGCCACGGCCTAATACTCTAATATGATTGGTATTCTCATTCTGTCGGTCGTAAGCATTGTGTAAAGTCACCGAACGCCAAGAATTCTACATTGTTTCGACAAGAAACAACCTGCGGATTCCAAATCCAGGCCATCAGCGCTCCATCAGCGCTCCATCAACACAGATTACATCCTGCAAGTTGTGCTATGATGAGGTTGGCTGAGCGCAGAGACATACACGTCAACAAGCCTAAAGAAAGAAATGCACTCTATTCAGGCGTACTTGTAACACTAGAAACATGTATAAAGAGACGCATCAGTTTGCTCATTCAACAATATCATCCTAACATTACCTACCGCAAACCATAAACATTTCAATAGCCAATCTCTTCAACCAACCGATCAATCTACATTTTCATCTTCATTTAAGATTCATTTGAATAATCATCAACATGAAGGCAACGCTTATCATCGCCTCCCTCTTTGCTGCCTTCGCAGCTGCCGCTCCAGCTGAAGTCGATGCTCGTCAGGTACTGGAACCTTCCCTTAACACTCCCTTAGCACTCCCTTCCAAACTTCGCCCTTTCCTCGCCAAACCTTGTCAGTTCCCCACTAATCTTATTTAGACTCGTACCATCCGCGTTCAGCTCTCACAAGACGCAACTGACACCGCCGTGCAAGCCAACGTTCCCGCAAACGGCTCTCGCGTGCCTATCAAGGGTACTTTCCGCTTGGGTAACCCGGTACAGGCTAACCGCGCTGGGGTGGTGAGCGGCTCGGGGAGTTGCAATATTTTCCGGGATGCTGCAGCGAAACAGAGAGTTGCTACAATCAGATCTGGAGGCAGCGATGTCAATTTTGGGAACACTAACTTGGATAATGGAGTCATTGTCTGCCAGTGAATACTGTGTAAGCGCATGGAGGAAAACGTCAGGAAAGATGACCAATGATTTGAATGTGTTAGGAAAGAGTGGAGTCAGGACGCTCTGGTTGGTGTTTGGTCGCACTTTGGTTCACTTCGCTCGCTTGGCAACTTATAGAACAAGAATTATACCTGCACTGCAGCTGCCTTTTGTCTAGCTTATTCAACTTCAGAGTCTCCAATGCTGCACCTAGGCCAGTAGAAATGCGTGCGAGTTGCCAATATCTGTCCACAAGGTCTATAGCACGACGATATTTACCTAAAGGCCTCAAATTGTTAAAGACAAGTCGTCTTTGGCACCAATATCACAGCTCTTAGGGACCTTGCGCCGGTCTGGCATTCACTTTCACCAGGCATCTACAGCCACATATGCCAAGCTCAAGTGCAAAGGTATCTGCAGGAGTATTTTTGAATTGTTACTTCACTCTCATATCTCACTATACGACAAAGCCGCTGGAGCTCTACACATTCAACCCCGACCATCGATTGTTATCAGCAGCGTGCCTCCCTTGACCGCTGTGATGGTTACTATCGCTTTGAATAGCAAACCAATGACCTAATAGATTCAAAAATTATTCATCTCATCATTTAAATCATACGAAAGTACCTCAGTTGAATCAACCCGTCAAGACGAGCCTAAGCCCCAAGTCAGTCGCGTAGATTACGTGAACTCCACCGCTTCTACGTCTTTGGACGAGAGTCAGTCTCAACGCGCCTCACACAATCCCCAAGACTCCCATTCCGAGATGACAACGTACTATCATTATCGAACGGAACGCATGGTTTATACTTCCACGATCGACCCTTTGACACAGTTCACAGTTATGAACAGTGAACATGACTCTGCACAAAGATGCTTACCCTGTGGATATTCATATTTCCCAGAACCATTTCGCAAAACCAAGCGTTGCGGTCGAGCTTGACACACTCTGAAATTGCTCTTGGAGAAAGCAATAGATACGTCTACGCAGCAGTGAAGATGTTAGGTAAGCGAGTTCGAGCTTACGAGAATGGTGAGAGCCAAGACTTTGTGGGTATTGAGGAAATACTTTTATTCTCGGACAGTCATCCTAGTATCAGAGCTCGTGTATGCGATTCGGAGCTCAACGAGCAGTATCAGCCGGTGTTTGATACTGAATGGATGAAAACGCTCCGCAGTGACAGTCTGTCTAATGGCTCAAAGTCAACCGAGGATCACACCTTCAAATCGTAATCTAGAAGAATTGCACGGGTTGCCAATGAACTGTGCAGTGCGGTAGCGAATTTGAGGGCCGTACCGGGGTGTGGGATTCTTTGTTAGCATTGTCGGACATTCCCACATTGCACTGTGCCGTCAAATAAGTTCAATGAAAGAAAAAGTGTGGAGCATTAAAGTAGTGAACCTGTATAATGATTCTGCATTGCGATGCCTACGAGACGCAACGCCAGCTTGGCGTTGGTATAATGTAGGCAAAAGTACAGAGAGACAATCGCAGGCTATGACACAACGGTGAATGAATATTTACTAAGATGTTTAAAATTTGTACATCAGAAGGGTCCTTCATCCGGAAAGGATCAAGGACAAATGGGCCCGAATCTCCATAGAGCCATAAGCTAAGGTCAACTCTGGGCTTTACACGCGGGAAAGGGTACGTCGGAACTTAGCAGAGCTGATGATGCACTGGCTGTACCAGTTGTTTGCCTTAACGCAAGTAGCTGGAGCTTCGCAGCTTGTAGGCCCACTGAATCCTTGACCTCCGCACTGGCCATAGAGCTTAGCGGTGCCAGAGCCAGAGCCTGTAGCAGGTGTCGGGGGTTGAGCGGCAGCTTTGCTGGTAGTAGCAGGCTGTGCGGCAGCTTTGCTAGTTGTCACAGCCACAGCCGCTGCCTTTGTGGTGGTTGGGGTTGCAGGCACAGCAGTCTCCGCCGAAGCAGCACCGAGTTTCGACGGACCAGCGTTTGCCTTTACATGAGATGCAACTTTGCTGGCATCCAAGGCGGAAGGAACCTTCACATTTGCAAGTTGAGAAATAAAGCTTGTGGTTGACCCTCCACCAAGCTTGCCGCTGGCTGAATCGACGCTGTTGGCGAGACAGTTGCGGCCAAGCGCAGACGAACAAGCGCTGCCTCCGTTGGTGACGAAAGTTGCGACGGAGTTCGCTTTCTCTGTCGAAGGCTGGCTCACAGCTGCGAATGCATTGCCCTCGACCAAAGCATTGGCACCATTGTAGGCATCAAAAGCATGGCCCTTCATGTTCTCAAAGTAGTTGTTGATGGCATGGAAGTATCCAGTGACGCCGTCTTGACCGAGTTTCGGAGCGCGCCCGGATTGATCGTGAAAGTAGTTCTTGTCTAGGGTGAACTTTTCGTTTTTCCCGATGAACATCAAGCCCCAGTAATGGTTGTTGTTGCAGGTTGCTGATTTGGTCGTGACGCCGTTGAACTCATTGTTTGAAAGTGTAGCACTGGCACCATCATAATGGCTCACCACGAACATACGACCGACAAGAGAGAACTTGCAATGGTCAATCCAGATCTTTGAGTTTCCTCCCTGCAAGTCGAGAGCATCGCCACCCCACACGATACCGGGGTTGATTGTCGTCAGCTCGAGGCCTTGAATAATAATGTTGCTGGCGCCTTTCTTAATCTGAAGTCCTTTGCCCTTGATCACACCCTTTCCGCCTACACCAAGAATACTCTTGTTACTGCCGACGCCGAGAGGTGCAGTACCAGCAGCGTCATATGTAATCGAGCTGACCGGGGTCATATCGGAGCCACCGCAAGACAGATCACCTAGGTAGAATTGTCCACCAGAGGAAACTTTGCAGGTACTCTTATCGCAACCTGCACCAGTAGCGGTCTTGCCTGTGAAGTCAAATGTCTTGGTGATCAAGATGGTACGCGCCACATCGTCTGAAAGATATTTCGAGAGTTCATCTGCAGTTGTTGGTGTAACGGCCGCAGCGCTACCCCCACCGGTTGCTCCAGCACCAAAACCATATGCGCTGCCAACAACCTTCTGTGCAGAGGCGCTTGCCGCCGTCGCAATGAACACTAATATTTCGAAACGCATTGTATCGGATCAGATGAGAGATTTAGGATTTGGATCGACGCGTTGGGATATGGGTGAGAAAGTAAGAACGTTTGCTCAGACCAGCCGATAATTGAGAAATGGAAAATGAGAGGAAGTTCGGATCAAATCCGGAAACGAGTGTGATATGGAAAAGAGTGTGGAATACAAAACAGAATCGCCATGGCAGGATCGAGAGACCGCAATATAGATGTGGAAAACACGGGCAGAAGATTGCAGTGGCTTGTGCATCCTCCTGGACACGGTCGATTGCCCTCAAGGGTACTGGGATGTGTCGCAAGGAAAGGCGACGATAGCGTTTCCATACTAGTGTTCGCTCTATTGTCCGAACGGGCGTTTCAACGTTTCGGCACCCATCCATGCAACGCCGGATTTGGCTGTGGCTTGCCGCTGTCAATGCCCTGTGGCTGGACCGTCTAGGCCTGAATGCTAGATACCTCGGAAATTTTGTTCATAGCGGGAAAGCAGTAGAATAATATCGCTTTTACCGTGGGCAGGAGGAAATGATGAGGCAAACTTAAGATCGATTCGACCTCGCTCAGTTATCAGAATTGCTTGGCAAGCCATGTGGCCCAAGTGACGAGGAGGGGCTTGAGCCAAAAGCCAGCCTGAAACAATCGAAGGAGCAACGCATTACCGAGCCATTAAACCGAGTCACTCCTAGATTTACGATCTAATGTAATCTTTCACTATGCCTGGAACACTCTCAACTCGGGTGCAAAGATCAAAATATTACGCGTCACCGTTTGGACATGACATTGACTCCTTGTTACGGGTGTGGCAGCGCTCTCTTACAAACATCACAAAAGTGTGCTAGGCCCACTTTCATCTACATGAAGGGCTATTATGAGTCGTAGCGCAAGCTCAAGGACTTCCCAATTCTTCCCACAATGGTTAGAGTTCTGCACACAGCGCAGACTGCGAGACGTATCTCTGATTCCGTCTACTTGTCCATCCATTGCTCTGGCCCGCTTCTTTGGAATTTAATTTCATTCTAATTTCCGAGCAAATTGTTCCTCTCTGATTATTGATCCTGATGCAGGTAGATAGCCATCAGCATCATCCGCAAAGCCTCTTCCAATCAAGTACTGCAATCATCAGGTGGCTTTTCGCCTCTCAACCTATAAGCCTAACGTCCGCGAATCATCCTATGTCGGCCATGGACGAGTCAGACCGGACAGTAGGAGAATACCTATATGAGAATGACACACCAGCTATGTATCTTTCTAGTGTAGATAAAGAAGAAACAAGAAAGAACCTGTACATGCTCAAGAACGAGCTGACAGCAGGCTGTTGATCAGACAGTACCACGAAGGCGAAGGGGTATCGCAGATCGCAAAAGTAATTTGGCATCGTGTGAAGTGCCCGCTGTGCAAAGATGTGCTCGATAGGAGAAGGCTGTGATAAAATGATTTGTACCTACCCGATTTTCGGTGAATGCCTGCGATTACATACTTTGGTACTCAATCCAGCCAGTGCGGTGACATTGCCAGCACCCTGCACGCGAAGTTGGCAGTGAATAATGATTTAGGACTACTTTGGCCTATTAGATACTTACTTCATCTGCAATATTCCAACAAGTTGGGTCGCCTGGGAAACGCATTTCATCACGGTGCGCCCTTCTCTATGGAAACTATATCTTTGCCGACGCAGCCATTCTGTTTCCGTCTCCTTCGTAGGCCTCGTGCGGTACATTTAACATACGATCATCAACAGCGCTTATATTTGAAAACTAACATTGAAACACCACCTTTACCGACATGCCTCAAAGCCACCAAAATCGGAGGTACAACTGCTGTTGTAGAAATAAAAGGACTTGTTGCCCGTACTCATGCAGAACAACTCCGGCTTCTACCTGCGACGAACAGCAAGTACCAGGTTTGTCCGTCATAACCCCCACCATCACCGCACGGCCGCTGCAGAAAGGCCTTATACCATGCAATTTTCCCTTCGCCTTGAATTCTATTGTTACCTATTGGAATGATCCAACCGGTGTTGTTTTTGATAGATCAGTTAAGCCATTGCGACATCCGGGATCAGAATATATGCAGCTTGTTTGTGGAGACCAATACACGCAGGCCACGATGGATGTGCATGTTGAGCCTAAGCGTATGGACTTACAACCACCTGATCTTGAAATAACGCGGCATAGCCAATGTCACAGGAAGCATAACGTGCTTCAACGGTCACCCGAGAACCATCTACAAGGCACAGCAATGCAAGAGAGTCCTCAATTTGTATTAGGATCATCTTACAACTCAGCGGTTGTGCTTGCCAGTGGGTACGCGAGCAGCAATTCTAAAGACAGTGATAACGACAATGAAGTCTCGCCTGCGAATCAGGAGCGAGTTAGGGTTGCAACGCTACATCAAGAGGTACTGAAAGGGAAACCTCGGTGTACGTCAGCTCCAAAATATACATCTCCAACCTTAAGGACTACAAATGCGAAGCAAAGAGGGGTCTTGGGATTCTCCCCCGCGAGAGCGAAACAAGTGAGCCGCATGTCTCCTCTCGTCGAAGAATCCTCGGCTTTACAAACTTTCAAAATGGAAAAGAATTATTCCAGAACTGAGAAACATTTCCCCTTGCCCATAATCGACCATGCGCAACAGTTGCGTGAAGAAGAGCAGAAGAAGACGCTCGCAGCACTGGACGGGTACTTCAATGCTAAGAACACAACAAAAAGACGTTTCCAAGGCATAAAAATTCACCTGTTTGTAAATGATGGTGTCCAAAGCCGGCTCAACGATGGTAAAAAGGCGAATTTACGCGCTAAAGAGAAGGCATCCATCCCAGACATGGGACTCCCAGATTCGGGCTGGATGACGCTAGTGTCTACGCTAATAACTACGCTGAAGGAAAAAGACCCGGCTGTATCGACAGACACAAATAAGGTTGCTCCGCCTCAGTCATTGCATGACACTGATGACAGCGATGGCAGCAGGGAGAACGAAATGCTGCAAGAGCTAGAACAGGCGCTAGTAGAAATGCATGCTTTTCAGGATTCGCCATCATCGCCACCGGAGCATCGCTCATTTCGGCGGATGAGTGCGGTTCCAGAGGCGCTAGATTTGAAGGCAATCAAGGCTAAGAAGGAAGGCCTGCGCCAGGTATAGTTCAAGTTGTGGAAGGTGGCAATGAAACTGAAGTGAAAGATGTCGGACACAATAGCATTGAAACCAAGGTGAAAGTGAATGCAAAGGTGTTTGGTAGGGTCATTTGATACAAATGTTTCAGATGAGTTCTCAACTCCTAGACACACTGGTGGATGAAGGGGCAGGGCACAATGGTACACATAGGAAGTGGTACAACGCCCTCCATGATTGAAGGATTCTGAGTGGTCTAAAAATGCTTCACGTCGGATTTCTGCGAACATTGTTGTCGGCTCCGAGACACATGGGACGTCAACGTCATTCACAACTCAGCCACAACAAGCAAGTCGTGTACACATCCAATTGTAAGATGGCGCATAGCAGAATGTAGCCTCCTTGATGCAATATTCTGCATACAAGGATGCTTCATCCTCAGTACTGATGAAAACATAATCTTTCCAGCAGTCACGTTCCTATTCATATCATGGCCATGAAGCGATAGATTGAATGTGGACTGCCCATTGATAATGTTTGTTTGTGGTGGGAACAAGTATGCAGGCGTACCACCAGAAGTTTTCTCTATGCCGTATGCCTGATAAATAGTCGGCCCTGGAGAAGGGCTATCGATTCTATGGTACTTCGAATTAGAGAAGAAGAACAGCACGCGAGATGTAATCTTAGATTGAATCGGTCTACCGCCAAGGCGTTGCGGAGGATGACGTACCCCGCGTCGCATCCGCGTCAACCCTCACTCTAAGAATCACTATGCCTCGACACGATTTTTCTCCCGCTATGCTCCCACAAACATGGCGTCTTCCTCCACTCCTCTCACACCCGCACAGACGCACGCTCTCTTTGACATTTTAATCCACCACCAAATCTACTCTGAAATCGAAGCCTTCAAGTACCCCACTACCATCGACCAGTATGGCTACCCATTTCGCAAAGCAGATGGCGTGCAGTCCACGAGCCCTTTATTGCAGAGCATGCTTAACAAATTCGCTTTATGCAACCCCGCGATTCAGAGATTTGGAGACGAGTTCTGGCAAGACAAGGTTAGGACACTGGTTGCAAAGCTCGCCGAGGCAGAGCTGAGTGAAAGCTATGACAAGGGTGCTATTGGGAGTAGGAAGGCGCTGGCTACAGTGGCGAGTAGTATCGCTGAATACATTGCGAGAGGCATGTTGGGCGGGTATCCGGTGGTAAAGAAGGAAGAGAAGAAGGAATACGACACGAGCAACCCAGAAGATGTCATTCAGGGATTTGATGACCTGATGCATGGAGTCATATATGGGGACTTGCTCGATGACATGTTCGAAAAGGTCCAGTCGTTGGGGAGGCTAGAAGACCACTCGAGCGTTGTGCAGGCAGCACATGAGTTTATCCTGCTGAAGTGAGTGCGGCAACGATTACACAGGACCACCAGCTAATCGGTATAGCGTTGCATCCTTCCTCCATCACGTGTTCGTAATGTCTCCAGATGGCCAGTATCTCGTCCGCCTCCTTGAGAACGCAAACCGCCTCATCCCGTACATGGTTATCAAGCAGACTCTGCGCGTGGGCAACGCAGCATCAATGATAAACGGCATGGTGAGGTTGATCCTTGCGAAGCTCTCGGTAACAGCCATGACCAACTGGATAGGTCTGACAAACAACTCCAACGACGGCATGAACTTGCTGCAACAAATCATTTCAACAGTGCTGGCCTGGGATACCGCTGAATTCCAGAAGCGTGCAACGAAACTAGAATCCTCGCGCGATGCACCTGAGAAGAAAGTCTTTAAAACAATCAAATCTTTCGTGTATGCATCAAGGGATAAGCATGAAGCTGCAAGAAGCCAGTCTATTTCAGAGTCGAAATCTATCGTTGCTGTCATGCTCGAAACCGCCGATCCGTCGGTTGACGCCGACTCTCTGAATGAACATCAACACAATGTTGCTATGGAATATTACAGCACTTACCTTTCTATCCGCGACCGCGAAGAACTCACAAAGGTATTCTGCAAGCTGCAGCCAGATGTTTTGACCTCTGCAATTCGCGAGGCTGTCACGGCCATGGACCCAGTCATCCGCGCGATACACAATGCAGTTGATCTCTCGGGCACCGTCACAGACGCCGAAGCCTTCATCACGGACCTAATCAAAGTCTCGAAACCGAGGAAAAAGGGCGGTAACAAAAGCCGCGAGACATCGCAGTCGCGCCCTAGCACACCATTACCGGCTAGCGTTGAGGATATTGAAGCCAGCGATGTGCCCACGGTCGAAGATTTCGTTCAGCTATTGCGCAGACACGCACCTTCGATGCATAAATTCCTGCATCAAGTTACCAAGAACGCGCCGGAGCTTGCAAGTGACTATCTTGTCTATGCAAAGCGTATTTTTGCAGAGTTCAGAATTGACGATTATGCAAAGGCTGCGGAGAAAAGGGGAGAGGGAGGAGCAGGGAATATGACGGCGCCACTACACTCATTGTTTGAGACACTGAGTAAAGAGAAACAAGAGGAGCTGAAGAAACTACTTGACAAGCACGAGAAGCATCTGAGAACGCTAAAGGACACGTCGCAGTCGCGGCTCAAGTCGATCATGTCATCGCCGACCTCAACGCCATCAATACCCGCAAATCGTGGCACAACACACGGGCCAGGAATGTACCTGTCCCGCTGGAATTCCCTACTAGATTCCACACTCATTAGTCCTGCGACTGTCCGAGGTCCTGTACGCAGAGGCTGGGAAGTCAAAGGCGAGTTGGATGGCAAAGGCCTGAAGACCTCAACCTCGCTACTTAGCCCATCAAAAAGTAGAGAGTCAAGTAAGAATAGGAACCAGAATACTCGCATGATGGCGGAGGGTACGGGCGATGCAGTAGAAAGACGAGAGAGGAAAAGAGATGGAGAAGAAGAAGACAGTATGATGACCGTTTGGGAGGGGATGAGGCACGGATGGGTAGGCGTGTGTCGTGGACTCGAGATTATGGGTCCTGATTGACCAACACAAAACTTTCACAGTATTCCTTTATATATGTATATAGGGCATCTCCTAGCCCGCCCAGGATGACTGTATGATAATGAAGAAGCGCAGCACATGCGTACATTCATAAATGAACAAGCAAATAGACACATACCAGCAGATATCCACACTAACAATACAATGTGCCTCGGCCTCAACTCCAAAGTGCAACTAATCATCCTCCACGTGCGTGCTACAAGCGCAAAGAAGTAATTCACCATCCTGCATCAATTAAAAACTGGGAATACCTCCTACTTCGGAGATCTTGTGGCAAGCCCACCGCCTGCCCGGCACAGAGCTCCCACCGAAACCTCCCGGCGAAATTCCGTTGGCGCGGATACCCCCAATTTCCGAAGCCGAACAACTTCAAAATTACTGCACGTGCTGGAAGTCTCACGTCTAGAACGTCATTCTTACTGGTTTATGGAGTTTGCGGCGTGATCATCGCATGTGGCCTGTGAGAAGGGCGAGAATAGGGCCAGAATGGGGCGAGGACGGCGCAATGGCGGATGTGTGCGGGTGGAGCGAGATTTTCGAAGCAAGGCTGGGGACGGGGAGAGTTTGTGCAGTGAGGCAGATGAGTGCTGAAAGAAAAGCAATGTCTTTGAAGTATCATGATGCCTGAGAGTATGTGCCTAGATTAAATGTGTAGGTCGATTTGAGTTACTACTGCATTTGGTAGGGTTTGGGAGGTAATTATGTATTGTGGAATGTAGTATCTCATATTGCATAACTTTATCAATGGTATCTTTGATTCCCAAAATGAACCACCCAGATTGACACCAGAACGCCAAACGTCCCTAAAATGATCATAAGATGCATCTTTGCCATGCCTGTTGGTTAGCAGAGCACCATCTTTTCCCCTTGGCTTTGCAGATCCGGTACTTGGAATCCACTCTCACCCGCTTCCCAAGCAACTGTTTCCACACTCAATGTCCACGCTACAATCACCATTCGCGCCACCAAAGCAATTGTCTCAACACCAAGCGGTAGTTCTAACTTAAGTACTGTCTCGACCTGCTTCCCTAGGTTCTGTGATGGATCATCTGCCGATGGAGCTGGTGATGCTTCACTGTTGTCTGTTAGGATCGAGGCAATGCTCGAGCGCTCTGAGCGACGACCGCTTCCAGGAGAGCCCGTAGACGGACGTTTACTCCTCGAGTCAGACTTGGGGCAACAGCGGGAGTTGATGGCATATTGCGTTATATAGGTGTTATTGTGGGCAGCTACAGCGTCATTGTACGAGCGTTGAATCTCTGCCTTCGTGGCTTCGCGGACGGCCACGAGAACATCTTGGGGTCTCATATCCGGTACTAGAGCCATCAAGCGCTCGAGAAGGGTGACGTAGCGCGACATGCGGGCGACTTTGTCTGCGAGCGTGTCCGGCGTGTTGGCGTTGATGGCCAACCTTCCGAGGCGTTCGTGCTCACGATAGAGAAGGCCGGCGTTTTGAGCTTCGTAAAGGGTGCCGAAGATGTTGAGATGCGGTGCTTGTCTGTGAACCTTGTCTACTAGGCCATCTAGTCGTTTCAGAAGTCGTGCAGGCGAGAGGCCGCCGGATGTAACAAACTGCACGGTGTTGATGAGTGGCGTGGAAGCAAGTGGTGTGAGACCGCCTGCGAAAGGTAGCGCTGCAATAGCATTAATTAGAGTCGTCGAAGAGTGCTGCTCTGTCGATGCGGCGAGTATGTGAAAGCTGAGTTCGCGTGAGCCTGGTAAGGATGCAAGAAATCTGGACTGCGGCGTCTTTGTAGTTGAGGTCTTAGTATAGAGGGATGCACCTGCTTGAACGGCTTCGAAAGTGTCATCCGTGATAAGGATGCTGTTAATGACATTCTTGTCTTCAGAGTAGGGAAGTGAGCCGGCTGCGAGGTGCTTGGCATAGAGTATCGAGAATCCTGTTCCTTGAGCATGCTGTTGTGATATGCTGCGTTTATGTTGTCGGAGTGTAACCTGCTGCTTGCCGTTCCCAATCGGCGTTGTTGACATGGAAATGCCAAAAGCACCTCTGCTCGCCTTGCTGTTCCCCTCACGAACTTCCAATGGCAATCCCAATATTATAGAAAGCGCCACAAGCTCTGCCTTTGTGGTTTTGACAGTTAGTCTACCATCATAGTATTCCGCAGTCTGTCCGGCCTTCATCCATGGCCCTTGGGCACGGCTTGGCTTGCCCTCCTCAACAAGACTGTTGCCTGTAGGCACAAGCACTGCCACAGGTTTCTTCACAGACAAGCCCCTTGCCAGGCCCATTTCTGCAACCGACAGATCTAAGCTCCGCCTCTTTGCTTTCGTTGATGTCTCCACTCGCCCACCTGATGTTCTATGCGACACGCTTTTCGCCCTTCCAAGACCGCTAGTACCCCGCTTCGTTCCAGAAATAAACTTGGAAATGTCTCCAGAATATGCAGATCTTTCCGTCATCGGGCGTGTTCGCAACGCGTTCGCAAACGCGTCGTACAAAGCCTCAAGGCCTATCTCGCCGGGATGTCCATGGAGAGAGGTGAACAGTGCGGAGGAAAACAGACCGTCATCTCCAGCTTCGATGATGCCTGACAACGTTGGGACCCAGTACCCCTTACTTTGTTTTTGTTTGGGGGACAACAGCCGTTTCCAGGAGCTGGATATGTTTGCGAGTTGATGTTGTCGTTCAACGCTGTTGTCTGTTACAACTGTCTCTTCGGCTCCTGGAGTAGGTTTGTCGTGCTTGTGCACGAGGAAGCGTGTAACGAGAGCCATGACTGAAATGAGAGAAAGACCGAGTATAACGGTCGCTGCGATGATATGATCACTGTGCATATTTCATTGGGGTCATGTATCTTTATAATAGTCGTCGATTGTTACTGTGGACCCCTGCAGGCAGAATAGTCAGCACGACCAATCGGAAAGCAGGGAAGGGGCAGGCTAACCATGCCTCGCAGTCTCGGGCACCCTGGGTTGCCGCTTCCTCGCTCCATTGTGGGGACACTGTGATCCTAGTAGGAGGAGTCATTCATCAGCGCAAGTCATTGCTGCTCGTGGATAGCTCATTTGTCAGAAAAGCAGCTTGGTGAGGAGATGTGGAACAGATCATCAGCAGGGAAGTACAACTCGCTGACAGTCGAAGTGACAAAGAAAGAAACTTGTCCAGCCTTCACTCTTAAGGGCATAACGCTCATCTCGTGGACAATCGCGGCGTCTGGACATTTGGGCTTGATACACACAGTGCAATTGGCCCTCACTTCCAGCGTTGCATTGCTTTCAAACCGTCTGAGGCTCGACCAAAACATGTCCAACGGCACAGGCCCACGTTGCGATATCCTCATACGTCATTCAAAACTCTGCTTTGACATGCCAGAAGTCTGTGACCTTCAGACGGAGCCATGGCGACCTGGTAGACGGGCACAAACGGAATAAGGTCGAGCGCACAGGCCATGGATGAACGCCCTTTCGGACGAAAAACTTTTAAGACAGCGTCAAACTAATCCAGGCTCATGAGAAAATTCAGACAAAATGCCACAGCGGGAACCGAGGCCTGCCAAATTTTCTGAAGGAAATTTATGATCCAGATCAAACTCCAGATGATGGCTGATGTGAGAAGCTTGCAAGCTGAGCTACCAATCCTCTGGCGTAAGCGTCGCCATTTCGACCTATAGTAGTGAGCCGAGAAGGACCTCGGAATACTGGAGAGTCACCTATAATGGATATAGCGGTCTATGCTTGAATTTGCGCTGTCCAACTGTCAATGTTGAAAATACCTTGACCGGGCGTCCCGGACCCCGCGAGCCGGAAGATCCGGTGGCACCCGCTCGGTTGTCAAGCGGAAAGTTCATGTGCAGCCCAGTGATGTGAGTGAACCTCATAAGTCTTGTGATTTGTTCATCGGACGGTGGGAGCGGAAATCCGCACTCCGCGGTGACTCGGTCGGTTGCAAAATAGCCAGCCAAGTCTCGCATGATGACCAAGCTTTCTCGCTAGATTATTCCATCACCCTGTACGGTACAAGGGTATAGCGGACTTTAAGCTCTATAAGTCCTTGAAAAGCGCTTTGTTGAATCCCAGTTTGTGCAATTCCTCCTTGTCGCTGCAAGAGGTAAATGATCACTAAATATTTGCTCAATATAGAATAACGTGCGCTCCCGTCCAGCTGGAACAACACCGTGAGGAACAAACATGACGGGCAAATTGGTCTAGATCTGTCTCAGACAAGCACGTGGTGTAAGTCCTACTAATAGCCAAAAGCAACGTGGCTTACCACACCTCGTGGGTGATTAAAGGTCACCTTGGGATGTGTTTAGCGAGACACGTCGATCTTTGTGGTTTGCTCGTGATGCCTGGCCACAAGATGCCTCAAAGTCCAAGTTGCCTTGCCTCACCCATACTCACAAGGCTTTGCACTTTCAGTAGTCTTTTCTGAGCCAAAAGCATCGGTAGTGGATGTGGAAACACCAATAGAAGCAACGTGCGCATAGAAAACATACTAAGACATCGCCGCACCCAGACCGTGTAGGCATCGCTAGGAGATCTTGATTGATTCGTTATGTCAGTCGTAGGTGGCGCCCGAGCTGCGGCACTGCCAACAGCGCTGACCCAGTAAAGTACGCCCGACATATCATTCCATACGTTAGCCGTGTCAGTACGTTCCAAGACTTCATATAGCGTTTCGGTCAGGCGTGTCTTGGGCAAGTTCCCGTCCGCGCGAGATTTGGTGGATGTATTCGAGTTCGAGACGATTGGGTTGTGGTCAGGGTCTGCAGCGACGGAGAAAGGCACATGCGTGGTGATTGATGCTGTATAAATCAATGCAGTGATGCGGCACGCTTCGTAGACCCAGTCTTTTGATGTGGGGAGCCCTGGAGTGTAAGCTGAGGGTAGTGATGCTACTCGTTCGCGTATTTTGTTGACCTCCATATCATAATCGACAGCTATAGGACTGGGGCATTCAACATGTTTCATGTCAATGCCGGGGATGACCTCTAGCGTGCTGTTATGTGTGACAAAGAGATCGGTCAAGTCACGCATATCGCATAGAAGGTCGTGTGTGAATCTTGAACAACGAGCATCATTAATGATGGTGTCGAATTTGTTCCTTGGGCAGAACAATGGAGACTCCGGTATAGCAAAGGTAGCATCAACCGTGGTGTATTGAGGTGGTTCCCAGGCCTGAAATATCGGTAATGGCCTACTCTCGCAAATAATGTCGCATTGGTAACAGCATCTATGTCATTAGCACAGATATATGCAAGTAGGTGGTGGATAAGCTCACGCTGCAGCTACTTCACGTAAAACTTTGTCATCAAAGCAATGCATCCCACCACGCGCTGTGACGAATCTCGCAACACCTGATTTATGGGTCTGCATGGTCTTTTCATTGCAGGCCCACGTTTCTCCACCCAAAAGATGCAAGATGACCATGAGCGTAGTCTCATCTAAACTCAGTCGAGGTGATTGCAATCGCCTGTTTATCATGCTGATTATTTCTGCCTTGATCAAGATAGTCCGTTTGCTATCTCCTGAGCATCCCGCATGCATGTCGAGCCAAGAGGACGTCATAAGTGTGCAGCTCAGCATGGTGTGAGGATGGAATAGCATTACAGGGATCCACCTCTTTAGCGTCGCGTCAGATACAAAGGTGCGTAAGCCTGGAAGCGTCAGGATACATTCACTTGACAGAGTTCCATTTGAAATGCTTCAACGCATATGCGGACATCAGTATCATATGTTTGGAGGAAACTTACAGTTGCGCATTAGATATAGAGAGTCCAACTCGGAACATTGAAATTGTGGGAACGCGACGAATGGATCGACTCCGTTCCCAGCGTTGGAGCGCAAAGCCCATTTTTGCACCAAAATGCGCAATTGAATGTCTTCATGACTGTCATCATAGTCGTATCGAACGACTTCGTTAGACCGTATTGGCAGAGTCGTGCTCCATTGCTGTGGGTAGCTCATTCGCTGTGACGTGAGTTGATGGCCATCTAATTTGGTGTCGATATATTGCTCCGAATTAGAGTATGTGATTTGCGATGTTCCTGAAGTCGAACAATTGTCTTTGAGTACTTGAGGCGCGGTTGATTCTGGTATGCCTTCCAAGAAGCGTTCATGGACCCCAGCCGGCCGTGTACATTCTGGTACAATCGACCCCTCCTCTCCCGCCATGTCTACAGGTTTCTCAATCAGGCTTTCATCCATGTGATTTTCTCTTTTGTTTCGATAGTTTATCATTGCCTGGGAACGCATGAGTCGCTTCGCATCCTGATTCTTTAAATGCGAAGGGTCGGTCGCAGTAAGTAGTGGTGGCTGCGGGAAATTATCGCACTTTGTGCGCCGACGCTTTACATTTGCTCTCAGTTCAGATTTGGGAGGCAATGTGAATGACTCTGAAGAAGTTCAGCAGATTTTAGAAGCTTGACTGCCTAGCGTCTTACCTAGAGCCCCATCGCTGCTTTCTGAAGCCATGGAGCCGACAACTAGCTTTTAGCGGAGGTAAAAGACGTGATAATCCGTCTGCAGGCACCGCGACTCGTATGATAAATTTGCGCTTTTACACAACGAGGGCATCTTTGTAGGCATTAGTCGCCACTGTATAGTTGTGATCGTATAGTTGGTGAAAGGGGATCGAAGTGGACGACGCTCTACTGTAAACCGTTGCTGGCTGACGTATGGTCCGGGGTTGCATGTGGCGTTCGAGTCACGTTCGACGGGGGTTCTCGCCGCCCGACCCAAGTACTTGGTAAGTTATAGGAAGGGTAGCGTTATCTGCAACTACAAGAGCTCGCTTGTAGGTCAGAACATCAAAAGAATGTGCGCTAGTGCCCGAGGCGAGGATCGTCTCAAAAAGAAATTCACCAACAAACGAAAAGCCTCCTTATCATGTAGTTGCACTAGTGCCAAGTCAACGACGTAACGCCACAGAATTAAGCCGCTTTATTTAAGGTTTATGGAAACTCGGATTTGCAGCACTGCTGCATGCTACTCATTGCACATGAACCAATGAGCGTGGAGAAACTAAATTCAGGCTCTGTGAAAAGAAACTGACAACAAAACGTCAGGCCAGAAGTAGTTCGGCAAGTCCCTGATTTTAAACCCCAAATTCAAAAACAAAAAAATGGAAACTTTTGTTTTTCGGGCTTCAGCCAATGAAATGCCGCTTGAGCGGGTCCTGGACAGGCGTTTCGGATTATCGTACTGCAGCCAGCTAGCGGACCGGACGTATACACGGCAGTAGTCACCAGCCATCAACCGTGTTGTCAAGGCAGATACCCGATATTCTCCCGCCCCTAGTTCTAATGCATAATAATCAGACGTCACATTGTCTAAGTTGGTCCTTGTAGGTAGGTAGTAGCAGTGTATCAGATACGATGGTTTCGGCCCAATAACTATGTCCGGTTGCGATTGATAGGAGACATCTGTCTCAATGTCCCACGAGTCAAAGTAACCAGGCAAAAATGCCATGAAACTCAACGGAAAGGTTCCCTGTTTTGATTTATTGTCTCGTGATAATTAATATGGTGGCGTTCGTGGATCCCATTCGTCGTATGGAAGGCACATGGACCAAGTTTACAAAAAATGGGTAAGGAATACCTTGCGGATTTTTGGATGGACAGTGGACCGTACAGCCAATCACGGGCTCCGTTCAGGCTACGATAAAAGGGCGGCCATAATTGATTAACACAAGGCTGGCTGTATACCAGAGTGCTTAGACAGGGCATGCATGCACTGGTTCCATGGGCATATATCGACAACCACGGACAGGGTGCCACATGCGCATGGCCGCCACGTGTGCTGCAAACGCTCCTAGAAGAAAACAAAGATCCCTGCTTTTAACATACTGCCATACCATGTCCCTGATCTTAAATCGGGTTCTGCGGCGGATGACATAAGCTGACATATCGCAGCCGCTCAGGCAGACGACATCCCGTATTTCTTTGGTAGAACATCCCTCAAAACGTTACGGGCCTTTGACGATGTTGACGTCCGCTCCGAGGGTAGACCGCTTTAGGTGCATGAAAAGGCCCATCTCGGCATGTGAAGCACACGATATGTTCTCCGTCCGCAATGAACCGCACCCGTTGCTCTGGTTGCCCTTCGTCCGGATGACCAATACCTACATCTCTGGGACTCTCTCGATAACTTGATTTGTCTGCTCCACCGCGGTATCCTCGACTTAAAACCCAGTGGCGACTTGCTTCGGTGCTCTTCGTCGAGCGAATAGCGGGTTCGACTTGTATATCATGATTGTGCGTCTCGATATAGCAGCCACCTTTATCATCCAGCCACTCGAACCTGTACTGTCCTTGCGTGTAGTCATAGTACGTGTAGACGGGTATCTGATTTCCGAGTTCCCCGACAAGGTCGCTCTCGAGGGGAAATATGCTGAAAGCATAAGTCTGATCATCATCGACTTCCAGCACCCAGCTTTGAATCCTTGACGTAAAAGCGTTATGGCAGGTCCTCGCAAATTCCGTGTGTAGATGTGGTCCCCGACTATTCTTGTAGTTCCCAAACGCCTTCCTGAGCGACTCGTCATTCATAATCCATGCGACAAGACAGTTGGGGTCTAAATGGGAATATGGGTCTTCGATGATGCTGATGCCACAAGGATAACATGACACCTAGTTTCTGTGCTCCTTTTCCTCTCGTATCATGTCCTCAAGCCGCCGCTTGATGTGATCGAGCACCGTTTCAACCCAATAGCTGTCCCGCGGCAAGGATTGCCAAACAATTTTGAGGTCGTAAACGGGGATTTTAATTGTGTTCAAGCAGTGATTCAAGGCTTCACGTACTGCTGTAGACTCCTAGTTTAGATTGAAAACGAAAAGAGCGCGCTGAGCACAGCACAATGCAAAAAGGGGTCCCTCAAGGTGGTGCGGAATGATGTTGTGGGATCTGTGCATGTAGGCGTTTTCCAGCCATCTCAGTACGGTCTTTACACCTCCGATTTCGCAATCAGAAGCTGGCAGGATGAGGATTTTGGAGCCATTGGGTTGGCAGGCGATGTATTGTCGGATATATCGAGCCCCGCAAAAGTCAGTGAGCATTGCGTGGAGGACATTGTGGAGAATAATATCATCGGGGTTATTGGAAAGAGCAATGTCAAGAT
This sequence comes from Pseudopyrenochaeta lycopersici, assembly GCA_003313425.1. Classification (NCBI taxonomy): domain Eukaryota; kingdom Fungi; phylum Ascomycota; class Dothideomycetes; order Pleosporales; family Pseudopyrenochaetaceae; genus Pseudopyrenochaeta; species Pseudopyrenochaeta lycopersici. The sequence goes on along the minus strand of NHZP01000016.1, from coordinate 459,441 downwards.
ATTCGCACTCGTGGTATCGTTGAGGACTTCGTGGCATGGGCGTACGGGAATCAGCTCGTCTATTCTTCGAAGAAGCTGGCATCGATGGTTGTTGGTCCGCGTTGCCGAATTGAAAGGCCATGTTTGATCTTTTGGAATGTTTTCATGTAAATAATTTGGACGCGTTCACTGGCAGGGCCTCGAAACATCGCTTATGGGTGACCTGGGGTAATGGCCATGAAGGAGCGAGAGAGCTGACAGTTGTGAACAACGTCGTGGAAGTAGTGCCTTTACACTCAACAATGCAGATATTGTTCTTTGATATAATATCGCCTGTAAAGAACGTTGTTCGTATCTCAAGACGTGAGGAACATGGCGCAAAGGCTTGCGGCAAAGGATACTCGAAGTCGAATGTGTAGTTTGAAAGATGGAGAGAGCATTGAGAAAACCTGACAGATAGAGCACATAGAAGATCGGCCAGGGCTCTTTGTCATAAAAAAGGCACCTTCCATTGCTATTGGATATGCTGTGTTATCTAGGCAAGTACAGAGTACATTGTCGGCTGCTCCTTCCACTTCGCCCCACTACTACCCTGTAGTATACCATTTCTGGTCTGATATTCCCCCCTGGTTCCAAACCCTCTAATCCCTTTGTCCGACTCTCATGCTAGTACTTTGCACTTTTTTCTTCTAAAAACCGGGACGACGATTGCATATTTTAAAACTGATCAGGAATAGTTCATCACCTATAGCCAGGTCACAGTCCATCAAACAGAAATGCAGTCCGAAATCGAGAAAGTTGTTAATAGAAATATATGTATATATGGATCTTTGAAAAGATGGCTATAGATATACAAAGGTAGAAACTCCGACCCAGATGCTCGGGGGTATCAATCCATACCAAATGCTATATGTTTTTTTCTCTCAACAAACGTTCCCAAGGTCAGGTGTTTGGCCCAAAAGAAGAAGTCGAAACGCCAGTGCACTTTTTTCCCCGTCCATCAAAAAGGAGTAGGCCAAAGCCAGCTCATGCCATCGTTACACTGATACTAGGGGGCCGTGGAAGTCGCGAAGTGTGGCGACCAAATCATCCTCGCGGAACAACTGCAAGAGCAACCTTTCCTGCACTTCTTTCCATTTCCTTAGGGCATCTAGTTCGCCCTTGCTTAGCCACTTCTCCTCGTTGCCGATGACGTCGGACCGTTCGGCTTTGCTGAGGAGGGGCTGGACCTTTTCGCGCTCGAAAGCAATGCGCTGCAATATGCGCACCATGCCTTTGTAGGTATCGTGAAGGAGTTTCTCCCGAGCGCGCTGTCGGTCGTACCAGACCAGATGTAACGAGTGCTTTGCTTCACGCCTCTCAACCTTTGGAATCTCCTGCGTCTGGACAAAACCTTGTACTGTGAGATCGTTGACGATGCCGCGGATGTCGCTAGCAGACATCATCATGGTGTTGCAGGTAGCTCGCTCGTCGAGCTTGCCCTTCTTTCGTAGAGCGCGGATCAGTTTGACGCCTAGTGGGCCTTTCCTCGCAGATATGGTGTTCTCGACCTCGGTCTGTATCATTTGCTTGGCGATCTCCTCGAACTCAACGTGCCATTGGGTACGGGAATGCCAGGTGACGAAATGGAAGGGGTCTTCGGAGAGGAGCTGAATGTGCTTGTCGACGATGCTCATCTTCTGATCTGGGGTTAGTTTCGACGGATCGGTAGGGTGACTGAGTATGTTTAAGCTGCGCACATGGCCTCGTTTCGTAATATGCACGATTGCGTTTGGGTCGAGGCCTTCGCATATGTCCAGGTCTCGGTCAAGGTTTTTTGCGACATCGCGAGCAGTTACAAGGAAGCGAGGGTCGATTCCATTCTCTGGCACTGGCTCGCCGTTGGGCAATGGAGGCTCTGGCCATTCCTCGTAACAGCGCGGAGTGTTGGCTTCGAGCATGCGCAACATGGTCTGGTATATCCGAGCGGTGGTATGCCCGAGGCGTTGTTCAACGAGCTGGACAAGCTGCTCGGTACGCATGGCCACGGCAATCTTCTCAGGGTTTACGCGGATCACTAGGGCATCCTCCGAGGGAATAACACTGGGCGCCGACCAGCTGTTTGCGCCGTTGATTTTTACTCGCTTGTTTGCAGCGCCGTATCCAGGTTGCTCTATATGTCGTTTGCTGGAGAATGTGGGGACGGCTAGCCACTCGTCGCGCATCTGCCGCTTAAGTGCTTGCGTCGCCCTGTGTACCCTATCCTTGTCCTTTGTGCCGGTTGGAGTGATTCCTGCATTTTCCTGCTCAATCGCTTCGTGCTGGAGCATGTCGTGCATATCTCCGGGAGACAGGTATTGCGTGTCGGTGACAGTTCTTACCCAGCCGTGTTTTATGAGGCGCTGGATGATGTCGTAGAGCTCGTCGACCGCGGCAATGTCATCATCATGCTGCTCGTGGCTGTGCGCAGGGTGCTCTGCAGTAGCGTCATGGGTGGTGCCATTTGCCGTGGCTGGCTTTTGGATGCCGTTGGTTTTGCTGCCGTTGACGAGACCTGCAGGCTTTTCGTCGCCCAGCTCAGAAGGCCCACCATTGACGACGCCATTCGTCTGGGCCGCGTTTCCGTTGACATGGGCACCGTTGGTTCGCTTCCGCTTCAAGCTCGTGCCATTGACGATGCCGTCGTCTGACTCATCGTCGCTCTCGGTGTGTGTTGGGAAATATGCCTCCTTCAGGTCTGCGATGCGCGTGTGGCCGAGGGCGAGCAGGTTGGACATGACATTGGCTGCCTTTTTGCCGAAGCGGTCCTGAACGAGCTTTGTGACTTTGCCAAAGCGAACGAGTGCGTATGAGTTTTGCCAGTCAATCTCGTAGTAGGTCATGGGCGCATCGCTGCCGGAGTGGAAGACGAGGTGCTGCTGGAGGAGGATGACGAGCCCGTACTTGATCTGCCGCCCGTTCAGGTACGAGGCGCGAGCGATGGCTGCGAGGGTTTGGCGGCCATGGCGCGCAAGAATCGAGTAGACGCGCTGGAGGGTGTCAGAAGCGAGTTCAAAGTCGGCGCGTGTCGCAAGCCGGATGGCAGGCGAAAAACATGCACAAGGCAGAGCACAATGGTACATACCGCAGCCAGTTCGCCGTAGACATCCTCGACCAGCAAGGTGCAGAGCTCGGCAAGAATCTGGAGTCAGGTTGGTCATGGTTCGGTTCGGTCAGGGCACAGCGGCGCGGGAGGCTTCTTACCGGAGTCTCGCGCTGATTGTAAGACATGGTTGGGCCTAGATATTTGCCAGATATCTAGGGGTCGGCCGTGCTACCGTGGAGACATTGGCGTCGGACATGTGCAAGGACGAGCGCTGGGGAAGCTCGAGGACCAGGCGCAGGCAAAGAAATGATAGCGGCGGGGACTGGGTGACGGCAGCTGTGGCCAATCGAGTGACGGGCGGAACGCATTACTTGCACTTCGGTTGCTTGGCGCGGGAAACCTTCGTCGACCATCGTCTTGCATCGACCCAGCACACGCTCCCCCATCCATTGCCGTCCACCACCACCTCGCCAGCCCCTAGCCCGGCGCCCTCTACACCATGCTCTCCCGCTCGACCGCCTGCCGGGGCGCGCAGCGTGCGGCCCGCCACCACGCCGCCCGCCAGACGCAGCGCCGCGGCCTCGCTGCCCCAGCTTCAGGCTCCTTCCAGTACCAGTCCGGCGAGGCAAAGGGCGTCAAGTACGCCAGCAGAGACTTTGCCGGCCCCACGACCACGCTCGCCCTGGTCGCAAAGGCCGGCACCAGGTTCCAGCCGCTGCCCGGCCTGACCGAGGGCCTTGCCAACTTTGCTTTCCGCGTACGCCTGCACCCACTTCAAAACCCCCCATTCCACCCCAGAGGAGCTCTGCTGACGCTCAATTGGCATCTAGGGCACCGACCGCCGCTCCACACTGCGCATTGTCCGTGAGGCCGAGCTCCTGGGAGCTACCCTCAACGCATGGCACTCGCGCGAGAACCTGGTCCTCGAGGCCAAGTTCCTCCGCGACGACCTGCCCTACTTTGTTGAGCTGCTCGGCGAGGTCGCCAGCTCTACCAAGTACCAGCGTATGCTCCTTGAATCGACTCGCTTTGTGATGGAATTGACACCCGCCAGCCCATGTATACGCCGAGGAGGTCCTGCCTCTCATCGACTTTGCCCACAAGCGCTTCCTCGCCAGCGTCACCGCCATGGCCACCAACTCCGTCCACAGCCTCGCCTTCCATCGCGGACTCGGCGTCCCGACTGCCTCTGCCTCGCCAACTCCCTACACCAAGTACCTCGACGCCCAGACAATCGAATACTACGCAAAAATCGCCTACGCAAAGCCCAACTTCGCCGTCGTAGCCAACGGTGCCGACCACGGCGACTTCTCCAAGTGGGTTGGCGAGTTCTTCGACAACGTCCCCGCCTCCGCCCTCGAGGAGTCCAGCGCCGGTGCCGAGCAGTCCAAGTACTACGGTGGTGAGGAGCGCATTGCCCACGACGGCGGCAACGCCCTCGTCATTGCATTCCCTGGCTCCAGCTCCTTCACTGGCAAATTCTACAAGCCTGAGATCGCTGTCCTCTCGTCTCTTCTCGGCGGTGAATCAGCCGTCAAGTGGTCTTCGGGCTTCACTAAGCTCGGCAACGCTGCTGCTCCGGGTGCGAAGGTCAAGACTACCAGCGCCATCTACTCTGACGCTGGTCTGCTCTACACCACCATCACTGGCTCGGCTTCGGCTGTCGCTGCTACGGCCAAGGCTTCCGTCGAGGCCATCAAGAAGATTGCTGCCGGCGAGATCTCGACCGAGGACATCTCCAAGGCCAAGGCCGCTGCCAAGTTCAAGGAGCTAGAAAACGGCCAGGACGTCCGCGCCGGCCTCGAGCTCACTGGAAACGGTCTCGTGCACAACACAAAAGCTTACCAGATTGACGAGGTTGCCAAGGCGATCGATGGCGTGTCAGAAGAAGCCATCAAGTCGGTAAGTCTTGATCTTACACATATTGACCCAACGCATGCTAACAAATCTTCGCAGGCTGCTAAGCAATTACTTGAGAGCAACGCTTCAGTATCTGCTGTCGGTGACCTATTCGTACTGCCCTACGCTGCCGAGCTAGGTCTCAAAGTGTAAATACAATCATCTCGAGAGCAGTTTAGAAGGAAAATCTCGTTAGGCTCGGGGCTTGTGTAACATTACCTTGTGATAGTCCCAGTTAGAAGTGTTCCATATTGCAATTCTCTTTGTTCTACGTTGCTCTCTTCCAAACCATGTTGAACAGGAGCAATTTCTATGCAGCAAATCATACCCGGTCTGTATAAGTTAAGCAAAAGTCTGGGCCGATTTTGTATGAGTCAATGCACACCAAATTCCAATTGACCACTGAGAGAAAGCATTACACAGCACAATCATGATCTGCGTTCCTTTCCGCTGTGAATCCATGAACTCCCGTTCTCACGTGCCAACGCGACCACCACGCACAGACCACCATACCATCAACATCATCTCCAAACAACACCCCATCCACGCCTCTGAAGCACATACAACCAGAACCTCCGAAACAAAGCGACAAAAGAGAAATTCTCCAAGAATGGCGCAAACGCTCTACCCCCGCGGCACAGTCAAGAAGATCATAAAAGCCCACTCAAACCGCCCACTAAGCAAAAACGTAGACATCCTCGTACGTCCTCGCACTGTTCCCTGCCTGCATATGTCCTTGTTGCATCCTTTTTCTAACGAGTTGGATAGATATTTCTCAATTACACGCTGTTCATGCAAGAGTACGTTTCCCCCCTAACGAGCCCGCTTGCAGCACGTCATATACGATGGGTGGACTGTGGTACGTGGATTGCAGGGCTAACGGCTGGATAGGTTGATCAATGAGGCGTCGATCAAAAGTAAACAGGCGGGCGAGCGTGGGATTTCGGCGCGCAGTGTGAGGAGGGTTAGTGAGAGGACGTTGAGAAAGTATAAGGGATAGGGATGGGTTCGTTGAGTGGAATGACGAGGATTGTATATTGCATAACGGCGTTTTAGGAGTATGATCGAAGGTTATGATCAGGTCAGGTCAGGCTAGGATACCCCGATTTGTTTATGAATCAGTATTTTTGATTTACGACGAGCTATTCTTTCAGCATCGTTGCCGCTAAATATGCCTGGAATGCTGAATATGCTAGACAGTGGAATATGAACAGGTTTAGCCAATAGTTCCCTCTCACTCCAACTCGCAGCCGTAGATACACGGCGTTCATGAACCCAATCACCACGGCAAGAAGCCGCCAACCGCTCAAGAGTGGAATCGAGAATCCAAGCGAATACCCGGCAGCAGATGCAGCAAAATAAAAAATAGGATATAGCAAAGTCAGTAGACAGAACGTGCTGGCGTTTGGGCTAAAATATACGCCCGCTGGGAAAGGCGTCAGTGCGATTACGCCATTGTAGTCGATTTTCGGGGTCCATGCTGGCTTGCGAACGAGCATGTTGCACATGAAGCTTGATCGCGTGGCCAACGGGATGAGAAGGTAGAGAAGGGTTGATCTATGCGCCGAATTGCTTGCTGCAGCTTGCGACACAAGCTGTAATGATGTACGCCCGGTAAGCGCCAACGACGAAAAAACCAGAGCTGTAAGAATGCCTCGAGATTGGGATGAGAGATAGCCCTTGCGCCATGCGCTAATGCTGGCATTATCATCATCACCACTCCAGAGCCAGCGAAAGCATATGAGGTCTGTTGTTTTTGGGAACCGAGATGCGAAGACGGCGATGGGGGAGCTGGGTATAATGACGGTGCCCATGAATGCGATGAATATCGTCCAGTTCGTTACAAGGACAGAGGGTATTATGCGGCTGATCAAGGCTAATGATGATATGGGATGATCAGAGCGGAGGTAAAGAAGTAATGTGAATGCAAGAATCTGTAGTCGAAGAGCTGTGTAATCTCTGACCAGATGTCCAGTGGAAATTCCGAATAACATCTACATTCATCAGCGGAAAGCAAATACAAGCATACTGCGATGGACGAACAACTTGAATGTTCATGATGACTCCAACAAAGATGAAGCCATAAATCGAGTCATACAGCCTGTGATGAATCAGGAAACAAAAAGTCTGTACAACGTCAGAATCTCATAGCCTGCAGTTCACGAAATACTTACAAACAATTCCACAGTGAAGTTGCAGAACGAAGCTGCTACATATCCATTCCCATCCTGGGTCAGGAAATAAGATAGCGCACCCTGCATGATATGGCAAAGAGCCGCGAGAGCCGTGAGGTCGATGCCAGTCTTCACGACGGGGTTCATTGACGTCGACAGTAGACATGAGAGGGGGATAAAAATATACGGGAAATATCGGATCAGAGGAATAATGAAAAGTTCAGTGACTAGAAAGGCAAACTTGAAGCGTTGTGAACGCCCGTTTGGTATGCTTTGTACCATACCAGCCATGATGGAAAGAATGAGCCGGATTCCACTCCAGGTCTGCAAAGTCGCTGCCCAGCAAGCTGTCACTGTGTATGTGACGATCCATCGCACGGTATAGAGTTCAAGCTGATCGCTTAATGCGGCTTCTTCTGCGTACCACTGTTGGGAATATGCCCACTCTATGGGCTTCGAACGATCAGGCAGAACCAGCGGGTCTATAATGAATCGCAAGAGATCCAAGTGATATGTTTGTCCTGGCACACTTACTTTACGGAACCCAAGCGCGAGACGTTGGTCGCTAAAGAAGCTGAACGTTGGTCGCCGGAATGTCAAGGAGCCAAAATGACGCTCTTGATACATTGTGTGCACATTTCTGGCGGCAGGATTCACTCGAACTTGCACCTGACTCCAGCCCATTGGTAGCTGTTGGGAAGAACTCGGGATGAATTCTGGATGCCAAACCTTTGCTGGGCGTTGCTGCAACAGAGCTATAATTCGGTCACGCTCCAGCTCGCGAACATCGTCGTTAGGATGATCTGTCGCCTCAAATAGTGTTTGCAAGGCAGTTTTGCCTTCAGCATTAAGACAGTTTACCTCGAAACCTCCTAAGACCAGTGCTTCAACTGCGTCGTAATAGAGCAGGTTAACGCAATCGTGGAGCGCCGTTGTCCAAAACTCAGGCGTATCAGACAGCGATTCTTCCCCAAGAGTGTCCGGAAGGCCGTGACCGGTGAGAAAGTAACGCAAGGATGGCGGCATCGTTCTAGAGCTTCTTTTATCCGCAGCGTATCTCTGCAAGCGCGATAGACAGTGCACAAAAGGTTGGGAATCCAGGCCTTTATCCCAAATATCGCCAATTATTGCTTGCAATCCTGACCGTGGCATATCGAAGCCCTTATAGGACTGATTCTTATCGAGCCGGTACCCGTTTTCAGCAAGAAGGATGAAACGCTCAACGAGTGAGTCAGCTCCACGTTTGAGGGCTTCCAAAATTGGAGTATCCAGAGATGATACCTCGTAGTGTCCGATTTCTCCCCTACAAAGCCACGCAAGTACAGTAATGTTGCATTTTTGACTGAGGGCGAGCGATAGTAAGTTCTTATGTTCGTAACGAGTAGCCTGGTAACAGCATCGCGGAATGCGACTACGCAGGCGTGCCAAAGCATAGGTTCGAGGCTCATGTGTGGCATATTCGTTCATTTGGGATGTCAGCGCCGAGAATAGTTGGGAATAATCGCTGCAGCGGTGCGTAACAGGATGGTAAATGATATTGATGGCACCTGGGTTGATACCGAGGCGGCGCCAACTTCCAACAAGTTGTGCTGCCCGTTCGACCTCCCGTCTCCTTTCGGACCAATGCTTGGTAAATATTCTACGCAAGCCAGCCCAGGTTCCAGCTGCGCGTCCTGGATTGTAAACGGTGGAGAGGAGAGGGAGAGCCCTGGATGTCCTAGGAGATATTAGTTGAACTTAAAGCGCCTTCACAAGCATTCACCTACAGTCGAAATGGTTCTCGCAAGGCTGACCTGAGCACAACCTGGGGAGTATTTATGGAGTACTCTGCAGAGGTGGCTATGGTTGCCACACTTTTACGCAAATATTTCTTGAATGAGCTTGCAATTGAGATTGGAAATGTGACGGAATCCGATGTGTATCCGATCGCTGGAAATTTTTCTGTATCAAGATATCGCCACGGTCGGTATCTCCACAGGCGAGGATCATCGTGAAGACAGCTCCGCAGTACCAGCCTCGTACGGTTTGCCACGACCCCATTTGCTGCTAGAATTTGTGCTATTGCGGTAGTGTACAGATTTTTGGGTGCAAAGTGACTATCGGCACTCTCAAGTATTGCTTCATCCGGGGGCATAGGCGAAGTTGTGCGGTTGAGAAAGAGGCACCACATGACGAGCCCGTAGGCAAAGTAGTCGAACGAGAATAAATCACCTAGGACGTACCTTGAGCTTCCAGGTGGAGGACACCATCGTGGAGTACCACGGTAATCGATGTCCTGACTTGATAATAAATCTGGGCGAGCATTCACAGTCAACCCAAAGTCGCTGAGCTTTGCCACCCAACCGCCCTCCTCTTGGAACATGAGAACATTCTGTAATTTGATATCGCCGTGTATCATGTCTGAATCGTGAATTGCTGCAAGGCCTCGACCTATATCGAGACATATCTTCGCATACAAGTGACCTTCAGCATCCCTTGAATTCGACATTGGTCGTGCGACAATGAAGTCTGCCAAAGAATAACTCGCGCGTTCCATGACCAGCAAAGGAATCCGAGGCACTGATCCGGAAACGTCCTCGAGCGTATCCAGACAGAGACCCCATGCCAGCAGTCGCACAATGTTGGGATGGTCGCGCAATGCAGGATTGCAAAGATTCTTGATTTCTCTCTCCACACAGTAAAGTTGCTGGCCAAAAGCGCGGGTGGCAGTGGTTGATTCAGATGAGAAAGTGCTTCTATTTGCATTTATGTCATCGACGTATGCTCGTTTGACTGCAATCCTTGGTAGTGCTTTCGCGATGCTATCGATATCTTTGATGCGGTCTGGCTGAAGCTTATCAATGTGTAAGTCTTGCAAGAAGCGCTGCTCGGAAACACCAAACGCCTCGAATGTTCTCCCATGCCCAAGACGATCGGTGAATTCGTTTTGCATGCGGAATAGCATCGGTCCTGGAACGTGATGCGCTACCAGGAGGTCCAGTAAGTCCTTGAAAATAGCTAGAGGCTCTCTTGGCGGGGTTTTCGACCTTGAAGATGGATCAATAGAGAGCATCTGGCTTCCTTTCTTCCATGAATGAAACCAAGAGGGGCGGAATGAGAGTGATTCACTCTCCAGGACTCGCTTGATTTTCGCTAATCTGATGCCGGTGGTGCGGGAGAAGGCCTCCGCAGACGCAGCCACGTAGGACATTGGCCCATGGCGAGCGCTGTGTGATGCCGCTCCAGTAGTTATACGCTGGTATGGCTGCTGAGGATACACGTTGGTGAGAAGGGGTGTCGTCTCGCTCGGACCGACCTGCTTCGTCCCATCTGAGGCCCCGCGCCCCTCATCAACGATTGCTTCACCCAATGTCGAATCTGAACCGGCCGTGAACATGCCGATAGCGAGAACTCATGTCATCGTGTTGGAAAGTTGAAGCAGACTATATGCAGGTGTTGGGGCAACCTCAGCCTCGTGTGTCTGCCTTCAGCTGACCGCAGTTTTGGGGCTGTGTACAAGGCATCTTGCCTTATCATCACCCGTCACGGTAAAATCTCTAGACATAAACCATCGTCGAACCTCCAGTGACTAGATCTAAACTACTTCTCTGAATTGCAATGTGTGAGCCGGCAAGTCTTGCCCTTGCGGTATTCACATCGTTCAAGGAGGTTTACCTCGTCTGCCGTTTTGTGTGAGTATACAGCGTTAGCATAGACATCAGGCAGCTAAGAATCAGATACCGCGTCAATGTTTCGAAACGCAATGCAACCCCAGAACGCAAAGAACTAGAATCTAAATTTCGCTATGAGATACTGTTCTTGCAATCGCTAGGGCAATGTTTTCTCCAAAATGGCCGCATAGTGGAACAGGAAAACATCAACCAGCGTTGGCTACACCAAGTTCATGAGATAATTGAACGTATGCGGCTACTGCTCGGGGACTACAGCCGTGTCGCCTCCGATGAAGACCAGGAGTACCAGACTTACTCGCCTTTCCTAAATGCGTCGATGTACGATACCAAGGCGATTGAGTTCGATTTGAGCGAGCAACTCGTCGAAGCACAACACCATTCTATGTCAACCAGGGCATTACGGTGGCTTGGCATCAAAGCAAGTAACAGAGTCAATGACAATTTAGACTCATGGAAATGGGCACTAGTCGAGAAGAGAAAGTTCGAGAGAGTGATCATCGGACTGCAAGAGGAGAACAAGCGACTAAAAGATATACTTCCGCTCATGTCAGCCTTGCCTGCCCTGGAGACTCCTGAGCGGGTTGAGGATTCCCAGCGGCTTGGCCTACTTGCCCACAAAAAGCTCAAACAGATTATGCACAACGAGGACAGCACAGTGGAAATCACTTTATTAAACGAACATTTCCAACCAATTGCAGCGTCATCCGCAGGCCCGCTTGTTCACTGTGAAGCTCTTCTTCAAGGCCGAGCAACACAAAATGTATTAGTAGAGTACAAAAGCTACCTCGAAAGAGACGAACAAACCGACGAAGAGATACACATCGACAACATGCGCGCACAGCAACTGGCAAAGCTTCTCGCATCCGCAGGTGACAACAATCTCGCCACACTGCAATTTCGTGGACTACTCGAGGAGCCCACACTCCAGCGTCATACGTTCGCGTTCAATTTCCCGCCCAACACAGATACCCTTTGTCCACCAGTGTCTTTGCATGACCTTATTGAGGCAAACAAGACCGACACAAGACTTGACCTTCCACGGCGCTTCCAAGTTGCGGCTAAAATCGCCCGATCAATTGCCGCGTTTCATTCGGATGGCTGGGTACACAAGAGCCTCCGCTCCGACTCCATCGTTTTCTTTCGACAGTCCCAAACCCAAAGCCTTCTAGTCACATCACCCTATCTCGTCAACTTTGAATATGCACGCCCGCAGGCTGCTACCACAAGGTTAGACTTCGACAACGACTACGAGCGCAATCTGTACCGGCATCCAGACAGACAAGGCGAACCCAGGGTAAGCTTCACGAAACTCCACGACCTCTACGCGCTGGGCGTTGTGCTGCTCGAGATTGGCCTGTGGCAGACGACCGCAAGTATGGTTAAAGAGGTCACAGTGCGGAGTGGTCGCCAGAACTCAGTCCCGGTACAGAGCATTCTCAAACAGCTCTGTAAGCGAAGGCTTTCACATCACATGGGGCCAATGTATGCACAGGCTGTGCTGTGTTGTATTGATGATCGGTTTGAGCATCAAATTGCCGATATGGACTGGCCGATGCAGTTCCACGATGAGGTCATTAAGAAACTTGATATGAGAGCCCTCCTTGAAATGCCATCAGGATAGATAATTTCGCCTTACGCAAATATTTATAGACCAGAAGAAAGTTTTGAAGGCCGCTTATTAGCCTTTTGTATCAGTTGGTATGCACCACTACGCGTGGGCGGAGATTTGCGTTTTATTTTCGCCTTGAGTAATAGGGCTCATAGTGAAGTATGGACTTGTACGCACGTTGGTTGAATATAGGTATGTAGGTTCAATTTCATTGTTAAGTAGGAGCTCTTTCCCGCCCTTATCATTATTCGCACATCAGAACCATGTCTGTTTTGTACATTGCTGTTTAGCACAGATACAAGATTTTTATTACCTCTTCATCACCTTTACTATGATCCAACCCTCCGCATATCTCTTTCCCGTCCCTGACTCCGGTATTTCGATCTTGACACTCGGGTTATCACCAGCCATTACATCCTTTTCCTGCACGGCATCTTTGACGCTAGCAACTGCAACACTCAACGCAATACAACTTGCCAGAGCGCTTTGAATATCTTTAGTCCATGCCTTCTCAACACCTTCCGCCCTAGAGGCCTTCGCACCAACCTTCTTAAGCTCAGAGAAGGCGTCCTTGGCTGCTTTGAGGTGATTCAGTACTCCATTCCAGAGCTCCGAGTTCGCCTCATAAAGATCAGAGTAGAAGACGGCATTCGGTGAAGAGTACTCTCCGTAAGGTTGGGTATGTGCTTTGAAGTCTTCAAATGGGGGAGCTTCCGGAGGTTGGAGGCGGAGGAAAGGCTTCATCCGCAACTCGTAACGAAGCTCCTCTCCAGATAATGGACGTTTCGGTGTCGGTAGAAGGTTCAGGTATAGTAGAATTATGTAGAACCGCGCCAAAGCAAGGCTCAAAGACGCAATACCTTCTGCCTCCGCTAATAAGCTGTCCAGATAGGGACCAGCGTCGTCAACTTCTTGTGCTTCTCGGAATCTCCTCGCACCCAGTAACTGTTTGCCTCTCTTGAGATAGTAAGCTTCTATACGCTTTAGCAGTTCTTTACGTCGAGTAGCGATAAGAGACAGGTACAGATACATCCCAGCGAATTCGTCAGGGAGGTAGATATCCTGCTCGAAGCTCAGGAGAATGATCTTCTCTACCATCCAGAGCTTCTTATGATATACCCAAGTCGATAGTGAGAATTCCATGACCTGTTCTGAAATACTCAATTCTTCGGCAGCACGGAAAAGATCTTCGTCGACCAAACTAGCATCTGCCTGCAGCATATCCCAACCAGTGATGACATGCGTTAACATGCGACGTAGGCGACACCTGTTTTGACCGAGTGCAACCCAAAGGTCTAGATATGGCTGTCCTGATCGTTCCACAAACTCATCAATAAGCATAGCAAGCTGGAGCCGCGGTGGTTTTGGCATCAGCGGATCACGTGGTGGTGATAGTGTCCAATTTGTCGGGTCTAGCAGCGGGCTAGCTGGCAGAGCAAGTGCTTTCACATCTGCCAATGGCACTGATACTGATGCTTGTAGGACATCTGGATGGAAAAGGAGAGTTGCTAGGTACGACCTGGCATACGCCAACGGCGGGGGTGAGCGAGAAGCAAAGTGCCAAAGGAAGGACTGGTACTCGAGAGGGTCTTGCGGGAGGCTAATAAAACGTGTTGCTTCCTCACAGTCCGCACTGAGTTGTTCAAATTTATCCAAGGCGTCTTTGAAGTCGAGCTCTACAATGGGACGCGGGGGTACCGTTGATGCAAGGCGTCGTTGCATTTTGGTGCTGAAAGCCCCGGGAACAGCCTTACCAAGCTGGTATGTACTTTTGAGTGTGTGAATGCTTTGTGATATTGGAGGCCAAGAGTAGGAGATCTGGTTGAGTGGCATGTCTATATCTAAAGCTCGGAGAAAGAATTTCCTTGAATCGAGCCTTGAGGTGATCGCTGATCGAAGAGCATCGTTAATATTGAGGTCAATACTGTTCTAGGTTAGCAAAGCAGTACTGATAGCATGGATGCCGAACCACTGACTCTTCCATAATTTCGACGGCTGCATCTAATTCTCTTAAAAAGACGTCCATTGGAGTATTGACGAACAGCACTCGATTATACGTATGTGTGCAAAAGTCCTCCTCTTCAAAATAGTCTCGAGCTGTAATCTTTGCTATGACAAAGTCGCAGCCTTTGATTAGGGCCAGACAGTATGCTCTTAACACCTGAAGCAGAGGCCCCGGCCTCTTGTCGTCCGAGATGTCACCGCGGTAGAATTGTGCTTGCTCGAAGATCTTAGTCTCGGGCCACAAAAGCTTGTCTATGTAGACAGATGTGAACAAAGTTTGAGACAAGGGATACCCAGTATGCCACGCCATTTCGTAGCAGAGCAGCTGGTCCATAACGCCGATAAGCTCTTCGGGAAGCAACGGAGTCAGACAGTTGTAGTCATCTTCAAGAGTCTCTCCTGGTTGTAAAAAGCCACTGTCCATCTTGGCGTCCATGATCTGTTTCACAATAATCAGAGTGATTGCTGGATTTGATGTGAGAGACTAGTGTACCTCTATTGCTCCAATCGACTCAAAGAGCGTAAAGTAGTCATCTTTGACAAGTTGACCGACTTCGAGGGCTGTAATCGCAATTAGCAACCATGTCTGATCGTTTTGGGGGACAGGAAGCTTCTCATCTTGAGCACGTGCGAACAGTTTGATGGAGTAGCCCCGCGATGCCCCTCAACGATAGACGGACTGAACAAACCTACCATTGCAAGCCCTTGTAAACTTTTCTGTCACATCGTGAATTTTGGGCGCTATAGCAGTAAGAGGCTGCCTCAGTGATTGCCTCAGCGGTAGATTAGCTGGTGCAGAGGCCTGGGCGTCCCCGGCAGGATCGTGGACATGTGAAGATTCTAAATGGCAGTCAATATCGCTTTCGGGTAGCACGACAGATGCAAGAATACATACCGGCTCCATGATCAGTCAAAAGCGCTTCAGGTACCTGGGCAGAGGCGGTGCTTTGGCCAAGAGACGCATCTGCCATGGTGTGAGGTGGAGTAGTTTCCGTTGCGGGAAGATTTGTGACAGCCGAGTTCTACTTGCCTGCAAGGCGAGCTTTCAGGCAGATGGGCAGCCAGCTCAACTGTCAGCCCTGATATCACGACTACATTCACGAATACATTTTGCATTGAGCAGGTGCGCAAATGAGCTCAATTTGTCTTGCATTGGCTTTTGGGTGTGTCCTTCACGCATGCAGCATTTGATAGTACAAGATATACATTCACCAGCACCACCCATCCTTCCCGGCATCCACTGCCTCAATCATGCTCTCGCATCCTTGATGTTTACTTAAGCGGATGTCTTCGCAGCATCATGTTGTGCTTGCAGTGCCGCCGCGTTCAAGTCCTTGTTCTCGCCCTGCTTGCCATTCTGTCCTTCTATTAGCCATCATCTCTAATCATCATCTAGCCCTCCAAAATGACGTTTCTCACCTGCCACTTTGCGAATCTGAGTTCACTATCGCCCCGTCGCTCAGCAGCGATGCGCTTGTCTTCCTTGAGCGAGCGACGCACGACGCGCGATGCGACGGCGATGTATCGGTTGTAGCTATCCAGTATGGTCAATTGCTGCATTGCAGGGGGGTCATTGGGTCTATAGCGTACGTGAGGCCGGCGGCTTTCCACGCGAATGCCATTGTGATGGTTGGGTGCGGTTTCGTGGGTGTGGAAGGAATGCGGGTTGCGGGTGCAGTTGTTGAAGGTGCAGAGCTCCGGCGAGATTTCGCTGATCCTTGGATGCGGCTCCAAGCCGGAGCGGCTAGTCACGTGATAGCTCCGATCAAGCTGCGGTACAACAAACAGGTCGCATGGTTACGCATCATTGGGTTTGATCACACAGACAAACGTGGATCCAAATGTTTTGTAGGTGTTCGTTACATTTTCATAGCAAGCCCGCTTCGAATGGCATAGCCCGTTCATGATCTAATACGCTGGTTGTTGGAGCACCAGGGCTCAGAAACCGTCGTCTGGCATAGGCTCATTTCTAGCTAGCTGTCATTACCTTCTGCGGCACATTTGCCTCATGAGTCGGTCTCCATAGCCTCAGCACTCTCCTCATCATTGCCTCCTTCCCGGTTTTCAAAGGTAGCGTCCAACCACTCTGCAATATCCTGGCCCTCGTGGAGCGCGAAGTTCTCGCCTACACCGCCAATGCCAATGCTCGTGTTATCGACCGTCAATTCCTTGTCTTGTGATAGCGATTCCTTCAAAGCCCTCAGAGCGTGCTTGATTAGATCCTCTCTGCTGGCGCTCTCGAATTCGTCCAGGTGCCTCTCAAGGTATGTCCTAGCCATTTGACTCCTAGCACCAATACCACAAGCCACCATCTCTTGTGTTACACCGCTAGGTTGGAACTCGAATAGATGTGGGCCTTTTGCGTCGATGCCAGCAATCAGCAGCCCGACACCGTATGGCCTCCGGCCGTACTGTTGGGTATTGGTCTGCGCGCGATCTGCAATACGAGCAGTAATCTCTGAGAGTGGAATGGCGCGGTCGTACGTCAGGCGTGAGGCGAGGGACTGCTGCTTCATAAAGTTGGAGAGCACACGGGCATCGGAGGCGAGACCAGCGAGGGCGACGCCGAAGTGAGAGTCTATTGGAATGATCTTCTTCTGATAAGATGAGAGCTCCTCGGCGTTTCTCTATAAGAACAAGTTAGCAGAGTTCCTAGGATGACCAGGCGGGCACGGCACGGTTGGAAATAGAAGTTGCCCAAGTTCCAAAGGTATAACATCTGGGATAATATGATTGCAATTTCGAGGAACAAGAATTGTAGTAAAGCCGAAACATAGCTCTCGTCAAATGGCGCCAAAGAGTCTCCCCACATACCTTGATTGCTGCGAGCACCGCATGTGTCTTGCTGACGATGCCTACGACAACCGAACCCTGTTTAACCGCCTCTGATGCGTACTCAACTTGGAATATACGACCTTGCGGCGAGAAAGTGACCGAATCGTTGTCGTAGTTGTTTCTGAACATGATGAAGGTAGGAACAGTGGGGCTTCGAAGGTGAGTTGGAGGCTTTTCAGCAAGTCAAATCCCGATGACTAGGCCTTACTGTGTGTCTGAAATCAAGGCCAATGCTGGGTAGAAGAGTCGCAGAAGTTGAGCGCGGCAAGGCGAGGTGATTCCGTAGCAGCTGTGGTTGTTGATGCTCAAGGCATCTGCAGTTGACGACAAGCTCGGAGCTCTCGCCTTGGCAAGAGTGCCCCAAGCGTGCCCTTCCTCCAACCTCACCGAACAGGCGGCTAGCTCGACCCCAGCAAAACACCAACCCTGCAACGCTACAATACTGCTCCGACTCTAGAATCGCTGATATACGTACTGCCACATTTGCAAGCGAAATCTGAAGGCTAGTTTCACAGATCCAGGATGGCCGGCATCAAGACCATCATAGGGCTGTCCTTCGTATGTCTGCCTTCGGCGCATGCCAGCGCTTGCCTCTTTCCGCGCATCCCAGTGCTAATAGTTGAATTATTTAGGTCCTTGCGATAGGCTTCCTTCTCGTTATTCTCTCTGCAGCGTTGTTCAAGAGCTACCTCACACTTTTGGTTGTCGCAACCTACGTAGTCGCGCCATTACCAAACTGGCTATGCGGGCGAGCAGCGAACCGTGATGACTTCATGGAGAGCCACGGAAACGGAGTCGTGGACTTTGGGAGGTTCTTGACTGGCTTCTTCGTGGTTATGGGAATCGGTAAGTCTAGCTTCCGAAGATGAACTGTCGCAATCGATGCACACAGA
The DNA here is from genome assembly GCA_003313425.1 of Pseudopyrenochaeta lycopersici. Taxonomy (NCBI): domain Eukaryota; kingdom Fungi; phylum Ascomycota; class Dothideomycetes; order Pleosporales; family Pseudopyrenochaetaceae; genus Pseudopyrenochaeta; species Pseudopyrenochaeta lycopersici. Next base: position 441,313 of record NHZP01000016.1, on the reverse strand, counting down.
GCAGACTCAAGGGACATTGATGCTGCAAGATGAGGGTTGAATACAGCACATTGCTAATATGAATGTCTAGCTCTCCCCACTCTTCTCTGGCACTCTGCGCAAATCGCTGGAGGAGCAGCCGCCATGTCCGTTTTCGGCGGTCTCTTGATATATGGCACAATCATCAGCTTCACGCTGTTTTTCCAGGAGCAAGAAGACTTCTGACTAGCCGGCCAAACTGAATAGCTAAGAAGAATGCTGTTTGGAATAAGGCTATCTGACCACGGGCCATTATTGGTCCTAGGTCTACTTCTTGGGTCTGGGTTGAAGAGGGAAAGAGCAGGATGTGTGTTTCATATTGTTTCAATACTTCTGCTGAGCGTTCTTGTATGAGTATGTTGAACATAATGCATAAGCGGTCGGGTTGTCCGTATGTCCGTATGATGTTTTAGGGCTTAAAGTACGCTAAAGAACTGGATCAAGGAAAAAGAAAAAGCCTGGTATACCACAGACCCCCAAGGCATTCTTGAGATATTCGTACACAGTGATTACAATGCTTCCAACTGAGCGGTGTTCATGTCGAGGATATCCTATCCCTAAGATCCGCAAGCTGAACCATTCGTGTATGCCCAACTACAATCAACCCTCCTCAATCATTCTGTGATCGCAGCATACTTAAAGGGCCAAGTTGTAGGTATACTCATCTTCCATATTCTGTGCGATCCAAAGCACAGCCGAGCTGCATCACGTTAGCAAACATCCCCACATCTACCCAACAGACAGCATGCGCTTACCTCAACATCATGAGTGCATTCGCCACAACATTTCCAATGCCCATCCAGATAGTTGGCCATATAAACTCAGCCACAATATACTTCATCACCAAAACCACCACACTACCAGCCAATCCACCAGCTAGCAGCGCAAAGCCTAGGAACAACACCAGCTTTGCCTTCCACGCAACCCCATTTCCGGAATAGGAGAAGCTGTCAGCGGACAGGCGCGACTTGTCGATGCTGTTGATGACGAGCATGCCGAGCGCAGAGCAAATGCCGGGGATCCAGTCCACGAAGGTAATGTGCACCGCTGGGTCGGAGGCGTTCATGACGGATTTAGACCATACGGATATGTCTATTAGAGTATAGAAACCCATAGCAAACTATGCGCTAAGTATTAGACACTGGCTGTGATTGTGACGTGCTACGAGGCTGCCTACCAGAGCTCCTGCTAAATAGACGCCAGCGGTCCTGGTGTTTCCGCTGTTCAGCCATGCTGGCTTTGGGAAGCGGAAAAGGCGGTTCGATTCCATGACGTCTCGGATCCGGGTAGGTGAAGACAAGAGTAGAGTGGGTGTGTACGCTGCTATTGTGAAGCTAGGAAGTTTGATGCTCGGGCTATGCTGCGGTTGCGCCCGTGAGGTTGGTCGCGCCTGCCTTGGCGCTTGACGTCCATCGGCAGCGCCTGCCGCCAAACGCCGACCCAGAACTTCGAACTTTCCAAAAGTTTCGGCGCATTCTGCGCTCACTTCCAATTCTCCAACAACACATTGCGCACGCACACACAGCACGATGGCGCCCACAAAACCCTCAAGTAAGGGCAAAGGCCCAAAAGGAAAATCTAGCTCTAGCAAATCCTCGTCTAAATCCTCTCGCCCAAAGTCCACCGGCAAGGAACCAGAAGGCATCTCCAAGCGCAAGCAAAAGTCCATGTCCCTCGCCAAACCCGGTGGCGCTCAGAAGTCCAAATCCCTCACCACCAAATCCAATCTGAACCGAAAGAAAAAGCGTGTCTATACAGAGAAGGAATTGGATATACCGCTCTTGAATAGCATCATACCGGCAGGCATCGCGAAGCCAAAAGGCCAGAAGAAGGGCAAGACCTTCGTGGATGACCCAGCTAGTATGATGGCAATTATGAGCGTTGTTCACGCCGAGAAGGAGGGCAGACTTGAGAGCAAAATCATGAGGGCAAGGCAACTCGAAGAGATAAGAGAGGCGAAGAGGAAAGAGGCAGAGGAGAGGTCTGATGAGAAGAAGGAGAAATTTGTAAGTGCTGCAGCTGCTGGATGCTCTGGGTGGGTCCGCAAACGACGTATACTAATATGTGCTGTAGGAAGAAAGAAAACAATCTCTGAAGAAGAAGAGGAAGAGGAATTCTGAGCCTGCACGCACTGAGGATGTGGAGAATCAAGAGCCAGGCAAGAAGTTCAAGCCAAGGAAGAGGGTGTCCTTCGGTTGAGCAAGTGGGCAGAGTGCATGGAGACAAGGTCTATATGCGGTTTACGATGTCTAAAGTCTATGATACCCATCTACAGTCTACAATACCTGAAAGTCAAACAGTTCTACATACATCGTCGCCGTTCGCATAGTGGCCATCTACGCATCTGGTAATATTAATCGCCGGTTATTTGGATCGAAGATTGGATATTTCTTCTCCGGCGTATCGACCTTAATCTGTTCCCTTTCCTCCTTGGATGCCATATGGTCAATCTCTTCATGCACCTTCGACAAAAAAGAAGAGGTAGCTGTCGCGAACCATCTTCCTCCGCCGAGCTGGAACGACCCGAGGTGGCCACCCCAGTTGGTGGTGCAGAGAACCGTGTAAGGGTTCTGTTTGAACTCTTCGTAAGGTATGGCGTATTTGGAGGAGATCTAGGTAGAAGTGTCTTAGTACGTATTTCGGTACGAGGCTTGATATAAAGGGCAAAAGAAGAAATAGCATACCGGATCATCCTCAGCGTTAATACCCAAAAATGGTATCCTGACCGCCAGTAATGCGTCCACACTCTGTGCATCTCGATAGTAAGCGCCCTCCGTCGGATAACCCCACGTCGGACACTGTATCTGTCTATCAAATTCAAACAGATACCTACTCTTCATTACAGCGTCTAGATTGATCCCTGCATTTTTCAAAATCTGCTCCCTGTGCCGCTCGAATAAGCCCATCATGTTCTTGCCCATTGTTCGACAGTAGATCTCCAAGCCGAGCCAAGTGCGTTGTAGTTCGGTATTGCAAAGTTCCAGATTCCAAGGATTCGAGCATGATACGGCTGCTTTCAAGACGCACTTTGCGCCTTCTTCGCCGCAATAATTCGTTAGGATATTGGCACCCAGACTAAATCCGACGGCGTAGAGAGGCCGGTTTGGGTAGATTTGCTGCAAGATCTGGATGGTCTGCCGAACATCCCATGTAGCTCTCGAGTTAAACAGTTGTGGTGTAGTGATCTTGGACATGGCGCATCCTCTGCCATTGACAACGCAAGCAGCCCAGCCAGCTGCCGTGAGAGGTGCTATCGTTTCTCGCAAGTAGACTTCGTGGCTTCCGCCTGTCAAGCCGTGGAGTGCGATGAGCATAGGCCTGTCATCATCACTTCGCATTGCTTCCCAGTCTGCTGCTGCGAAGTTCTTCGTCCTCTCAGGTAATTCGGTGTCATCCTTGGACTGCGCAGCTGCTTCACCTTCCTCTTTGGAAACCACAAAGTCCACGGCGAATTGTCCGGGGTAGACAGAGTGGTTTGAATCAAAGATCTTTCTTTTGTAGTAGATTGGCGGCCCAGGATCTTTGACAGCTGTGTACATGGTTTGCAGGTGCCCGTTGAAGAGGAATGGATTGAGGCGGCATGGCGGAATAGCGCTTTGTGCGAGATTGGGGAGCGTCGTCTTTTGACCAGATTGCGTTTTGAGTGACATAGGAGAGCTATGTGATGTGTATGATGTTTTGGCATGGCCTAGGATCCACGATATGTCGAACATATTGCTTCTAGTAGGATTGAATGTTGTATAGGCAGTACTTGTTTTATGGCTAGATCTTTTTGGCAGAGACGGATTGGTTTTCTATTTTAGGACGAGGGTCAAAGAAAAGGTCCAGAATGGCTGCATCCGTTTTCTAGCGTTGTAGTATGAACTTTAGCTCCTTCTTGAAGTATAGGTAGAGTTCAAAAGACAGTAAGAATGCCCAATGTTGCAAGATGCACTCAAAACCAACTCCAGTTCTTAGTCTGACTGAACCAAGCACACTGTACCTTTACGATCGCAATAGAGATACGAAAGGGAAAATGGCGAAAGTTGGAGAAAATTCCCTTCATGTCGTCGAGATGGAAGTGCCTCGGCCGACTTTAGGGTTTCCGTGCTACCTGAGTGGTGTTCTAGGCGCGCGCTTGCCCGCCAATCGCAACGAGTGACATCGCGGTCGCGACAGCCGTTGACCGCGACGGCCATTGTATCTCCTCTCCTTCACCACACCCCGCATTCGCCCGCCATGTCGCACTCGTATTTCGACTTCTGGTGATTCGGCTCACCTTAAGTGTCATCAACCATGGATCCACGGTACAACTGGCCGCCACAGGCCTATACAGGCGGCCAATATGTACCATACTCTCAACCGCCGCCGCAGCCAAATGGCTACCAGCAGAATGGCTATGCTCCACAATACCCGCCGATGCAGATGCAGATGCCTCAGGGCTATCCACAGTCGCAGCCTTATCAGGGCCACCCCCAAATGGCCCTGCCCCGCCCCTCGCCTCAGCAGTACCAGCACATTGCTCCTCAAGCATACGCACCGCAGCAGCCGCAACCCCGAGCGCAATCCCAAGCGCACTCCCAAGCGCACTCACAGAATGCAACACCTTCCAGAACCCCTAATGCGGCCATGCCAATGCAAATGCAAGCGCCGCGGATACGGCATGTGCAAGTTCCTGTACAGCGAACTGGCAATGCTGGAGTTACCCAGACAGATGGCGCTGCGGACAAACACCGCCCGCCTAGAACGCAGCAAGCACCGATCGCATCTGCGTCCAAGCCAGCACAGCGACCGCATTCGCTTCAAGAGAATGGGCCTCGACCTCAGCAGCGGACCAACACCACCCCAGTCCAAAGCCAGGCTCAACATCGTGCACCGCTGCAACCGCAGTCCACACCGCAACAACGTACTCCCTCCGTGTCACAAACACCCTCATCCCAATATCGAAGTCCTGTTGTACAACAATCATCCTCGAAGCCGAAATCATATCCTCAAGTTGTCATTCCAAGGTCCTCCTCCCATCAGCTCACACCCACCAAGCATGTCCATGTACCCCAGAAAGCTCTCCCCGCCGATCTTTCTGTTATGTTGTTGTCAGCAGCAGATGAGTACATCGCTGCCGCGCGCGGCATGGGATCACTAGTGGCACGAGACAAAAAAGAGGCCGACCTGCGGCAATACTATAAATTGATGGCTACCGCCATGGGATGCATGGAAGCTGTGTTGAAAGACTTTAGCATGCTCCCACGCGATGAGGCTAAGCTACGATTACGGTATGCGAGTTTACTGGTCGAAGAGACGGACAATACTTCAGACATTGACGAAATACTGTCCAAACAAATATCGCTTTGCGGACGATGCCGACTTCAGGATTTGAAGTATGCAACGTTGCATCTACAAGCCCGGTACCAATTTAAAACCAATCACCGCGCTGCCCTGAAGTCGCTCGACAAAACAATCTCAGAAGCAGAGACGTTCCAGCACATTGCCTGGGTCTACGCATTTCGCTTCTTGAAGGTCTCGTTGATCTTACAGATTCCCGGACGTGTCGAGGCAATTCCAGCTCTACAACAGCTGCATTCCATACTAGGACATGCAGAGAAACACGGTGACAGAGCGATATATGCGGCTTGTAGTGCATTAGAAGCCATGGTCCACCTGCGGTCCGTTGCTGCAGATCGGATGGAACAAGCGCAGCGTGCAATTGCTGCAGCGCGAAGTCGGCAACTTCAAGTGTCTGCTAAAGATTTAGCATCATTTGGTACCCTTATCAACATGATTGATATTGCCTGTGGCATTCAGCATGGCACACCAAGCAGTCAGGGATCAACCACACTGATTACATCTGTTTTAGACGAGAACAACAAGGTTTCAAGTGGTGTGAATGGTGTTTTCACCGTCCTCGTTGAGAGAAGCACTGGAGAGAATCTGACGATTGACACTGGGGGAGTCTTCCGAAAGAGCGTAGATGGACGAGATGAACTCGTCTTCGCCTGGCTTCCGATGGAGGACCTTAAAACATTATGCTTCCATATCTGTGCCTTAGACCAGAACATCCACGAGAAAGGCCTGGATTATATCAAAGAGGCCCACCAGCGGTCCAGAGACGCTCTGAAACGCCAGACAGTCTGCAACATCCCTATATCCCTGGCTCTCGTCCAGACGAATTGGAACAAGCTACTTGACTGGCATTCGATATTCGCCATGGGTCTTGTTGCTTGTTTCCGAAGAAACCCAAAGGCAGCCCAAGATGCTTTGACAGTGCTCCGGAAGCGAGTTGCGAAACCTCCGTACGAGAACCAGGAGATCTACGCTAGCACACTAACTTATCTTCAAGCGGTTTGTGATCAGACCAACGGGTTCCTAGACTCTTCTCTCGCGGGATATTCCTCGGATATACTAGCAGTACCGGACAAGGGCTCTACGGCCAGCGCGAAGATGGACACTTGTATCTTAGCAGCACTAAACCGACTACTAATTGTGCGAAGTCCAGCTCATTCACAACATCACACAACTCGTGCAACCCTAGCGCAGTTACAGGTACTCTGCGAAAACCATCCGAATCAGTACATGCGGATGGCCTTCCGCATCGTGCATGCCATATCAAGCGAAGACGCGGCAATTAATCGCCAAAAGACGCTGATGCAAACCGCTAGTAATCGTGCCAATGAAATCTTCAGGACCACCAAGAATCGCGAGTTCGTTATCATGGCGTTGTGCTATTTCACGATGCGCTTCTTTGCAGGTCAAGTTGGCGAAAAGTCGATTCAGGCTATCCGAGCTACGAGACAGAACGCGAAGCTAAGCGGTAAGCCTTTATGGATGGCAGTTGCGTTTGGTTTGTGTATCTCAACTTATCAGCGCAATGGTCTCCTTGAGGAAGCACAACAAGCTCAGATGGAGTTTGAAGCTGTGAAACCACAACTCCCTCCTGCCCTGAGAGGAGAGGAAGATGTTGATGCAGAGGGAGAGGAGGATGCATAATGAGGCATTTCATTGAAGTGGTTTAGTGTGCCACGTTGTGATGTCCGTTTCTTTATTTCATTCTATACAAAATTCGTCAACCCTGCATTTCCTGGCGCAACATGGAGGGCAGTATAATTTCTCGGACATGATACCATACAGGACATGAAAGGTTGGCGTTCAGGTTGCTGGTTACTACTCTGTACAACGTATGCGGCTACGGGATCAGCAATTTGCGATCCATTGGCTGCTCATACCGTCATGCTCAATTATATCTTAATACACTTAGTAGGTACCCACAACAAGTATCGTCAGTCCACTAGACACATCTTCTACATCCTCCACTCATTGCACATCTGCATAATCCACTGTTTTCTAATGTACCAGTCGTCCCTGGGCAGCCTCGAACAATTCTAGCGCTGAGGAGATGACTAAGATTTACTTACGATTGCGCAGCTGCTACAGCTTTCATTGTGGATCTCATATTCGACTATTCAGCAAGCGCAACTGCTCCGTATCTTAGAAACGAGGCATTTTACCTTGCTTGAACCGTAACCAATTTACGCCAGACAAAGTTAGCAGAGAGTTTGGCAGGTGGAGAGAACAGCACCATATCTTTGAGCTTGTTGCGGGCAATTAGTGGTAAAGAAATAGTTCTGGTTGTTCACGCTGGTACGCAGCATAACCACATTCAATGTAAAAACAAAGTGTCTCAATCTTAGTACAACTTGCTGCCATTATATTGACCTGAAGGCATTCATAAAACATCATATGCTGGCCTGATGAGGTTCGGACATGGCTTGATAAATGGGACGTTGGCATCTTTAGATCACGGATCTTCAGTGTTCTTAATAAGCACATTCATTTATTGCAAGCCTTGCCAAAGTTGCTGTCTAAACCTCATCACAGAAATACCTGCATCACTAAGAATAAGAAAGCTATGTTCTCTCATCATAAGTTACGAGATTTAGAGTCAGACCGAATCATTGCTCTCGTCGTAACCAGTCCACCTCGAAGTTCATCTACAATCATATCTTCCTCATTCTTCTTGTCCAGGCTTTCATTCTTGGCAACAACGCCAGGACCCATCATGTCCTTTATATAGATAATTTGTGATTCAGGCTTCACCGTGTGGAATCCAAGAATGATCTTCGTAGGTTCTCCCTTGACAAGTTGAGGTTTCGGTGCCCATGAGGGTCTTGATCCGCTCCGTAGGGAGGAATTCGAGTCAGAATCCGGTTTGATTTCTTCGTCACGATCCCACAAGTCACTTAAGCCCGGCCCACTTGATCGCTGTCCACTCAATCGCTGCCGAAGGCGGTCGGTCGCTGACATCCCTGAAGTATCTGCCTTGGGAGCGTAAAGCCAACTTGAAGATTTCCTTGTAATCCAGGTCAGAATCGTGATGTCCAGATCTCCAAAAACGCTGGGGATGGTCTCATGGTGCCATGTCCCCAGATACATGAGCGTCAAATGCCTTGCTTTTGTGTGCTCGAGAATGAGTCGACGTTGGTATGCATTCAGTTTGTAGACAGCTTCTAAAGGACGAATGTCTTTTTTTAGGGATTCGTTGACTATCTCTTGAAGCCTGTCCTGTGGCATATCAAGGACATTAATATCGACGGACCATTGTCATTCAGCCGCGGCGTGATCAACTCGCGAAGCTGGTTGAGAATTGCACACGTGCTGCTTATGTCATTGGCAATGCTGGCAACTCTTTGACTAGCCGTGGTTACTCTCTCAGCGAGTGCGTAGAGTTTGATAGACATATTGACGCCCGCGGCCGCAATCCCAATAACGGATCCCGCAATGCTCAATGGATCCGCCATAATGGTTAAAGTCGAATAGGCGTAAACTGACAAAGATTAGTTCGATAAAGGACTTATGTCGTTATTGTTAAAGATAGTCAATGAAGTGTAGTCTTGCATAGCTGAGATGAATTCAGCTGAACAGCCCGAAGTAGTTTAGACAATGGGTGGACACTAGTCGGAGGGGCTTGCCAGCCTCATCGTTGGCAACCCTCTCTGCTCGATTCTAATGACTTTTTAAGTCAAAACGTCATGATTAGGCTTGTTTGAAACTAAGCATGCCTGGAAGAGAAATTATTCCGCAAGTTCGCGGAGTTCTATGTCTTTACTCAAACCTATCTATGGTAGCCAGTGTTACATATAGGATGCTATCAACAACGCCAATCGAAGGTCCGCATACGCGTTCAAATCAAATTTCTCATATGTAAAGACACATAAATTTGGTTACTATCATTGATAGCGAGTTTCCAAAGCAGTCGTGCGAAATTTTCGATTCCGCGCGGTTTTTTGTTCATTAATATACATGACATTTCATTACAAAAAGCCCATAACTTAGACTAATCACATCTCACAAGTTCGTCTTAGATCCAAAATTATTGCGGCTTGTCACGAAGGCATCTTATGAAAAAACAAACAAGTGTGGTCTATTAGAGTGAAAAGACCTGGAAAAAATAGAAAATATGGCTATTGAGATCTTTATTTTGGTCGCAGAAGATATCAAGGATGGTAGGATGGGTCGTGATGATCGTGTGAGATCAGTCAACTCGTGGTAAATTCAGAACTTTGCACCACAACGCTGATATCACCGCTGTATGTTCTTGCGACCACTCTTTCACAGCAGCTTCACCAACTTATATCTTTGGCCTGGTGAGTCTAGGGAAAGCATCAAGTTTTATGCAGTGCAGCGAGTAGTGCCATCTAAGGCCAATGAGCAAGGAACCGGTGGTAACATTATAACATTCAATCCAGAGAGCCTGACCAAGGGTCTTCTCGGTGACTTGCGTAGTCTCTATAAGGTTTTGGGTCGATAGTATTCACATAAAAAATTCCACAAATCACAACAGGTACCACATCGAGACTGTTTGAAACAACTGGAAGTACAACGTAAAGACCCATACTTGTGCGGAGAGTATTTACTCTTCGATCTTGGAGGCTTAGTACAAACAGCAGAGTGCGGTCCTATTGGTGTCCTAAATGTCCTGTATCCTTTGCTGCAATGAGTAAAAGAAGCCAAAGAAGCCGAAAGTGTCTAATCACCATGTAAGATTGGTGTGGGCTGAATTGTCAAGAAGGCTGCGCCCGGGGCTGAGAGTTCGTGCATTGACTGCGGCCACTTCTGCATATGGGACAGGGATCTTCTCCAATCACTGTGCTGTGATTTCAGAAGCGACAATGAAAAACCAGCTATTCTCTTTGTTTCGGTCAAGGATTTGTTTTTTGGGCTTTTTTTTGTGATCCGTGCGCACACCAGGCAGACTGATGGCTAAGTAAAATAGCAGAGTGCCGGTCTACTTTCATCGGGCATGCCCATGGACAGGTTTTTCAAAGTCGCTTTGATCAGTCGCCCACAAATTGTGTGCGTTTATGCCAAATGGTCTCCCCTATTGATGAACAATACATCGGTTCAGGGGTATGGACGGAGTATGCTTCGAACAGTGAGTAAGAGTATCGTCCTAAGACCCAGCTGATAGCCAGCCTAGAGTCCTACATTCTCGTCTCTGAGCGGACTGCTTCCATAGTGACCATTGCAGCCGCCCTCGCTCTATGGTTGAGCTTACTTCGATCATATAGCATTCCTCGAGCGCTGTCTTTGCTCTTGTTGGAAAAGATAATTGGCAGGACGCAGACGCAAGGACAGAACATCTCCATGCGGGATCTCTCTGCCAGCGTCACCGTTGCGGCAATTACACATAAAGTTGTGTCTGAGGAGTCAAGTCCGGAGCGGGTACTACCCAGAATCGTGAAAGATTATATTATGGTCGACTGGATCCGGCTGCCCACAACTACATCAAGGTATCGTAGCACGGTCCACAACAGGTGGGTCGGTGCCGTCGCCATGTTCAGAGAGAATCCTATACAAACGAGTGCTTTGTTTGTCTCTGGTCTCCTATACTTCTGTATAGCAGCGAGCTACCAAGCGACTGCGATTTTCACGACTCAAATTGTGGGCCATAATACTGCTCATTCAGCACATCCCCATGCCGGTGCCTGGTATCCAGATATCTTGAATTCGGTTGACATGGTGAACACGTCTATCTTTCCAGTCGTCAATGATCTCCAAACAGATTTAATGTTTAAGGCGGTGGCTTATGCAGAGAACTGTTATAAGGTGAAGTACCGAAAAGAAGAGTGCTCGATATTCTATCGGCCAAACATTAAGTATGTGGAGAGTCACAATGCCACTTGTCCTTTTAAACAGCATATGTGTTCGGAAGGGCCGGATACTGGGTATGAGCTTGATACTGGTTGGGTAGACAGTAAACTACTTGGTATCAACAGGAAACATTCGTGCGAGTTTCGAATGCGCAAGGTTTGTTCGCCGTTAATAGCGGATGGCTATATCCAGACAACGCCTGTTGACAACGCAGGAACAGTATATGTTAAGTATCATTATGGCGATGGGTGGGGCATCATCCAACAAGGCAATTTGACCTTTGGTGAATTTGTTCAAGATCCGAAACGACGGCAGAGTAATCCAGGACATTACTTGATACGGTAAGCATGACCACTCAAAATCGTAAATGCTGTCAAAGTGAAATACTGACATAACCATAGTGAAGCCAAAGGAGACTCTGTTGAAGACTTGCTGTCTCCGCGGAAATGGATACCAGAACTCCAGGTCCGAGGGAGCAGGGTGTCATTATACTTCGTTCGACCAGTCAACTTGGTATACACCCGCGCAAGTGCTGATCCAGTCTTTCCGGCAGTATTGTCTCCCGGAACAGGCATGTTTAACGGTGACCCTCTATTCATAAATCCACTTCAACGATCCACGGTGTTTGCGTGCGCTGATACGTTCACCATTCGTCATCCAACTCATCATATCGAATGGCGACCACGTTTCCAAAACGATTCGATCCTTAACCTTCCAGATTGGAAAAATCCAGATGTATTGGCCAGTCTACATATGGTCAACATATCTCATCTGGCTCCAAGCTACTTTATGTCGCACTATTCGGATATGTCTACACACTTCAACGCTCCACGACGCATTAGGTCCTTCTACAGTTCCCCCTTAGATCAACAACAGTGGAAACTAGAAGTAAATAAGACTTTTTCCACAGAGCTCGCGCTGCTGCAGTACCATATTCTTGGTATTGCGCAAGGTGTGGGCCATGATCTGCCACGAGCAAAGAACTTGTTATATGAATTTGGGATTGATGCAAACGGCAAAGTCCTTTTCCCAGCGCCAGGTTCGAAAAATATCAAGATAGGTGAGCTCATGGGTATTCTAATTGGCTGCATCGCATGCTGGGTCTTGACTATCCGATGTGAAGATGGACCCAACAGGAGAGTGTTCTGGCTCAGTACCATTTGGAGTTCTATGTCAATGAGATGGATCAAGCCAATGAGACTATTGCTCTGCAAAGCCTGGCGGATGGTTATAAAGCCAAAACTTTACAACGCTTGGGACCAGGTCAAGAATGTGAATTACGACAGAATGAGCATTTGGCTGGACCAAAAACTGGGATTGATCTAGGGGGAAGCCGAAACTTCACCGGAATATTGAATTAGGCCAATTAATGCTACTTTTAGCGATAGTCACTCTAAAAGTACGTTCAATTGAGGTCGCAGACTTGAGCGGCAACTCCGAGCGGACTGAAGGGAAAGGATACGAGTATAATGGAGTATGGTCCAGCAAGCCGTTTCAATGACATTTCCAATGAATACCTTGCCAAGAAATATCCTTCACAAGCGTGCGACGGGACTGGAGCGGCCGTTCGCCCTGTTAACGATGACGAAAAATCACCTACGTGTCGATCTCGCACTGACCCAAATTACAGCTTTCCACTTGCTCTTTAAATACCTCTTCTAGTAGAAGAATTCTCGATAAAAGGGCCCCTGGCTAGCTTTTTGCAAAAAAGAAAAAAAAAGGCTTCCTGTCAGGTGTGGCAGCTCAGAACGCAACTAGGCACGTTTTCAATACTCCAGGGTATATTACTATATGCACGCGAAATATATTTAACCAATCAATCAACATAAGTCAGCGATATCTTACATGCTATCGCGCTGCTACAGGAGCATATGTGATTTAATTACTTATATTTGTGCCACTCTGTAGATCCTCGCGGCAGTCTTTGCTACTTCTTGTATGTTAAAGACCTGATATTAGCTGTCGATTGGCCCGATTAGGAGCCTGTAAGTAACAAGACCGTGATGTTCCACTCGCGCATCTATTTTGTATGCTTCCTTTCAAGTCCCAGCCTTCCGTTTCTATCCTTGGTAAATGACGCTTTCATGCCTGAAGCCGACTTCAACAATTGACTCGCCGTCTGCCTGCCACTGGACGCTGTTTGTAGTTCCACAATACGCCCCTTCTCCAATCGAGTTATTATCGGTGCGAGACTAGAATGTTTGAAAATAAACAGGGTTCGGCTGCTCTCGATAATTGTGCAGACTAAAATCGCAATAGCCAGTAGAAGTAGCAGTAGCGGCAGAATAAGCCACGCCCAACGAATCTGTATGAAAGTCTCGGCAACATATGCTCGACCATACTCGACCGCAGCATCGGGATTTTGGGCGCTGCGTACAAAGTCTGATGCGGCTGCTGCAATGCGTTCAAAGGCCACCGGCCAGTCTGTCTTATCAACGAGGTCCTTGATGAATTCTTGGAAGGATGGGGAGTATGCTACAAGTTCAATTGTCGACGCAAGCTGTGCTAGGTTTTTCGGCCCGATCGTGACGCTGAAGTTTGAGCCTTCTGCTGTAGCTTGTGTGTCATTGAAAGTTTTGTCGAACCCGCTCTTTAATAATGGCCGCTCGGTGATGGGGCCAATTTCTGTTTGCCCATCTCGAATGCTCACGTTTTTATATTCCTGGGCACAAAGGCTCAAACGACAATGTGTCAATGTTGCGTTGAACTCGCCAAATCTGTCCAGATTTTTGAGATTGAAGAGGTTGTCAGATGTCATAAAACATGTGAAAGTGTCGATAGTGTCAAAGTCTTCATTTTTTCCGCCTAAGCCTTGACGGCCATATCCGGAGGTGCAAAATCGATAGGTACTCTGTTTGAATGTATCGTTGAAAACTCCATCACTTAGGACGCCCATGAAGGTGCTATTGGTCTCACCGAACACAGCATCAGGCCAGAGATTTTCAGATGTCTGGTTCTGTCGTTGTCCCAGTCCCTGTAAATGTGTCGAGTTTTCCGCAATGTTCACATCGAAGCTTAGGCCGAAGATTGGGTACCCTTCCTTCGTACGATTGCAGTTCATACCGTAGCCTACAATAGAATCGCGATTGGACGCCTCTCTTGCGGCGGTCTGAAACGATTGTAGCTCGCTAAACGTCGTGGCGTTCCTTGTAGACATGACTGATACACTTTCATGGATGTAGTATGCACAACCGAAGGCGTTGTTTACAACTATGTCCTCGGGTTGGCAGCTCGCACAGGCTCCCAAAGTGGTGAAATCGGAAAAAGAACATTCTGTCGTCGGACAATACACATTAGACTGGTATATAGAAGGTCTTCCGGCCACAGCTGCCATCATACCAAGTGTCATAGAGAAGCGTACTGCGAAGAGTTACTTAGTTGTGTTGATTCAATTGCAACGTTTGCCCAACAATGACTCACCGTCAGCGCCATCCTCAGCACCTCCATAAAAACGCCAATCCGACAGTGACGAGGCTACTGCTATAGCTCCAGGTTTGTACGCAGTATTTGAATTATTCCGTGAACCGTATTGCATAACCGATCTTTTTGATCTAAAGTGAATAGCCTGTTGCATGAAAGGTTCAAATGAAAGCAGTAAAAGCGTCACCAACGCTCCCACGCTAGCTAACAACGCGGTACCTTTCACTTTCCACAGTAATATCATCGCGCCCCAAGGCCCTCTGCTTGCATCATCAAAATCTTGCATGTGGCTCAACGTCCGCGGTTTTTCGAAATAGCTCCATTTGAGCTGACTTAGACATGCAGCTAACGGGACCAGTAGGGAGGACTTTGCGATTGTTGAGAAAACGGCAATGAGAGGTGCGGGCTGAAAAGGAAAATGCCAATCCAGTATTGCCTTGCCATTGGCATAGATGAGAATTGATACGATTGCTACAATGCTTATTGTTGCAAAGACCAGTGCGCTAACTTCCCACCACCAATCAAAGCGAAGCAGGCGTTTCTTATTCGCAAAGTTTGGTGTTGAATGAAGCGAAGGCTGGCCTTCTCCATCGTTTTGTTCATCATCGGAAGAATCATCCTTCTGTTGAACGTCTGAGTAGGTTTGAGAGGCTTTGAGAGGTGTCATAGATGAGGTCGCGAAATCTTCAAGCGAGATGTTGTCAGCCGAAATTGTGGAACGGTTGTTTAACGGGCGATGAGAGATAAGCGGCGATACAGGTCTTTGCCGCTCGCTCATCATATCAGTGACTTTGGAAAAATAGTTACCGCGACAGGAACGCTGTGTTCCAGTGGTTGTTTCATATACGCGCTGGCAGCTTTCATTATTGGCTTAGCTTCAGGCCACCAAATTCTCACTGCGCCTTCGGGGTGATCTCGGTATGCTTAAAAATAGTAAAATTACTTGAGACGGTTCGACGTCACTTCAACAAACAATCATGGTTTGTCTCAATTTTTGAGAGCAGTGCAGTTCACCGCGCTCAATCGTTCCCCTCGACATCAATGAAATCGCCAGATTCTAAGCACATCATTCAGGACGACTACAACTCGTACCACGAATGTGTGCAAGCGACGCTTTATGAGCGGAAGTACGCGATATTGTTGAAAACATCTTCGTACCTCAAGTCTTGTTTTGTGCGAAGGGGAAAAGTTGAGAGACTCAAATCATTTCTCTAAAATCTCCGGTCTCCGCCATACCATTGAAAGCTCAAGGCGTACTTAGCATGGGTGCTTCAATCTCGTCTTCATCAGTCCTCACATTCAATATCTTACATTACACTCCTTTGATAGTGTACATCTTCTTGAACCTTATACCTGATTTCCTCCAATCAAATTTCTTTTCACACCCTTGAACTACCTTAGATTCTAGACGAGGGTTGAACAGACAGATTGGTAGTGAGAATATTTGAGAAGACGTCACACAAGCTTAATAGTGAATGCTTTCACAGTCGCATACGAGCGCTGAAGTTGCAATTTCGAAATCATCAATCGCTGTTAAAGACTAACTACCCGGAAGGTAGCCCCGCTGCGGGTACTTTGTTTGGCATAACAGAGCGCTCCTTAGCATCAGTACCAGAAAAGAAATATGAGCAAGATAATTAAGGCCTTGATTTTCAGGGTTGCAAACAAAAAATGACATAGTGTTCAGTGTGATAAGCGTTGAATGAGATTTGCGCGTCTGTCGGTTATCAGAGTATGAAGCGCATAGATAGACTAAGAACTTGCCCAAGTCGTACTGAGCTGTGACGTCAGCCGAGCATCTGTTCGAGTATGATTTTCTTCGTGTGAGTAATTATCTCGCAATATCAAGAGCCTGAAGAGGGAGTTTGTCAGCAGTTGAGCAACCAGAAATTCTGTGAAGAACTCACTCCTTGAGGTTCTTTAATCCATATTCTGGGGTCGGGCTGCTCTAGCGTCTTGGCTGCCTCTTTGGTTACAAGTGCAAACCAAGCCTTTTGCTTTGGGAAAATCAAGCTTCGCGCAATGGACTGGCAGTTTCGATCGCTGGGTCTGATAGCGTCTTGGCGACGTCTGTCCAAACTGTCCGCCCGCCATGGCTCGCACCATGCAAGCTGGTCATCACCAATCTTCGAATCGTCAATCTTTTCACTCGTCCTTGTATCTTGCCATGAATGCGCAAGAACCACAGCTAAAAGCATGCCACAATTGCCGGCGCCAGCGTCGCAAATGCGATCGAACTGTGCCCAAGTGCGTAAAGTGTCTTCAGCGAGGCCAGGACTGCTTGGGTTATCAGGGCCTATTCCGCTGGGGCCAGGGTTTGGCAAGTCGTGGAAAATTGAGAGGCATGACATCTGAAAGCTTGCTTGGCAACGAAAAGCAACTGAATACTCAGCCAACACAATCCCTCCGGTCCGTCTACCTTCGTGCGTAACCGAGTTTCCTTGACCATGCTGAACAGTACTCGCGTAGGGTTCTACCGGACTCACTTCTGCAAGGCCTAAACCAAACTTCAAGGAAATATTTGTCTTACTGTAAGCCACTCAATGTTCTTTTCTGTCCTTTGCTTCTTGTATTTGCTAACACTCACGTCCCACCTTCGATTAGTCGCTAGTAATGTCTGTCGAGATCTCGTTCTATACGACGTTCCGTATAGTAACCCATTCCGTGAGCTCATTCCTTTGACCCAGCAATATCCCAGTCTATTGCAGATTATTATCGCCACTTCAGCACTGCATATGTCCAATGTTTCTGAAGGGTCCTTGTCAACATCCCTTCGCTCTTGTAGCCCTGGAAGCTCTGCAAACTCGCGTTATTCAAGTATCTCTGCAGCCTCGCAATCCGAATGCTATAATTTGGCTCTCACATCAAAGCAGCGAGCACTTGTATTATTGAACTCCGCTCTCAGCACAATGGCTCTAGAGGATTTGGACGTGATGTTAGCAATAGTGCTTCTCTTTGTTCAGTTTGAGCTCATGGATACCGGAGGGAATGACTGGAAATATCACATACGCGGCGCTAGGTCCCTCATCGACATGGTGTATCACTCAGGAGGTATCTCGAACGCCGCGATGTCTACATTGCGACGCTGTTTAATCTCAAACTGCTTAGTGTACGACAGACCACAGAGCAAGACTTGCTGTAACCACTGGCTGACCTAACTTGACCTAGATATGACATTTTCGGGTCAACATTGACATCTTCTGGAGATATAGTGCCTAGCGAAATGATCTCAAATGGCGCCCTATCCTTATTACAAGATGCCGAGGGGAACCACTGCTCTTCATTTCCTACAACGCTTCTACAGCTAATACGAAAAGGATCACAGCTATATGATGATTTAACTTCGCTGCAGGGGTCCTCAGTTTTCGTCACCAAGCAGGAACATGCCTATTTACTGCTAGAGTCTGCGAGGTTGTTTGACGCGCGTGCGTGGGCGGCAAATATCCAGGCGCGGTCACCTGCTCCTGATCTTGAACTACGTACTCATATCGCCTCTGCACACCAAGCCGCCACGTGTATCTACCTCTCTCGTATCCTAACAGCTAATGGATCATCTCTAAAAACCTCAGAAGACCTCGAAGCGTTGGTAGTCGAGGTCCAAACTCAACTCTCAATGATCTCACCGAACGACCCGCTCTTTACAGCAACTGCATGGCCGTCATTCATTGCTGGCGCAGAAACAAAAGATAGTTTGAGGCAAAAGTGGGCGAGGTATCAGTTCCAGAATATATGGAAAGTCCAGCCTTGGGGATTAATTAAGGGAGGTCTAGCGGTCTTGGAAACGATTTGGGCAAGGAGGCGAGATAGAAATTGCAAGGACACTGAGTTGCCAATCGAAGTAGAAGAAAAGGGAGATTGGCTTGCGTACGTAAAGAAAGCGGGTGTTGACTGGCTTATTCTCTAGAACGATATCAGCTTATCCAGGCGGGAAGTATCCTTGAGGAGATATGTTACATCACAACGACGGAGCTTCAAGCCGTAAATACTCTGCAAAGCTGAGTTTGGAATTTGGTGAAAGATATGCCGCAGGCGACATATCTGTGGAGCAATCCTTCCACAGATCAATAGCCGGTATTTGCCATCTCGACACACAGAAAAATCCATTCTCTCCGGGCGATGTGAGAAGCATAGTTAGTGAGCTAAGCCGGAGCTAGTAAAATGGGCAGTACGTCAATCGGCATGCATAAAAAGAATCCAAGAGTGGACTTGATGTTTAAAATGACGAGAAATCAATTCCAACTGATGACTATTACGTCAGCGGGGGATGCCGCCCTACTTAAGACGAATGAGGCAGCCAAGACACTACCCTCCTCCATGCGTGACGCGCGAGGCCTCTGGAAGAGTTATCAAGCAAGACGCATTTCTAAGCAGTACAATAGGCTTTTTTTGACGTGAGCTCAATTCTATGGCGCTCTCCTGTGCTATTTACTCTCTGCAGCCAGACCTGAAAATGCTGCGCTGCATATATTCCTCTTCCTGCTACCTCCACTCGCAGAATCTGCAAATCCAGTATTCACTTTGGCTGAGAAGAAAGCCAATTGTTTACCTTCTTTCCTTACCAGTGTAATTGAACCATGGCGAACCCACCCTTGAAAATGTCTACCGCCGGAAGCGACTCTACATTTTTATCACCATCCGCACTACCAAGCTGCAGCTGCAGCACCATTGATTCCCATGCCGACCCTACTGCAACCTGCCAGTTCAGACATCAACATGGCACATCCTGTGCTCCTACCGAAGAGTCACTGGAAGAACGCATAACGAGGCTTGGCCGCGAGCGACCTCCAGTTTTCACAAGTACCTGGAAGGAAGCTGCATTCGTCTTCAGCATCATCATGTCTCAATTTCTGACAGAATACTTTGTCTCGGGTTTCACCCTTATTCTTCCAACTTTGATAAAGGAACTAAAAATTCCACAAGTGGCTGCCGTGTGGCCTGCCAGCGCATTCTCGCTTGCCATTGCCAGCACCTTACTTATATTCGGTCGTCTCGGTGATATGTGGGGAGGCTATCCTATCTACTTGTGGGGCCTGGCCTGGCTCTTACTATGGAGCGTTGTTGCAGGATTCAGCATCAATCCGATTATGCTCGACTGTTGCAGGGCACTTCAAGGACTTGGTTCTGCTGCCGCTCTGCCGACTGGAATCATGCTCATGGGATCACTGTACCGACCAGGACCACGAAAGAATCTTGTATTTGCCATCTACGGTACATCAGGTGTACTCGGATTCTTTGGAGGAATCGTTCTCGCTGGGGTTGTCGGACAATTCATGCACTGGGGATTCTACTTCTGGCTTGGTGCGATCCTGACAGCCGTAACGCTCATCACCTCCATTTTCTCGATCCCACACGCTCCAATACGCCAAGGTGGTACCACTGGTGTCAAGATGGATTACCTTGGTGCGGTTTCCATCGTATCCGGCCTGGTACTCACCGTATTCGCCATCACTCAATCTGCACATGCTCCCATGGGGTGGCGAACGCCTTATATTCCCGTCAGCTTCACTCTAGGCATACTATCACTTCTCTGCGCTATCTATATCGAAACGAAGGTCGCGTCACAGCCCCTTTTACCAGCCTCGATTGTTACAATCCCCTGTATGACGCCTCTCCTTCTCGCTGTTTTAATTTTCTACGGCTGTTGGGGCATCTTCTCCGTCTATGGAACTCTGTTCTTCCAAAACATATGGTCTATTTCTCCTCTGCAGATAGCCGTGTGGTACACTCCACTCGGCATAGCTGGTCTCATCGTCAGTGCTCTAGAGGGCTTCATTCTCCACCTAGTTCCTGGCCGAATTCTTCTGATAATATCCGCGTTTGGCGCATTGGGATCCCAACTTCTTCTCGCCTTGGTCCCAATCGAAGGGTGGAACTACTGGGCATGGATATTCCCAGCCACGGTCTTCAGCACAATTGGCATCGATCTTCCCACGATTTTGATGTCAGTTTTTATCACAACGAAACTTCCACGTGCACAACAGGGATTGGCGGGAGGGTTGCTAAATTCCGTATTGCAACTTGGAGTCGCGCTTTCTCTTGGCTTGACTGACATACTCCAGTCGGCGACTGTGGATAAGGTGGGTTTGGCGACGAGTTATAAATATACGTTCTGGTTTGGTGTCGGTGCAGCAATTGTGGGTTTAGTACTGGTAACGGTGTGGGGGAGTGTGCCTAAAGCGACGAGCGATTTGACAGCGGATGAGAGGAGGGAATTGATGCAGGAGGCCTGAGAGGATAAAACCCGAGCTCAATCGAATCGAGCATGTGCAACAACCAGACATAACATGTAGTTAGCGGCATATAAAATCCTACAAAGATAGCAGACTAGAAAACCCTGCTTTCTGATGTGGCAGTCTTCACATAGTCTATAGTGAAGGTTTAATCAACAAAAGATCACGTCGCAAAGGCAGTCAATTGTTGGACGCTGCATGGGAAGGACACAGGTGGTGTTGCCTCGTTTCTAGCATAAGTCTGCCAGATACGAAATTCTCCACATCCCTACTTAGTATGAATTGAGTCTATTGCCTTACTATATTGCTCTTCATGCTGATTCTGAAAGGGTCTTCGAGTCGAGGCTAAATTTGCAGACTAGGTGATACCATAGGAGCGAAAAGGAAGTGATCATTGCAAAGGCGAAAGCATATCGCCAAACCCAGAATAGTTCATTCTATGGAAAACTCATGAGCCCACCGCGGACTACACCCATCAAGTGAACAAGCTAAGCAAAACAAGCAATTACTACGCGCATCTTCAAATGGCGAAATTTGATTTGCAGGTCCTCCGTTAAAAATAAAATCAGGTCGACGACGAGAACTTCGTTAAGACGTGGGTTGGCTACATAAGAAGCTGGGGCTGATATAGCGAGAAAGTTTGCATAATGGCTATAGTGCACTTTACGTTTGGTCCCTGCTCTATTGACAATGCAGACTTGACTTTAGGGGCAGAAGTTGCCGCAGATGACCGAGGTTGAGGTCTGTGCGCTCGATTCCCCGCAAAGCAGCTATCAAGTCCAATAGCCCACCCACGACTGAGACCCAGCGAGTCATCAGCATGTGCGAACCGAAGCTTACCTATATGCTTGAAGCATCTACTTCGTTCTTACTTCTCATGCGATACCCACAACGCTGATAGAAGCGCAATTGACGTTCCATTCCATTCCTCAGCACCGTCCAGCATGTCTCTCTCGAATACCATGAACTTCTCGATCCCTGATGACCTAAAGCAATATCTCGCTGATCTTGACAAGTTCATCGAGGAGAAGATTATCCCCCTTCAACACAAAGACGATAACAACCGCTTCTTCGACCATCGGCGAGAGCACGCACGAACAGACTGGGACAATGGCGGCCTACCGCGCCAGGAGTGGGAGGACCTTTTGGCAGAGTCAAGAAAGCTCGCTGACGAGGCCGGATTCTTTCGATTGTCTCTCCCAAAGCAATACGGTGGTCGCAGCAGTGAAGATGGTCGAGGCAGCAACCTCTGGATGGCCGTCATAAGAGAGCATCTTGCGTCAAAGGGACTGGGTTTGTTCAACGACCTACAGAATGAGCATTCCATGGTTGGAAACTTCCCAGATATCGTGATGCTCATGAACTTCGGCAACGAGCAGCAAAAAACGGAATTGATTCCCCTTAGACTGAAGGGCGAGTTTAGGATGACATTCGGTCTGACAGAGCCTGGTCACGGTTCTGATGCTACACACATGGCGACAAAGGGGAAACCAGAGACGAGAAATGGCGTCAAAGGCTGGCTGCTTAACGGATACAAGAGATGGCAGACAGGCATGCACCACGCTACACATTGCTCCATCTTTGCACGAACATCAGGAAAGGACGGCCAAGCAAAAGGCATATCATGCTTCATTGTTCCCAAGGATACCCCAGGTCTCGTGGCAGAATCCTACGAATGGTACAAATTCTACGCTTCTTTTTAAATTTCCGCTGACAGAGAGTAGGACACTCAACATGCCCACTGACCACGCGACCGTCTCGATTAAGGATGTCTGGGTACCTGAGAGTGCCGCCTTAGGACCAATTCACAATGGTCTCGGTGTTGCGCAAGCCTTTGTTCACGAAAATCGTATTCGACAAGCTGCCTCGTCTCTTGGCGCCGCCGTCTACTGTGTACAGCAATCCATTGAATACGCCAACGAACGCGCACCTTTCGGCACTCCTCTCTCGCACAACCAAGGTATCCAATTCCCGCTCGTAGAATTGGCGACTCAATGTGAGATGTTGCGGCAGTTGATTCGGAAGACGGCGCTGGAGATGGACTCAATGCCCCACAATGACATCGAGAAAAAGATTGGCGACAAGGTCTCAATGTGTAATTACTACGCGAACAGGCTGTGCACCCAAGCGGCAGATCGGGCTATCCAGGTCCATGGAGGCAATGGGTATTCAAGGCATTATCCGTTCGAGCATATCTGGCGGCACCATAGGCGGTACAGGATCACTGAGGGCAGTGAAGAAATTCAGATGCGCAAGGTTGCTGCGTATCTATTTGGCTTCGGCGGTAGGAAGAGCTTGGTGGATGCTACGAAGGCCGAGTCAAAGCTATGATTGGCGGTTACGCACGATCGAAATGTTCAAATTTCCCAAAATTATCGGTTCATCGCTACGTGATCCCCTTGCATTTGTGATTTGCCGGCTGGGGCCGAGAATTGCCCTTCATTTGCCGGATTTGACTCTACGTATCAGACTACAGGAATACCCTTGTACTCCTGTGCTTGTGATTACGGTAGCCATCCTCTCAGCCATCGATTAAACCCCGGCATTGCGTCTCTTTCGGTAATGATGGGTAGTAAGACCACAATAAGTAGGAACCACACACAGAATCCCGCGATCCAAAGTATAGTATTTCGAAGGCTTAAAGTTCTCGGAGGATCTGGGAGTGGCTTGAATGTTGACCCTTTCGATATTGGAGCGTCTACATGTGTAACTCCTGGCACTGGCGGGAGAGGCTTCAAACGCTCAGGTGGCCGTAATGAGGGTGCCCCGCGCCTTTGCGATAGCGTGGGTCCTTGGGTGCTGGGTTTTGGAGGCACAGGAGGGCCATTGAGATTTGCATGAGGTTTTCGGCTTCTGATATATTGACCATCGAGTCCGACTCCTGACATGGTGACGATATAGCGGAGCGGTAAACAATCCTCTTGAAGGACAGGATTTGGCTGACTGCCGCACTAGTTCCAGTTAGGCCAAGGGCGAGATGTATCTGCACCTCGATGTTCGTGCCTCAGGTGAACAAGATCTATTCTTACTCCAAACTGACTCGATTTATTAAGATAAACGCCATACAGGCAACATCCAAAAGGATTCTGGCCCCACACAAGAAAGACCACAAAGCTATTGGTGTTGAGCCCGCTCAGCATTACCGTTAAGGTTCAAGCTCGTAAGCTTGACCCACTTCTCATGGGCAGCCTTGCATTGAATTAATATAGGGAATCGTACGAATTCATGATGTATTGGACTGTGAAGCGAAATGGCATTTTGTTTTCTCTTGCCCAATTTTTGGGATCTATGATAATCGTATCCTCTATTGCGTACTGCTAGCTGACTACGTTGTGCATTTACGCCGCAGGCTGCTCTCCACCCCCACCACCAAACATTTTTTCTATAAGCCCTCCTGACGTTGCACCGCTTCCAAATGGCGAGAAAATGGGTACTCCAAGTAAAGCCATCGTCGTCACGGGAAGCACAACTTGAAGTGCCTTGAAGAGATATCTACTACTGCCCTTCTTCTTCCTCTCGATATTATCATCACCCTTCCCGGGTTTCTTGCCACTCTGAGAACCAGCTTGCTGTGCAGCCATCTTATTCAACTCCTGAGACAGCTCAGCAATTTTGCTCTCCAGCTCTTCTCGCTCTCGAACGGGAATCTTACCCTCGTTTGCGCGTACGAGCGCGACAGCCTGGTCGAAGTTAAGTTGTTGGAGCATAGCTTGTGTCGCTTTTTTCTCGGCAAGGGCGCGCCTTTCGTATTCTTCCCGCATCTGATGCATTTGTAGGCCAAAATCTGATTCGATCTTGCGGCGCTCTGCACGTCTGTCATAGCGGAGCTGCTCTTGTTCTTTGCGCACTTTGTCCATCTCCTTGTCTAGACGTTTCTCTTGCTGCTCCAGGATGCTTTGTAGTTCGTGGTCCTTTTCTTCCAGCGCTTCGTGCAGCTCTCTCTGAACGCGCTTGAGATCCTGTTCATGTTTTTGCTGTAGGCGCATCAGCTCTTCGTTCACAGCTTGACCGGCAGCTGTATCAACGAGAAGTTTGTTATCTTCGACAAGTTCGTGTTGAATCTGTAGAGTAATCTTTGGCTTCTTTACAAGTAAACCGACGATGTCTAGAGCGCTAGAACGGTCAACAAGGCGTTTCATGGTTGAGCCGCGGTCAAGCATGTCTCCCCAAAATTCGGGTGTTGTCCGTAATTGCTCTTCCCTTCGCAAAGCGTCATCTTTCGATACTTCAGACCAGAAACTTGTTGCCAGGATGACATTTTTCAAGGGTTCTTTGCCGCAAAGTTGTCGGAACATTTTGAGGTTTCGCAGGGCTGAGCCTTCCATTCGAACATTACCAAGGGAGTGCAGGTAAATAATTCCGTTCAGCCGTGTGTCACCCTCATATGTCTCTTTGAGCCATGTAGCAATGTCTTGTAGTACTTCGGTCTCTGACTTATGTGTGTCGTTGAAACCGGGTGTGTCAACCAGGTTGATGTTGTACCCGTTAAAGTGAAATGTGTACCCTGTTATATCAGATGTACCTTTACCAGAGTTAGCAGATATATAACTTAAGAATCATTCTCAAAAAATTAATTGAGTGTCTGTTTTGAATACTCATGGCTCAACTCACAGGATTCAAGATCATGGCCTATCAAAATCTCGGCGCTACCGCTCGCCCACTGGATAAAGGTACTCTTCCCTGCTCCAGTTACACCCATCACAGCAATGAACGCCCATGGTGCTCCAGGAACAGTTTCGGGGCTGAAATCACTATCCATGGCCTTGGTTTTGTGTATATCTTCTGGTACTTGACAAATTCTTGGGATACGGGCAGAAAAGACCTTTGTTGAGCAAAGCAGCTTAGGGCGTACAAATGGGCAGGGAAATCAAGAAGACTTGAATGTTACGAGATCTACCGAGTCCGCGGAAGGTCACCATGTAATGAGGCTGAGCGATTCCAACTAGCAGGCTGAGGTAACAAGGCTGAATTTCAGGCAAGCCAAGCTGAAAGGCAAAATGCACAACAGGCTGCAAGGTTGTTGTCTTCTAACTCACGCGGCTCCGCTTGACAAATGACAACCCACATTGTCAAAGCTGGCGCAAGTCTCGCCCCAATTGTGGATCCGTGAGACCAAAGTAATGGTGTGCGAACTACATAGCCCCTGCATTGCATGAACATTCACGCTATTGGACGCCACAATCCATGGTTCGAAGCGGGGAGCCGTCTAGCGCCAATGGGCTGAGAGTCGCAAATTCATGTTGTCCACAAACTCAAGCAGCTTGGTAATAGCACTTATTGCGATTTGACAGACTTTGATGGTAAGGGATAGGCTGTGCTTAGTCTGGCGCTCAACCCAGCATCCATTCCAGACATGATTGATTCCTCGTCAGGCAGCTAATCCGCACTTTCAGATAGTTGACCCATCCAGCAGACAGCCTTTTTCAGCACCGTCTTCACGCTAAAATCATGCCCTTCATCGTCACCGAACCGAACCAATGCAGGGTGCGTGATCAAAAGAATCGGTAGGCCGTCTAGATGCGCGGGATCTTCATCGAGATGCTTGCTGTGCAATTGATGAGCATCCATAAGCGGGTGATTGTGTGCGAATATCTCATCCATGTGCTTGAGACTTTGAGGTACTAAATCGATCTTTTGTGTCCAAAGAGAAAAGGATAGGTCTGCTGCTTTCAGCACGATAGATGTCAAGCTATCCTTCATCTCTTGCTTATTCGGGTTCGAAAGGAGGGCGCGAATACCCGCGTTGGATAAATAACCTGATGTGAGAGAAATAACCGCTTCTTCTCGATGTTTGATCGTTTCTTTGCATATCGCCACTTTCGCTGCCAAATGAGGGTCACCGTCATGCGCAACAGGATGAAGCTGCCGAAGAGTTTGCGCTCTCCAAGCGACAGCTTCCTGTACATTGCCTACGAATGTAAACTTCAATATTTGCCATGATCAGGGTATACTTACAAGCTCTGAACTTGTGATAAAGCACCTGCAATGAGAGACCAAAGTCCCATGTCGTACCATCAGAATGTTTTGATTGAGCTCCAGGACTATCTTCGTTGGCGTCGCCTGCTTCAACTCGCTTGATTCTCTGAGATCCAACCCCGAAGAAAGGATGATCGAAGACGTCAAAGTATAGTTTGTGCATCATGTATGCCTGAAGCAAGACCCAAGCCTTGTCGTCTGGAACACCTATAAGATTCATGTCTTCATCCAACTTTGCAAAATCTTGCAAGGCGATTCCGACTTCCTTGTAAATGATTGGATGCTCTTTTGGGGACAGCATGTAGAAGTGAGCCATGCTGTTGGCCTTCGACCATGCCTTCACTTCCGAATCTAGCTGGTTTAGCTTCCGCCGTATCTCAGCGTTCGAGGCTGGTTTCCAGTCCGGTGACTCGAAGCGTTGAAATGCGTGCTTTTGCAACCTCCTCAGGTCCGATTCTAGCTGTTCTCGTTCGGTTTCTATCTGGTCATTCTCGTTCTCAAGATGTGCAATATGTGCCTGTGCGTTCCTCAAATGCTGTTTATACGTATCTAATTCCTTGTGTAAATTTCGCTTTTCGGATGAAAACCCGCCAGCATATCTTTCTGAGAATGTTCGGGGTGCAGTATTGGGCTGCCTTCCAGCAGTCGGAAGACCTCGAGAATATCCAGGAATTGATGGGATGATTTGTTCGCGATCTACCTCACCGTATGTATGAACGCTTTCAATGCTATTAATTTGGGCTGCTTTCGCGTCCGTAATTGACTGCTGCCGGTCCGGCAAAGGTGCATTCAGCGGCACACCTTCGCCAGCGGAATTAACTTCTGCAGCATTCAATGTCTTCCTTTCAACCTACATGTCTATGTTAGCAGAAGTGAAAATGAGACATGCGACTCTCTGCGTACACCCTCTGCAGAAGACTCGAAAGTCTGAGACCGAGAAAGGTTTCCTGGTTGCCTACTGCCCTGCTCCACCATGGTGACGAGATCTTCAAAAGAGATCTTTGTGTTGAACAGGAGGATGACGAGATCGAGGAATTGCGTGGATGGTAGAGTCTTAGGCCTACTTCATGTGAGACCTGTTGGTAGTCGATACCTATGAGCGGCTGTGCGCGATCCTGCTCGCGATCCTGTGCGCAGAGCTGAATGTCGAGCAAGCGCTGGCCCCCACAGATACTTAACACCTCTATGCAAACTACGATGTGTGAGCCCACTTTCCTGCATGTTCATGGAAGAAGGACCATGCATCCCAAACTCTGCCTGATTAGTGGCTGCAATGTGGTGGCGGAGCGCTTAGCGATCAGCCTCAGCACCCCTCGTACAGTTACCACCCCATCCAAATTGGGTCATTCAGCCGCTTCCAGACCGGCAAAGTAAGCCTGGTCATAAAAAGTAAGGCCTGGGCGCCTACTCTACTGCCTGGTCCGGTGTTAGCTACACGCAAGGCAGGTTATTTCCCTTCGAAGCCCTGCTCAACAATAGTACCAACAGCAGTCGCCTCGCTGTATAAACCCACGGATAGTTTTTGGGTCCAAGAACCGTTCTTGACCCCGTCGCATCATGACGCGCACCAGTTCTCGAATGAGGGGAACGCCCGGCAGGGTCGACGAAGTCGACTTGGTGGGCAAAGGAGTTTCCGAGCTAGGCCTGGAGACAAACCATCGGATTATAGTCGGAGTTGATTACGGAACGACATATACTGGTATATCACAATTGAGCTATGGAAAAAAGGTCTTGTCGCTGACCAACGATGAACAGGAATTAGCTATATCGACTCTACCAACACTGCTAATTGCAGTGTGAGAGATGTTCACGATATTCGAACTTTTCCCGGCCCTGGAAGAGAGGGTGATGCAGTCTGGAAGACCCCTTCACGCATCGCCTATAGCTCAGAGAACCAAGGATGCACTGGCAATCAATTCGGATTCCAGGTCACCCCGAAGATGACCAGCTACAGCTGGACCAAGTTACTTCTAGATGAAAATGCTCGTGCCACAGAGTTCGATGATCCGTCTTTGAAGCGCTCTGAAGGTGAGGGGATGCTGAAGTTGCCACGGGGTAAGACCGCCACAGCAGTTGTGACCGACTTTCTAAGTGAGATTTACGACTGGATCGAAGGCTACCTCGCAAAGCGCATCTCGCCAGAGATATTAGAAGTGACACCAATCGAGTTTTGGTTCACTGTGCCTGCGATCTGGTCCGATCAAGCGAAGAGCGCAACCTTGGCGGCTGCAAAGGCTGCTGGATTCGCGAGCGGTGATGAGGATAGGATATATCTCATACCCGAGCCAGAGGCAGCTGGGGTGGCCACATTGAAAGGCTTCGCCGAGGGGAGCTCCGTCGCGCGTGCTCAAGCTGGTGACGGGATTCTCATTTGCGATTGTGGTGGCGGGACAGTGGACATTACATCTTACAAGGTCTCCCAAATGACTCCTAGATTGAAGTTTGAGGAAATTGTTGAAGGCACCGGCGGCAAATGCGGGTCGACTTACATCGATCGAGAGTTTCACCAGTGGATGGTAAAAACCTTTGGTCGGCGATTTGAAGATATGAAGTTCGAAAAGACTGGACCCGGATCTCGATTTATGAAAGATTTCGAATCTCACAAACGCGATTTCGGCTATTCGGAAGATAATGACCAGATCTACGAGATCAACCTTGTCATACCTGGGGCCCGTGATTCGGATGTTTATGACACGGATGAGTCAATCGTGAAGCTAAACGGGTAAGCAAAGCCAATCATTTCGATGAATGAAGATTAATTGCTCTCCAGTCACACAATGTTAAGCTTCTTTGAACCTGTTGTTACAAAAATTATCGCTTTGCTAAGCCATCAGATTGAACGAGCAAGTAAGGCGGATGCCTCAAGCAAGATCAACGTAAGAAAACGCCTTTAATGTCTCTCATATACTTGCTAATATAATCTAGCGCGTCGTTCTTGTTGGAGGTTTCGGAGACTCACCTTATTTAAATTCGCGCGTTCGAAAGTGGTGCCAGCAGAAGGATTTGGTATTAACATGCCCAGAACATCCGTAAGTTGGCTGATATCATTTCACAAATAGGGTGTTTGCTTATGGTCACGCTTTAGGCAAGCAGCTATTGCCCGTGGAGCAGCTCTCCGCGGATTAGATTCTGTTGCTCCTATCCAGCGAAGAAGCAGACGCCACTATGGCTTAGTTACTATGCAGGCCTTCCGGGAAGGTATCGATCCAGAAGCGTCAGCCATTAGAGATAAGTGGACCGGTGATAAGATGTGTAATTCGAGGATGTACTGGGCTATTGGCAAAGTGAGTCTAGTAGCCGAATGTTGCGGCACCCTAAGCTGATAAATTCCATAGGGCCAAGTTATAGACGAGCAAACGAAGATTGAAACAAAAGGCTGGCGTCAGACCTACATGGAAAATCAATCCATGGAGCAGAGCTTGCAACTTTTTGCCTGCTCTTCAGACATTGCACCAGCATATGAAAAGGATCCTGGTATTGAATGGATCGCAGAGCTTAAGCATACGATCCTCCCATCCCACTTGGACACTTTCGAATCCAAATACTTGAATGGAAACCGGGCTTGGGAGATTCGCTACGATACAGAAATTTGTATGGGGTCAAAGGAAGGAACATTGAGTTTTAGAGTGCTGTGTCATGGATTAGAGTGGGGGAAATCCGAAATTGAGTATAATAAGCGGCGGTGAGAATAAATGCGCAAGTAGGCGATGTCTGTTCCAAACCAAGCTTTGCTGCGAAGGATTCAACTAGATCTTTTGTCTTGAAACTATAACAAGCAATCTAGTAATAATGGCTCGGCTACGAGCTTAGGTTAGAGGTCGAAAGCGGGGACAGACGCACAGAGCCAGGTAAAGTGAATAAGCAGCACCCACCCTGCCAGCTGCATTTGCATATTCTGCTCAATTGTTTAACCCTTTCTTTAGCTCACAATCTCATTCCATTTTGTGCTGTTTCACCACCATTGCAAAGGTCCCGAAAACGAGAGTTTCTTTCTACTTCGCTAGTCCAAAAGCGCTCTAAATAACGGGGTTTCAAACTAGCTTGGTGGGTGAACTGGTGCCTTATGCACAATGTGAACACCAATGACATTCGCCTTGTGCTCGTCTGCCGGTCGCAGATCCTTACTTTTCACCGAGTATGTTCCGTTTATTCGCTCCGCATTTGGGGACCGTTCCCCCACAAAAATAAGGCGCTGAAAGTGGTTGTGATGTTCCTCGACGTCATTTCGCGGCGGGCGCGGCATTCAATCTATGTGCCGCATCCGCTATATTACCCAGCCCCATATCAACCTGGAACAATGGCATTTCAACC
The DNA here is from genome assembly GCA_003313425.1 of Pseudopyrenochaeta lycopersici. Lineage (NCBI taxonomy): Eukaryota > Fungi > Ascomycota > Dothideomycetes > Pleosporales > Pseudopyrenochaetaceae > Pseudopyrenochaeta > Pseudopyrenochaeta lycopersici. Next base: position 410,234 of record NHZP01000016.1, on the reverse strand, counting down.
CAGGATGTGGCCTCATTCTCATCTATTCGACCCGGTAACAGGAACTCGCTTGGGTAGCTCGGAACGATCGTTGCTAGGTGTAACATCGGAAACGTTCACGACAAAGGAGATGGGTGTCAAAAGAAGAGATATGGAGAATTACAAGCAAAGTCTTGACACAATTAGGACAGAAAGAGGTAGCTTTGTACGTTAATGGCTAAATGCAGCTGAGGCCCAAGAGCACCAACGTCTGACCCACCCTTCCACTGCAGCTAGCGAAGTACCATTTTCGTAGTGGTTGTGAGGTGCCAACCACATTTGTAGATTGAACCAAGGCGACTCAAGATCTAGGCGGGACTAGTTGGCCTCACCACTGCGTTCAACCAAGAACAGTTCAAGACCAGTCCAAGACATACGACCAAGGATGACCCACCAGTCCTAATCTACCAGGTCGACGAGGTACACGAGATGACAGCAAATCTTCTCGGCGCGCGGAGTACCTCTCCTGGTCTCCGCTAGAGGTGGCTTCCCCATCAATGCCCTTCATCAAATGTGGAGAATAGGAGGGTCAGATGTGGCGGTTTCGATGCAGGTTTCCAGAAGATCTAAGGGCGCAGGTACCATCTCACGCCTGGTCAAATGACCGAGCATCGGTCTAGGGAGTTCTTGAGCCCCATCAACCAACGGCTTCACGGATGGTCACACCGGCTTAAGCAATTTGAATATTGATGAAGGGCTCTTGATCAAACATCTCTATCGTCGTCCATCACTGCCGATCTTCAGCCTACAAATATGGCTTCAAGCCTGCCTGGTGTTTCCTCCTCACGCCTTCACTCATTCCTTCTGCACGCCTGCTTGAGCCTCTTTTCAAGATGCTGTCCAACATTCTCCTGACCGCTGCGCTTGCAGCTGGCCTTACCAATGCTCTGCCTCAACAAGCAAGTCCCGCCACCACCGCTGCTCCCGCAGCTACTGGCAATCCCTTTGCTGGCAAGAACTTCTATGCCAACCCTTACTACTCATCTGAGGTCCACACCTTGGCCATGCCTTCTCTCCCCGCATCGCTCAAGCCTGCCGCCACAGCAGTAGCCAAGGTCGGCTCTTTCGTATGGATGGACACCCGCGCCAAGGTTCCGACACTGGAGACATACCTTGCGGACATCAAGACCAAGAACGCCGCCGGCGCAAACCTAATGGGCACATTCGTCGTGTACAATCTGCCCGACCGTGACTGCGCAGCTCTGGCGTCCAACGGCGAGCTCTTGATTGACCAAGACGGAGTCAACAAGTACAAAGTCGAGTACATCGACAAGATTGCTGCCATCATCAAGAGGTACCCAGATATCAAGATCAACCTCGCCATCGAGCCCGACTCGCTCGCCAACTTGATCACAAACATGGGTGTGCCGAAGTGCTCGCGCGCCGCTCCCTACTACAAGGATCTGACCGTGTACGCCCTCAAGGCGCTCAACTTCCCCAACGTTGACATGTACCTTGATGGCGGACACGCCGGATGGCTCGGCTGGGATGCCAACATCGGCCCGTCCGCAAAGCTCTACGCTGAGGTCTACAAGGCGGCTGGCTCTCCCCGTGGAGTCCGTGGTATCGTCACCAACGTGTCCAACTACAACGCCTTCCGCATCGGCACGTGCTCGGCCATCACCCAGGGTAGCAAGACGTGCGACGAGGAGCGCTTCATCAACGCTTTTGCCCCACTGCTCCAAGCTGAAGGCTTCCCCGCGCGCTTCATTGTTGATGTCGGCCGCTCTGGTAAGCAGCCCACCGGCCAACAGGCATGGGGAGACTGGTGCAATGTCCAAGGCACCGGTTTCGGTCCCCGCCCTACTACTAACACTGGCCATTCGCTTGTTGATGCTTTCGTCTGGGTCAAGCCCGGTGGCGAGGTACGTAATTCGCGCCCGACTTCCTTTACTCCGTTTGAGACAACACATGCTAATATACTCCCTTTCAGTCTGATGGTACTTCTGACCAGTCTGCTACTCGCTACGATGGTGCTTGCGGCCGCGCGAGCGCATTCAAGCCTGCTCCTGAGGCCGGAACTTGGTTCCAGGCTTACTTTGAGATGTTGCTGAGGAACGCCAACCCTCCTCTCGCCTAGAGTGTGAAATAAGAGAGGAAGAAGATAACTTATGACTTACTTAACGCTGTGCGAAGGGGCCGAATGAGTAACTAGCAAAGGAAACTTAGACAGGCATAGATAAAGACCAATTTAAGATCTTGACATACTTCCTCGTCCTTTTCTGAGCTTAGAGGATTTGAGTGCAGGTTTGAGCACTGTTTTTTTTTGCTCATGGCTCAGCCATCTATGAACATACAGACCCCAACAAGGACCCGTTGCATTGAGTAATACCCCATTATGTAAACGTATCGATATGCATTTGGATTATTAAGCTCAAATTTGGTGACGTTTTTAAAGATACACATATCTAATCCACGAGCTTTGAACCAGAAAGAAGGAATAGAGAAGCCGTCTCATGATACAACGCCAGGTTAATGCTATGCTATGATGCCAATATATCCTCTTATCCACCCTATCCAACATGGAGGGAATGCTCAAAACGCCATGGATAGTTTTTCAGACACATAGTAGCGCCGAAACGATAAGCGCAGCTAACGCCGAGGCCCATATTCTTGCCTGAAAAGTCCCCACAGCGGCTCCCTTTACGTTCAGCTTCACGACCGCGCCAGGGAAGTTGCACGTTAAGTTGTCACCGTTCGAGCGTTTACCGTATGTCAATTCCCTGGCAGGGCTGTTCGGACATGCGAAGCCTAATTGAGCAGGACAGCTGCGGACGATATCGAAGCAGAGGTCTTCGCAAGGCTTCATCTCCTTGTACGGTCCAGGTTTGATAATCTCATCAATCATTGGGTTACGTGATTTGCTAAACGAAAAACGATCACGATGCGTCTCGTTGAACTCTTTAGTGATGTTGCCATCGAAGGTGAGGGTGTTATTTGGAAAAGGAACGTTGATGTTGCGTGGTTGGAGCCAATCATCATTTGAAGTCCAGTCCTCACATCGCGGGATCAGCACCAAGCACAACCAGTCCTTGTAGTCGTTTTCACAGTCCTTGCAAGTTTTGGCCAAGGAGTATTGTGCTTCGGGGTGGGTATCGCACGCTACTTGCGCAAGGGACTTGGAGAAGTTTTCGTAGTAAGAGCGGGCTTGGGAGTCGTAAAGGTCCTTGAGACCGTCATCGTTGAACTTGAATGTGGAATTGGAGGGGACGGCGTAAGCAACGGAGTCGCAAAACTCGAGGTCGAAGATGACTTGGCACGAGTCGTCTGTAAGCAGCGTTAGCAACTTGGAACAACATATTCTGAGGAGTGGTGTTTGGACATACCGGCTTTGGTGGTCCAATCGAATTGCTGAAAGACCTTCCCGCCACCTCTCACCCTCCCTACTCCCGGCAGCTGGGAAGTTTCTTGATTCTCCTCTACTACTACAAAGCCATTGTACTTCTTCGCAGTGTCCAGACCTTGGACGTGGAATTGACTCCTCGGAATATGCCCGTCCCCAAACTTGGTGGTAATGTCCGTTGCAATGGTGAAGTTCTTGGTGGTGTTCGCGTTGAATTGCTCCTTGAGCGCGCAATACGAATGCTCCATTCCAGTGATCGAGGTCCACTCACCAGCCGGGAAAGCGTACATCTTGAACGGGTTCTGTTGCCTCCATTTCTCGACGTCCTCACTGGCATTCGAGGTGCCGAGGTCGTATGTGATGAATAAAGCAGACTCGCTGTCTGTGTCGATCATATAGAGGAATGTTTCAGTGCCATTGTAGTTGTGATAGAGCCCATCGGTGCTCGCTGCCACCTCAAAGCGCCAGCTCCCGGTCCAGTCTTTGTCGAGATTGGGCGCCGAAATGCCAATGTATACATCGGAGTCGGTCTGTAGTTCGAAACTAGCGTAGCCGTTCTCAAACAGTATCAGTTCCGTGGCAAGGTTCTCGGTGGAATCCGGACCTGGCTTCTGGTTCAACGTCGACGTGGATATGTACATGACGAGTTGCGGATGGCTCTTAGGAGCTGTCGTTCCATTGCCAGTAGGCATTGGTTGACGGCACGTGTTGGCCGATATCGAAATCTGACGCCCTGATTGGCGTTTCCTCATTTCATTGGTCGTGTCTTCATTATTGGTGTTGCCGTGTCCGTCAGCCTCTGACTTTTCTCCATACTCGTCTGACAGGACGTCCGCTCCTCGTGCTTCCAGCGCTTCTCGAGGAATATCATTTGTCCGCCTAACGCTCGATCGGTTCCTTTCCAATACAAAGTGTGCGATGCCCCCAGGGTTGATTTCTATCACCTCGGCCTTACTATCTGCCAACTTGTTCACAACCTCTGTCTGCCGTCCGATAAGACTCCGATCGAGGTACGTAAAGTCAGGTGTGTAGCCTTCGTTTCCCAAGTTGTCTAATTCCCCATCCTCGCTTTGCGATAGCTGTCCGGTTGTGGGCCCATAGAGCACAGGCTGGCTGAGAGGGACACCATCTAGAATGGCAGGAAGCTCGGCGGCGTATGCGAAGGAACGAGACGTGGAGTGTGTCCATAGCGCAAGGCATAGGCAGGTAGCGAGAGCGTATGCAAGCAGTCGTGACCGCAGCAATATGAGGTTCTGGGGTAGCATTGCCCTCTCCGCTGCCCTATCGATAGGTCTGAGGATGCATAGGGTTTGGCGGGGCGCGGGCGCAAAAGGTGCGCTTGCGATATCACGAGCGTCCGGCGATCGCGATTATATCATGTGAATACTGTTTTTGGAGGGACAAGAGGGAGCGAAGGGTATTATCAGGTTCGGGGAATAGCTAGTGGTGGCGCCTGGGCTATCATCTGTGGTTCAGGGTCGCAAGCTGAAAGATCATCAGCCCGCCCTGCCAAGAACGGTGGCTTCCCGTGTGGAACCTTTAGCCGATCTGTCAACGCCATTAGCTTACGCGCAACTCTCCTGGGAAACATGCATCAACGGGCAACATCAAAGTGGCCATTATCACAATCAATAGAGCAACTATAAGAAGACGATAGAATATAAACAATGCGCTCGCTTTTTCTTTGCTATTGGAGCGCGGAACGCTTTCACTGCAAGGCGAACCTATACACTAAGGTTGCAGCTATTCAGCCATCATTTCCCTATCAATAACATGCTTTGTACTGTCTTATGGTGCCAAATTATTGCTTCTTTGCGACTACCATCGCGCCCCAACGAGATCTAGGCCTTGCGATACTTTGAACCCGATTCACAGCTCCGAGGCATCGCTCGTATCTCTGCAGTGCGATACCTATGGCATAGCACTGCCTCGGGGAGCGAGGCTTGCATTGAGAATTGGATATCGGATATACGCTGTAAAATTTCGTCGACGTGTTTCGCTCTTCGACAAATGTAGTCTGGCCCATTATTGAGTCAAGTTGTATTGGTAGTTTGCATAGTGTTGAGAGGGGTCGATAATAATCGAATCATCCAGGTTTGTGAACGCCAAAATCTCCGAATTTATATCCAGAGCGCCCGAATCGTCGAATGTCAAGTCAAGACTCTGTTGCGTCTGTAGTGGTGTCATGAAATTGCTACGATGTACGTTAGCGTCTAGCTTACTCCCACAGCAAGGCAAAACTTACGGATCCCAGTTCCCCCAAAGCTGTGCAATCATCTCGTCGTCCAAATGTACTGGTGCGTTGCCATTTTCATTCACTACGTGAGGTTCTTCCGGAATCCCTAAATCAGCCAAGCGACCAGGCGTCTCCTCTGCGACCATTTTTGTGAAGCCGATTTGCTCCATACCTTTGATGAGGGTCATGAGTGTTTCGATATGGGTGCTGTACTGGGTTGTTCTTGTGTGCGCATAAGCCAGGATGAAGATCATGATCAAACGGAGTATGCAAGTGCTATCATAAGCCGTAAGACTCGATAGCGTGCCGTCAACAGCCATCTGTTGCAATATTGCAATGCTTTTTTGCGCTGCATCAATACATGTTTTCCCCATACGCTCGAACCAGATCTTCTTGCTCGAGGCGAGCGCCCCGTATTTGATGACAAGATAGAGGAGAAATGGTCTGGTGAGGAGGATGGTGGTGCCCCAATATTGCAGGTGCAAGACCGCGACTGCGCGTTTGTGTGTTGGCGGTGCAGGAACCTCGGATTTCAGATGAGGCGGCATTTGCCGGTACCACTTTTGGAGTAAGAGCAACGAGTTTGATACGGTTGAGAAAGATATTGAGTTCGCTGATCGCTCTGTGTAGATGGCCTGGATGATTTCTCGCTTTAGACGGCATAGTGACACTGCTGTGGTGAGCCATGCGAGCGGCGTGTGCAATCCTGGATACAGAATCTAGTAGCTGTAAGTATGCGATATCAATGAAGTTGTCCCTTGACCCATACCTGCTCAGACGACATTGGCGTTGTAACCTTCGTATATCGCTCATCTATTACATTCGGACTACCACCTTTGGACGATATTTCATGATCAAGCATGAATAATGTCCACCATATTCGGCGATTCTGCTCGCGCTCCATGTTTGTACCTGATTCTGGCAGCTGGTCGCGGTGCAGGCCAAGTGTGAATGCCATTTGAACGCTAGCACCCATATAGAGATAGGCGCTTACTCTTGAGCACATGTTCTCCATTGCGATACTCTGAATAGAGGTTAGCTGCATATGCCCCCAAATACGGGCACATGTCACTCACCATGATCGCAAGTGCGCGTATACTGTCAATATCTGCTTCATCGTACACAGTGGGTATCAGTTGCTTGGCAAGTGCGATGTAATCCTCGGATGTCTTCTGGTCCAACGCAGCTGGCCAGTCTGGGGGCGGAGAATTGCCGTTTGTTCCTGCATAATTCGCAGCTCCCATGGCGAACATTGCATACAGTGAGCACATCCATGAGCTCGACGCATGCAGTGCCGATTCTAAGTAAGTTTCATTCACTCGGCGCAGCAGGCTCTCAACCGGGTAAAGCCAGTACGTGCCATGCACATCCTCGAGGAACCTCGAGATGTAGATATCACACAACTCCCGGGCGGGGAGATAGTAAGCTTCCTCTTCGCCAGAATCCGTTGAAGGAGACGCGGCTGGTAAGGTAGGTGGGTATGCTCCAACTCGTGGATGAGGAATAATGGATGGGTTCTTGCGCTGGTTTCCCAAGGTCACAACGGCAGCATTGAACGGAATTTCACTATGAGCGCCAACGTATCGGAATTTTCCCCTCGAGTCCTTCATCATACAGCCAAGAGGCTCATGTAGCTCGCCTACGTCTTGCTCCTCACCATCCCCAACGCTCTCTCCGTCCTCTGGGGATGCTAGATCAGCAGTGAAGAAACCTTCTGTTTGCTGTACGGCCGGGGCTGTAAAGGTGCCATCCTTGATGGCTTTCGCAATAGTGCGCAGGGATTGCAGGTTCAATTCATGGCCTGGAAAGAAGCTTTCCAGAATACGCATCGAACATTGATATTCCTCCTCAGTCACATGGTAATAGGGCCGTTTCCGTCGAGGTGTGGCTATAGTACACGTGGCACCCGTGCGTGCACAGTATCGACAAGGCCCTGGGACTAAGCTACGTCAGCCATCGTGGAGTAACGAGATGACAGCCTGTCGGGTGTTTTCAACACATACTGGGATCAATACACTGCGACGTGTGTTAGTGCCTTGGCATCAGATAACGCCTAGAAGCGCGTACCTTGGTCTTCCGGCTGCGACATCGATCGCAGCTACTGTGGACGCGGTGTCCATTCGGTGCGCGGAGAGATGTCGCCGTCGCTGGTCGAGGCGGCGCAGTGGAGAACTCGGCCATAACGTTCCGACGGCTGCCCCAATCAAACGGCACAGGCTAGCGATAACAGGCTGCACGAGATCTCATTCGGCAAACTTTGCAGCAGGTTCATGAAGGAGGTAAGGAGCATCGCACTCCGTCAGATCGAGTTGGAGAGGGTGCCCAAGCCCACACTCTAGCGGGGGATCTACTGGGGGTTTCTCCAAGTGGGCCGCAAAGGCAACCTTGCAGCTAGAGCCGTCGGTTAATCAAATCTATCGCCAACACGGAATAGCGTCCCAAAAAAGTAACAAATAACGTCTGGACACCCAAATCATGTTTTTTGTATTCAAGAAAGCTTAATCAACACTGTCTTTGTCTCTAGGAAGTTGTCCAACGAATACAAGGGCTCGCCTTCGCGCCCGGATCCGGACGACTTGTATCCACCAAAGGGCATGTCAGCGCCAGTCACCGGAGATGTGCAGTTAACTCCGACCGTGCCAGCCTCGAGACCTTTGGCGAAGCGTATCGCGCGATCGATGTTCTTGGTGTATACTGCCGCATAAAGGCCGAATCTAGAGCGTACGTGTAATGTCAGCACTTGCCTCCACATGTCAATTTCCAGCCCGTGCCCTTTGACTTACTCCGTGTTGTTTGCTTTCGCCAGGACTTCGTCTTCTGTCTTGAACACGTTGATGTTGACAACAGGACCGAAAATCTCTTCCTTCATAATCTTCGCGTCTTCTGGCGTATTCTTGAAAATCGTGGGTTGGATATAGTAACCCTCGCGATCCGACGGAGCAGCGCCGCCAATGAGCAGCTCCCCACCGGCCTGTTTACCCGACTCCAAGTACCGCAGCACTGTCTGGTGCTGGACCCCGTCTGCCTGTGGACCATGATTGGTACCCTTCTCAAGTGGATCACCAATTGTCACCTCTTTTTCAAAATTCTGCTTGAACAGCTCAATGTACTTGTCAGCGATCGTATCTTGGACGTAGATGCGCGAGTTGGCCATGCACACTTGGCCGCTGTTCCACTGAATGCTGTACGCAGTCTGCTTCACCGCTTCTTCAATTTCTGCATCCTCAAAAATGACTGCAGGTGATTTACCACCAAGCTCGAGGAATACTTGCTTGAGATTAGACTTTGCAGCGGCTGCTTGGATAAGACGTCCAGTGGGGCCGGATCCCGTGAAAGATAGGGCCCGAACATCCATATGATGGCTTAGTATTGATCCACTAACTTTTCCAAAGCCGGTGATGATGTTTATAACACCTGGAGGGAAGCCAGCTTGCTGGACCAAGGTGGCGATTTTGGCAGACTAGAAATTGAGTTAGCCTCCAGGCAAGCGCATGAGGACACACAACACACTGTTAGAGGTGCTTTCTCAGAGCTTTTCAAAACTACTGTGTTACCAACGATCAACGCTGGTGCCAGCTTGCTTGCTAGAAACAGCAGTGGCACATTCCAAGGAATAATCGCAGCTACAACGCCGTAAGGCTGGCGCAGTGTCATATTCAGATAGCCTGGCGTTTGCACACTGGTATTACCTTGTACTGTGTATCCAGCTTCGGCGTAGTGATCCCACTTCGCGGCACATGCGTAAGCATCGAAGAAGGTACCGAGCGGCTTGCCCATTGATGCTGCTTCAAGGGCACCAAGTTCGTCATTGCTCTCTCGGATGAGGTTTGCTAGCTTTTTGAAGTACTTTCCTCTAGCTTCTGGAGCCAATGCTGACCACCCTGGAAAGGCAGCTTTCGCTGCAGCGACCGCATTGTCTGTATCCTGCTCTGAAGCCTCGTGCACTACCGCAATGATCAGTCCCATTCGCTTCTCAAATATGGGCCACGAATACCTTTGGCAACATGCTTCAATGTAGCCGGGTTGATGATGTCGAAAGTATTTCCATTGGAAGATTCAACGAACTAATACGTTAGTGCGAACCACAACAGTCAGGCTTGGAAAGCGTACTTCTCCGTTGATGAAGAGACGCGTCTCTATTGTCTCTGGAATGCCCATCTTTCGAGTATATGAGTGGTCGATTTCCTGTGACGCTAGATTTCTGATCGAATTGTCTTCAACCTTCAATTCAGATCCAAGCCTAGATATACCTGTCCAGAGGTCGGGATGTTTTACTGGCGAATTACCGACTTCTTCGTTAACTCAAATAGAAAGACCGAGCGGAGGAGGTCGGGGAAAGCCAGAGAAATTCCTGAGTAAACAGTGTGTTCCGATCATGAGTCCGGGTTCCGGGGGGCGTCAGGAATTCGGCCATACTGTGATGCCAGAGACCCCACCATAGTGGGCCCGAAAGAGCTCCACAGCGACGCAAGCGAACATGCGTCGGCGAGATCCATCCGCGGCAGCAAACAATACTGCCGGCTCTATGGACGACCTTATTCGCAGGGGAAAGAGGGGAGTTCCACTTTTGGCGATGGCATCTTCAAGCTCACGCGGTAGCTCCCTCATGCTGGGTCTTATGGTCCCAAAAGGTCGCTGAACGCGTGGATTAAAGAAGTAACCACCGCCTGAGGAGAGACAGACCTAAATTATCAGTCTCAAAATTAAACTCTCATCATGGCCAGCGAGATTGATCAACTGAAGCAATTAGTCGAGAATTTGTCGAGGGAAGTGACGCGATTGAGAGGTAGGTGCTTGCCCAGCTCGCCCCACCTTCATCCAGCACAGCCAGTTGTTTAGTGTGGTTAATGTCACGCTAACGATTGACAACAGACCAAGAGGACATCCGTAAACTTCAATACACGTATGGCTATTACCTCGATAAGTGTTTATATAAAGAGGTAAATAAGTCCATAGCGGAATAGAGTGCACTTGCTAACGACATCAGGTCGCAGAGCTCTACTCAGATCATCCAGACACTTGCGTTGAGTTTCTTGGTGGTCGCTATAATGGCAAAGAGGGTGTCAAGCGTTTATACATAGGGCGCTTCGCGAAAGCCTTCGTAAGCGGCCGCAACGGTCCTGTGCACGGCTTTCTCCTCGACCACCCTCAAATGCAAGGCATCGTTGATGTAAATACCGAAGGCACACGTGCCAAAGGCCGCTTCCGAAGCATGATGTCTGCAGGCACACACGAGAGCATCAAGGACACGCATCCTCGTGGCCTGGTACAGTGGTGGGAAGGCGGCATCTATGAAAACGAGTACATTAAAGAGAATGGCGTTTGGAAGATATTTAGGTTGAAGTACTTCCCTTTCTGGCATGCAACGTTCGACAAAGGCTGGTCGCATACCAAGCCTAACTATGTACCATTCCTCTCAAAAGCGTACCCAGAGGACCCCAACGGACCAGACGAGTTGTGTGAGCGACCGATGATGTGGCCAGACACACGAGTTGTACCATTCCATTATACGCATCCTGTCACAGGCGAGCAGGTGGCCGATGACGATTTGAGAGCCCCAGAATTTGGCAAAGACGTGTCCACCAGCACTCCTCCGTTAGTCTTGAGTAAAGCAAAGTCGGAGACAGCCAATGGCGTAGCATAGATCAGCATCAATAATCACCATAACAAATGAGTATATTTTATGTGGAACTTCAGAAAGTCCCACATATTTCATTGCATTCCTCCATTCGCTCTGCAAAAGAATCTACCATTACTCGTGGAAGTGGGATTATAACGAAAAATCTTCAATGGTATTGTAAGATAGTGTGTTCACGATTTGTTCACGATTTGTTCATGTGCTATGAGAACGAAGAGACTTTATTGGTGAACTAAACCGAGGGCCTCTCATGTCTAATATTATTCCTCAATAGGCAGCTTGAACAACCTGATTGCATTCTTCCGTGCCACAGCCTCTTTCTGATCATCCGGCAAATCCACCGATTTCCACCAGTTCTGTGCTTCCTCCACAGTCTCGTAAGGTGTATCTACGTTCATCAGCTAATGTATTTGTTCTTTTGAGGATTACTCACCGATTGCGTAGAGACATCGATCTAATCCAAGCTCCTCAATACAGTATTTCAGACCTCGCGTGTTGAAGTTACCAGAGGTACTAATAGAGACGTTATGTTTCCAATAGTATGAATAATCGTGCTTCATAGGCCGCGAGCCGCGCTTGAAAGGGTGATTGATCCAATGACTAGCCCTCCAAAGATTGAAAGGAATGCTGCTCGATTGATAAGTATCGCTATCCGCAGCAGATTCTGTTCAATATCGCTTACCCTTCTCCCAGATGTCCGGCAACAATCTGAACTTTGGGAAAGCGGTCAAATATTCCTGATGAACATATCGCATACAAGTGCCAGCTCAGGTCCAGGTGAAATTGAACACCCGCACCGAGCAGATGCTTTCGATCACCATACTTTGTCCCAGTCTGCAGATCCTGCGGGATAGCATAACGTGGATGAAAGTAGATCGGAACATCAAGCTGCTGTACCGTCTCCCAGAAGTAATCGTATTCCGGGGTATCGAAGTAAACCTTCTCTTCTCCTTCAGCGCCTCTAGTTTGGAAATCGTTCACCAATCCACCAAGCATTCCCAACTCTTTGACTGTTCTCCTGAGCTCAGTTGCGGCATCTCTCGCGTTATGCATCGATAGCGCAGCAAAGGCACCAAATCTTTTCGGATTTTTCTTCACTTCTCCAGCCAAATAGTCGTTAGCAACTCTCGCTATGTTCTTTGCCTTTTCTGGATCCGCTTCGCCTTGAGCTCCTGGAGAAGTTAAAGACAAAAGCATATACTCCACCCCATGCTCATCCATGCTCTTCAAACGCTCATCATGGATGTCGAGAAGACGCTGCTCGTGCGCTGAAAGTCCAGATGCCGAATCACTACCTGGTCGCATCAAACTCTGGAACTTTGCGAATGTATGTGCTTCGACTCCTGCTGGATCTATAATTGCTTCTTCAATTGCTATTGTACCTTTCATGGCGTCTGTTTGAAACGAATATTCAAGTGAAGAAATCAAACTTAGGTTTGTATGAGGCTGCCTCTGATATGCATTCGCTACTTGAAGACTAATCTCAAGTCTTTGCTACGGCATCAGCATTAGACACAGGAGAATTGCTCCTCTGCTGTCTTCATTATTCCCCGCCATGAGCATTCGGCAATAGCCAACATACCAGGCTAAATGTGGATCATGTACAAGAGGTTCGGTAACGAGAATAATACGTCTCGGCTCTATAGTGCCGCTGTATTACCATGCAGCTATACCGGTAGCACTCGGAAGCATTGAACCGAATCCAAGGCACCCTTGCACCACCTCACCCACAATCTACACGGCAGATACTTCTTCCCCACATTTGTCTTGTGTAAATCCCGAGCACGGCAGTATATCTCATCACATCGAGTTATTTCCACGCAAATTGATGAAATCAATGTTTGATGGTTGGACGGGTTTCCTTTAGGATTCTGTCAGTTCGGCAGGGCCAACGTCCACAATGGCACACATTTTCTCGCTCGCAACAGCAACGCCAGCAGCATACCATGAAGGTGAACTTTCTGGTGACCAAGTCAAATTTCCAGATAGTGGTTTCTTTCAAGGCTTCAACAAGCCGTCACGACTTGAAGCCGATATCTATGAGCTCGAGACCACTGGAACCGTAAGATACTTTATGATTTCAACGGCCCTCTGCTCAAACAATCTAGATACCAAAAGATATAAATGGCACTTTCTATCGCATACAGCCAGATCACCGCTTTCCGCCATTGTTTGAAGAAGACATCCACTTTAATGGTGATGGTTCGGTCTCAGCATTCAGGTTCGAAAACGGCCATGTCGACTTTCGGCAAAGATATGTGCATACAGACCGTTTCAAAGCTGAAACTAAAGCCCGAAAGGCTTTACTAGGGAAGTATAGAAATCCATATACCGACAACGAGATGGTAAAGGGCATCGTTCGCACGGCCTCAAACACAAATATCATCTTTTGGCGAGGTGTTCTTCTCGCGATGAAAGAAGATGGGCCACCCTTTGCTATGAACCCAGAGGACTTGGAAACAATTGGTAGATATGACTTCGATGGTCAAGTGCAGTCGCCAACATTCACCGCTCATCCAAAATTTGACCCAGACACGGGCGAGATGGTATGCTATGGGTACGAAGCGGGGGGTGATGGTTACGACGCAAGCTGCGATATTGTTGTGTACACGATTGATAAAGAGGGCAAGAAAACGGAAGAGTGTTGGTATAAAGCGCCGTTTTGTGGCATGATACACGATTGCGCTATAACGAAAAACTATCTCATCTTACCGCTGACTCCTATCAAGGCGAACGCAGAGCGACTGAAGAAAGGTGGTAATCATTTCGCATGGGATCCAGATGAGGACCAGTGGTATGGCATCGTACCTCGTCGGAACGGAAAGCCTGAAGATATTGTCTGGCTTCGCGCTGATAATGGTACATTTTCCAATCTCTCGGTCAAGACATTTGAGCAAAGACTGACATGTGAAGGCTTCCATGGCCACGTGGCTGGGTCCTATGAAGATGAGGATGGTAAAATCGTGGTCGATCTCACAATCGCCTCTGACAACGTGTTCTTCTTCTTCCCACCAGACAACTTAGCTAACACGCCAACTACACTTCTCCAACGCAATAAACTCGTCTCTGATACCTATCGTTGGGTCTTCGACCCTAAATCACCAACTAACACTCGAGTCAAGCCCTTACGAACCTTCGGTATCAACGGCGAGTTCTCGAGGATTGATGACAGAGTCCTGACAAAGAAGTATAATCACTTCTGGCAATGCAATATTGATCCAACAAAACCATATGACTTTGCGAAGTGTGGCCCGCCCGCTGGTGGGCTGTTTAATGTGCTTGGGCATTTTGAATGGGAAAGTGGGAAAAAGGATACGTTCTGGGCAGGTCCGACTTGTACTTTTCAAGAACCTATATTTGTTCCCAAAGACTCTCCATCATCCAATATTACGGAGGGCGAAGGGTATATTATAGCCCTCCTTAATCACCTCGACGTCCTCCGCAACGACATCCTCATCTTTGACGCACAAAATTTGGCACAAGGACCACTTGCTGTGGTGCATTTACCAGTGAAATTGCGGCTAGGTTTGCATGGGAATTTTGTGGAGCAGAAGGAGATCGAAGAATGGAAGGAGAGGAGGAAAGACGGAGGAGTGGTTGGACCGGCAGTGCCGGCAAAGGATCTGTTGCCTTGGCAGAGAAAGATGAAACAAGAAAGGGGACTAGGAGAGTTGGTCGAATGTGAAGGATATAATAGTGTGAACGGGGTCAATAGTCTTTGAAGCTGTGGATAGTTTTTAGTCCATATACTCTGTGCTACAGCTTTTTGCTCCTGATTGGTAAAGTCCAAACCCCGCGGTTCAGCACTTTACGGAACGCTTTCGACTTATTGCAACTTGCTCATAGCCTCACCCTCTAAAAGCTTCTAGTTCAGGCAGTATCTAAGGTATTGCATATTGATTGAGCATAAGAAGACTTGTACCGTATGGCCTGTGGCCGCTGTCGCCTTGAGTTCTGGTTCGCAAGCTTGCAGCCTTGCGCTCGGAAAAGCTCCTACGAGGAAGCAAGATTGCCCTTTGTGCAGAGGTCTAGTTTTTGGCAATGATGAGGAAGCTTTCAAGCGTAATAACCATGGGCTGTACCATACCTCAGAATACGACCGCAATGACATCGATCGGTTCGGCCGATATGAGCGAAACTACGCACATATAGGATAGTCGTGATACGGGAGCAAACCAACATATGTCTATGGGTGTCTTCATAGGGCTTTAAGACGGCGACATAATACCGCTGGCTGAGGTTATACTAACTAATTAGAATAACGAGCAGCCAACCGAGTAGAGGGCGAAAACACACAGGAAGACAATGCGGTTGATATGGAGCTTCTAACGGGGGGAGTAAAATGGCACTGAACCACGTCTTGAATAAAGAAAAAAGAATGGAGTGCAGCACCAGGAGCTCATTGTATGCAGCTGAGACCCATACAAATACGAACACGAATTTAGGGAGTATAACACCGCAAGTACGCCGAGATTCTTAGTACGCAACCGACCGTCCTGAGCGTGCCACAGCGGTTGAAGATCAGGGCGATCTGAAAAAGTGATCGCCGCTTAAGGGCTGGCCTGTTTGGTCGTAACGGTTCTGGGGGTGACTTTATATGTACTTTGAACGCCATCTTAATCATCCCTCTGACCATGCTTTTCAGTTCTGACACTGCAATCGTTGCGTCCCAACATTTGCCTTCCACCCTACCATATCAGTTACTTACTATCATTTTCTTCACAGTACGTCCCAGCAATTAGAGCGTCAGCACTCATTCTGGTGTATCAGGTACGGCGTGTTGTCATGCCGTTAAGCATGTTGAGTGTGCGGTTTCTATATGATTTGCCCCCTTTACTATTGAGGTGCCTGCGAAATTGCCATTTACCGGTAGTGCTGATGTGACTTGGAGTATTGTAGCAAATAGCTTTGCTCATGACATCGTCATGGGGGCTGAGAAGGACGGCTTACCGTTCAGAGCTGAGCGCCGCCGAGAGTCCACAGGCGCTGGATGATGAAATCGAGCTAGAGCATGGCAATTTGAGGCTTATGAAGAGAAATTGTTTGAGTATAGCCCTTGTCCTCTGATTTTGGTATCGGCAACGTGCACGCTCAGTTCGAATGGGATATCGAAAGCACTATTGGATTATGGCAGAAGATGGCAGTGGTCTCCAAGCTCTCCAAGGTCCCTAAGTCTAAACGGCATTGCCTCTAGATAAAAACCGTTCGTACCAATATTCTAGAAGGAGATTAAAGGAATCTCAGCAGACGTTTGCTTGCTAACCTTCTTTGGGCAGCCTTCATCCTGTCAAAGGCTGTTGGGCGGTATTCGATATGAAGCCAAGTGTTGGGAGCATATAACGCCACTTAGCTTGAAGTGTCTTTTCCACAATACTAATCACGGCAATGAGTGAGGATCGCTGTTATATTTCCGACTCTACTTAGCTCCAAAGTTACAAATTGAACTAATGTCTTCGTCAGTCTTGGCCGTGCGGCCTACACAAACCTCCGAGCCACGAGATTTTGTTTGTGCACGGAAATAGTGTCAGGGAGGAAACTTCAAAATGATGCTCTTCGGTGCAGAAATTAGCAGCTGGTGAATAGTCTGACATATTCACGTATGTAAATTGATATTCTGGAGCGACATTCAATGTTGTTGTCATAGCGAAAATGTCATGCTTTGCATCTCCACGGAATGAGCAGACTTAAAGGCTGTCAGAAATGGTGCGAGGAATTGGGCTAAACGCTACAAATTACGTTGCTAAATATATTCTGATTTTTTTTTCTTTGGGTTTAGAAGAATGTTGTAGCGAGAATTGCTTGGGAAATAAAAATTGGTAGTATGTAAAGCCATGAGCAGGGCAGTTAATTACCTATTGTATCAGTGTCGAGACAAATGCAGTCGGTGGAGATGGTAAATGCGGCTGAAAATTTGCATGGCGATTGAAACTGATATCCTCGTCAGGACAATGCGTGACAGTCCATTATTCCCCTACAACGGCGGGGATCGGCCTCTCGGCGATATGTTCGGGCTGAGAACTTGGCTTCGTCTCGTGGCAGCAGGGTTGTTGGCGTCAGAATTTCACTTCATGTGCGCCATTACCCGGACGCGGTTGCATACAGCTGGCCAAAGCGTAAACCGATGATCTTCATGTATCTTCACGCTGAAAATAAAGATGTCTGTAGAGGACAGGGTTGGGAGCGGCGCCGAGTGCTTTGAGTGG
Source organism: Pseudopyrenochaeta lycopersici (assembly GCA_003313425.1). NCBI lineage: Eukaryota > Fungi > Ascomycota > Dothideomycetes > Pleosporales > Pseudopyrenochaetaceae > Pseudopyrenochaeta > Pseudopyrenochaeta lycopersici. The sequence continues at coordinate 392,796 of NHZP01000016.1, read as the reverse complement.
AAGTGGTTGATTGAGGCAAAATGACCATCTCAGGATCAAGAAGCAATAAATATGGGCCAACACATACAGAGTCCTATAACAAGGTTTGGTAGCTGGGAGTTGCGGTGGGAATTCACAGGGTGCGACTTTGTTCTCGAGGCACATGCAGATATGCCACCATTGTCTGTCGTATTTTTGACTGAGCTGCCAGAATTAGTATCCAATTGTTGCCGAGAGTGAAGTTGTGTTCAGATAACTAGCAGCCTCGTAGGGCTATCAGGTGCTTGTAATGCCATTATGTCTCACTCGATCTTGGGAGGAGTTCAGGAGTAGTAAGATCTAGTTGGAGCGAATTGAGGTAATAGCTTAGCTAATGAAGCTTGATTTGTTTCAAGGGAATTGAATATCAGCGACTTATCGGGAAGGTTAGGCGGCGGAATCGATTGTAAAGAATTGTCATAAGTGTGGCTTTTCCTGCTGCAGCCATGTTCTGATACGAGCTTTGTGCGGCTGCGGACCATGAACAGGTTCAAGAAGCACTTCCTCGGATAGATTGATCCGAAGAAGACTTTCTGCCCCACATTCGAGAAAGTGGTGATGAAGGTGAGGCGATCGTTGGGTGAACCTAATGTCTGGTCCCTGGGGCACGCCACCGGGATCCGGCTAGTGTGCCGCCCCTGGTCACTATCCTCGCAAAGGGGTTCTTGGTCTAACTCGACGCCTCACACCTCTGCATCAGCAAGCTCTATGGCCTGTCCTATTGGCACCATCTGTATCGGCTTACGCATCGCTGTCATGATGCACTTCCTTTTCTTCGCATTTTGGCGGCTTGGAGGTTGGAAGGCTTGCAAGCGATCCCGAATTCCAGACTCAGGCGAGCTACCCTGAGCCCCGGATGCTCCGCCCCACGCCATTACCACAAGTGCTGATGGTATCTTCGGCTGTTGCTCCGATTAGCCCTTAACCACGCAGGAAATTGGTGTGATCGAAAGTATGATAGAATGTAACTTGCAGCTGGAAGAGAAAGCGACGCTCTCGTTCCTGGTGATCAAATGTCAAGTTTGTCGCTTGTGGTTTCCCTTCCATCGGGAGCAGAAGGCAAGGGTTGGGCAGCTTGTAAGAATGGGTTGAGCGCCACGTCCAGATCGCGATTCATGTCCAAACCACAGATGAGTTGACGAAGTTCAAATTCGCTACCTCTTAGCTCTAGCGCTATACTAGATGCCGCATGCACTGCTGTGTGGGTGTCCACCAAAGGTGCAATTACTCGGTCCCGTCTAGCGTCGCTCATTATCCTCGTTGATTCGTGCGAGCAACCATCTCGACGTGCGCTCTAAATACTCGACTCTACCCACGTTCGAAGGATGCATAGACCTCAAACTTTCTATAACCGTCAATGACAGATGTGCGCCATAGCACCTAGCAATTCCCGCTGGCTCCCCGGCCTAGAACATTGAAAACCTGGCTCAATCCAAGGCCATGTACTCATAATTCAGGTTCCGGAAGCCTAACGCCCCGTATCTATGCTCGGAAAGTTTCGGCTGTGAGTCGGTTTGGTGGTACCAGACTTGCGCCTTCCTTTGTGATCTCTACACCTGTAGTTGGTGACCAACTTCGGAGCACATGCACTGGAGTTGCGTGCGCAATGTCTTGCGTAGGTATGAAGGCACGACACCATGGGTCGTTCGTCACCGCGCTCGCATGAATTCAACCCAGCCAAACAGGTGATCATCCCCGATTAACGAGCCATAGGACCATTTGATGGAAGACCCTTGGCGGAAGACCCTTGGCGGAAGACCCTTGGCGGAAGACCCTTGCCCAACATGGGGGAAGACCCACACAGCGCAATGCAGGTGTGTCTCCCGTCTAGCGCGTGCTCCTTAGACTCATGTCCCCAGTATTTATTCGAGCCAACGCTTGCACGCCAGCGGGCCGCCATCACTCCGTCTGCGATTATAGGCCATTTGAGACCCGACCATTCTGTGCATTGGCAAAATCCATCTCGCTCCATAAACTTTCCTCTGTCCCCAAATCCCGACTTTGTGGCTTCCTGGTTAGGCGCCCCACCTTCTCGTTCCCTTCTGTTGACTTGCTTAAAGTTTCGGGTAGGCTATCAAGAAAACACACGTCCTGGTTCAGGCGGCACCAAAGCGCCTCTTTGGGCAGCCTTATACTCCAGAAACTCTCTGTACCCCCATGGCTTGACGTATGCCTGCGGCTCACACAAACTTATGTACAAGGCCCATCTGCCTGCTTTAATCTATCGGTCATCGTGCCATACAACTACATACGGACATCCGCAATCGGGTCATCTTTCTACACTCTACCATGGACCAAATGACAGATGAGCAGATAGCCATACTGGCCAAGGATGATTTGGGTTCACGAACCAGATCTATCGTAATTGCCTTCACGGTTATTGCATTTATTTCAGTCTTTCTTCGGCTATTTACTCGAATTAGATGTACGTAACGTCCATGAATGTATGGGGATACGCCCTAACTTCGTACCATACTTTAGACCAAGCGGCTGGATGGGAGGATTACACCATCGTAGTGTCACTGGTAAGTTGGAAAACCAAATCAATATCAGTGTGACTACTTACTAAGGTGCTTAGATCATGTCTATTGGCACCACAATTTGCCAGGTGATGGGTACGAACAACTGGATATATTGTTACATGCAAGTTTCTGACATCTGGAAGAAACTTTCACTGGCATGGGAACTCATGCAATATTTGTGCCTTATCCTGAAGGAGTCGAGAAGCTCATGAAGGTATGCTGTTAATTGCGATTAGCTCAAGAGGAAGCTGATAAGATATAGCTCCTGTTCTGGAGTATCATATTCTACAATATGAGCCTTACCTTTACTAAGATTTCCATCCTACTTCAATATGGCCGGATATTTACGGTGCGAGAAATGCGAATACCACTGCACGTTACGATGGCGATTTGTGTGGCCTGGGGGTGTGCCACATTATTCACTTCAATTTTCACCTGCGTGCCTGTGAATGCGTACTGGAAAATTACGGAGCAAGCGAGTGCGAAATGTATCCCCAACAAAGTGTAGGTCAACCTCCTACACTGGCTCCTAATAGGAAAAGTCGGGACTTTTCTTAGGTTTCAAAAGGCAAAGTCCAACCACCAACTCGTTTCTATCATCACCCACAAGGCCAACTCCGCTATAATGCAAAGGGTTGCAACTGCACAAACGAGCCGTGGTTGGTCGATCACACCTAAGACAGTCCCTGAAATCCGATTTCGAATATTCCCTAAATCTGCAAATTATAGTGCTGACCACTATCTAGTCTCTGGTATTTAAATGCCAGTATCAACATCCTGACCGACCTATTGGTGGCTACATTGCCCATCCGAGTGATCTGGGGATTGCAAATCCCGAAAAGGCAGAAGATTGCGCTCCTTTGCATCCTTACTATCGGCTGGTTTGTTTGCATTGTCTCTATTCTTCGACTTCACTCACTTACCCTGGTTGCCGCACATCCCGAAGATACCACATGGCATAGCGCCGCGGGCGCGTACTGGTCTTCAATCGAAATCAATCTCGCCATCGTCTGCGCATCTCTTCCAGCGCTCAAGCCATTGATGGTTAAAATCATTCCTGGTTTCTCATCCCGCCATAATAGCAGGGGCTACGGCTCCAAGGCTCTGAGCGGTAGGTTCAAGAATACAGGGCATGGGATTAGAGGAAACCAAGCCACAGGTGAGGGTGAAGTGGAGCTGGCTGGCAGGTCGCTCAGCAGCAAAGCTTACCCTTCAACATCTGAAGAGAGCGTTTACGGAAAGAACATTTATGTTTCCCATAATTTTGAGCAGCATGTCGAGGAAAATGGGCACACGAGCGACAGTGAGAGCCAAAAAGAGCTCGTTGCTGCCGCTGCACCTCGGTCGGTCTTGGCCAAAAATTAAGGTCTTGTTTCGGCAAATGTACGCGCGTCTGCAAGGAAAATAATTCAAAATTCCATGAGCTTCCCCTTCCTATTCTTCGTTTATTCATTTTTCTTTGCCTACCTGCACGTGTATGGACAAGATTGATTACATTCGTCGGCCATAGGATTCATGCACCTCAACAAGCTGAGATTGTCTTCATTGGTCTAATGCGATGTTGCAACGCATGGGCAATTCATCGTCTCCAAAGTCGGACATGTTTCTTGGTGTGACGCTGTGGAGACAAGTCTCCTTCAAAACGATAATGCATGACCCCACAAGCGGCCCGATGAGCACTTTGCCTGGGTGTGACCCGTTGACCCGCAAGAACCTTCATCCTTGTCGTTTTACCTCGAGGCGATGTGTCGACATTGGTAAGCTCAAGCACGATAATTGGGAGGCTGATTGGAATTAGTGATCTTTCGCTATGGTTTCCCAATTGTACCGGCTATTTCGACTCTATACCTTCCGACGACAAGATATTTCTGTGTTACCCACATGCAGAAGCACGCATATCAGAGCCACCCTGGCAGGTTGAAGGCATCTAGCAGCATCTTGCCGAAATAAAGAGTTCATACGAACTGCTACTAGTTAAGCTGGTCTCGAAATACTCGCCCAACTCATATTGCACGTCCCAATCGGTTGATGATGAGCGCCACGGGCGAGAAAGCCGACCGCGGCAAATATGATAGCATGTAAGGCTATAATTGCAGATAGTGACAGTATCGTACCCCGCTGCTGAGGTCTTGGTGCAGCTATGATTACTTATATTGCAGGGATCACCTTAAAGAGTGCTCTTGACCACGGTTTTTTGACTCGATGACTGCAAAATCATGAGGTTCGTGACCACAATAATTCTGTGTTTGGGTGGGGTAGAAGCTGCTGTCCTTGGAAATACTCTACCGGTGGAACGACAGGTGCTGAACTTGACGGTGGATCTTGGGTATGGCGTTTACGAAGGATATTACAACTCTACTACGGATCTCAAGATCTGGAAGGGGTACGTGGGAACTGCTTTCTTCAATGAACTTCTTGGTCGTCTCCGCTTGTTTGTTGACCCTCTTTGCTTTCCCAGAATACGATATGCAGCACCTCCCACAGGTGTAAATCGCTGGACATCTCCGAAAATACCTATAAATAACCGAACAAAGGTAGATGCTACAGCATTTGGCCCTGCTTGCCCTCAGTCTTTGCCAGCAGGACCCAGCGCTTCATTCAGTCCTGGGAACGAAGACTGCCTGTTCCTGAACGTTTACGCACCAAAAGCAGCGGGTGCAACCAACAAGCTCCCAGTACTTGTGTGGATTCATGGTGGTGGCTATGGCCTAGGTGATGGAACGCAGGATATGAGCGAGTTGATCACAGCGAACAACAATGGCTTTATTGCTGTTGCGATACAGTATCGAGTAGGTTTAGGCTTGGAACGGGAGAGTCCTCACTAACTCCTTCACAGCTTGGAGCTTTCGGTTTCCTGTCCTCAGCAGATGTCGAGGCATCTGGAGTGGTTAATGCGGGAGTCTTAGACATGGCTTTTGCGCTCGAATTCATGAAGAAGAACATCGGCGTATTTGGAGGTGACAAGGCGAAGATTACTATCTCGGGTGAGTCTGCGGGTGGCGGCGCAGTAATGCTACTTGGTATCGCGAAGGATGGTACTCTTGGGACATCGTTGTTCCGAAATGTAAAAGCTCTAGAGGCCGGCTTGGAGATTTTGCTGATCTAGTGCCAGGGCATCGCTGCCTCTCCTTACCTCCCTCCGCAGTACGACTTCAATGCTACAATCCCCACACAGCGCTACCATGAATTTGCCTCACAAGCAGGATGTAATGGAACCGATATTCTCACCTGCTTGAGAAGCAAAGACTCTGTTACGCTACAGCAAGCAAACGCTGCCGTTACGGCTGCGGGCACATATGGCACTTGGGCCTTCCTTCCTGTGACGGACGCTACCTACATTACCAATACGCCAAGTAGAGCTCTGACTGCAAAGAAAGTCAATGGTCTGAACATGCTCGTCGGCAACAACGCCAATGAAGGGCCGTTATTCGTCCCATCGACTTTTACTACCGAGTCCGATCTCGAAGGGTGGCTGAAAATGGAATTCCCTTCTTTCAGTGGCTCAGAGATTACTCAGATACTTGAAACTTACCCTATCGACTCGAGTATAAATAAAACCGTAAAATTCGCTACCAACGGTGTGTCCGGCCCCACTGCGCTCGATGTTTCCCAAGTCGCTACAAGACAACAGCAACGCGCGTACAATATCTATGCGGAGGCAACCTTCGTTTGCCCTTCTTATTGGATCAATGACGCATATAGCTCCCCCAAAAGCTCCTCATATCACTATCAATACAGCATTCCCTTCGCCTCACATGGTGATGACGTCTCAGCCCTCGTTGGGCCTGCGCAGCCCACTCAGCCTCCCACATTTACATCCATTTTCAGGAAAATCTGGGGGGAATTTGTGAAGTATGATACATCTACAGTTGCGAACACGAAATGGGTAGGCGGTCCGGCCGCTCAAATGCTAAATTTGAACATTACTGGTGGAACGCCGTACCAGGCAGTGACTTTCTTTGGAGCAACAGTCACACAGTTCCAGGAGCCTGGGGTGCAGAATAGTTTTGAGCTGGTGAATGCATATAGTTGGGAAGGTGGGCGTGGGAAGAGATGTGAATTTTGGCGTAGCATTGCCGACAAGGTTCCCATGTAGAGAACAAGTTTAGTTCATCATTCCACTGGAAACTTTGGAGATTATTCAACATCAAATGCTGTAAACCCGTTCCGATGTGTTTTACTTGGTACAAGCCATTACTATGGAAGTATTGATATGTTTGTAAGGCATTAAAGCTTTCTAGATTATATCAAGATGTAGACTGGTTGAAACATTTGCTCTACCTCATGTTTCGATCCCTTGCTCGGAGTATCTATTGGCCAGGATGCATCAGCAGGGGTTCCGATAGACTTGGCTGTGCTTGTGACGGTGAATCATGGCCTATATGATACATAGACATGCGAATGTTTCTTATTTTCATTTTTGGGAATAGTAGGCTAAATACATCCATGACAGGGGGAAGCAATTCAAAGGAGTGTTATCTCGCCTCTCTGGCAATGTTGCACACATCAAATAACCATGTACCGAATGGAAAAGCGTTTGAAATTTTCGATACTGCGGTCTCAATAACTACGCATAGACTTGGGCCGATACACGTTAGAGTTTTCCCTACAGATACTGCTATTAGCGCGGCAAGTATATGCTATCATGAATGTTTGTTCTTTAAGACGATTGTGTCTTGAACACAGTTATTGAATACTTCAAAAGACCAGCAGAGCAAAATCAAAAGATATTACAATTACAAAGACTCGGATTTCTCTATCACAATTGATTTACGAAAGTAACTTAGAAATAACGTTGAGACGATAGTGGATAAACATCCTCTTTGCGTCCTGACAATCCCGTCCGGGAAGAATTGGCAAATTTTTAGTGTGCTTGAAATTAATACTCCACGATTTTTCACTTGATTTATATCAATTGATTGCATTTATTGTCAAAGTAGGACTCCATTTTCTACGATCGATTCAGCTATGGAGTCGCGACTACATCGAGTTGTACATCAGTATCGAAGGGCTATCAGTGCAGACCGGAGTCTTGGATCCAGATCAAGAATGTTATGAATATCAACCGCTCGTGTAAAGGAGATTTTCGGTGAGATCACAGTGCACATGATTCATGCAAACCTGGCTTCAACGCCAAAATATGAATGTGTATCCTACACATGGGGCGCTTTACCCGCCGACCCTGCCCTCGTCATCGATGGCGCGGTACTACCAGTATCAACAATTGTTCGAGATGGAATCAAATGATTGGCATCCCTGTGGGTACCGCGGCTCATCTGAATCGACCCAGTGTGCATTGATCAGAGGAACATTGAGGAAAGGGACGTCAGGTGCCGTTAATGAGGGAGATATTTCACCGGGCTGAATCTGTTTTGGCTTGGTTGGGAACCCCCAGTCCCATCTTGGCGTTGAAGAATGGCCTGGATGTCGTTCATATCAGCGACAACCTGATTTGCTTGACTTTTGTACTAACGCGTTGGACCTAAACGACTCTATGTGGAGAGATGCTTTAAGACTTGATCCAAAGTATCGTCACATGTGCGACGAAATCTTTGAGCACATTATGATGCATTCTTTCTAGAATAGATGCTGGGTAAGTAGAACTTCTTCATTTAAACCGCAATAATCTGTCTGAGACGATTATCCAAGAGGTTGCGCTTGCGCGAGACGTCAAAATCATATGGGAAGTAAAGCGCGCATTGGAATCGCTTCGTCAGTTTCGTCAGTCTCCCTCATCAAAGCGCTCGCCATGGTCATCGACGGTTTGAGCCAAACCAGCTGCGAGGAATGAACCAGATATTCATTCTTGAACACCTCCGAAAATTCTATCATCAAAATGGACAGAGTAGCTTCTCCGAGATCCTGCGTAAGTGCGCAGACTTTGAAGCAACGGACCAAAGGGACAAAATATATGCCTTGCTCGGCATTGTTGTATCGTAACACTCAAAGTCTCTTATTCTGTCTAATAACTAGGCCTAGATGTTGTACCGGGATGTCCAGAGATGCTCCTGGCAGATCCTGAGTACGGATTCGACCTCCTGAACTTGGCTGGGACCGGCTGGACAAGGAAGGTTTATAACTTGCCTTCGTGGGTTCCCGACTGGAGCTATGTCCGTGAAACCTATACTGGCGTGGGTATCCAACAGTACGATGAAGATTTCAAGGATGAACTCTTAGGCTAGAGAGACCGATCATTTAACCGTATTCACTTTCACTCACAAAATAAACGGCTAATTACGGTACATGGCGTCCAAGTGGATAGGGTCATCGCGTTGAGCGGCGAAGGCCATAGGGGTGCTAATAGCATCCTCAGTGCTGGGTATCTTGGCTCAATGAGACTTACAACATGGTTTGCGAAAGAGTTAGTAATGTCTATCCTAATGGGCAGTCACTTCATGAGGCGTATATTGAGTTTTTGAACGCTTCAGAAAGGATGGGGTCAATTTATCCTGTGAAGTCAAAAGCAGACAGAGACCCTGCGCAGTGTCCATACCCCAACAAAGAGTAGCATTCCTTACGGAAATCATGGCTAGGAATCTTGGAAGGAAAGCTCAAAGTCGATTCTCTCAGGAACAAAGACCTCACATCCCTACTTCAAGAAGCTCTACAATAAGTACCTGACGACCACCTCGAGCATTCCGAACGACGCGAAGCTAGAATGACAGTGATGCGGCTCGGAATGACCCATCCTCTTCTTGCAGCAACAGTGATCAATCCATTAAGTCCGGAACCGCAGGACCGGGCCGATTTGCGGTGACGGAAAAAGTTTACATGGCGCTTGTACCACCACTCACGTTTATTGGAGACGATATTTGCGTTGTGTAAGGCACAGCAACAACTTACGTGATGCGGGAAATTGGTAATGGGAATCAGCACAGAGATATGAGCTTGTTGGGGGTTGCTTTACGCATGGCATGATAGATGGAGAGGTATCTGAAAAGGTAATTGAAGAGACCAGCTTTATACTAGAGTTATAAACTGAGCCATTTGTAGCCTCTAGAGGTTGGCGTGCGTGCAGTTATTTGCGTCTGTTGTTGCGCGAGAGTCGTGCAAGATCTGCCCCAGTTACTTGGGCACTCGTCCCTTTGGACGAAACATGTGCAATTGCTGGGAATCGATGAATCCAGTGTCGGGCCAACGCCGGCTATGCATAAGGTATCTTGAAATAAGGTTTTGGTCATCCGCAGTGTCGCTCATATCAAGAACAGAGCAAACAGCTCAGCAACGATCGCCACGAAAACTCCACTTCCACTAATTGTTCCGGCGACGCTCTTCACCCCCTGGTTCCCCTGCTGAGGCTTTGCACCTCCCGATAGACTAGACGAATGGCCTGTGCTGCCCTCCACACAAACACTTTTGGTATCGCCCCATCTTGCATCAGCAGCCTTCTTCCACACGGCCGTAACGTCTTTGACCATCTCTCCTGTATAAAATAGTCTACAATCTGCTGCCTCGTACACAAACTCGAGCGGAGTGACATCTTTGTCGTTCATTCGGATATTATCACGGAGGTTGATAACAGACTGCGTCTGCCCGGTATTGCCATACGCGGACCGCATCAGGGGCCGTTGAGCGTGGACGAGCCTACCTAGCTCGGTTTTGTTGAAAGCTGCTTGTTGGTCTGGCAAGAGGTCGTAGACTCGGAATGCTTCATAAAACACTTGCGACCAGGTGTAAACCTGGCTTCCCTTGGATCCTGCAACGCCCTGCATAGGGCCTGTTTTAGGTTTGCCACCTACGACGACTTGCTGAACATTACCCTGTGTCTTCATGAACTCGGAAAAGACAGCGCAGGTCGAGCCACAGCCTCCGTCTTGGAGTAGTACAATGTTAGCGGCCTCGAAGGGCTGCTTTGTGTTTAGCGCCTTGATGCGCTCGCCGTAGCCTGTAACATCCATGCCGATGTCATCAGAGAACGGATTGTTCAAGTCTTTGCGCGAAACTGTAGTAAACTTGTCGTTGTGGCGTTCATGGGGCCCAAAATAATCTTCCCACGATGTGAAATTTTTGTTTTCGACACTGATTGGCAAACGCCAGTTAAAGATGCTTTGCCATGCATTGGCGAGCGTGCTCTCTACACCATTCTTCTTGTAGTCGGCAAGTACTGCATCAAGAGTGATACCTTCTTTATCGAATAGATCAGAAAGAGCCGTTCCAACACCGTCGAACGCCTCGTTGGCTCGGAACTGTGATGCTCCGTAAGGGTCTTGGGAAGGGAAAAGCTAGTGTTGTCAGAATATACAATACCAAAAAGAAGAAGCCTACTTACCTGCTTAAAAAGATCATAGCCCAAAAACACCATACCACCACCGTTGCCGCGCAAGTCAATGACAAGCTTCTTCTTGCCAGCCGCAGTAGCGTCCTGCAGGAAAGAGCCAACCTTTTCTTGAAACTCAAGTGACCCTGTTTCTGTGTCGGGAAAGAATGATGGAACGCTCAATACTGCCACGTCAGTGTAGCCCTGGTCAGCAAGGTAATAACCACCAACAACTCCCTCAGAATGATACATCTCCGGTGTGGGGAAGCCAGTAGGCGAAGCCTCAGCGTCGGACTGACGCTTTGCTTTTGTTGGACGCTTCACAACATCGGTGACTTCCTGAATCAGATCGCGCTTTGCATCTCGCTTGCGCGCATTTTTCTTCGGTGGACCTTGGTTGCAGAACTGAGTGAAGAATGAATCTCCGTCTTTAACGCCGTCGAAGGATCCCAGTTCGACGATTGCGTTGTTGATATACTGATTGATGGTGCCATTCTCATGCTTGACAGTTGTGTAATCGCCGTCCGGCATGTAACTTCTTCCAAACTGATTTTCACGTTGTCCCATACTCTGCTTGGGCTGTGATGGGAAAAGCATATTGTATCGGGCGTGGTCTTCGTGGAATACAAAGTTGGTCGACCATTGCTGGACGTAGTCTTCGGCCGACTGATTGTTAATCTGAGTGACGGCACTGGGCGTCCATCCTTCTTCTGCTGCAACGATGATGTCGTAATAGTTGTATAGCTTGGGAAGCTCCTTTCCGTCCTTCGATACCGACACAAGCGCGAATTCATCCAAGAGTCCTCGACCTATGTTGCCTCTCCTAAAGCGGAACACTTGCGTAATGTCGGCAGCAAATACGAAGTGGAAGTCGTAGGATTTTGTCAAAACCGTCTGCAAATCAAACATTAAAGTATATTCATCTTTGTACTTGTCATTCTTTAGATCTTTCGTAATACGCTCGATTTCGTCCAAGGTATCCACGCGGTCACCGGTATATCCTTCCGGAGGATCCAGGAGGTAGGCCAAATTAGATTGCCAGTTGATGTAATATCTCATTTCCTCAATAAGAGCAAGGTCTTCAGTCTTGTCGATGGGTACCGATTTGAGGCAGTCTTCTGCTGCCTGTGCCGGGACTAGCGCGATAGTTGCTTGAGGGTACAGGGATGTGAAGGCCGCCGACATGCTACTGACAGACTGACATGGTGTGCCAGCGCGTGAACCGCGTTGAGCTGCAACTGGTCTGCCATTGAGCAGCACTGTGGCGCTCGCAATGAGTAGGCCGAAAATCATCGAAGTTGACTTGAAATTGTAAATTAATGTCCCCGCTGTCAACTTAAATGGCAGTTGAATAGCAACGGGTGGCGGCGCTGGACAGACCGCAGTGTCCGACAATGGGAGGTCGAGTGACGATGTAGGTAAAAACCTAGAGGCAAATGTTATCCAAATACAAGGGAGCCTGCAATTTAATATATCGTCCCAGGGCTGCAGGAAGCGTCGCAGATCTAGAAGACATGATTCGCATTTGGGATCACTGCCCCCACATGAACGGGCCGCAGGAAGGCTGGAGGGGATCTAGTCAGAAGAGCTGGGGATGCCAAGCTCAGCTGAACCTCCAGAGGCTAAGAAGTGCTTGTTCGAGCCTAGGCTGCAAGCCATCATATTCAGGGGAGGACAACGCCAGCGTGCGGCTGACAGTCCGGGCAAGAATGCAAAGAGGCCTGATGCAAGAAGTGCAAGGCAGTACGATGCATCCAAGGATGAGAGACCTCGGTCAAGATTAGCAGGGTTTGACATGCGGAAGCACGGAATGAAAGGTAAGTTTCGTCGGTAGGCCTTATTACTCCAATAATGAAAGTCTGCGATGATTTTGGAACTTCGATCATATCAGGTTCACCGGCTCCAGAGTGTCTGTGGCTGGTGCGAGACAAGCGTCGCTTGGTTTCTTAGCTTTGCCCTACACGCCCCACTAATTATAGGCTGCGGGAACGAAGTGTCAGCGCCTGCTGAAACTCAAAATGTGCCATAAAACGGCAGTGGACTTCGCGTCTGCAGGCCTCTTGTTTGTCTCCGTTATCTATGAGGAGAGATTATAGTTTTTAAAGTTCAGATGGCAACACATTTCACTTTGCGGTCTCGGAGCCCGATAAAGAGCCTTCAAGGAAGCTGATTGAATTGTGAAGTCAATCTTCAATACGACACGCCAGCTGACAGACGAGGCTAGAACCCAAAGAGCATCTAGAAAGCACAGCCCTCAGGTCCTACAAGGCTTGCTACATTAAGTATACCCATCCAAACACGATGCGCATGTTGAAACCTTGTCAAGTACCCGCCAGGCGCTATCCTCCTTGGAAGATGACAAGTCGTTCTCTTGATCCTCCGATGTTTGGTACCTACACAATGCGGGGTGAAGACTGAACATCCCTAGTTCCTCTCAACTTGCCAAGTGCGAGGTGTAATATTCATCCAGGTGCGTTGGCTACTTACTGAAAGGCTTATGAACAAAAGGTCGAGAAAACAGTACAAAATTCTATTATTAGACAGCCAACAACATTGTCGCATTCTGTGGCCACAATAAAGGCATCGAGAAATTGGAAAACCCATGCGTAACCACAACGGTCTTCCGGTGTCGCACAGAGGCAGGCAGGCACGTGTGTCTCGGGATTTAACCACGAAAGGTTTTGTCGCTCAGCGGACTAGCAAGGTTGTGAAATGCGTTGAACTCCTGTGGGACAGGCATACTAAATACAGTACCCTGGAACGCGAATCCGCTTTATCGCATCAGCATGCAGAGATATATTCCAGACGCTATTGAAGCTACCTATCGATGCATCCTCTCCTTGGGTTTTGATTAATCTGCACGGCACCGGAGTGTGGACAAAGATGACATGAGACAAAAACAACGCCTATGTGCGAAGTTAAGAGGTACCCACTCGTTCTGAGATAGGTTCTGGTAGAAATATGACCTGTGGATCTTGTTGACACTCCCATTTAGTGTGCCAAGACCCCATATGGCTGCTTTCCTGCAACAGCCACATTTTCCTGGTCACTCCTTCCAACCTCTCTATCATTGGGTTGAGGCATAAACCCTGCACTCAACCAAACATCTTAAGCCAGGCCACTGCTCCCCTATTCTATGCAGTTATTGACTCGTCAACGGTGCTCACACAAACACTTCAGCCACGGCGCAACTGTTGGTAACGCGAATTTGCAGACCATGCAGACGTCAGTGACACTGCGCTATGCCCAAACAATTGTTGATTCTTCCTCTGCCAGTTTGCCTTGCATCGAGGATGCGGGTATGGCGTTGAAGATCGTTACATAGTTGGCTGATCATACATCTCCGAGCAAAAGCAAGCAACAACTTTACACCTCTTCACGAACAACAAGAATGGTATTTAGGAATCTCAGACACATTGAAAGTAAACAAAACGTCAATCAAACTCTGCATGGCCGTGGCGTCTGTGGCTGCGCGTCACTCCGAACACGAGATAAATATATCATTTGAAGTAATCTGGCAGCGGAGTCACCGAGTGTGCGATTAAACCCACAGCATGCAATGGGTTTCTTCGACAAACGGAGTATAATTCATATTACGATGGAAATTTTCGACTCCAAAGCCCCGAACATCGCCATGGCGACGTCGGCAAGATCCCATGAGCCTACATCTGTGGTGCTACCTGGGCGGTCCCACCTGTCTCCACGTTGCACAGGAGATGCTCTCTTAAATGACACCTGCAGAGATCCAACATGATCAATCTTTCTCAATCCGCTTGTTTCTTTATTCTCCTTCCTGACTCAGAATCTTTTTACGAATGACTCGAAATCTCAGCGGGGAAGGCAACGCTACATCTGCCCAAGATGCATGTCGATGCCAGAGAAGGATCACCGCTTCCGTCCCCGATAGACCATCACAAAAGTCTGTTCTTCCTTGCTGTTGTCGTCACGCTGGCCTCAATCGCGCTGTTGATCTTCTCGCTCAGAGTCTACACGTGTGGAAGACTAATTCGCTTCTTCGGCATCGATGGTGTGTCCTTTTATCTAAAGAGTATGAGACACAGCACTAACTTGAAGTTCCCAGACTGGATATCAATGGTGGCAGCGGTGCGTAAATATTCCAACGGTTGCAATAGATCTTGCTGACATCGCTCTAGCTTCCCATGATCGGGCTCCTCACCATCTTCGTTTACCTCGTGAATCTCGGTTTCGCGAAGCACTCATGGAATGACATATCGCATGACCAAAACCACACTACAATCAGTGCACTGGCACTAGCTTTCCATTTGCTGCATATAATCGGCATGGGATTCATCAAACTCTCTGTAGCTTTCCAACTTTTGCGCCTCTTCAGTCACAGATACTGTGTACATTTGCTCAATGGCCTTATCTGTATGACATCAAACAATGTCTTGATAAGCTGGGCTAATATTACAGGCCTCATCTGTGCTTTCATACTTATATGGTTTTGTTCGACACTTCTACAATGCCTCCCAGTTGAGGCAGCATGGAACGCTCGCAGCTTACCCAAGGGACGTTGCATGTCACGATCACTCTACATGACTTTGGCCCTAGTAAACAATTGTAAGCCAATATCATTCGCCTCAATCCCTTTTGATTGTTCTCACGGTACTATTCTGCTCAACAGTTGGCACTGTATGTCGCCCTAGGCGCCCCGGGAGTCTATCTGCCCGTTTCAGCTCGCGTTATCCGTCATAACACCGATTGTATACTAGACGGACGCGAAATAGCTTACACTGACACGAGCAGCCATTAATACCGGAACCAATGTGGTCCTTGTTATTCTTTTGCTGCCTATCATGTATGGCCGTACGGTCAAGCTTGCAGCTCGAGTATCCCAAACAGTGCTATTTTGTCTTGGCCTCATGTATGTTTTGGCAACTGCTCAAGTGTGTCGTATCTTACTGACATCAATTCTAAAGCACCTGCACAGCTGCAATCATGCAAACACGAATGGTATACAATTCCTGGAAGGTCAAGAGGCATCAAGGGTAAGCTTTTTCCCCAAGGTATCCACCGGCACACTTAACATTTATTATCAGTTACTATGATATACTCTTCGCTGTTTGGAGCATGTACGTATAAATTAAGTTTCAAGGACACAAGCTACCACATTGATTAGCGTCTCTGAAGGCATGGAATTCGAAGTTCTTTAAGCCCAACTAACCTCTTTCAGAATCGAGTTGGCAACTGCGCTAACAGCAGCCTCCATTCCAACACTCAAACCATTCTCGGAGTACCTGCGCAGCATCATATGCGTCCGAAAGCAACCTGTTGAGAGGTCTATGACCATTTCTGCACCCATATCAAACCACTCTTCCTACCAGTCCAGATACTCGAGCCAAACTGTTATCTATCGCCCCAACGCCGCCTACTTTCCTAGTTTCACTCGCTTCCACGATGATGTTTCCAATCTCGACTTCGACATCGAGACGCCTGCCACGCGTACACGAACACATACCATACGATCCCGGGTGACGCACAGTAGGAATGTTAGCGATTGGAGTCAATTCTCAGGCTTCACATACTACACAAGCCCGGGAGAGCCGCCAGATGTAGGGACTACTCAGTTACGGTCAAAGGGAGTCAGTAAGACTGAGCTTGAGGATATTGTGAAGGGGCTTGGGCTCGGAAGTAATGGTGAAAGTGGGCTGGATGTGGGGCTTGCAGTCACGGCAATGGACCGTATGCTACCGCATGAACGAGGCCAGGACGTTGAGATGATGGCTCTGAGACATGAAGAGCGCGATAAGGAGAGTGAACCGAGCGCTGGTCGTCTGGAAGAGAAGGCGGGCAATGTTTCCTCGCACGCCATGTGAGGAAGTAGGGATAGGATATTTGGCATTGATTTGTATGTGTAATGAGTTTATGAAACCGGTTGGTCTAGGAATACACAGATCTTGGTTCTCCCGGATAGAAACTGTTTTGAAGTCTTCTTCATTTCCAGGTTCGCGTTGTACGTGATTTGCGATTATTGATGTAAGAATATAGTCTAGCCTTAAACCAAAGTCTTTTATTTAAACAAACGATGATACCTGTAGCAAAGAGGATTCACCCAAACGTGTCTCATTACCTTCAATCTAATGATTATGCCCAGAGTCGCGGGGAGAAGCTCCATCGTCAGCGACTGTTCTATCGTATCGGTGTCGTGTTACATTCCGCAACAATGGCCAGACCCCATTGAGGAAGCCTACTCTATCCTTGAACGCAATTTTAAAGAGTATTGCAGAGGATTGTACGGTTGTAAGGCGACAAAATCTGACACTATATAAACCAGTTAGATATCAGTGATAGCTGTTTGGGTTTTGAGCAATGCAGAAATCAAGGCAACTGCTCCAAAACTGCGGGGTGAAGGTGCCGGCCAAACTTTGGGTATGATGGGACTGAACTCTGCATGGCACCTAGACAGCAACAATTACATCCGCGGTTTCGCGGTTGGTTCGAGCTAGTGACGATAGCGCGGCTGGATACGAGCGCTTGTTCTCGACCAACAGTAGGCCTTGCTGTTTCATTCCCCAGAGGATTCTCCGATTCCATCGATTGAGCAGTGTTTTCGATCCTCGGCGCGTGCAATTGGTGTTTTAATCACCCCATCTCAAAATTAGTGGGCAGGTACTAGTGATATCCGAAGTCGTTGGGGGCGATCCGACGGATCAGGCTTGCGCTAAGCGATAGCGCGACTTGGATTCCCTTTTAAGGAATTTCGACTTCGGATCCCCTCGAGAATGTCCGCATGGCGCCAGCGCCATTGCATCACAACCTGAGTGCTCAACAAATACATCGGCGTTTATTGGATGATTGCTTGAGCAATTTCCTTGCAGTGCCTGAGTCGACGAAGCGATGCCAATATGATGAGAAAGCCCTCTTTTCTTGGAAGGCCGGAAAGAACTACGAAAGAATTTGTCCCGATTTCACATTACCTTTCTCATCGTTTAAGGTCACAATGAATTGCTATTAACCTCTTTTCATTGCAGTTCATCGTCCACGAATCACATATGAAGGCGAGGCAAATAGACACGCGTGATGCACTCTGGCCCTGCAGATACTGCCCTGCGGCTCTTTAACACCCGAAAGACGACACGGGGACTACAGTAAACAATCCGGCTACGTTATGCCTAGTCTGGCTACCTTGAAGCCTTGAAAAGCTTCATCGTGCCTCAAACGCATGGCGCCCTTGCTCAAAACCGCGGGGCCGGAGCGATCGTCTTTTAGCGCAAGATAGCTCAACCAGCACGCTTGCCAACCTAACATCGCTTGAAACACACACTCCACTGCTTTCTTTAGAAACGACATGTTTCCACTTAGAGAGCCTTGAAGGCACCAGATAGATGTTCTCCAAATACACGAATCAGGCTGCAAGTTTAACCGTAGAATTCGCTATCACACTGCGCGGTCAAGATTGTACAGCACATTCCTGAGCCAACATCATGAAATGTACCGCAGAGGAAATAAATGTCGCCGAGTAGATACGCCACACCCAGCTAATATCTGGGCTCGCAGTTTTCAATATTCCAGGATGTAGGTTGCCCGCCCTGTGAAGCGGCATCTACCTAGCCGAACCGGCATTTACGAGATGATCGACATGCTCGCTAACTCTCATGCCACTAGGGCGAGCATGAGTTGGCTGCGCTTGGCATATACTCCGTACATCCGTAGTAGCTCGAGCCAATCTCCTCACAATCTCGACACCATTCTAGTGGCCTGTCATGGCTATTCCAGCAAATATCTTGACCATTTGGGCTTGGTCCTCGGGGTACGGGTTGCTTCTGCTAATGCAAGTGGCATCGGCGGGCTTGGATCGATGGTACTATTTTTTTGCTCACATCTGCGATCTTGTAGATGTATAAAGAGCAGTGTTCATCTCCATTTTGTACAACATCACCGGGTCACTACAGTGTTTCGTTTCTCAGTATATCCTTACCCTCCTGTTATTCTCTCATTGATCAAGGTCGTTGCCAACTCCAAATAAACATAATGTATATTCGGTCTATCCTCATCACGGCTCTAGCCGCTACGAGCACCACACAAGCATTCAACATTGCTGAGGAATCCCACTCCGCAGTCGAAACCTCAAAGCGCACAATTGGAACCGTCCTCAATCTAATTGGCGGTATCATCAGCAAGAAGCAGACAGCAACTTGTCCCCCTGTGTGGAGCCAAATTTCCACCACCCTCACAGCACAATTTCTGGCAGACGGCCAATGTACAGATGCGGCTCGCGCAGCTATTCGAGCTGCCTTCCATGACTGCTTCAACGGGGCTTGCGATGGCTCCCTGATTCTGGCGAACGAGTGCTCGAACCCAGAGAATAGGGGTCTTGAGCGACTATGCAGTAATCTTGCAAACGTAGCAACCGAGACGAAAGTCGGGTACGCCGATCTCATCCAATTCGCGGCTGCACATGCCATCAAGACTTGCCCAGGGGGACCCACAGTCCCCGTAAAAGTCGGTCGCAAAGATTCAAGCACGCCAAACCCTCAGGGTGTTCTACCTGCCGCCAACGCTGGAGGCGGGGATCTAGTTAAGCTTTTCGGTATGTGCATTAAAAATACAAGGATTTCAGCATTAGCTAATACCATACAGCATCCAAGGGCTTCTCCCCCATCGACCTTGCCGCGCTAATCGGCGCCCACACCGCTGCAAAGCAACGCACCACCGACCCCTCAAGAGCCGGTGCAGCACTCGACTCCACCGTCGGCACCTGGGACAACAGGTACTACTCTGAGACCAAGAATGGAAAAGCGCCCTTCACCCTGCAGTCCGACAAGAACATTGCACAGAACCCACTCACTGCTATTCCGTTCAGCACCTTCGCCCTGAGCAAGGGTGCTTGGGACGTGGCTTTCGTGGGCGCCATGACTAAGATGAGCATGATGGGCGTTGACAGGAATGGATTGATTGATTGTACTTCTGCGCTGCCTGGCGGTAGCAGGAAGCGGGAGATTAAGAGTTCCAATATCTTCGATCGTCTCAAGTGGTAGTACATGAGATATATTTCCTTCTCAACGGAAGTTCCTTTTGTTCGGAAAAAAAAAATTCCCTTTTTTCTTTTTCTTTTCTCTTTCTCTCTCAAGCTCAATGGGGTCTGCACAGGCGTTCAAGTTGGGTGGGGGTCGGCCATTTCCAAGGCGTTTTATAATTTACCGTTTCACAACTGTATATATTGACCATGAGGATCTTGAACCTAGCTTCCTGAACCGCTATTTCATTGGAAGGACAATTAGCAGATCAAACTTTACAGTAGTATTTGTCAATGATAAAATAAAAAGAGCATTTCAAAAGCAAGTATTCAATCTCCTTCGCATCCGGTGAAGCCTGGAGGTAGGTGAGTTTTACACATAAATCAATACTCTTGTAGCTGATTTAAGTAGATACTTGAGCCATACACCAGCAACAGCAGCCGCCCTCCCTCCCTCCCCTTAGAAAGAACCTACCCGCCACACACACGCTCCGCAGTGCAAAAGTTCTAGTTTCAATTCCGAACATGAGTAGAGAAACAGGCAGCCAGGATTAAAATATCAAGAGGCAAGATAATAATATTTCTCCCTTGGGACCCTACAAAACGCGCTATAATGCTTTCCATGTCCTCCCCTACCACCAACGCCAGCGTCGCCATGTCCAGAAAAAGGGGAGGAGGAAGAAGAAGAAGAAGAAGAAGAAGAAGAAGAAGAAGAAGAAGAAGAAGAAGAAGAAGAAGAAGAAGAAGAAGAAGAAGAAGAAGAAGAAGAAGAAGAAGAAGAAGAAGAAGAAGAAGAAGAAGGTGAAGAGGAAGTTGCCACTATGCTATGCAGTGCAGTGCGTCCCAACAAGATCAACAGCAACAACCACAACCACAACCACAACAAACACAACAACTACGGCGTCAAACAGTGACAAGAGTTAAAAGTGTATATAAATGCTTGACTAAACAAAGAAAACAAGAGAAGCGAATGATCGGGTATCGAGTTCAACTAGAAGAAGCTGCATCTTGGATGCCCCGCTTGCCCACCCGCCCCCTGCTCAGCGTTCAGATGATACACTACGCTTCATCTGGCGGTGGTGTGGGTAGCTCCCTGCCTTTCTGCTCCGGGCTTGGGGGGTGAACGATTGTGACGGGTGTAGGAGGGCCTCTATCGTCGTCATCTGCGCCATCTTCTTCTGGGATAGCGCTCGGGCTCATGAGTCCTCCATCCTCACTCTTCGCACTGCTAGCTTGCTGTCTTCTATTCCTTCGTCTCTGGCGCTCTGTGTCTGCGCTCTCTCTTCGTCTTCTCACGCTGAGGCTGCCGTCTTTGTTGAGACTCGAGCCGCCCTGTAGACCCTCGAGCATAGCCGCCGCGCGATCTGCGACGTCTGTGTCGGTGCCTGTGGGACTTGTCATCGCACCTCCAGCACTACCTTCGCTCTCGGCAGTCTCACTGGCAGGTGAGAGCATACCTTTGCCTTTTGCTTCAGCACTTCCTGCCTCTCCGCCACCTTCTTCGTCGTCCACATTTATACCAAGTTCGGGAATCTTCTGTCCACTTGCGACGCGCACTTGATGCTTGTCCTTCAACCTTGCGCGGCGGCGGCGATCTCTTTGGTCGCGGGCTTCGGGTTTCGCTGCACGTAGTTTCTGCAACAGATCGTCCATGGCGCCTGTCGAGGCGGGTGATTTGGGAGCATCGGAATCCGATGCGAGAGCGCTGGAGGAGAGCGCACTTGGATTCTGCGCGGCTTTGCGGCGCATAGAGATTTCGTTCCGGCGATGTTGCTCTTCGAGACTGATGTTCTTCTCCTTGGATTTCTAGAAGCACGTTAGCAAACATCCAAAGTTTGAGAGTAGCTGTTGAGTTGACTTACCTTCCACTCAGTCACGAAATTGGCCAACTTGGCAAAGAAGTCCCTTCTCGAACTGTCATCCGCAGGATCCTCTCCATAGAACGCCATGATATCATCATAGCTCTTCTGCATGTCCTCCAGGAAGACCTGCAACTGCTCTGATTTCCGTCTCGCCTCCTTCATGCTCCTCTGAACGATAATGGAGACCTTATCCTCAGGGTGGAATTTACTGGGATCAGACAAGTTACCAGCGTCAAGCGACATTTGGATATTCTTGATGTTGTCAATGTACTTCTTGGCGTCTGTTTGAAGTTGCTCGACGTTAATCTTTTGCGCGGTCATGACGCCGCTAATCTCATCGGTGAAGCCTTCCCATCCAGAGTATTGGTTACGGACAATGCGTTCGACCACGTCTGCGAATGTAGACTCGTTCTTGTCGTCCTTGAGCATGCCTAGCCTTGACAAAGTGGACAGTTTGAAACCGCTGGCTTGCTTGTTGGCGTCGTTCATAAAGTTACCAATGTCGAGAATGAGACCCAAGACGCTAATAAGACTAGACGAGCTGCGGAGGCTTTCGGACACGCGCGAGACCTCGAGGAGCTTGGCTGATATCTCTTCGTACTCGGCTTCAAATGTACGTGTAAGCGCGAGCGCCCTCATCCTACTCTTCCAGTACGGGTGCAGTTCATATGCAGTGTAAAGATAAATCTGATCTTCTCTTGTCAGCTCGCTTGGATCCTGTTCACGCTTGCTTTCGCCAGCGTTTGGTCCCGTCCAGTCCTTCGAGTAAGGAGCCATGAGCTTGGCAGTGTTGTCAGGAATATCGCAGAAATCATTCTTTTGCAAGAATTCCATTGTGACAGGGTCATCCAAGATCTTCTTGTCGCAATGGATGATCATGCTCACGAGCTCTTCAACCGAGAACGAGGAGAACTTGGCCATGCTGATCTGGAAATTGTGCATAAGGTCGCGGGAGATGATTTGCTTCTTCTCGTCTTTCTTTCCAGACTTCTTGCCAATAGCCTTGATCTCCTTTGCCATGAACAGCTTCTCGACCTCCTCGAGAACACCCTTCTTTGACAACTCTTGGTACTTCTCTTCCTTCTCTTCGGAAGTGAGGCCACGGGTGGCCCACACAGTTGACGTAGGAGCGTCGACCTTGTCCCAATGAAGAGCCTTGAGCTTCTTCTTGGGTCGAGGTCCAGAAAGCGCAGCAGATGGCGCAAAACCAGGAGCTTTTGGCAGGAAGCCAGGACGTTTGCCTCCGGGCATCATAGGTGGTGGGGGAGGTGGAGGCGGCGGCATGCTGCCATCGCCGGGCATAGGGGGAGGTGGAGGGATTCCAGGGGGGCCGCCAAATCCAAGCTTGCCTGGAGGAGGCGGTGGGGGTGGAGGTGGGATATTAGCATTAGTGCCGGGCATAGGCGGCGGGGGAGGTATATTAGCAGGGAATCCAAGAGCACCAGGAGGTGGTGGTGGCGGCGGCGGCGGTGGAGCAGCGGCAGCCTTGGGTGCTTCGGCGTCTGCAGGTGTTTTGGGGGAATCGGACTCCAGACTTGGATGCGAAGGTCCTGTTGTAACACCATCGCCAGCGTCTTCTGCATCTGAATCGTCGTATCGCTTGACGTTCGAAGCAATCTCTCCCAAAAGCGCATTGGCTGTCGAAGTACTGAGTTTCGGCTTGTGCATCTGGACGAGACGAGGCTTCTCGATGATGACATCGTCGTCGTCGTCGAGCATATCCGACATGGCATCGTCCTCGGCGGCTTGACCAGGGAGACCAGGAAGAGGCTTTCTGCGTGGTACGCCACTCTTTGCTCGTCGTATAGATCCAAAGTTGTTTGGCTCGAGGCCATCGAAGCTATCTTCTTGCATGCCGCCCATGTCACCCTCCATCTTCTCTCGCAACTCCCTCAACTTTTCGCTTGGCTGCATTTGTAGAGTCTTGCCTTCGAGCGTCGCTTGTGTGCGTGCTCGTTGTAGTTGAATCTCAAGTCTGTTCATCAAACGCTCGCGATCCATAATCCCTTGCATTTGTGCAGGATCGGTCGCCCCCAGACCGTCCTTCCCAGACTTCTTCGCTGCCGATGCTGCTACATCTTGAGCGTCTCTAAGCATCAAGTACAGCTCACGGGTCTCGAGTTCATTTCGCTGCAGCTCTTGCGCCCGTATCCGTGACATCTCGGCAAGCTCAGCCTTCATCTGCTCGACCTGTCTGCCGCGAAGTTCAATGATTCGCTCTTGCTCTGCGAGCTGTTTCTGCAACTTTTGCACGAGGCCATCTGCACCGAGCTCGAGCTGCGCTTTCATCTCATCACGCTCTGCAATGGCGGAATCTGCAATCTGCCGTGCTTCGATGGCTTCATCTCGCACTTGTCGGGCCTCGCCATCAGTGTATAGCTTGTCTAGCAACGACTGAACGGTGAAGTTCAAGCTCTGCTTCAGATCCATGTCTGGCAGTCGGCGGTCCATAGCCACGTAGCTCAGCATCTGATCCACAAGCTGGAACATCCTCATGCGGTCCTCGCCTTCCGTATCGCGCATGAGCAGCATGTGTTGCATAGTCGATATGAAGTAATCCTGTGCTCGACTGCCTCCAATCTTGTTCATGATGGCGTCTGCGATCTGGCTCGGATCGTTGAGGTCCTTGGTCTCGCCTTCAACGCTGTCCACCATGGAGCTGTTCTCCTTCTCGAGAAAGTCTTCATAGTCGATAGCCTCGTTGGCCATGTACCGTTCAATTTGCTTGTCGATGACTTCATATTGGAAGCCTTCCATTTTCTTGAAGATACGCTTGATGCCGCATCCTGTGAATTGGGCTCGAATGTGCATTCTCAGCTGGAGATCTCGCTCAGGAGCATCCACGATCATGTTGATGAGGAAGAGGGTTGCGATGGCGTATTCCATTAGCAAGTTCTCCACGCCAATGCCTCCGCTGCGAACCTCGTCTGAGGCACCCACCATAGAGCCCATCTTGCCGCGACCGTCCACAGTGACCTCGACCACGCGCATCCAGGCGTCAAACCGACTGCTCTCGCCATACTGCGCCTTGAGGTTGTCGAGTGCTTGCAAAACTTTCTCATGGCCAGAGCCTTCGCCCCAGTGGCAGAGAAAGGTCAGGACATCGGATACGAGCTTTCTTGTATTCAGTCGTGTCGAGATTAAGGAACTGCATAGCGCTTGGATGATGGATGGATGATGCAGAGCGTTATCTGCACCGTACTTGTTGTTCATCAGCGCCTTGAGACATTTGATGATTTCGTATTCTCGCTCCACGTCGTTCTCGGCCTTTTGCGCCATGACACTGAGTGGAGGTGCTGGCCCTTGTCCCTTTCTGCGATTGATCTTGGTAAGGACATTGGTGAGGGCAATTTGACCCTGCGCTTCGATGAATCCGCGAACCCAGGCAATTGGCTGTGTTCGCAAACTAATCTCCAAACTCGACATTTGTTTGATAGTGATGGAGTTGTCCATGACCTTCTTGACATACCACTCAGGCGAGCCCTCCTCTTCTGCTCTCATCAGGATGTCTGGATTGGCTCCGCCTCCATATGTAATCCGCTGCGTCTGGCGCTTCTTCTCGTCGTGCTTGAATTCTGCCAGCTTGTCCTGGTACACCAGCGTCCACTTTTTATCAATCTTGTAGGCCTCCATCTGCCGCCGAGCCTGCTCAGGCAAGCTCTTCCATCCGCGCTTGACCATCAGATTCATAAACTCCTTCTCTACAATGTGGTCTGGGGGCCGTTGGATGCTCGCGGTCGAGGACGTCGGGGAGGCGGAATTGTAGTGCAGCAGGTGGCGGTGCGAGTCGCGCGGGGTGGATGCGGCCATGGGCAGGAGGCTGCCAGGGTCAAGCCCCAGGGAGGAGAAGGTGGTCTGGGACGAGTTCTGTGGGAAGTAGGCATTGCTGCTGCGTGATCTGGAGTCGGTGCTGTAGATGCTGGCCTGGTCGGACGAGGCGCGGGTGTTGTTGGACGAGTCGGCGCCGGCATAGTACGAGTAGTTTCCGTTCCTGCTGGTCTCTCGCGCCCCCCACTGCTGCATGGACACGCCGCGGTCGCCGGGGGTGCTGGAGGCGATGGTCTGCGACTGCGGTGGCGGGCGCGACTGCCCTTGGGTGCTGTAGCCGTTGGGCGGCATGGTGGGGGCTGTAAACACTGGGTACTGGTGGAAGTCTCCGCCGCCCTTGTTGAGGTGGTGTGGCAGCGGTTCGCCTGTTCGTGTGCTGTCGTCTCGCGGGGCGTCGATGGAGGAAACGGGGCCAGCGCGTGCAAAAATGCCCTCGGCGGTCATGGACATGGGCCGCTCTATCGAGGCGGCCGAGGTCGAGTGTCTGTGGGAGTGGCGTGACGACTGCGAGCCATAGGAGCTCCCAGGCGGGCTGTCGGTGGTGGTGGACGAGGGAATGGGCCTCGCGTCGCTGCCCGACTTTTCCTTGTGCAGACGGCGTCCAAAGAACTTGCCGGCGGATGATTGCCGACCCTTGCCATCCATCCTATAGCGAGAGCTGGTATGCCCTATGCCCTATGCCTCGCTGCCTATGCTGCCGCCCGTGGAGCGCGCGCGGGAATGCGTGGTGCTCGTCCGCCCCGTGCCGGCTTTACGTTTGCTGCTCACTGCGGCTGCTCACTGCGACTGCCCGCTCTGGGGCGAGGCGTGCTGAAACGAGAGTGCGGGGCGACAACGGGGGTCTCGCAGTGCGAAGAAGGCCGTTTGGCGTGGTCAGGGTGGGCAATGCGGGCTGCAGTGGAATTCGGGAGGTTGCCGAGTGCTAGCGGCCGTGGTGTCACGTCCACATGCAAAGGAGCGAGGGGGGGGCAGGGCATTCACTCTCGACGCGGACATTCACTCTCGGTGCAGACATTCACGCTGGGCTCGGGGCGCGACGAACTGGTGTGGCAGCCTCCTCCGGCCTGTGTTTCGAGAGCTGCATGTGCCCACGCGATGCTGGATAGCCGTCCGCTTTGGGATGCGACCCTCCCCTGAGACGTGCCCTGGCCCGTGTGGCGCACCCATGGCGCAAGCGTCGTGAACTCTCCGTAGCGGCCAGCACGTCCGTGGCAGGGCCCGGCAGAACAAAACCTCCTCCCAGGCCCCTACGACTCTACTGGGGAACACGCTCTCGTGGCGCAGCAGGGCACCGTACCTGCATACGCGCTTGCTCACCATACCAGCCGACACAGCGACGCCTGGCCCACACGCTGCCGAGTGCTGAGCTGAACACCAACCGGGGCCCTGCGTCAGCCCAACAAAAGACAAAAGGAAGCCCACCGCCAGTTCAGCCCAGCATCGCATCGCTTGCACATGTATCCACAGCCATGGCCGGCTTTACCCATTTTCTCAAGGTGAGTGTTTCAACCTGCTGTCACCAGATGCCGCCAGATGGCCCGGTACTGGCTGGTCTACCCTGCTCCTCTCCTGCTACCTGGGCGCCCTTTCAGCTGAAGCCAGGCCTGCTGACACCGTCGTAGACGATCCTCGTACCGCTCTTCCTGGCCGCGATCCTCTATGTCCTCCTAGCCTTTGTAATCCTGCCCTTCATTCGCCGGCACCGCAGTCGCTACAGCCAATACCTGCCCATGCCCGCCGGCGTCCCGGAATTCTCATCCTCATGGCGAACCAAGCTGTCCGACGCGCTCTACAACCTGTTCGCGCCGTCTGCCTGGGTGCGAGGCCGCAGCGTCGTCGACGGCAGCGGACAGCATGATGACGAGCTGTTTGACGACGAGGAGGGGGAGGACATGGTGGGCTTTGATCCGATTGATGAGAGGAGAAGGGAGGCGCTGGAGCAGCGGCGGAGCATGATGGAAGAGGAGAGGAGGCTGGGCAGGGAGCTGGAAGCGGGCTTCAAAGACGACAGCGATGATGAGGCTGAGGATGAGAGGAGGAGATCATTATCACGCGGTCGATAAGGCCGTGCTACATGTATTTGGAGTTTGGGAAATGTGCATACAAAGGGTCGCCAGGGCAAGACTAGATAAGAGTCGAAACATATGGCATCTTCATTCTCACGTCACCATTCTCTTATCGTGTCTTACACAGCATGGGGTTCATTGTGATGTTTATTTCACATCAATTTACACAGCATGGGGTTCAATGTGATGTTTATTTCACATCTTACGCAGCATGGAGTTCAATGTAATATTTATTTCATACATAGCCAGAGACCATCTGACTCCCATAAACCTGCAAGGAAATTCGTCCGGAAATGCTCAACAACAAAGTCAAATCGTCTACTTGCGCTGGCCGTATGCCTTGGTGGCGTAGTCGCCCTTGTGCACGATGAGATCCTCGGGCCTGTAGTTGTGGCGGCCGGAGAAGTACTCGTCGAGGATGGCCTTGGTGCCGTCGGCGTATCGCTGGTGCGAATGTTAGTATGCAGTGGAGAGAGAGAGAGAGAGACAGAGTAAGAAAGTTACAGGTTGACATACCTTCTGGGCATCGATGGATGTACCGGACATGTGGGGAACCATGGCGTTGCCTCCACCCCATGGGTTCTGGGCATAGCGGAGTGGGTGGTCCTTTGGTGCGGGCTGGGGGAACCAGACATCACCACCGTATCCACGGAGGTGACCAGACTTGAGGGCATCGGCAACATCCTCCTTGACGACGATGGCGCCACGGGCCGTGTTGACGAGCCATGAGCCCTTCTTCATCTTGGAGATGAGCTCCTTGTTGAAGAGACCACGGGTCTTCTCGTGGAGCGGGCAGTTGATGGTGACGACGTCACACTGTGCCAACATCTCCTCGAGGTTCTCGACGCGTCGGCAGCCAATCTCCTTCTCCGCCTCAGCAGACAGAGGCTGGTAGTCGAAGTAGAGAAGCTCCTTGCAGTCGAATGGCTTGAGGCGGCGGAGCACACGCTCACCGATACGGCCAACGGCAACGGTACCAACAACCTTGTTCTCAAGGTCGTACTCGTTCTTGGCAACCTCAGCAACGTTCCACTCACCCTTGGCGATCTGCTCGTGGGCCGGGACAAAGTTGCGAACAAGAGTCAGGATGGTCATGACGACATGCTCGGCGACAGAGACGACGTTGGAGCCCGTGACCTCAGCGACGGTGATGCCGCCATTGGTCTTGTTCGCAGCGTTGAGGTCGACGTGATCCGATCCAATACCAGCTGTGATGGCAATCTTGAGGTTCTTGGCCTTAGCAAGACGCTCAGCAGTCAAGTAGCCGGGGTGGAAGCTGTAAAGGGCACACTTTATTAGCCCCATGTTCTTCCAAATAATTATCCCCGCGCTAGTGCGACCATCAAACGCGTGGTTGCGGGGCACTTTTAGCGGCGATGCGGGGTAGCTCCGACGTACGGTGTGGTGATGATGACCTCTGCGTCAACAAGGTGCTTGTCGAACTCGGAGTTCTCGCCCTCCTTATTGGACGTGGTGACGAGCTCGTGGCCCTGCTCCTCAATCCACTTCCTGATACCAAGCTCGTTCTCCGTGGTTCCGAGGAGCTGGGGCTCCTGCTCGGCGTGGATGCCACCCTAATGTTGTTGTCAGTCACATTGGGGTGCGCGCAAGTTTGAGCCAATTGGTACTTACATCGTAGAGGACGAGAAGAACTTTGCCCTGTTGTGAGGCACTCGCCGTTAGCGTTCTGAAGGCATTCGGTTGGCGCAAAGACGAAGTCAAACGCGGTCCGGCGCGTGCGCTGAGGAGGGAGGAGGCAGGGCGCGCAAGGCGAGAAGCAGAGCGGAGAAATACCATTGTGACTTATTGAACTGAGAAGAACAATTGAAGCTCTGGATGAATTTATAAAAGAAGCCGGAATGGTACGGTTGGTACGTATTCCTGACGCAAGTTCTGTCAGCCTTTAGCTCTGGTCCGAGCAGATGAGGGGCTATGGGTAGTTATACCTCTAGCGGCTTGAGATGACGGGTAAATCGTCTGAGGATCTTTACTGAAACTTATGTAAAGAGGAAATGGTTGCTGCGTGAGCATTGGAGGGGTCGTGAGGGGCTTATATACCCAGAACGGTACCCACAAAGAGCCTCTAACTTCAGTTCAAGCCTCGCATTCTTAGGCTGCTCGGCGCACGATACGGACCAGCCTCCCCACCTGACGATGCACGCAAGTGGCCGCTGCCGTGTGCGGGTATGACGGTCATGTTGGGAATTACTTCGCATCGCAGATGGTGCGGGGTCGCATC
The DNA here is from genome assembly GCA_003313425.1 of Pseudopyrenochaeta lycopersici. Lineage (NCBI taxonomy): Eukaryota > Fungi > Ascomycota > Dothideomycetes > Pleosporales > Pseudopyrenochaetaceae > Pseudopyrenochaeta > Pseudopyrenochaeta lycopersici. Next base: position 363,027 of record NHZP01000016.1, on the reverse strand, counting down.
CAATGGCACCTACACGACCAAGTACACGCCAGGGGAGCTCGACTGGCATCTTACCCTTTTGATACACTTGAAGCTTCGCCGATGCATCGATAGCGTAGTCCCTGAGCAATGGACCAACAGGGTAGTAAGCCTGGAGCCCAATAATAGGCCGGATACAGCAGGAGATACGTAAACTGAAGCGGGCTGGAACTCAATAGTAGCCGGCATGTAAGCTAGACTTCCATTCCGAGAAGGTTCCGAAACATTTCATCACGGATTGCGGAAGTGTCGACGCTGTAATTGGACGTTGAAGCTCAGCATGCTGGCACTGTGCTCTGTATTCGCGTGGACACGCCTGTTGCCCTCGCATACTGCTTCAATGCCATGAAGAAGGAACACACGACGGGCTTCATGTTTTTCGGAAAAAATTGCTCAAGGCGGAATGAGTGAGCCCGCGACGGCGTCACAACCGTCGTGGCTCGCACTAGGTATCGCGACTCGATCAGATGGCGGGGTGGCTGTCGAGCAATCTAGAAGCCAGATTGCCATCAGATGCCGTCCGCGGCAGAGCGAGGGTGTACAAAATGCGGAGAGACAACGGTTCAACTTCGCCTGGTCTGCGGCTGCGAATTGTCTCCGCCATTTTCGGTCGTCTCGTGGGCGAAGCGTGCACATTTCACGGAGTTGGCGGCTAGCGGCGGGAATGGCTCGGCGTTAGCAGGAGATTGTTCGTCGTACAGTCGGGCAAATGAATACGCGCCAGTCTCGCGTTCTGTTTCAGAGCATCACTAAAAGGCGCATCCTTTCTCCCGATACAGTCGATGGACCCGATACAGTTGAACAGCCCGATAACGTTCAAGTCTACGCTTTTGGGGCATTTGAAGAAGACGTGTCCCTTCAGACTGACTGGCTGACACGGGATTATCACTGTCAAGTCGCCGCCCGGTTAACCCAAATTTTCATGGTCACTTCTTCACGTCTTGCCAGTTCATCCTGGACGCTCGACTCCCGATGAGTTCGCAACGAAGCCACCGGCCTACTGCACGCGACACCACAGCCAAGGTTGCAAGCCGAGAACGCGCAATCTAGGTCCGGTTTACGGAGGCTCGGTTTTTGTGCTTAGTTTGTTCATTGTGTGCCGAAATTAAACAAACATCGTCTTTGCGACGAAAGTGTGTGGAGAAGGACGAATGCCCCGCATCGCTCCTCGCAATTCTGGCGCCGCAAGCATCACTGGACGTTACGGCCAGAGTTTGAATATTCTGGGTTCATATGGGATAGAGATGCAAATATTTGAACAGACCTTCATACAAATATCCTTTCAAAAGAGGAAAAGCACGCTAATAAGCCAGCGTCCACATCGCCGCTGCTGTTTTCTCGCGCGCCCATACCCCGCATCGAGATCTGACGTCATCCCCCATTCAAGGTTGCGAGCGAACTTCTACACCCACAATTGTTAGCCACTGCGAGCGAGCTGTAAACGCTGAAATGACGTGAAAATAAGTGATGAGAAGGAACGTATTGAGTGGAGCGAAATATATCACATGAAATTGTGGCAGTTTTTCAGCCGACAGACACTCTGGTGGACCTGCCTTCACGTATTTGAATCGACAGCTGCGTCCATTGGCGAGAATCTCCAGCTCCGGCTTTATTTTTAAAGCCCACATTTGCCAAAGTCCTACGCAAAGACCTCTCATCCAAAGAAATAGCTGTAAAGAAGGTAAATTGTGGTATGCCAGCGAAATCTCTGTTTGTTTACTCACTGGATGGTCTGTTTTGGCATGTATCACCGAATACTTTGAATGAATGTGAGGGAAAGAACAAGCTCTCTCTATCATATTTAGTCAAGCTCCGGACCTCTATTTCTTCAGTCTCATACTCTACTTTTTCAACTTCGCAACAATTCTTATGCTCTCTAACGCTCAACAGAAACTTTCATCTACGGGAACAGTTTGAAAACGAGATTTACATGCAAAGCTGCCGGTATCGCTCACTTCAATCGCTACCATTACGGACGCCATGACCGAAATCGAAGAGGCGACGCGCGAATCCACACAGACATTCATCTTAGCCAAGCGAGGTGACGTCCTCCTATGTGTAGGTGAGGGTGAGGAACAGCTCAAACTTTTGGTCTCTTCTTCTTTGATGAGCATCGCATCTTCCGTTTTTGAGACCATGTTTGATGGCCGTTTCTCCGAAGGCAAAGACCTATCTTCCGCAAGCCCTCGCAAAGTACCCCTGCCAGACGATAACCCCCAGTCTATGGCCCTCTTCTGTGAAATTGTTCATATGAAGACGGCCGAAATTCCTCGCCAACTCGAAGTGGTTGATCTCGCCGATTTTGCCGTCCTTTGTGACAAGTATGATTGCACTAATGCCGTGCGTCCATGGAGCAGGGTGTGGGTCCTCGAGCTACTCCCAAAGCCAGACACTCAGGGTTACGAGAAATTACTCATGATTGCTTATGTTCTGGATCTACCGGACGAATTTTATAAAGTCACCCAGAGCTTGCTGAGGAACCGCACGTTTTCAGTCGATGTCGAAGTAGCAGCACATGGTACTGACTTCGTACCTCTAAGAGTCTTTGGTATGATTTACGTTTCCTTCCAAGCCCTTGCGAGGCTGACTCTTTTCGCAGCTCGTCTCCAGAAGGCTGCTGTACAATATCAGCACCAAGCAGTAGGAGCTCTGGACACATCATTCGTCTCTGAGATGGCCCATCAGCATTGCCGGAAAAAACCCGAGCGTTCAATGTTCTTGGATTACATCATGGCTCTCAAAGCATGCAGTCTCTACCCGATGAAAACCCTGGATTTGCGGGAATATCAGCGACGATTCAAACAACTCAGTTCAATCACTGATGGTGCTTGTGACTTAAATTATTGTCAGTGCAAAAACGCTCACATGATCAAGTCCAAGGTTCAGGAGAAGCTAGATCATGTCGTTGATTCTGTAGAAGGCATGTGCTTGGATTGTGCGTACCCAGATGGATTCAGAAACAAGCACAACCCTTGCCGCTTCCAGCATTCGAAGTAAACATACTAAGCCTTTTCTGATCATTTCTAGTAGGAGCAGTCATCAAGTTAGTTTAAGAATCAATCTGAAAGTTGGGCCTAGCTGACACAGACTGAACGAGGGTTTATTTGTCGTCAGGCTCTTGCTCTTCGTATGAACTTGGTGCCTCATACCCACCTTGGTCATGGTTCTAACATGGCAGCCTCTGAAGCAGTAATTATCCATACCAGATAGGATATGTCCCCAGTGCTTCTAATTTATGCAGGCTAGATTCTTAAATCCCTTCACAAAGATCTCGAGATAATTATCACGAATCCTTAGAGCAATCCAATTTTTGTTTATTTCCGTTGCTTACTCCATCAACCGTGCCTCACAACCCAGGTTTCAATAAACATTACACACATAGTCGAGCAATCTCGCGCCTTTTTGCTTCATAACACCATCATATTGCCGTCATTTTATCACAATTGGTTTCTGACGACCTGATTCATCATCCCCATCACTGCCGTCCTGGCGCTTTCCGCGACCGTCAGCTTTCCCACGCGGATCCGCACACCTGAAAGTTCCGCAAAGGGTATCAACACGTTAATTCTCATCTGCAGATCCGTTTGTTCTGTCGCCTCTGGAAAGTCATCCACCCAATGCACTTCCACAACTTTCAGATTTGGCACACTCTTTCTCAGCACGTCGCAAAGTTTTTCTGCTAGTGAACCTACAACCTCTGTGCAGACCTCAAGGCTGACCTCATCAAACGTGCAGACCTGAGAATTAGTGTATTCGAATCGCATAGACTTACGTCCCATCATGAACCTCGATATATCGACACGCACCAGCACTTTCCGTATCATGGATGCATACGCAGACTTAGCCAGGGCTTCGTACGTAGGCTGTATGCTGTTATCCAGCCTCCATGACACGTCGTTTGGCGTCAGTGGCTGGACCTCGAACGCCGTGGTTGACAGAAACTGCTCCCTCGCCTCGTCGTGCACCTGCCTGCATACTAGCAACAGATTCGTTGGTGGTCGACTGCCATGATATGCAATGATCCCGTTGTCCCCCAGCTGGTACGAAATCCTATCTGACCTATCTGGGCCTCGGTGAAAGCAAACCAAGTCTTGACATCGGTCGTACTCTTCTGTAAAGGCCGTAGCATGCATGTCTAAGCCCTCATAAATCGGATGATACCTCTATGGCTTGATTCTCCAGGGATCCCGGTGCCGGACATCGTATTTGCCGGATCCGCTAGCATGCAGGTAGATCAAGTTCCTAATCTCAACCGGGAGGCGGAAGAACGGGAATGCATCTTGATCGTATCCGCGTGGCCTTCTAGTCTTCGCTCTCCTGTAGTGTGCTTGGATTGGTCGGTACAACTGCTCCGGCACCAGGCGCTGGTAAAACGGGCGAGGCGGCGGCGGAGGTGACACGTAACGACGCAAGAGACATCTTCGATGTGTACACGGAGGTGGGAACAGGTAGCGCCACGCATATTGAGGGAGGTGATGCGGTGCAGTTAACACCGCAATCATCAATATCGCAACACGGCTCCCAAAACCAAGCAAGCCTTCTTTGAGCTGATGTGATTTGCAACGTGAACAATTACATCTCTGTGATGAGAAAAAGAGATGCAACGCAAGGCTATATAGTTCATAAGGAGTGAGGCAGTGCTTGAACCACAGCGTGACAGCCATGTCAAACATGTGGGCTACCCAATCCCAGAGTTGAATGCTATACGTATCGTAGGACATAATTAAGGTAGATCTTTCGGACTTCGGCGATTGACATGCAAACTTTCGGGGCGCTAGATTGGATGGGAAATCGACTACGCTTCCTGCGCTGGGTACAAAGCGGGAGATCAACGTCTTGCAGCGTTCGTGTTCGTGTTGCGGGAAGGGATTATTAGGTGGCTTCAGCTGTGGATGGAGAAGTGCGTTTATCCGGGGATACGCGGCCTTTTCGATTATTCTGTACCACTGCAGCCTTAAATGCTTGGGGTACAAGAATTAACTGCCTGTTGCGCGAAGGATGCGCTTAAGTTGGAGAAACATCCGCACCAATGGGCGCACGCAAGACAGGCTCTCCCAAGCGAATGTTTTCTTGTAGTCTAGATACTATGAGAAACATGTACATTCCAGATTCTAACTCGCAAACAAAGGCCGCATGCAAACGTACATTCATCAATTCCATGTTGTGGAACAGGAAGCAACCCTAAGCGACATCCTCGCCAAAACCAGCTAGACGCCTCGTCAAGCGCTTCCTCATTCACATGGTCCACGTCAACCTCCGTACCTCATCAGGCCTCCATGCTGACAGATAACTGACATATGTTTGCCGGCAACTCTGGCTAAACACCCCACATGTTACTCGCAACGATAACGCGTGTCCCTTTCATATCCTACTCAACGCCCACGTTCCTCATTCGTCTTGTTTCTCGTGTGGCTGCACGTGGCGTTGTTCACTCGCTGCATTTGTACGACAGCTAAGCTCTAGGATTCATTTCAAATTCGTGTACAATCCCTCCCTTAGTGCTGGCTAGTCCTGTGACGTGCAAGCCTTGATATTAAATACCAGGGCCACACCGCGGGGGGTCACTGTTGGGTTTCGGCTGTTCGACATTTTTCCTCCGCTTATTTGCAGCGATTTGCAGGCCAAAACGTTGGAAGCGAACGGGTACTGACCGTTGAAAAAAGAGGGGACCCGAAAACCTGTTGCTGAACGCTGGGGCGAGGTTCATTTATCGCGCAGATTGAAGGGGGTGATTGGAGGGATATTCGCATAGCTGGTGTGATTAGAGGGCGAGAAACATTTGGATCTTGTGCAACCAGGAACATATTGGTACCAAAGAGCGACAATAAAAAGAGCTTGGATATCTTCACAGCTTTATCGCTACTACTACAACTCGCTGCACCTCAATATCGAAAGCAGATTCACAATGCTCAGACTTGTCACTTTCCTGACCGTTCTCTCGCACGCTCTCATCGCGCATGCGGGCATTGTGCAGAAGGACTATACCGGCCTCGGAAACATCTATGTCCTCGCCTCTTCTGACTGGCGAACAGCGTCTCCCAAGTCAAAGGTCGGCTGCCTGAATGATCATGGAAAATTTGTAAAAGATGAAACAAAAGCCGACTGTGGAGTCTTCGCGCGATTAGACGATTATCCGTACACGCTCTCCAGCAAGGCAGGCAACTGTACGTTCGAAGATGATACGCAAGAGAAGAACACCGACAGCCATTATGGTCAGATGGACTATGCGTGGAATTGCAAGCAGGGGTACAAGACGGAAATCTATGATAGTCTCTATACCCTTGTAGGTTCCCTCAACCATGACTAACAGCCTTATCATCAACTGGCTCAGATCATCCGCCACTAATACTTGTCAGGACGGTTTCCCATACGTCTTCCTCTGCTTCGGTGATATTGCATGCTACTACGATGCGAAGTCTGTTCCTTCCGAAAATGACGCTCTCTCACTTTGGCAATTTCACTGGGGCTCCGAGCAACGCGGTATCACTCCAGGGCACATTCAGCTACAACTGATGTGGGAGAAAATTGGAGAGCTACCAAAGAGGGAGGGGGCCAAAGACATTCCCGGTCCGCGGGTTCGGATTGAGGATGGCGTACAGGTAGCGCTGCAGGGTAGTAGGGCGAGGGGGTGAGAAAGTGAGACTCGGAGAATTCGATGGGATAAGAAGTAAGATGAGGAGATAGAGGGGCCTATATGTGTAGATATACATGATTTAACAAGCCCTTGAAAAGGTTGTTGTTTGGGAGTCGATCGCTAATATTACCTATATCTGTCTGAGTCGGCCAATAAGCTTACAATTACCAAATTCAAGCCCGAATCAGCTGATGAGTGAGGTTTAATTATACCAATTACGAATTTACAATGAATGAGCATACGCGAGCACCATTGGTGTACCTTGGAGTTTGATGTTTATTGATGAGCACACTGCATACCCGACACCGCGCATTTCCGAGCCCCACAATAAAGTCCAGTCCTATCAATGCGCTAACAAGCGAATATGCGTCGAGCTGCGGTGTTACATGCCACAAGTCAGGAAATGATGACGTTTGGAGGATTGAACTGTCACAAGATCTGTAACTCCGCCGGTCGGACATAATTATGCTCATAATTTCCTCGGTAGTGTCTAGAAAAAATCCAGGAACAATTCTCACATGAAATGAGTACAGAAAGGGAACTTTACACCGCGGAATCGATAAATTGTGACTGATTTTACCAATGGATACGGCAGGAAGCCAAAAATCTCCAAAAGGACAATAACGAAGATGAATGATCGTACCTTGATGGTAAACGGCAATTTCCAAGTTCTAGGAAACACACTTCCAAGTATTTAGATGTAAATATCAATGTAAAGCCATATGCTAGTTCTCTGTAATTGATCTTGTCAATTCTTAAGATGATGCTGTAGCCACTGGCTGAACTTCAAGGGGATTTAGGTGTTGCCGTGGGTACTTTCAGCTCTTCGGCCTGAAAATTTCGCCAGAAAATCCACAGTTGAGTCTATACTGGCTGATTTAGCCAAATTGCGCTATGGAAGGTGTGTCCGGAAAGGTGTCATGGATTGTCCTATGTCAATTAAGGAGAAGTGGATACTGAAGTCATGATGGATGATTATATTGGGGTGGACAGACATCAGGAAACATCCACCTACAAAACTCAAAAGCAAAAACAGTGAAGTTGTTCGGTCGATCGCAGCGGGAGTCATCAACTCGACAACATCTTGCTAATGAACTGGTTTGACAACACGAAAGGCTACCGACTTCACGACCGATTCTTTTACTATCTTAGCTTAGTATCCCACTGAAAAGGCTCTTACGACTTATGTTTGCATTCTTGTTCCTCTGACTCACATGAGTTGTTACTGTAGCAAGCCTGTGGTGGTAATGGCTCCTCAATAAATTTTCCTCGTACAAGGGGTTCTGCAGCCGGGGTTAGTGATGAAGATTTGATAGAGTTTCGATAAGTGCCACTTGAATACCCGGTAGTGTTTATAATGACGATTGAAAAGTCAGAAGGATCCTACTCTTACCCATATGTCGACGCGCTCGAAGTAGCCGTTCGGCTACGCAGAACCAGCGAGAAGCTGCTGATGCTTTCCACTATGATCAAAACCATAATATGCCTAAATATGCATCTGTATTATGTGGTCAGTTGAGAAAGAGAATATTGCCGTCTAAATTGCTACTAAACGTTCCTCATATTGTCAGCAAAGAACTTGACTTTAAAGCCGCGGCCGGGAAGTTTTGGAGACGTTACTTCTTTTCCGCGTACTTCTTTTACCAACCAACAAGATTCAGACTATACATGGTGTTGTTGTTATGCCGCAATAGATGCCGCCTGTTTGTGCCGTCTTTTCGTCCCGGCCCTTGACGCGATGCCGATAAACCTGCCTCGCATAAAATCCTCACGGCCGTAAGTATGCCAGAGGCAGTCTCTTCCAAATCATCTTATTTGAGTAGTTCTTGCGCAAATCCTTCAGTAAGTAAACCGCCTTGGACTGAATGTCGACGTGTCCGGGACATAACCGACTTCAGCTCCCGTAGCGCCACATGTCTCGATCGTCTACGGGGACTAAAAAAACGTGCTGCCCCGGATCCGGGAACTAGGTAAGTCTAAATGTAGCGAACTCTTTCTTGACTTCAATAATAGTTTCAAGCCATGACTGACATATTGTTTCACTGCGGATAGTCCAATGAAACAAGTCGGCGAAACGTCGTTGACGAGGAGGGGAAATGGTTAGATACTCAGCCCGCCACAGTTTGTGGCGGTCTGGTCCAGATACAATTTAAGCATACCGACTCCATGCAGGTACCATGAAGCGGCCAACCCGCTAGTGCTGAGATGGATTGTGTGCGTGCGGTGAAGGTACAGCCCTACGAAGGATGTGCTATGCTTGCTCAGGTATGGCGGCGGAGCGGGAACCTGGGAGTGTGCTGCTTTGATTGGCTCCTAGCTCAGGACCCACTTTTGGTCACCGCAACCTTCGATAACGCTCCGCCTCCTCTTTCCCAGCTCTTCAAACATGCGTCTTCGGAACGTGCCATTATGTTGCAATGGCTTGCATGATTGAGACGGTGAGGCCGTTAAGTCCACTATGCGGCTACCGGCCGGGGACTGAGCGCATGGCATTCGACAAGCTGTTCTTACCTGTTCCAACCTTCAGCTGTGGAATTCATCGCAAATACTGTGTTTTGCACACTTGAACATTGCTCCGAATCCATTCACTGTCGTTGTTAGATCGAACTCTCGCTTCCGAAGTCGCCATCTAATTTTACGCAGCCAAGGTGCTGAATAAGATCCTTATTGAAGGTGGCTGGACCCAGTACCCTTGTCTTTCTTCGCTGCATGCCCGCTCTAGGCCTAGCGCTGATTACGTTGCATTCAGCGACGGCGAGTATAGTCGGCATGGCTTGTTCGGCTTCCAATCACGGATCATTGCTTGGTCTGAAGGCCCCGCCAGAACTTGCCAGTCGCTCGACTGCACTTCCACCATGTAGTCGGAGTAGAACCCCTGTCTCTCACCAAGCCAGGACATCTACAAATTTCTCAGCCCTGACGTAACATCAAGTGTGCCCGTACACAGCCTTACCCTTGGTACTCTCGCCCGTACCAGAAGCCATCATGACTACCGTGGCCACCATCAAGAATATCCGTGGAGGTATAAAGCTTTTGGGGCAGCCTTCGCCAAAACCACATCGTCGCAGATACGTCCGGATATATTCAAAACGACCAAGAAACATGCTATCGCCTTCAGCATCGTCGTCCTATCCCAAGAAGGCAAACACAGCGTCAAGGTCAAACACACCCAGCAAATCACCACCTCAGGAATTTCCAGAGTTATCCGATGTGCCATGTTATACATGTCGCAGGAGGCATGTTAAATGTGATAGAATACTTCCACATTGGTAAGAGTAGCAATGTATGCTCCACTTCGGGTTTCATAACATCGAATTAGTGCCAAGTGTGCTAAAAAGGGGGTTCCTTGCTTGGGCTACCGTACGTAAAACCCTCAATATATCTGTCGATTCACAAATCAAAACTCACATCGGATAGGAAAGCCACTAAGATGGGCAGACGGTGTAGCTGTACGAGGAAGACTAAAAGGAAAATCACAGCCTGTTGTGGACAGTAAGTACCAAAAGAATATATATGCTACAGGGAATAAACCTAATTGTGCGCAGATCATGCAGCAAGCGTCGCTCGAGACGTTTTCCAGGAGAGCTCTACCTCCATACGGAATGAAGCGGCACACTTCGGTCTCCATAGGACTGATAATTACTGCTCTGATATAGTGGGAAACAGCGCATCCTATCTAGAGTTGGTAAACTACCGTAAGTGGGCTTTGACAATATCCAACATTGAGAAATGCTTCATACCAAATCTTACCTTGCTAACTACGAGGGCAGACAATACCAGAGTCTGCGCGGAACATATGGGGTGCGAGCACTCTCGAATGATTGTTGGTCAAGTAGCCCAGCTCTCGCCGGAGGCTGTCCAACAACTACCACGAGATATTCTAAATTGCATCCTTGGAATATCTGCAGTCCATATGGCTGTACGCAATCCTGGAAATCGACTGATTGAAAGAATCGCCTTAGAAACTAAAGTCAGCCTGTTCCAGGGTATTAGTCAGTTATTTCAAACTCCGCAACATCATCGCGCAGATATACTATTCTCCTGCACGGCTCTGATGTTTGCTATGGACGTAAGTAGTCTCAAATCATCACGATATTGTTTAGGATTTCACCCGATTCATAAAGCTATCGTGCTCCAAAGAGTTTGGCCGACAGAATGGTAAAAGTAATCTGCTAACACTTGTCTAGGTGATGGAAAACGGAACCAGCCGATGGAATGTCCACTTCACTGCCGCTCTCAAGCTCTTAGCTTCCTCTGGTGGTACGGAGAATTTCGTACTACACTATCCGCACCTCAAACTCATACTTGCTGAAACGGCGCATTTCGAGACCATGGTCGTGTTGCTTCTGCCGGTGTCCCTCGAGGTATCAAAAAACACGACACGCAAAGGAATCAAAACCTTGTGCTACAATCCTGAAGTGAGAAAGGCCTTCTTCATCACGTGTCCGGTACGTTTGATGCTCGCTATTTATGATATAGGGGACTGTGCGCAGAATATTTTTCGGGCCCACGGATCCCCTTCCATGGCCGATGTATATCAGAGAGAATGGATCCTTTCTGATGTGCTCCAATTCCGACCCGAAGAGGGCGTAGAGGCTATTAAAGAAACCTACTCTCATCGCGATTTGTAAGTCATGCAATGCGCATTGTGAAGAAGAGCAACTACTTACTATATTAAGATCAGCACAAGAGGTTCAGGCGTGGAACTCTGTGAATTGCGCATGGCGTAGTGCGATTATTATAGTTGTTTTGCGTCACCTCTACTTCGGACTACCTAGCCCAGAACCACAGTCACACATAAGCCGCTCACCAACACCTTCAATAATTGAGACCAGCACAGTTCCACCCTCGCTGTTTGAAGAGCCATTCGAATCCTTTCAAGGTATCGAGGAGTTCGATGCCGGCTACTCCGTGGAGGAAAACATGGACCCCCTTTTCGACTCAGGAAGACTATCTCCAGGGTTTCATCTCGGTGACCCAATTTCACGGTCACCTTCACCTCTTCACTCCGCACTGCCCTCGACTGATAACATCACACTTGACTTTTGGAATCGTCGTTATGAAATCCATAATGAAGCTTTTACAGAGCTATCGAGCAGTCTCTTTGCTCTTGCAGAGAATCCCGATCCATCATACTTGCGCTACGTCCTCATGCCATTGATGATTTTGGCACTCGTCAGCCGACAAAATAGTCCCGAACGAGCTCTATGCCTCACGTGTTTTGAAAAATTTAAGAACTACATGTCGGGCGCATCTTGGGCAGAGTACGAGAATGATGCACCAAATCCCGTCGGCGGCTCTGCGCTCGACTTTGATATTCCCTGGGACAGGTTAGACGCATACTCTGAGGGAGTGGAAAGAGAGCGACGAGACAGCGTCGTGTTTGTTGAGAACCAACTAGTGAGTTCGGCTCCTGAATGGAATTGGTGGTACATGCTGAAGAGGTTGAATTTAAAAACTATTTGTGAGTATTCAGTCGCGCTCTTGGCTAACAGGCTCTTTTGAACACACAACACTGCAAAGGCTAACACTCGGTTTATAGGGCCCATATCTGCTGGCACGGTACGTAGAATCTGTGCAAAAACTGCATGTGAGGCATACACTGACTTCAGGCCTCCACATGTAGATGCACATGGAGCTCGGTTCTGAATTCTGGCCGTTCAGCGTCTTGAGTGCACTTGTCACCGATGAATGTTTCGCTGCTTTTATGCAACCTCCACCAAATCTGCAAGCGTCGTCATCCGGTTAAACTCCTCTCCAACTTTAGCCACAAGAAAGGTGGATATCATTCATCAAATAAGGACAGCAGAGACACATGGCGAGCGCCACAAATCCCGGGAGTGGGTCCCGAGAAGGTCTCATACGAGAGCTAGGACCCTTCGGAAAGTCAAGTTTCCTCCAACTTCGATGACTAATGTAAGGTAGTTTCCTTGACTCGATTCAGGTTTCCTTCTTTTTTTGTAATTATCTTAATTTCTTTATGCGCAACGGTATCAACTTTTTGTCAAGTTTCTTTCGATCTTCGGAGTATCTTCATTTCACGTTTGCTCATAATATGCTAATTTAAACTAGATCGCAGCTTCACACGCAGCCGCAAAGATAGCATGTGAAGAATGAGAGTTATTTAATATCCCCCGCTCTTGGCACTGCAGGGCAAGATGCACGAAGAGACGCTAGCCAGCAGTTGAGCAAACAGCTAACTAGCCTCATTCGCTTCCGGATCCGCCATGCAATACTTTTTCAAGGTCAGCCCGACGCTGAACTCGCTAGCGTCCTGACATGGAAGAGGCCAGCCAATAGATTCATCTCTTAAACCGGCTTGGTAGTGGGATCAAGACGGAATTGAAGAGCGCTTTTTCGCAAGAAGAATATACATGGCGTTCTCGTACTGATTTTTATGCAATAGGCCAGCGTCACTGTAGCGTCGGTCACTTAGTCGGCCCGCCTGCCTGATTCCTTAGTCCCGCCTGAGTACTTGAAGGCTAGCGGTACCCACAGTTTGTATGCGCACGCTCCGACATAGTTTCCGCACTGCTCAACATGTCTGTTCGGTGACCTTGCGACAGCGACTAACTGTCGCTTGAGTCTCTCTTATGATTACCAGATGTCTCTGTCTCTGCTTGGATGTGCGTTTGTCCTTATCGCCATAGCATGGATCCGTACTCGCTCTCTGCTCATACCGAAGCCTATTTCTCGCATTCCACATAACGGCCTGGCACACTATATGCCATGGGGCGACTTGATCACTTTAGGGATTCATAACTGGCTTACGGGCGGCGTCTTCGATTGGCTCTCATTGCAATGCCTCAAGCACAAGTCTCCGCTGATTCAGCTCTTTATTCCGTCCTTTTCGACCACTCACACTACACTTGTGCTTGCCGATCTTCGAGAGATTGAGGATGTAGTAACACGACGCGTGAGCGAAATTGATCGTGCTGATATGATGCATATGTGGTTTGGACTAGTCGCGCCGAGAGCAACAATTGGGCTGAAGAGCAAAGAGACGGCTTTCAAACAGCAGAGAAGGCTGTGGAATGTAGTTTTGAGTCCAAACTTCTTAGAAAATGTTGCGGCAGAGAGGTTTTATGAGGTCGCGATCAAGCTATCACAGCTATGGGCAAGAAAGGGAGAGATAGCGAACCAAGAGATAGCGTTCGAAGCGCAAGAGGATCTACGGATGGCGACGCTGGATGGGATATGGAAGATGAACGTAGGATCTGAACTAGGTCTGCTGAATGCTAGAATTGCACGACTTGATAGACCTAATGCGATATCCAAGAGCAGGTACGAAAAAGTAGAATTTGCGCAGGCAGAGGTGCCTGAGTTCTACACTACACTCAGCAAACTCTTAGTCTGTCTTGACTGGGTAATGCAGGGTATCAGCCCGCGGATGTATACCTGGTTCTTTACGAAGACGGGTATACTTGCCCGCGCAGCCAAGAGGAAGGACGAGATTTTAGATCAATTGATTGCCGCTTCCAGGGCGAGAGTTCGAGAAGACACTAGAAAGATTGTGGATCGAACGACTTGTTCACTTGATGAAGTGTTCCGAAAAGATCTGTTATTGAGAATGGGGAGGGATCTAGACAGCGAAGCTGCAAGCTCTTCGGCACTGGGAGACGAACTTCTTGAGCTCCTCATCACTGGCCATGAAACGACCGCGTCGTCAATCGCATGGGCACTCAAATATCTCAATGACAATCCTGATGCCCAAAATCAGCTTCGAAGGTCGTTAGGCGCTGCATTTCCCAACCCCAGTCCAATAGCCCTACCCTCGGCGAAAGAACTTTTCACAGCATCTTTACCGTATCTCGACGCTGTCATCGCAGAAACCCTGCGCTTATCCAATACCGGGCCTGTTTCATTTCGGCAGACGGTAGTACAATGCGATATTCTAGGTCATACGATACCTGCCGGTACACCGATCGTGCTCGTTTCCGCTGGACCATCGTACAATTCTCCGACAATGCCCGTTATCCCAGAACATCTGCGGTCGAAAACTTCACAAGCTACTTTCTTACGGAAGCAAAACCTATCACCTTCTGTCGTCCAAACGGATTTCGGAGCCTCGGAGAATCTTGGCGCATTTCGACCGTCACGGTGGATCGTCGATGGCACATTCGACCCGGACGCCGTACCGATGCTACCCTTCTCCGCTGGCCCGAGAGGATGCTTTGGGAAAAAGATTGCACTACTGGAAATGAAGATCATGCTCGCAATTTTGATAATGCGGTTCGAGTTTCCAAGACTTAGCAAGGCTTTGAGTGGGTACGGTGCTGTGGATGGCCTGACTAGGAGACCCACATGTTCCTATGTTAGACCAAAGTATATTAACGATTTGAGACACCGAAAATGGTAGCTAAAGATGATCAGAAATTGAAACAGCTTTCACACTCCACGCATAATAATTCGAGTCGTGAAATGAACATATGACGCGTTCTCATATAATCTGAGGCATATTAAAGCACACTCAAGAGGAGAAAGCTAGAGTATTCGCCGTTGCTAAGCCATTTGACCAGGTGAATGGTGCCTTTCAGGCTAGGAGGTAGTTGCGAACTAGTACAACCTAGCATGCCTTGATATAGCGCCGTTCGCGCATCCCGGTAGATTGCGCTTTACTTTATCTCTGGCAGCCACATTAGATCTTCTCTTCAACATGGGCCACTCCATCTTTCCTGCCCACTTCATTACGGTCGCTCTCTGAGTCAGACTCCTGCGACGCCCCCTCAATGCCGCCTTCAAAGTGGTATAGGGGCTCCAGCTTCGCGGTCTTGTCGAACAAAATCCATCTCTTGTACCACCATGGAAGAGCTACCTTGGTATTGTAGGCAATGAACTTCTTCGTAGGCACGCCAAAGATGTAATCGAGCTCTTCAAGCGTACGCTGCTTAGTCTCAGGAAGCCACAGGAAGATCATGATGAATGCAATGACGTTGAGCCCGGCGTAGAACCCAAATGCGCCAGTTGGTGTGAAAGCGTGAAGGATAAGCGGGAACGAAATAGACAGGACGGCGGCCCAAAAGAGGCACGTGGCTACTGCCCAACCCATTCCAACTTCTCTGTGTGAGACTGGCCAGCGTCAGTGTATGTCATTAGTAATGTTTTACATGACTAGTACGTACGAGGGAAACACTCAGCCGAGTATGTAAATGGCACCGGACCTTCACCAGGCGAGTAAAAGGCACCGAAAATGTATATGAAAAGAGCAATGAGCGCAAGGTGAGCAGTCGATTCTCGTGGAATGTAGAAGCAGAAACCTGCTGCCAGAAGAGACCATGCCATGTTGGGGAATGTGAACAGGAGGAGACTGCGACGTCCGAATGTATCAATCTAGAGGTGGAAACACATTGTTAGACAACTTTCTTATGTCTCCCTCATGCAAGAATTATACGCACAGTCCAGATAGCAGGCCATGCGAAAACGAAGTTCACAAGCCCGAAGCCGAAAGAAGCAATCAGGGCTTCTTTCTCCGAGGCACCTGCTTGACGAAAAATGGTCGAACTGTGGAGATCATCAGCCAGTCATTTTTTTTATAGAGGCCATTGTCGTCTGCCACACGTTGTGGAGGCGACTTACCTGTAGAAGGCGATGATGTTAATTCCGCACATCTGCTGGGCAATCATGACCACAAAGGATGCGAGTGTCGCGCGACGGACGCGGGGGATGGTAAAGAGCTCGACAAAGCGTGAGACGTAATTGGATCTACCGACAATCTCCGCTTCAACCTGGAGCTGCGCATGAATATAGTACATATCCCGCGCAGCTTGAACGGGACTAAAACGAAGCCGCAGAAGTGACTGCCATGCTTTTCGATACCGATTCTTTTTGATGTACCTACATAGGAACAGATCAGATTTGCAAGAATTTCATTAATGTAGTTTTTATAAACAATCAACATACCAACGTGGAGACTCGGGGCAGAAGTAAATTCCAAGGGTCAGCGGTACAGCTGGAATAAATGCTGAGCCGATTTGAAGACGCCAGGCAATTATAGGTACTTGATACACGACAAGATTTGCGCAGTATCCTAGGAAAATACCGAATGCAGTCCACATTTGCCTGTCTGTCGTAAGTTAAAAACCTTTTACGGCGGATTCCCGTGGGCTTACCAAGACATTACCAAAGCACCACGGATTTGAGCGGGTGAATTTTCAGCCGCGAAGATAGGGACCGTACTTCCTTTCAACCCCATACCGATGCCCCTAGTTTCGTTAGATTCAAGCTCCAACTGCTCTCGCTATTTTAAGGGTATACATGCATTAAGATACGTGTAATGAACAACTGCTCCCATGTCTGGGCGAGTGCACCGCCAATAGGTGTGAGGAGACAGAAGATAGCAGAGACAAAGATGGTTCCACGGCGACCGAGAAAATAGTTGCAGGGGTCGCTGAGCCAGCAGCCGATGAAGGCTGAACCGATGTATGGTCCGGCATTGACGACTCCGACTATGAGATTGTGTGTCCAACGATCAGGATGACCTTCCGTTTCGCCCTGGCCAATACCAAATTCAACAGGGAACGAAAGATTAGCACCGTTGCTGCCAGTCTGATCCCAACCTCTGAACACGGTATTAGTAATACTGATACGCCGAACTTTATGATCTACACTTACTGAACAGCTGCTCCAATGGAGCAGACGATGATGGTAATGTATAGCTGAAGAGGGTGCTTCCACTTATGAGCCTTCTCATGTCGCAAGTGCTGCTTCTCTTCTTCCTCGAGAATTTCTAAATGTTCAAACCTGGCAGGGTCTTGAGCGACAAGGGCGCCCTTCTTCAAGTAACCGACAATGTCGGCAAGATCTTTCTCCCGAGCGAACTCTTCAACATCTCTCATCAATGCATCATGAGGAATACCAGACAAAGGATTGGAAACTCTGGAATTATGTCAGATCTCTGCGAGATGAAGTTAACTCAGATGATAGCGAGCTTACTTTGCATCTAAGTTTTTGTTCAAGTTGAGCGATGCCAAGGTGCCGCGACGGCCATCGTCGACATTTTCGTGGTCTTGTACAGTAGTAATGTCTCGCTCTTCCTTACCAACGCTTGTGTCCGCCATAGTGTGAAGCTTCGAGTGACTTAGCCCTACTCAACATTCACAGGCAAAGAGAACGGAGTTGGAAAATTGTGTAGCAGTTCTGATGCTGGGGAGGAGATCCCATTTAACATGAATCGCGATCTACAGGTGCACCATACATTGCGCGTACACCCAGCAGCCTGGTCTTTCTTCGCGACCTTGCCGCACTATAATCGCACCATATTCCCGTTTTCCTCACAAAGGCAACCCGAGAACAGGATATGACCGCGGCCAAGGATGCTCATCTGCTGACGGTTACTACGACCTGCATCGCCCAGAGGTGACATCGTTGACCGGAGAGCTCGCACACAAGGGTTGGATCAATGCTGAGGTAGGATCATCGGCGCTGGTCATGCCCTCTTCAAGCAGCCAAGCGTGTTCAACAGGCTTCGCTGCCTTGTCGTAAGGATCCACTATGCCGTTGACAAGAGGCCGGCCAAGGCGTTAAAACTGGACAAGACACCATCAAGAAGTCACTTTCTTTTGCCGGTCACCGCTCAGGCCACCAACGGGGAAGGGCTATCTTGAGAGAAGGCGCAATGACTCTACCAATCCCATCTCCTTTGGCGAAGGACATTGCTGGAGTCAAAAATTGACAAAAAATGCCGAAGAGCTTTAAGGATGAGCGGAAACGTTGGAGGATAGATGTGCAAACACGGGCGGAGCAAATAGAGTGGAGTGGAGCTTGCCAAGGGCACATGGTGCGGGGTGGAGGTGGTAAACACAGCCAAAATTTGCTGGGGACTTGGCCGCTAGTCCCCACCATCATCCCCACAGGAGCGATTGTGCATAGCCTTGATGGGGAAGGCTTGATCCGGCTTGTTCGATCCTATAGAATCTTGAAATATAGTTTTATACGCTAGGAAGGTACACCTACCGTAACAGGAACGAGATAGTGCTTGCAGGAACTTTTCGATTGTGAGAAAGGAAACGACAGAGATGGAAGATGGATCAACAGGGATCGTGAAATTCACCGAAACTAAATTCTGCTATTGGATACGAAATGACGTCAGCCCGGGAGTGAAAGTTGAGGAAGCTGCCAACACAAGTAGTTTATGGCAGTGCAAGAGTATAGCCAGCATCAAAACCAGGTTGCCGTTTCCGTATCAAGCTCGCAACATTCGAGCGGAACCTCATTCCGAATGTACCTTACCGCATCCAAGTTGCACACAACATCATGCGCCCGTTCCTTCGTGCTAATTCAGGCCGAAGAAATACCGACTCATCTCTGCATCGATCTGCCTCCAATCATTTGTAGCAGGATTGTCCAATCTCATAGGGCTTTCAGGTCAGCCTGCGCCGCCTGCGTCATTCCATAGGTGTGCACATAATCGAGGCTTGCCGCCGCTCAAGCTGCCTAATCATAGGCTGTTGCTCCCATCAATCCGGGTGAGGTTGAAACATGAAATCATAATTCTCCTTGAGTTGGGCGACAACACCCTGATATACAGCCTTCTGGAACTGAGCGTCCTCAAGGCTGCTGGCTCGCCGATCGAAGTCGCAGCGGATGCATCGCCGCACGGCATCGCTGTATTTACCGCCTGCCTCGCTGTACAACTCTTCGACTAGCCGGTCAGCCGTGTTGTACTCTGTCATAAAGTCTATTTGCGTAACCCCAGTATTGTGCGGCCCGTCCACATCCTTGTACAGTTCAGCTAAGGTTTTTCCATACCAGAGCTCTATTAATGCCACACCTAAAGCGTACAGTGTCTGATTGCGGATAATTCGACTCATGGAGTTGGATATTCGAGGCCTTGAGGATGTTTTTATTTGGTTGAATTGCTGAGAAACAAAAGGTTGGTCGTAGATTGTTTTATCTACCCGTTTGATGAAGAAGATACTGTCTTTTCCCCAGTCTTCTTCGAGCCAGGGCGTTTCATGGAGCTGGAGTACCGACGAGGCGAGAGTGACAGCTAATTTCAGACGATCTCGACGAGCGAATTGCGAGTCATCCAGTACAGCCCGAAGCGAAGACACAGACCAGAACTCAGTGTCTGGTGGTGGCTGCTTCATCGGGTAAATCCGCACTCCATACTTTTGTTTGGCGATCTCGTTCGCAAGCAATGAGAAGCACACATCACGTTGCGGTTTTTGGAGCGTGCAGATCGCTGAGCATAAATCCTGGATTGGTTGCATGTTAGGCTGAGGATCCAGGGCTGCCTGAACAGCCTTTTTGGCTTGCTTCTCGAACCGCACACCTTTCACTGGTTGGCTTCCGCATGCTGCCTGAAGCACAGTGTCCTCATGTTCACACTCCACCCGAACGTCAGCTTCTTCCCACGTCCATGGATTTGACGGAACTGTAGGGCTGAAATTGGGCTTATGGTGATGATTGTATCGAAATAGAACATGAAAGGGGTCGCGCATTGTGTCCTCGGTTTCCTCGTCGCTTGAGCCATCGTCCATGCGTGTTTCGAGACGAAGGCTGACACTATGATCTACCCGACAAGGACAGTTCCACCCAGTCGTCAGGGCTAAGTAGAAGCTGTCGGCTCTTTCTTTAATTACTCGAAAATTTGGCACGCACTGACGGTCAGACTTTGATAGTATTTGGTGAGCGTCAATGTATGCTTTTTGAGTAGTCAAACGGTACAATGTCTGATTTGCTTGTCGCAACCGTCCCATCAGATCACTGTAGTCTGATTTCTTGAGCGAGAACTTTAGTCGCTTATAATGCTCCTTGAAAGCACTCTGCTCGGTGAATTGCGGCTGCAGCGATGTTTAGAAAACTTCTGGTCTGACGAGGATCAAGGCTTTATTAATAAGGGTCTGTACCTTTCCAGAGGCGTCCAGCTTCAGCTTTTCTTTGAACTTGTCGGCTGCCATCCCTAACTGAGTGATGCTTTGCATGTATGATTCGTAACTTGCTCCTAGTCTGCTTCGAAGCTTGTTATCAAAGTTATCCCTCTTCCAACGCGCACCTCCGGGATCCGCGAGAAATTCTGTCATCTCTCTTTGGCTCACAACCCCAATCAAGAGCATATTGATGCTATTGATGTACATCGTATGTTCGGCACTCAGCTCGTAGAGGATAGTTTTAACCTCCTCTTTATATTTCCAGTACCGCTTCGTTACCGCAATGCCTTCAGCATAGAATTGTAGCCCCGCAAGAATCAACGGTATCGAGCCAAGTACTAGCCCAGCAGCCTCAATACCAGTTGCCATGGCTTATGAACTTGAAATCTGGAGTTTGCGGCAACCGTAGGGCGACTTAAGCCTGTCTGTTAATTGTTGCTCCAGCAGCAGCGCTAGCAGCAGCAGCAACCTTCGCGGTCATGCACCTAGGCTAAGGGCATGGAGAACCCTGAATATTCAACAGCGTCGAAGTTTACTGAAAATAGTCTAAATAGGAACTATGAAACTGAGGTGGAGTGAGATGAGATGTGAGGCTGAGGCAGCAGGTGCGACTTGACGCGCGGGGCATTTGGGGGCCAAAAGTAAGACCTATTCTATGCGACCTTTTCACCTTACAACCTCACGATAAAGCAAACAACATCCCAAGCCATGTCTACTGGTCCAGGAATCGAGAACAAAGAATCGTTTACAGCAACATCTGCAAATCCCGATGTTCTAGTTGCCACGGTAGTGTCGGATATTGCTCACGATTTCCTTAGCCTTGCGGAGGCCTTGACAATTGATACACGATTCGCCGCTCAAATTTCGTCACCAGAAATCCATGATGAGTTCTCCCGCTTCAAATTATGGGCTGGGAATATTGCGGCGCATCGAAAAGGCCGAAGATCGTTGGAATACCGGTTGCGTGACGCCGCCCATCTCAAAACGGAGACTCTAAATCTCCTTGAGGCCCTTTCAGAAGCCTTACACAATGGTAAGGCCTGATTTCTTCCGAAAAGCACCATTTTTAACACGTTTGTCAAGCTCTGGCTATATCCCATGGCGAGAAGGTACCATGGGATGAGCTCTCCAACTCTGACTCTGAGCTGTCTGACGATGACGGCTCAGATGGTGACTTTCAAGGCATCACGGAATTGAAACAGCTATTAGCCAGCATCAAGACAGTGATCACTTCTTTGTTCAGGCTCTCGATGGCAATTCGTGATCCTGCACCAAACAATCAGTCAAAGAGCATCATCACTATTGACAAATCCTTTTATGAGCCACACGATATTCAGCATGTAAAGGAGAAATTTCCAGACTCTCCAGAATACTTGATGGAGAGATTAGGCCGAGCGATATCGGGACGAAGGCAATATCTCAGTTACCGTGAAGAACACCATCAAAAACTCACTAAAGATATTGAGATGATTGGGTTTGAGAAGCCGACGACAGAGTTTACAACTAACAGTACAGAAGCAACACCAATTCCGGGCATGCAAAGATCCAAGAGTTTCAATGTCCTTGACGAGGGAGATGATATAGCATCACAAACCTCCTACGCGACTTCGGTCAATGCGACTATCAAAGTCCCGCCGTTGCCTAAAGAGGCACATAATAATGATTTCTTCGAATGCCCTCTCTGTTTTCTCCTGGTATCGATTCGCACCACGGCTGAATGGAAGTAGGTACATGCGTCATCCTCAAGAAATAACTACTGAACAGCAAAAGGCAACACGTCTATCGAGATCTACACCCTTACTGCTGCACATACGAACAATGCACGATCGCGGATAGACTCTATGACTCGCGAAAATCATGGTTCGCACATGAACTCGAGGTTCACCGAACATCTTGGCAATGCGTAGAGGGATGTGGGAAGATCTTCCGGATTGAAACAGACTTCGAGCACCATGTAAAGGAATCTCATGCCGATTTCGCTTCATCCAGCATGTACTCGGCCTTAATACGAACATCGGCGAGGAATGCAAGCCTCCAGGAACCATCACATTGCATGTTGTGCAGGAAGCGCATGCCGCTAGGGGCTTTGCAGAAACATCTAGGCAGTCATCAACAGCAACTAGCACTTTTCGCCCTACCCCCAAATCTAGACGATACCGAAGACAACCTTAATGACGAGCAGGAGGGCTCAATAGCTGCGGATAACATCGAAGATGAAGAAAGTTCAGACATAAGCAGCACGCCAGATTCAAGATATATCGATGAGGATAGAGGCTCAGATCTACACAATACAAACAGTATCAACGATTTACAAATAATTGAGGAAATTAAGTCAGAGTGGAGGGGCTACATACTAGGGCAATGCGAAGCATTCATTGCGCGACCGCCTCAGGACAAACAGGAACGAATTTTAAGCTACATGCGACTGACAGATCTCATTCAAAACCGGATATATCAAAATTTCACACGCCTAGAAGGGCTCAATCCGGAAACTGGTAATGTTCTTGGGCAAGTTTCCGGATTTGAAAAGCGGATGCGCAAAATTGTAGACACGTATTCTGGCCCCAACGAAGATGCTGTTATTGTCTCTTCTGGAAAGAATTTTGACGAAGCGAGTCCGCCCCTCAAAAATCTTCCAGATGCAGCCCCCAGCCAAAAGGGAGTTTCTCTAGACCCAGCATCTAGCTCCCTAGCTCAGATTTCAGCCCCATCGTCTTCTCTAGTCAATGAGGGCGTACTACAGAATCATTCACTGTTTTTAGATAACCTTGAAGACCCTAAAACTCTCCACGAGCCGTCATCCGCTCATTCTCTAACTACCATACAGCGGTTAGACGCCATCACCACCCGGTTCGAACAGGAGTTCATGCCACTTTGTCGAGAGTTCTTAGTCAACCCACCCACAGAGAAGGCAGTGCGTGAACGTAAGCATCAGACACTCTCGCAGAGTATCATAGAAGAAATACTTTGTCAATTAGATGCTGTTGAGACAGATGGTGACCCAGGTGGTAGAATAATGCGATATGAGTTAGTCCGAAGAGTACAGAGTATATTGATGCGTCTGGATGCGAAGCTGGCTGGTGTTGATACTGTAGAAGAGGTTGGGGTACAACACACCTCTGCAGAGAGTTTAGACGAGATCAACTCTGCCTCATTTGAAGTAAAAGAAGGAAACCAGGGGCTCAGCAAACAAGAAGATACAAACGCTGAACAGCAAATCGCGTTGCCCAAACGAGACGATACTACACAATTTTCTTCCGGAGATGTAAATAGCGAGAAGTATAAAGACGCGATAACGCCGTGGCAGGTATGTGTAATTGAGATTGTGCAAAGTTTGAACAAGCACGTAGATGTTCAACAGATTCATGGCATACTTAGACATGTCTAGGTCGAACTAAGGCATCTTAAGCTGGATTTATGCTGATCATATCTTGTTTAGGTTGAAGAGGATCACAAACTTTTTGATATCAATCCTTCTGACAACCATCATCCTTTAAAGGATACATCGAATCGTGTTTTGATAGAGCAAGCTGCAAAAGAGCGTCATCACCTCCCTGAGATGGAAGCGAAACTAAAGAGATTGGATCAAGCAGCGGTGTCGGCTGCGAGCGATCATGAAACTCTAGAACAACATCTGGGTGCTACCAAAGCTATGTTGGAAGCAGCACTGCATACGTCTAACGAAAATATTGAAAGCGAAGCAGAGGGCACCGCATCGAAGTGGGACCCAGAAGGAGACCCCGAGCAAAAAGAAGAACAACAAGCGCAGCAACACGTTGCCAGTGAATACAATGAAAGCTATTCGGATTCAAAGAAAGAAAGAACAGATATGGAGATAAGAATGCGGCGGGTGCCTGACTTTGAGCTACAAGGGCCTGAAATTACCGAAGCTTTGCAGAAAGAAAGGAGAAGGAAAGATTCTCCAGAGCTGGAAAATTCCGAGACTCCCCTCCAAACGCACGAACAGAAGCAAGAGCAAGAGCAAACCAAAAAAAATCCAGCAGAGGAAACTCCGGGCTACACAGAATCGGAAGTCAAAATGCGCGAGCGACTCGCCCAGTTTGGCTTCGAGGAGTCCCAAATTGAGGCTATGATGAATTCCAAAGGGCATCCCACGATAGAAGAGGATTCTAACTCACACAGTGGCGCGGGCCCAAGCGAGGCAAATTATGAAGGTGATGATTTTGCGTTTCAGAGAAAAGAAGCTAGACAGCTAGAGAAATCTAGACAACGAGCAGAAAAAGCTCGACAAGTAGAAGAATTTATACGGAAAAGAATAGAAGAAAAAGAAGAAGCTAGACAGCTAGAGAAATCTAGACAACGAGCAGAAGAAAAAGAAGAACAGCGCCATTACAGCATCAACAAGGTGAAACAGGAGATGGAAAGACTACAGGAGGTGGAAAGACTACAGGAGGTGGAAAGACTACAGGAGGTGGAAAGACTACAGGAGATGGAAAGACTACAGGAGATGGAAAGACTACAGGAGATGGAAGGACAAGAGGAGATGAAAAGACAACAGGAGATGAAAAGACAACAGGAGATGAAAAGACAACAGGAGATGAAAAGACAACAGGAGATGAAAAGACAACAGGAGATGAAAAGACAACAGGAGGTGTACAGCTCCTTGTATGCAGCTAAATTGAAGCGCAGATCGAGTTTGCCATCTCTGGAAAGCTCATTGACTTCGAGAAACGATCGAAAATTTGTTGGTTCCCATATACCAACATATCCCAAATGTCATAAGCAATACCTCGACGAAGGGACTCTTCTTTACTACGACATACCATATGAAGATGACGGTGAACACCTCATTTTATTGAGAGAGATGTCGCAACGGGAAATTGAGACCATGTTCGAGCACACCCGGCGTCTGCGTTCAATTAAAAATCCTTCTCTGCTCCTTGAGAGCCGAAGCAAAGCTCGTGAGAATGAAATAGAACATTCTAGACCACGGGCTGAAGCAAGCGCAATGGCTTCAGCTTCAAATCTCAATGAAATCAAGTCCAACAAGTCATAAAATGCACTGAAACACCAGGGTACCAAAATGGAGGATATTATTAGAAATGCACCGAATAATGTGGATCATGTGAAAGAGCAGGCAGAGGGTAGTGCTGAAGACGATGGTTTCATCATCTTCGGGCAAAAGATCCACAGCTGGGGGAATATGCGAATCTCTCAGAGCGCTTTCAAATCAACCAAGATGATACTGCAGATAAAGCTACCTGAAAAATAGAAAAGACTCAAAGACAGCAAAGGCCAGAGCGGTCTGACATTAAATTAGTATGTAAGGGACCAGGGGAAGCTTGAAGCGGGATGGAAACAACCGATAGAGTAAGAAGAGCTGATTGAAAGCCACCCTGGCCGTAGATGGTCATGAAACGGATATGACAGCGAATCTCCAAATTGACAGACCAGGAAATTCAGTATACACTGGTCGATCGAAGTGATCCGCGGGAGCGAAGAAAGTCCCGGAATCCAAGAGTGCTTCAAGATGGAAGGGTGCTGGAGGAAGATCAGGCAACACAGGAGCAAATAGAGCTGCAAAAGGTTGAAACTTCAAATAGAATTTCGTGATTGAGCCTGGAGAACATAATGAGGGAAGCCGAGGATATTTTTGCTGACTGTTACGCCTAAAGGCGAGCGCATGGGAAAATACTCTTCAACTTAAGACGCTAATACAGAGTGTAGCACACATAATCCGCTTTCCTGCATACTAGATATGAATTGTCACCATTAAGGAATCTTTACCTGGCATCTCCAGTCATCCATGGAGCTGGAAATAGCCTAAACTACCTTATAGCCCAGCAGATATTATTATAAAATCCAGCCTTGCGTTTCTCCTGTCTCCAACTTACCCAGTCTTCGAGGGTCATTGAGCTGTTAGAGTGAGCTTCGCTACAAATAGAATTTTTTCTCTATTGGCCCAGCCAAGTCTTGATTCACATTTTCATGTTCCAACTCCGTAAATGCTGGGAATGAGTACGGCCACATCTCCTGTGTACACGGATGGCCATTGCCGCAATATTAGGTGTAGTTTGAATGTAATCGAAAATGCATTGCACACTTGCTGGTTCAAAATTGTGGGGATATGTACATTGACTAGAACCAGAAAGAATGGCGCAGATGCCCCCAGAGTCCCGGTGCCCCTACTTGCGTAAAGGGCCAAGGTCGGCTTTTCTACGTATGATGTATACGGCATTTGATGTTACAAATATCATAGCAGTGTTTGCTGCTGATAGCAGCCAGTTTGAAGGACGGCCAGGCCGACTAAGAAGCCTTATCGCCATTCATTTAGGCGAAGATGTACTGAAGGCTATCGGGTATGTGATGTGTTTTCGCGGCTCTATTTTGATTTACTTATTATCAATAAATAAAAGGGATGCGTGCACTTTTTCAAGCATGCATGTATTGCACATCTCGAGTCATGAATCGGCCTTGCGACGGTAATGTTCAAATCAGGCGGCCCACGGACAGTGCTTCACAGTAGCTGCGCCTTGTCTGTTTCTTTCAGGGAAAAGGTTGGTTAGTATACGAAGCCGCCTCTTTGCGCAGGTTCACTGAGGTACCAGCACTCAAGTAACATAGGCGCTGTGACTAGGCTGTGAAGAGTCGCCCCGAGGTTCGGGCGGGCGAGCCCTGCAACATATACAGCTGTTTCGTTTATCTATGGGTCATATCTGGTTCTCATTTCTATTATCAAGTAAACAA
Organism: Pseudopyrenochaeta lycopersici; assembly: GCA_003313425.1. Lineage (NCBI taxonomy): Eukaryota > Fungi > Ascomycota > Dothideomycetes > Pleosporales > Pseudopyrenochaetaceae > Pseudopyrenochaeta > Pseudopyrenochaeta lycopersici. The sequence goes on along the minus strand of NHZP01000016.1, from coordinate 335,796 downwards.
GATTCAGGAAATACGCTAAGATTGGCCCAGGCTGGGTAGGTTGCTTTGCGCGCTTATACCCTCCATCTGGGTTCGACCATTCGTTGGGAAAAGTCGCGTAAGGCAACGGTCCTAGAAGAATCCCCTGATGAAACGAAACAAATATAGAAATAATTCGCAAACGAAGCAGGCTTGCGTATGCAATAGGTTGGATGCCCCCAACGTGCATCGCCAAAGGCTGGAAGGGGTGATCTTTCGGCCGGACCGGTTAGTTCGCCTGACTATAAGATACCATCCTCAGCACCCACAGATGTCATGAGTGTAGGCCCGCCTTTCAGCCCGCCTGAATTTCTCAGTAATTATTGTGGTCGGGTTAGGAAAGTGATTATCACGCAACCTATCAGTCGATGAACCTTTCAAAGTACCTTTAGCCGTTTCCGCAACCAGCAGAGTTAGTCGGCAGGAGTGTTTGAGACTACTGCGCCTAGTTGACTGCACAGCCCGAAGATCCTGACCCTCACAGTTTCATTCTCAGTTGATACGTATACAGTGATATTAAATTTACGCGGGTCCGGCAGGGCTTAGACAGAAAGAAGGCATAGTGGATGAATCTGTGTTGTCTCGATTGTGACCAACGGGCATAAGTTGGAGAATTATGGAATGCCTTAGGGCAAAATATTTGCGAGGGAGCAGCAATACAAGCTTTTTGATTTACAAAAGCATCAAAAACAAGCTCATAAGTGATTTCGCCCTCATGTGTTGATCGTCCAAGCGTGGCCTGTGCGCTCCTGTTGACCCAAAGCAGGAAGGCACGCGCTGCTCCGCCTCATCCTTCCAATCTCTCCTGTCCCCTCGGAACTTTAGTTTCATCAGGTATCCAATCATGGCACTGTTGGCTTAATACACTAACATAGCCGCCATGATACGAGGCATCTTTGGTTCCTTGCGGCACGTGAAACCATGATTTGCATGAATGTTTTCTGGATTCGCTCGCTCAGAGCACTGCCATAGTCCACTGGTGATCCTTCTAGGCAGACTCAATGGGCTTTCACTGAATACTGCGTTTTAACTCGTCCTGTTCTCTGGACTTTCAGCTTGGGGTCGTCAACAACTCTCTTAACAACATCGACCACTCTTCATATCAAGTTGTTCCACATTTCAGACAGTCCTTGGCTTGTCAGCCACAACTATGAACCTTTTGCTCCGACAGGTCTGGGCGCTCACACGCAAGAATCTTCTCCTTATTTGCGTGAGGCGGCCAATATACACGCTCATCCGCGCTATTGTCTTCCCGCTCGTTATTGTCCTAGTGGTTGCATACAGCAAGAACTTCTTCGCATCTCCTCAGCATTGGGGCGTGTCTTCTCCCCACGATGTAAGTGTAGCTAAGACAAAATCTAAGTGAACCTAATCGCTTTGCCCTATAAACCTGTTGCCGACTTGGTATCTTCTCTGCTAATTGTTTTAAGATTCGATCTCTTAAGGATGGACTAGCGGCTTCTCCAGGACGCGACATCGTGGGGTTTGTCGATAATGGCATGAAAAATGGCGAGGTATCGGCAGTGATCGATTCGATTCGGAAACAGGTCCAAGACTCTGGGAAGACTCCTAGGCTGTATAATGACAGCTGGGCGTTGGCTCAGGAATGCCGGACCAGCATAAAAGGTGTCTCTCCATGCTACGGAGCTATTGTATTCCATTCCAGCCCTAGCGAGGGAAGTAGGGAATCATCTGCTGGAACATGGAATTACACATTACGCGGTGAAGCATCAGCTTATGGTGGAGGTTCCGCGGACATTAGGAGCAATATGAATGGGCCAGAGAAGGATCTTCTTCCGCTCCAACGCGCGCTTGATGCAGAGATTCTTCGTCATTCGAAGTCGAACAAGACTTCCCAAGATCTGCCTGAAGTGGATGTCATTCTCTTCACCGACCAAGACCAGAAAGTCCTCGATGAAAGTCGGACCTCGAATTACCTGACCCTGGCAATGTATGCCTTTGGACCTATTTTTGTTTTCACATTGATCGACATCGTCTATCACATGACCTCCTTCGTCGCGCATGAAAGAGAGCTCGGGATGTCTGGCCTCATCGACACCATGATATCTGGAGGATCCAACATTCGAGGTCGTATCGTACGCCAAATCGCTACCTATATCTCGTTTGTTGCAATGTATTCTCCCAGCTGGATGGCAATCGGTATTGTCATATCCGTCGTCGTTTTCCCGGAACACTCTCGTGGCCTTCCAGTAGGGTTCCTCATCCTCTCGGGATTGGCATTCGCCTCCTTTTCGCTCTTAGGGGCTTCCTTTTTCAAGAAGGCGCAATTGAGTGGATCTATCATGGTGGTTATTACCATTGTTGGCGCCATTTTACCCATCGTCCTCTACAAGCAGACCAAGACTATCTGTGCGATTTTGAGCATCTTATTTCCATCTGCGAACATGAGCTACTTCCTTACTGGAGTCGCAAAATTTGAAGCAGAAAAAAAGCAAGTAGACATGGCATTCACCTACGATACAGAAAGCGATAGATTTCGATTACCTCTCTACGCTCATTGGTTAATTGTCATTATCCATATCTTCCTATTTCCTATATTAGCTTTTGTCATTGAGCATGTACTTTTCTCGACCGCCTCTCCACATCGAAAGTTTACTCAATCTACCGAACCCGGTGACCCAACCGTCACTCTCACAGCTTTCAGCAAGACGTACGTATTTTTGATCTAGTTTCCAAAAAAAATACTCACTATTCTTAGCTATCGTTCCAGTTTTCTTGGAAGAATCTTCAAGCGCCATAAAGATGTGCATGCAGTTAAAGGACTTGATTTGAAGGCATACCCTGGTCAAATCCTCTGTCTTCTGGGACCAAATGGTTGCGGTAAATCGACAACACTAAACTGCATCTCTGGAGATCAAAAAGTGTCATCTGGAGAAATCTTGATCGATTCCACCGGTGGTTTAGGTTATGCTCCACAGAAGAATGTGATCTGGTCCGTTTATTTCTGCCCATCTAGATGTCGAGCTGATTTGAATAGGCCTGAACTTACCGTTGAGGAACATATTCGCATCTTCAGCGATTTAAAGTGCTTGTCACTTTCTAATGAAGAGGGCGTCAACGAGCTTGCCAAAGGCGTTGATCTCCTCAAGAAACTGAAAGCCCGAGCCAAGACCTTGTCTGGGGGCCAGAAACGCAAGCTCCAGATGGCAATGATGTAAGTGATTTTCTGAACTAAGTTGTTGATAGATGCTTATTCCATGTGCAACATTTAGGTTCGCCGGTGGTAGTGCTGTTTGTTGCGTGGATGAAGTATCCACTGGTCTTGATCCCATTTCCCGTCGACGAATATGGGAGATTTTACTGGCTGAGCGAGGCCGACGTACAATCATCATGAGTAAGTAGTCAGAAACAGAAGGAACTTGCTACAAACACTGACCCGAAACCCTCTTTTCTTGCAGCTACCCACTTCTTGGACGAAGCAGACTATCTTGCTGATGATATCGCAATCATGTATAAGGGGACTCTGCGAGCCTCAGGAACTTCTGCATCGTTAAAGCACACTTATGGAGAAGGCTATACCGTTAAATTACCTTACCACACTAACATTGATATACAAATGCCTGGGAACGCAATCCAAAAGGAGCTATCACGACATCAGACTGCTTACCGTGTGGCCACAGCCGCTCTTACAACTGAGCTGGTGGAGCAAATGGAGGCAAATGAACTCAAGGACTATCAAATTTCAGGACCAACTATGGAGGAGCTATTTCTTAAAGTCACAGGTGCCACGATTCTGGCGCCAGGGGAGTCGGCTAACAAGGACGAGGCCAATGACGCCAAAGACGGCCATACGACATTTAATATCACAGAGTGCGACTACGAGCTTACAGAAGGGCAGCCGATTTCGGTCTACAAGCAGTGGTTGGTTCTATTCTGTAAGCGGTTTCGCATATTCAGCAGGCGCTACGTTCCATACTTCGTTGCTGTCGCTTTCGCCATATTAGGCGCTGGCGTTGCGCCCTTACTCATCAAGCGCTTCAAAGGTCCAGTGTATTGTCCGACTCCAGAGGACCTTGTCGACAACTCTTCTTGGCGATCTGACTTTGGATCATCATTCTATGGCTCATCTTCCTACTACAGCTATGACAGCGACTCATTGTACCAGAAGAACTATGTTTTCGGACCGGCTAGCAAGCTGAATGACTCGATCATCAATTCAAGAATCGGTCTCATGGCAGACGTATACTCTGCAAATCACACTTATAGTTACTCAGCCGACTATGCAAGGGGTTATAACAACGCAACCCAGATCATCAATCAGCTGCTACTAGTCAAGACCTACGATGAATTTTCCAACGCAATCCAAAATAATTGGAAAGCCCAGGCAAACCGATATACCTATGAAGATTACGCGCCCTGGACAACGATCAAAGGCGGTATCTGGGTAGGCGATGAAGCCTCAAAGCCAACTATACTGGTTAATGTCCGCCAAACTGAGTTGGTCAGCCAAATGACGAACTTCCTCCATCTTTTAACCAATGGTGTACCAATCTCTGCAGCATATCAGCGCTTCGCGTCAACTTCTATTCCTAGTCTCATAAACTTCACACCCCTGATGTTCATCGTCTACTATGGGCTCATAATGTGCTGGTAAGGAACCCGCATTGCCCTATGCCATCATGAAATATCTCCTAGCCTCACACGGAAGTTCTGAAAACTAACCGTAACTTTTAGTTACCCTGCTTTCTTCGCGCTTTACCCAACAAATGAACGCATTTCAAATGTTAGGTCCATGCAATACTCGAACGGCATTCGACCGGTTCCACTGTGACTTTCTCATCTATCTTTTGATGCTATCTTCATCCTGCTCATCAGCGTCGTTGCTACAGTCCTTCTATACATTTCTACTCCTCTCTGGACAGGCCTTGGTTATGTCTTTCTCATCTTCTTCCTGTACGGCATCGTTGCAGCCCTTCTTAGCTACGTCATATCTATGTTCGCGAAAGGAGCTGTAACTGCTTGGTTTTTGATGACGCTTGGCCAAGTTCTGATGTATTTTGCTTACTTTGGTGGTATCATTGGTGTACAGGCTGCGGTACCATATCCGGACATGGAACGCGTAATGAATGCGCTATTTTTCGGTATTGGTCTTGTATCACCGGCAGTATGCTTGGAAAGGACGTTATTCATTGGCCTCCAACAAATGGCTTTGACTTGTAACGGGCATTCGGCGGGTTCCATCTATCTCTTCGGTGGGCCAATTCTGTACCTCATCCTGCAAGGTATATTTCTCTCTACACTTCTGCTGTGGTGGGATAGCGGATTTTCTATACCAGCAACACGCTCGCGCAAAACGACAAAAGATGCAGAGGCAACAGATATGTATACTGCAGACCTTGTGAGAGAACGCAAGCGCCTGAGTTCGTCAGCTACCGATCTGCGCGTCGATTCAGTCTCCAAATCCTTCGGAAAGAATCTGGCAGTTGAGGATGTCACCTTCGGAGTCCAGGAATCTGAGATCTTTGCGCTCCTCGGGCCCAACGGCGCCGGTAAATCAACGATTATTTCTATGATCCGGGGAGACATAACGCCATCGACGCCAATTTCCACAATCGAGATTGCCGGATACTCGATCCTCACTCATGCGGTAGCGGCTCGAGCAAATCTCGGCGTTTGCCCACAATTTGATTCAGCGGATGTCCTTACTGTCAATGAAACGCTACGCTTCTTCGCGAAAATACGAGGTGTCAAGGACGTCAATCACAATGTTTCCACCGTTATCTCAGCCTGCGGCCTGGAAGATTTTACTGATAAGCTGGCCCAGACGCTCAGTGGCGGTACTAAAAGAAAGCTTTCACTAGCTGTCGCTTTAGTCGGCAATCCACGCGTATTGGTTCTCGACGAACCTTCCTCTGCCCTCGATGCGAACGCAAAGCGAACACTATGGCGCTGCCTGCAAACTGTTGCCAGAGGTCGTGCTGTCGTCTTGACAACACACTCTATGGAGGAGGCTGATGCGCTCGCAGATCGCATTGGCATCGTCTCTTCGCGCATGCTTGCCCTTGGCGACCGGGAAGACGTTAAGAAGCGCGCTGGCGAGAATTTCTACATCCATCTTGTATCTAAATCAGCACCTCGAACTACTCCTGAGCAACTCCAGACGATGAAAGATTGGATTTATGCAACCTTCTCTGAAGCGAAAATTAGTAGGGAGACGCAGGGTGGCCAGGTTCGATTTGAGGTCCCAGCGGAGGAATGCCAAATGGTTGAGTTAATTAGGAAGCTAGAAAGTGTGAAAGATAATCTGGGGGTTGAATTCTACAGTGTGGGAAAGGCGACGTTGGATGAGGTGTTTGAGAATATCGTGCGTCGCTATGGTGACGATGATGTCCTTGAACGATATGGGTAAAATTGATCCCCAGATCTATTAGTGTAGATTGGGACACGCCAAATGTGTTATTTAGATAGATCTGCAGTCGAGATCTTCGAGGTCTGGGTAATAGAGCGTCAATAATTTATAATAGTTCTTGATTGTGAAAGAGTAGCTTAAATCACGCGATAAATGCTTGAACTCATGCCTTACATTCCTTTTTGTGTCCCTTCCAACACTTCCTCTGGCAATCTGATGAACAATATTTTGCTTTCTTACACCCTGCACAAAGCAGCAACGCTGCTCCGTTCTCCCTTGCGGTCTTCCCACATCCCGCGCAACTAGCCGGCAACTCATCCAATGTGACCGCCAACTTCTTAATCTCATCCCCAAATTCCACGCCTTCGTCATCAGAATACCCAACACTATTGTTCATGGCCTCCAATTTGCCCGTGTCGTCAAGAATCAAGGACTTGGCCGTCGCGGCGCGGCCCACAACATCCAAGAACATTGGTGAACGATAGGGGTTCCTAGGATCAACCTGTGCAGCTAGGTGCTGGAATGTGCGCAAAAGAAAGTCCCACATAAAATAAACTTTATTCTTTGAATTTGCTTTCGTGCTAAATGTTTGCTCCAAATTTGGCTTCATGGCAGGATGGTCGACTAGTAGTTTCACAATTTGCTGATGCGTGAGGAAGAGGTGGACATATGCAGGGTGCGCGTCAGGCGCATGTTGGAAGCGCAGAAAGAAGTCTGTGAAGTCGGTTCGTGTGGTGGTCGTCGTGTCAGGAGAGAGGTACTGGTTTGTAGCTTCTGGTATTGGGATCACGGCCGGCCATTTCCGGTCAGACATTTCAGTCGGCTTAGAAGGCACCTTTTTTTGTCCTAAGGAACAAGGAAGGGTTGAGACAGGTCAGGCGTGATTGTGAGTTTTAGTAGTTGCGAAACCTACACGTGACGTCACGTTGGGCGCGGGGTTCAGGTCAGGATGTGTCCTTGGACGCGTTGCATTGCTCTTCGTTATGTTCCTAACACCACCAAACTCAATGAACACCGCGTCTTATTACCAGCTTACCAGGCTGTCCTGCACAATCGTCTAATTTCCAGCAGCTAGCCTCCAGCAAACATTAATCAACGCTGCCGTCGCACTGATATGCGCGAAGGTCCTTGGCAGTGCGACGTTGCACAAATACGCCGGGTAATGCACCAACAACTTCGCAATGACATGGTATCCCAAAAGATTAACAATCTGCGCGTCGTTTGGTGCCAGGATCTGTGCCAGTGCTGCGGCTAAGGCGAATCCAGGGAAATTCTCCATGAGAGCGTAATGTGCACTCCTTAATCTCAATGGAAATCCCTCTAAATTGCCCACATGTTTTCTCGGATGGTCATTGTCCAAACCCTCCTCGCGTCCCATGGCTTGTCCTGCTGCGGATGCAGCACCTGATGCGCCAAAGGCCCAGAAAAGATACAGAGCTGATAGAGCGGGAATAGCGCGACCTGACGTGATCGACGTTACCTGTGAAGTCAGTTGATGATCTAATTACCCAGTATACGTGAAAATTGGAAAATGGAAACATACACCAACGCCTGGGATGAGCTTGATGAGGGCATGGGTGAGGGATTGAATGATGCTGTCCGGTTTTGTGAGGTAGGAGCTGTTAAACATTAGCTCGTTGAAGTAATGAATTTATCTTGATGGCCACATCTTTCGATCGAAAGATATCTGTAGCAAGATGTAAAGGGAGTTACGAACGTTAGAGGTATGAGAGCGAGGTACATGGGCGCTGCGGCGAGTACGGCTGCGCCAGCAGGATTCACACTTCGGCTACTGTCAGCGACTGCGCGTTTGTACCAGAATTGTGAGTACAAACACGCCATTCTCGGCAGCAACTCTCTTAGCCTGTCTCTTCTTATCGTCAGACATGATTTAAGTAGGGAATTTTTCGGTTGGATCAAGAATTTTTGCGAAGAGGATATCACAGTCAAGTATCCAGCGTAAGCCTAGAACTATATAGTTGTTACAACCGAGGATTGTCGATGACGTTACGAGGACTCCGCAGCACAGATATTACGGACATGGGCCCTTGTTCGTTCATTGGCCGGGAATTAGATCTTACTGCAAGTCTCCAAAAAATGTAGTAGTGTTTTTTGGAATTATTTGGCAATGCGGGGTTAGTGAGATGCACGAACGGCTACTCCCATCATTGGGATCGGCAGGCGGCGCCATTGGCACGCAGCATTGAGTCGAAAGAGTGGCAGCTTCCATTTCGAGCTATCTCTCATACATTGAAGCGGTTCAAGAAATTGTAAATATGAAACATATATCCAGAACACCAAACGTGTATAGGTGAGCTACATAAATATTCGCTCACTCACTCCAGATCTCCGACAACCAACTCAACCCATGTGCTCCAACTCTAGTTGAGCTGGCGAATAGTGTGTATGGAATTGTTGAGTCAGATGATGTGATGCAGAAATACAGCAACGGGGACGTAAATTTCTCGTACGGGGATATTGAGGTCGCTGACCCGCTTGACAATTATAGTGCCGTTTATGGCTTCGTTCATGAATTCATGGCGGCGACAATTCTGTTGTGCTTGTCTGCCATGCTTTTGTCCTCTTTGACAACGTTGATATAACCATCACTGCTATCATAATCACGCTATAGATTATACAGCACTGCCTTTCAGCTCAGGCAGATAGTAGATTACGCACTGCTTGAGCGCAGCTATTGCGAGGTACATATTCTGCTGGAGACACACTGGCATTGAGGGTGGCCGGGTATCTGGACAGCCTCGTCTCGGCGGTTTTAAAGCTGTCGTCTCATCGAACATATCACCTTAGTAAGATCTGGGAGTCGTATTTCTAATGAGGTGAATAGTACGGTCTGCTATAATGCATCCACGATAAAAGTCTGAGCTTGAGACTTTGGATGAAGTCTTTAAACATATGTCTGAGCATTCCTTGAATCATTTGCAAAGACTGAAAATGGATCGTTCCTGGAGGTTCAAGACACTCATCGCGGTATCTATGGGAGTGTTTTACATTAGCCCTCGAGCGTTGTGTCTCACTAAAGAGGCCAGGACACGCCTACAATGCATAACAAACTATTAATTCAGACGTAAAGAACAGCTTACTAATGAATAGGCGAACAGAATTTTGTGCTAGAATCAAAATTGTTCGCAAAAATATACAGAGAATGTTAGACTGAAATGTGGTTCCACTGACATGCCGATGTCAAGAAAAGGTCTGCCGTGCAATAAGTAATATGAAACGCTGCCAGGTGTCCCTACTATCGCATTTTCTCCAAGTCCTCCTCAACCTTAGCCCAAGCCGCAGGCAGCAAAGTTCCAGTGAGCCAATAGTTATCCCCGTGGTCCTTGCCCAGTACCACGACCACGTTCCTCATTGTAGGACTAGGCCGCATAGACGACGCATAGTGGAGCTTGATCGTACCAGGGGGGTTACTCCTCATCTTCTCCCCTTCACCCGGTCGTATGACCGCAGGGCTGAAGTCCGCGATCTTAAAGAAGTCCGCTCTGGTCCAATTCGTGAAAGGCATGAGCACGGCGTTGGATTCGCCGCATATCATTGTGGAAGCTTCGATAGCCCCATTGCGTATCTCTCGCAGGCCAGCTAGGACCTGCGACTCGGTAGCCTGTTCCATCAAGTGTTCTCGGTTTTCTAGCGCGATTGGGCCTAATGGCCCTGTTGCGACTTCTGGAGACACAAATGTAAAGGCTGCTACTACCATGTTCTGAACGTACACGCCTGGAGCCTTGACTATGGATGATAGACGGAACCGCGCGTTGAGCGCGTGGAGCGCCGTCACTGGACGTGGCTGTGGCAACGAAGAGGCAACCGCTCGAACCATCCAGGCTGTTAGCACGTCACCTTCGCTGATGAAGGGTTTCTCTCCGCCTTTCTCGCCAACCCCGAGGTCATTCTGCGCTTGAAGTCGCAATTCAGCCATTGCTTTCTTCGGAAGAAAGACTGTGCGCGTCTCAACCGTTCGGTTCCACAGCAAGTCTGCAGCGAAACGCATTCCGAACATGCCCATAGCCCAACCGGTCAGTTGCTTTTGTTTCAGAGCGTATTCTTCTTTCTCTCCTGCTGGCGCATCGGTCAAAGTGCAGACGACATCTTCTCGTGCACCAAGGAGAGGAGGCACTTCGGAAATTCGACCAGCAAGTACCAAAGACCAGCCACGGAGGAGGGCCTGTTGGCCCATGACGTCCATTAGAGTATGTGGCCATGAGAGGCCTACAATTGTGGCATTGTCGAAGCTAGTAATGTTTAGCGACAGCTGAGGCGTATCTCCAGTCAGATAGTCAGCAACGATTCCTGGTGCACCTTGGCGGACGGCAAAAGTCTGGAAATCCTGGGGCCCAGGCTGAATTGATGGACTATCCGTGGCTTTTGGGATGGTCTGAGCGATTGGATGATCTTCGATGGCCATTTCTATTCGTTGATGTGTATACGAGACTGCTGGCCGCTCCGCAGTGAAGTGTCTTGGGACATAAATTTCCAGTCCTCCATCATCCTTTGACATTAATATCAGCTTCAAAAAAAAAGTGCCAATAGATGGTCGAGTCTGATATTTACCTTTAGTCTGAGACGACCGCCAACTTTCCTCCAGTCTCCAATCTCCAGCAATTGCGTTAGCGAAGTGTGAAGCTTGTCTGTGTCCAAGACGTCATTGAAACATAGTGACCAAGTAACTACAATGCTCCGATACGTTTTCGAATCATCCAGCATATGCACCGGGTAAACTTCATCGCTCTCTTGTGACAATGGTGGGCTTTCTTTGTGCGCCTGTCCAAAATACCGCTTCATGAAAGCCATCGTGGTGATATGAGGACGACCTGAATCTCAATTCAACATTAAGAAATCAGTATTAGAGAGAATAAGAGCTAAGAGGAGCACTGGATACACTTCTAGTATGTATACGTACCCCATCTTTCCTCTAATCAAGCTACAATGGTCTTGCTAACATATAAAAGATAGGGGTTCCGCGTACAAGGCGTTGTCTGTGCACTGCGACGCGCGTGATAACCTTTTGAGAGGTCTTCAATAGGAAAGGATCCGAATAGAGTTTCGCAGGAACAGTCTACCGAAATTGGGGGGTGCCAATGCGCTCGTGCGCTAGTCTTTAGCGATACCATCTCAACTCGATGATATCTATCTCGCTACCCCATCTTGTATAATCTGATTTAATGAGCTTCTGCGTTTCATTCACAGAACCTGCGTGTCGCTGGCAACAACTAGACCTACAGCACATGCAGTTGGTGGGATTGGACTCAAGTTCTTCTGACATATCATAATCTTGTGGACGAAGGCCCAGGATCGAACGTGAGGGTCGTGCCATACCAATCAGAGAGTTTTTCACTTCTGCACAATCTGGAGTATGGTATACGTTATTGTAACATATGCAATTCCATGTGTATTGAATGACACCAGCAGCTTAGTTGATCTATTCATAACTTTATGAACGATACTCAGGCACTCGAGCTGATTCGCTGCAACGATCTTCATTTTCGGCATCTACAGATGCTCCTTTTGCCCAAACTCCGTCGCTGAAGATGCTGAAAAAAAATTATCCCTACCCAAACTCATAGACCGCATGCGCCATTCTAAAATCGTGCTGCCCTCAGTCCTTCGGTAGCATATCCTGTTCGCTCCCATCACGAGGCACATAATTGATTCCCGCATTCTCTACAGCCACAATGATGTCCTCTGGCAGGATGCCCTCAACCTGAGTTGCATAGACACCTGGAACATAGCCCTCGAGTCGCTGGTATCTGGCAACCCAGCTTCTCTTCGTGTCAGCTACACTGATCAGGCCGTCAAAGACTTGTGATGTGCAGTCATTTATCTGCTCGGAGTTTCCGGCCAGCTCGAGGATGTCTTCGCAATTTGGGCAGCCTCCAGTCATGAATTGCTGCTGGGTGCGGACGATGGAGCAGACCATGCAAGCGCGCATGTTACGCTGCTGGTTTGCGGGAATGGCAGCACCGCCTGGAATGGCCATGTTATCCGCGTCTTGAAGGTTTTGGCGGTTGGGTGGACTGTTGGTGTCTGCGCTTTGTTGGGGGGCAGCGAGAGAGTGAGGTGTCGCGGAGCTCTGAATGCGCACAGTAGGTCTTTTGATAGGTCGCTGATTCTGGTGATGCGAAGTCTTGGAGAGCGCAGTGGTGGGAGGTTCAAGGTCTTGGATGCGTGGGAGTTCCTCGTTCTTGTGGATGGATGGGAAGAGCAAGTTCGCCAGTGTCTTAGTTGGATCCACGGTCGCAGAGGCTTGGCGAGGCTGATTGACTTCTGGGTCTGGCTTCGGCGGCCGAGAGGGGTTTAGCTGCTCGCGTGTGGCATCTGGATCTACATTCTCCGGCCTCCTTGCGATGTCCTGCTCTTTGGTCGAGCTTCTGTTTTTTAAAATTTCAGTTTCTTCGGGCGTACTGCTGTGGGGATCTATCTCATCATCGTCTGAATCGAGGTAGATGTATCTGTCGCCCTTGGTGGCTGCTTTGACTGCGGCAGTACCTCTGCGGGCCATCCTCCGGTCGTTTGCTAGGATCGCTCGTTGGTTGATGCGTTAGTCGGCCGTTAGTGGCAAAGCGAGGCGAGACCAGAGGCGGGACCGAAATGCTTGACAAGATTTGGTTGTGCGGCAACTTGAACGAGGCGCGCTCCAGCTCTCACTGTGTTTTTTGGTGTGCATCCCTTGATTGCTAGGGAAACTGCCACCCACCGGCCGCAGCTTCGTCCTTTTTGTCTTCTGCAGGTGCAGCTACCCGTCGTGCCGTCTCGAATCGTATCGCCGTGCCTCGCAGTACCCCAGCCGGTCCCGCAGTGCCCATCCACACCATGGGAAACCCCCAGGAAGAAGCAACTGCGTTCAAAAACCAGGGCAACGATGCATTCAGGAACCAAGCCTGGGATGCCGCATTAGATTTCTACACCAAGGCCATAGAGGCCTACAACAGAGAGCCCTCATTCTATACAAATCGAGCTCAAGTACATAGCCTACATGGTGCCTATAATCATACGCTCACACTCTCTTCAGACATATATCAAGCTTGAGCAGTATGGCTACGCAATACAGGACGCGGATACCGCCATCGAGCTCGACCCCAATAATGTGAAGGTACAGCACATTTGCTCCCACTTTTCTATATGACGACTCACCGCAAACACAGGCATACTACCGCCGCGCCTCAGCAAATACCGCTATCCTCAAACATCGTGAAGCACTCCGCGATTGGCGGCTCGTCGTGAAGAAAGCACCCAATGACGCACAAGCGAAGCTGCGCATGGCAGAATGCGAGAAGGTTGTCAAGCGCGACGCCTTCCTCAAGGCTATCGAGGTCGATGATGCGCCGTCAGCTGCAGAAGGGCTAGATATTGAACACATGGCAGTAGACTCTTCGTACGATGGCGCAAAGCTGGGCAACAAGATGACACTAGAGTTCATCGAAGACATGATTGAGAGGTTCAAGAACGGAAAGAAGCTGGCTAAGAAGTACACATATCAAATTATAGTTGCTGTTATGGATATTGTGAAGAAAGAGCCGACTATGGTCGAGTACGACATCGAGGAGGGTCACGAGATCACAGTCTGCGGAGACACACATGGTAGGCTGGGCACGAGGCCCCTGTATCACTATGCTTTACTGACAATCGTCCAGGTCAATTTTTCGATCTCATGAACATTTTCAAACTCGCAGGAAAACCCTCAGAGAAGCACTCATTCTTGTTCAACGGTGATTTCGTTGATCGGGGTTCCTGGTCTACCGAGATTGCCCTCCTACTGTACGCGTACAAGTGGTTATACCCCACCACGTTCTTCCTAAATCGCGGAAACCATGAGACAGACGACATGAACCGAATGTACGGCTTCGAAGGCGAATGCAGGGCGAAGTACACAGAGCGCGTTTTCAAGCTCTTCTCTGAGTCCTTCTCAATGCTTCCACTGGCGACACTTATCGGCAAGAAGTACTTCGTGCTCCATGGTGGCCTGTTCTCGGATGATAAGGTCACTTTAGATGACGTCAGGAAGCTTAATCGATTCAAACAGCGGCAGCCAGGACAGGCTGGTCTCATGATGGAAATGCTCTGGACGGACCCACAGACAGCACCAGGTCGAGGACCCAGCAAGCGTGGTGTAGGCTTGCAATTCGGTCCCGACGTCACAAAGCGCTTTTGCGAGAACAATGGGCTCGAAGCTATCATTCGATCACACGAAGTCCGCATGGAAGGTTATGAGGTTGAACACGACGGGCGCTGTATCACGGTCTTCTCGGCTCCAAATTACTGCGACAGTACGCACAACAAGGGCGCTTTCATCAAGATTGGACCAGAGTACAAGCTCAAGTTCACACAGTTCGATGCTGTGCCACATCCAAATATCAAGCCCATGGCCTATGCATCGAATGGCATGGCGGGAATGATATAAAAGGGATGTGAAGTGTAGATCTGGATATGGTTCGCTTGGTCATGTAGCGATGCATTACTTCGGTGTTCTTTGGCGCATCAGCATATGGAGATATGGTTCAGGCTCATTTGCTTCGAGGAGTGCTTGAAGGAAGGTGCATTGAGCATCCGGGTGTAACATAGGTAGAAACGGGTAGACTGGAAAGGGCAAAGATCTACATCAAGTCACATCCGCATCTTCAAATACCCATCCGGCGCGGTGATGCTTACCCGTTCCAATCATTATGCATTGGAGGCAGGCATGCGACAGGTGTCGCCCCTCACGCGCTACCCCACGTAGTCTCCCAGCTCGCTTGTTGACCGTAAACAAGGGTCGCGGCCCCATCACATGCCGCCAACACAACAGTTTACGCCTCATCCACCACGCATCATCGACGTCCTACTATTACACATCCTTCCAGTATACTTACCCAGCAATGTAATCGAATTTCTTTCTGTTTGCGAATTCATAATGTCGCCATATCAACAAATCTTCTCTACCAACGCAATCCTGAGCGTGTGGCGCAATCTCCGTAGCAACCGCGACCACAACGACCTTCTACTTGCATTCCAGTACCACACCGATGATGCTAGGGGTCAGAACAGCAGGAAACATGGCAAAGGGTCTGTAGTCGAAACAACGTCTGAGGTCGCAGACGGGAAAGCAGTGGATGTGGGTGGGAAGAGTATAGGCTTCGTGGTGCCATGGCGGAGCATGCAAGCTCAGAGGAGGGAGCTGAGAGAAAAAGAGAAGGAGCTTGCTGAGGCGCTGGTGGTGCTTGCTGGGGAAGTAGCATTCACAGGTTCGTGACCTTTTCCCCTACATCGTTCATGTAGCTAACGTCGTCCTATAGACCTCTCCCCCTCCCTCAAGTCATCACTCACACAGAACCGGCTGATACAGATTCGCCATCTGGCAGCCGGGCTCTCGCGCCAAATGTCGAAGATTGAACTCCAAATGGCGGACAATGCGCCTTTCGCAACCGGCAAGAACCTCTACACGGGCGGCGAGATAGCAAGGAGGTTTCTTCCGCCAATCCAAACGCTCTTTGAGCAGCAGCCTGTGCCACAGCGTATGATATTCGAACTCCTGATGGAATTGAAGGATCTGGTGTACATGGGCATGGCAGGCTGTGAGAAAGAGGTGCTGGAATGGGAGGTTGATGGGGCTGGGATAGGGGCTCTAGAGGAACTCGATGATGCGATTGTGAGGGCTGTTACACCAACCCTACCGACGAAAGATCAAGAAGCCAAGAGAAAAGTGGAAGTAGGTCACAAGCGACTTCTCAAGCGCAAATCGTCAAATATCAATTCCACATCGCTCACGACTACAAACCACCAATCTTTCCTTCTCGCAGCTCCAGAAGAACTCCTCTACGCCCTCGAGTCCCTCGAAACCACTGCCCTAGCACTGACGCATCTCCCGATTCCCATTCCCGACTTCACCGCCCACGCCATTATCACACTCCGACGCCTTGCACCACGACAGTCTCTATCGGACTTCTCCATCTCCAAGAAACGCCGGACGGACGGTTGTGCAGAGTATGCGCGCTGTATGAAGTGGGCGGGTACCTCGTGGCGGCAGGGTGGTGGCTGTAGGCGAGGCTGCAAGAATGAAGATGAGGATCCAGAGAACTTGCCAAGTTGGCACAGGAGTAGTCGGTGGTTCGATGAGAAGGGCAGTGGCACATTTATGGTTGGTGGAGGGAGGGCAAAAGATAGGAATGACGATGAGATTATGACGATGGTGCCATGAAGATGCCCTCTCTAACGACGATTCTGGGTGAGACTTGGTGGCGGTGTGGTTCAAGCTGCGGTTCTTGGACCACTTCTTTGATATAAGCTGGAGTTATAGGTGTGCATGAGATACCCCTTTTTGTTCAATACAATGGTTTTCTGGTTCCAGCTTATCTTTTCCTTCACACTTCATACAGCAAGGCTTCCGTAAGGCATCCGAATTGCCTAGCTGGATATGCGGACGATATACCATAAGCTGATACCGGGTGGCATTACCGAGAAAACTTCGTTCCCATATCACATCTTTGTGGTCTAGCCTGGAGTATGAGGTGATTCACCTCGACGACTCTCAAGAATATTCTGTCAACCCCTCAGACCAATTCGAAGTCCTATGCTCAAAGCTATATTTCTCAGGGCCAAGTTCAAACTAGCTTTCCCCTTGCTGCTCAAATCCAAATGAAATACTCATCTTAGTCATGGCTGGTCTTCCTTTCTTCTGTGGCTGTACCCATATGTTTCCTTACGGTCGCAATCATTTTCGTAAACCAAAAGGTACTTAGCGACATGACCACGCCGTTACTGATCAGAAACGCTGCTACCAGCCACCAGACTGCCTCGTGCTGCAGGACGAGGGGTTCTTGCCCCGGCGAATACTCATACTTGGTCCAATCAGGTGCAGAAGCGTGCAATGCGGACCATGCGTCGCGAGAAAAGACAAAGGTAAGGTAGGAACCCCATATGAGACGGCAACCTGCGAATACAGCAATAAGAATAGCGCCATTTATAAGCTGAAGCTTTGAGCCGGCTCTGCCCAGCTTGTTGAGAAACCAGTGGATGTTCACGAATGGAGTAGACAGCTCAATCAAGGCGTACTGGATACCGTAATATAGGCCAAATGGTCGCTTGTGGGGTTGTCAGCTTCAGTGTATGCCAAGTAAAAGGACTTTTTGAAGAGTCTGGCATTTTTGAGCACATACGAAACCCAGTATAGATATGGCAAGGCCGACAATTGCATGGAGCAGGTCCAGCACACCTAATATGCGAACATTGACTGCGCACATTTGGAGATCCCACAGGAAATATCCCGCACCAAACGCCTGCACCATTGCTCCTGCGCCAGTGTAGCCCCATATCCGTTGCTCCCATGTCTCATGTAGCCGCTCTGTGTCGTTCCAGAGAACATATGAGGCGGCCACGGAGAGAAACGTCGCATTCACAAACGAAGTAACGTGCATATTCCATTGCAGTTTTGTGCGAGCTGGGAACTTGGAGTACGTGTTGGGAATCAGGCGAGCGGAAACGGCCGGTGAAAGAATAGAGTCGATCAAGGTGTAGACAGCGAATCCGGCGAGCACTTCGTGGATGTGTAAAGGTAGAGTACCCAAATGCAGTACGTCGGCCAATGGCTGTACCGCGTCGCGCACCAATGGCGGAACAGGGAATGGATCGCGCATAATCCTGGTCAGATATGGCTGATGAACGAAATCTCCACGACCAGAGTATTGAACTTGCTAGGTAAGTTAGGAAAGGGATACCTCGATTTTCAAAGGGCTGCAGATGCCGTTACTTTTTTTGGCGGTTGGCGCAACGATTGAGTGAAACAAGACACCTATGAGGATTGAGATGAGACACACCTTACATAAGCTGTTCACTCGACAAGCTCCACAAACAAACCTGCACTGCACAGCCCCTTCCTCCACTATAGACTGCTGGGTGTCAGTGCACATGGGGGATAAAGAATGACCACTAAGATGTGTCAAAAACAAGCGCTAGCAACTATTTGCATCCACAAAAACTGCTCTCTCAAGAGCCCAACCGTATACGCGTATATATCAATACAGTGAGCGCAGAAAGCGCCAGTACCACGGAAGGAACGGCCATTTTGCCACTAGCACTCACTTATCTCCTCTTAATATGCAGCGCTATCGCCATACCCGCGGTCCAGACTGCGAGTTCTAATGAGTAGAAGGCTACCATACTGCTGCACCATGCCTAATTCCACCACGACGCGGCACAGATCCCTCCGGAGCAAAGCTGCACGACGCTCAAAAAAAATGCGTCTAGAGTGAATCCTCTTGGAAGGGGCGCAGACGGTCCGCACGAAAACGAATCTTCCACGCTTCCTTGGAGAACTTGGCTGGGTCGATGCCAAGGGGCTGGAAGCCTGTATGGAAAAGAAAGCTTGGCTCTTTGTTCATCTTCAATTTCCAGGAGCGAGTGTTCTAGCTAGCTAATGTGTGCGTTAACTTTAGCAGTCCAAATGTAAAGAAGATCAGTTGTGAAAGACGTCTATATAGTATCAGCGGTATCGCTCTTGTTTGACGGGGCGACACAACCAAATCATACATTGATGGTTATGTCGGTTGAGATCGAAGAGCTGTAGTTGGGAATGACGAAGTGAGGTAACAATCCCTACTTGTACCACTAAGCAGTTCTGTTATTTCCGAATCGGTAGCTTCAATCCAGCGATTCGTCTATACATGTTTACACCAAGGGGAAGGCAATGAATGCGTAGGGAGACTCTTCTCAAGGACCAAAGGATCCGATACTTCATTCTAATCCCCTTCTATCTATTTTTGCTCAATTACTGCCCTGTACTCTCCAACCAAACAACACTCCTCGGACTCCCCAAGGCCATATCCCCAATCCCTACAGTGCTACTCCTTACATCCGGAATAACTGTGACACTCTCTCCGTAGCTCAAGTAGTCTGTCTCGCAGTTCAACACCGCTAGTTCAGTTACGCCACCATGGCCATCGTCTTTCTGCCTGATCTTCGCACGAATCTCCACATTGGGAAGTAACGCATTGCCCGGCCTGAGCGGAATGAGCATGATTGGCCACTCGAGTTGCTCGTCTTCGCTGGCTGAGAAGTGCGCGCGTCGCTGACCGGCGATGAGCCATGTCTCTGGGTTTGCTTCGACGGTGTAGACAAATTCAATGGGATCGGAGTCTGTAGACAAGTTGGCAGCAGATATCAGGCTTGCAGAGGATGCCCAGCGTCGGGTATGCGAAATGCGCAGGATTGTCATAAATGGTTGGCCTGCTATGGCAATGTTGGATAGTGATGGGTCTGAAGGGGATGAGCTGAAAGATAAGGATGCAGTATGAAGAATATGTGTCTGTGGGACTGAAACTGTGATGACCATGCGCCGCGGTGGGTATGGCGACGCAGGAGCAAGTGCTGGTACAGTGGTCTCCGAAGACGCGTCTTTACGAAGGAGGATCGTTCTATGTTGCTGTTCCTAAGTATTAGTATTCGCATCTTTTAGGGAAACAGCGAAGAAATCTTACCTCGTGCCACTTTTCCAGCCATAATTGTGTGTCATCACGTATGATGTGTGGTAGACTGTCAAGACATTCGCGCCATCCCATATCTTCGAACGCACCCAAATCGAGCTTTTCCAGCAAAGCGATTCTTTCAACTTGGTGAGGCAAGATTTCGTGCTCTAGTCGAAATGCAAATGCGTCCGTAAGCAGACGCGTAAGTCGATGCACCGGACTGTTTGCGACGGTATCTGCGAACAGTTTCCGCACACGGTCTAGCACATCCTCGTCCAAGCATCGATACTCCACAGCCAAGGACAGACTTCCGGTGGTCGGCATTCGGCTTTGCCGCTTCTTAGCAGCATTGGTCACTTTCTTTGTGATCTTGTACGTGATTGCCACTGGTTGCTTCGGGAAGATGTGTACAGCCCCCGTTAATCCCTTCGGGGCATGAACATCGAATTCTCCGGAACCTTCCAGCCCAACGTCCAGAAGCTCCAACGGTACCTGATTCGCAGTTTTGATGTTGAATTTGGAGAAAAGTGACTTGTTTTTGAAATGATCGTGCACGTTTACGTCTAAGGGGAGCTCCACTGGGATCGTAAACGATGAGATGTACTGGAACTGTCCGTCTTCAGTGTAGTAGTCGACCTCGATCTTGACGGTAAGGTCCTGTAATATCGTTTCCATATCATAAGGAACCTTCAGCGTCGCAATAGAGTTGCTGCTGAGAGCACCAACTGCAATCACACCAGGGGTTGGTTTATCCTCGATCTCTACATCCCCAGCCGCCACACTCACATTTGCTGTGCGCAATCTTAGACCTGCGGATGCAGACTTTAAGCGAATCTCAGCACGCTCAATATCGTTCCAGCCACTCGAGCATTCGACCTCGATGTGGCGTGGCTTGTCGATATGAATGAAGTGAGAGAGGTAGATGCGAGCCTGGAATGCTTCAGCACGCGGGAAGCACAGGATTCGCGCGTTCTTTGCAGCCTTGAGCGAATGCGTGGATACCGAAGCAATGATCCCTAGGGGTGTCGGTGCTTCGGTTTTTGTGACAGGCTCGTGCACAAAAGCAATACGGTTAGCTTCCACGATGATCTTGTCAACCATATACGGTCCAGTTGTAGTTACCTGAGAGGCGATCAGCTACCAAAAATCACTCGAAGAGGTAAAGCCTACCTGGCATCCAACCCACAATCTGTTCAAGCCTTTCTTCAGTTGGGTGAGATCTTGGTTTTCGAGCCATATCTCCTTTCCTTGCGTCGAGGTGGCGCTGACCAACCTTACTTTAGCTGCTCGAATCTCTATCTCATCCTCTAAAAGGTGTCGAAATTGAAGGCGAAGTTGGAAACCATCTTTGTCATCATAGTGTCGCACATACGGCTCCACGGAGATGTCGCCGAAATACTTGGCCATCTGAACCGTTACATCATACGGTAGTTGCTGCGAGTAATCAACTAGTTCATGAAACGCGCCCGTGGTATCGACTTTGTCGTCGTTCAACCAACCATTAGGCATGTTTGCTATCTCAGAAGCGTCGGCTCCCTTCGATGAGGCTCTGAATGACATCCTGCTTGCTGCAGACTTCGCCAGCAAGTCAAGCAAGGTTCTCACGTACTCATCCTTGCGGTTGAGCTTCTTCAGGCAGCGTGAGTACATTTTCAGCATTGTCGTTTCTACAGTGTTCCATCTGCTTTCTGCGAAAAGCGAGGCCATGCGCCCGAAATACATAGCTGCTGCTGCGAAATCACCAAGCTCGCTAGATGCGTGTTAGAACCAGGACACCTAGAAATTGTAGAGTAGGTAATCTTACAATCGTAGTGCAGCCAAATCCCCCAGCACGCTTTCTGCAGACTTAGTTTGACCGGCAGCCATGTAGTGCTTGACGATTAAGTCGCTCAATATCTACTCAACAATCAGCATGGGCACACGATTTCCGGCTGATCAGCATACCTCATAAAACTGTCGGAATTGCTCGATCGACGATACTGCGTTGATCAAAACACCTGTAGAAATACCAGCCTTGGGAGCGGTTGATTTGGTCTCGTTATCAGCAACTGGAGGTTCTGTCTTTGTAGCATTCTCGTCATTGCCATCAAGGTCGACCTCGGTCAGATCTTCTTTCCCATTCAAAGACGGAAGAATGGCGGCCCAACCAATGCTCCAACCCAGCCCATTGCCAATATGTTCAAAGAGCCGTCGCTGAACAATAAGTAGCTGCGCTCTTGTTCCTGCCAGGTCTTGGAGGCCATTTTTGGCTGAAGGTAGCACATTTTCCTGGTTTGGAGAAGGCCGATCTTGGTATTGTCCATTCTCAAATACTACTTGGCCACTCCCCGTAGGCTGAGCGTAAGGGACTTCAGCGGTGGGTCGACCATGGTTCAAAGATGATGAGCGAGACGGATGAATCATTGACTTTGGCTCGTTAACACTGATTTTCTGCTCCTTACTGCGTCCACCAAATGACAAGCTTTTGCCTGATGAGCCAGTTGAAAGGTCTTTGGTAAATCTTGTGAATGGCAGAGATGTGGTAGATGTCTCCCGTAGCACTTGCTCGAGCGCAGCGAAGGTCCACGATCGAACAATATTATCGACTAGGTGTTCGGGAAAGATCCTCTCGTTTGCCTTTGCACTAGATCACAATGTTAGTGCCTTGGCCAAATAAGATAAGACGATCATACTCACCCGTTGATCAGGTCATCCCGCAAAATGCGCCCAGCAAAGGTAACAAAATTCAAGGCACGAGAACAAAGTTCAGCAAGCGAGAAGAGGTCTTCAGAATCGTTCGCTGAAGTGCCAGACTTCATCCCGACTGAGCTATCATCGACCGATCTTTGCAGCGTACTGGCACTAGGTCTTGGTTGTAGCTTAGCGGCGAGATCAGATCTTGCCGATAAAGAGTTACCCAGTCTCAAGAGCAGGAACATCTGGCGTGCGAAGATATATAGTCTAAAGTCGAAGACAGAGATATTGTTCGCAAGAATCAATCCTCGGTAGTCTTTGCTTTGCGCGTTGATTGGCTTAACATCATGAAACGGCGAGTACGATGCTTCGCTGCCTGCCTCAGACTTCTCTGACCGCTTGAGTATCTCTACAGCTTTCTCGTGGAGGTCTTCCGAATGATCAAGCAGAACTCCGCCTTGTGTTCCGCTACCATCATTCGCTTGATCGCGGATGACGGTGTCAAGACCAATGGATAGCTCATCGTATCCGAGTAGAGCATCCTCAACCAAACCTACGCTTTCGAAGCCCCTTGCAAGACCTTCTTTTAGGATGAAGAACGTGTTGAAGTTCCAACCCGGGAACGAGCGTTGTGCATCGTTCTTCCTGATATCCTCTTCATACTGGCTTACTCTGAGATCAAAGGAGAGCAATATCAGAATCTTGAACTTGGCGATCACATCCATCCATGCTCGCTCTTGCTCTTGAGGACTCTCTGTAATTGGCGGAGAGGTGACTGGTGCGGGTGAAGGTAGCATATGCGGCGGCACTCTTTCTTTTGAAAGACGGATCTGCGCGACTCGATCAGGTGCGGACTTTGAAGATATGTTGAAATCGGCACGAAGCTTCTCCAGAAGGGTAGTTGTTCCCCGAGTCCATCGGGATGTTGACCCACTCTTCTCTTTCTCGCCGGTTGTACTACTAGACGATCCCCGCGGTTGACTAGCAGCGTGTGTATCAGGTATTACGACGTGTAAGATCATCCACTCGTAGGCATCGTGATTCTCTTGTGTACTCGATGAACTGCTCTGAGAGGGTGGTGTATGTTCCTTGACCCATTCTCGGACTTGCTTCCGGGCTGTTGTCTTGTATGTTTCAGAATCATCGCATCTCAAAAGATAGACCTTTAAATATGGAGTCTGTCGTAGGCCAGGGATCTGATGCCGTCTCTCTTTTTCTTTTGCAGGAGGTCGAAGGACTTCCTCTGTTGTCCGAGTTGGTGTTCCTTGGTTTCCTTGGGGAGGTGCCAGTGTCGAAGACGTCACCCCTGAAAGATGTGCAGAACTTTTACTGGGAACAAGGTCGACATGAAGGGAATCGATAGACCTTAGCGGCCTAGTAGGGGCCTTCCAATGTAGGTTCCGGAGCGGGAGACGAGAGGCCAAGTCTCCCTGTATCAATGGAAACACTCCGGATGGGTCATGGTATTCAACTGTGGTGTATGAGCATTGCATCTAGTGGTGATTGTGACAGTCCAAGGGTGCATACCCGTGACTTTGGAGCTGGACAGCTCATCCATCACCGTAAGTTCGGGTTGGGTTTGCCTAGAATCATCCTCTGCTGCACCCAGGGCTGGCGCACCATTTCCAGCCACACTCATTAAACGTAGGCGCCGGGAATTACAGTATATATCCGCAAGTGGGCTGACGAGTGACGTTTGTTTAACCTCGCGGTGTTACTCCGCCTTGAGATGTGCATCGCAGTTGGGAAGCTTGACCCACTAGCGCTCAAGCCACCCTTAATTTGATTTAGTCTCTCGCTTGGGCGTCGCTCGTCACGTGCAAGGCTCTTCACAGTTGTGCTATGACTAAATGGCTCAAGCCTCCTTGTCTCCCTGATCACCGGTCGACTCCTCATTCTTTGATGCACATATGCGCCCAATCATGCTTGATCTCGTCCTGGTCCCATGGTTCGCCTCTGCATTCAGCCTTGCGCATTGCCCTGTGGCAGAAATGACGCCTCGCTTAGACGCCTTCGAAGATATCGCGCATCGTATTCATCGCATTCACGTGTCCATGAAGAGACTAGCAATATTATCGTGGGTTGTAGAACGTGTTTAGGTGAATTTGACTGTGACATGAAGTTTGGCACTGCCCCAGTATAGCTTTCAAATGATCGGCTCGCATTCTCGTATTCAGGGTCATCACTTCGTGGTTTATTCCCGTGTGAGCCTTGCTACATTTCAGCCTCTATATATATTGGGATATCGGCCGCGCGTCCAGTTTGGACTCTTATAGTAGTGAGGGAAATCAAGCATACCAAGCTTTGGACCTTGTCACATCTTTATTCTAACATCCTAATCATTCAAGATGGGTATGGGAGATTATTCGCCTGGTAGTGTATGGTTCTATGCACCAAACAAAGTTGCTCCAATCGTCTTTATCGTTTTATTCTTTATTTCAGGAACCATACACGCATGGCAAACTATGTAAGCGTGACAATTATCACCATCACCATATCCACTGATCCCTATTCAGCAAACATAAATCATGGCGTACAACATTGCTCCTTCCATGGGCGGCTTTACTCATGATTGCTGGCTTCGCCGTCCGTCTCGCCGGCGCCTACAACACCGATAATCTAGCCTACCTCGTAGCGTCTACCGTGCTCATCATGTCAGGACCCCCGGTTTATGCGCTCATAAACTACTTCGTACTCTCTCGCATCCTCTACTATATCCCCTACCTCGCCTCTCTACACCCTGGCCGCGTTGCAACGACGTTCATCGGCCTCGACGGCGTGTGTGAGATCCTCATAGGCAACGGAGCCTGGCGCATGGCAAACTCCACCATGACGGAAGCCCAACGCAAAGTGGGTCGGAACATGGTGACTGCATCTCTATGTCTGCAAGCCACCTTGTTTGGCGCGTTCGGGCTGGTTGCGGCGCAGTTTCACTATCGAGCCAACAAAGCCGGCGTACTGAAGAAAGACCTCAAAGTTGTCCTGTGGGTCATGTACGTCAGCGCCATCATCGTAACAATCCGCTGTATCTACCGGCTTGTCGAATACATCGAGGGATGGGAGTCCCCCATCTACCAGAACGAGGTGTACTTTTGGATTTTTGAAGCGGTTATCATGTTCATCAACACAGCCTTACTCAACATCTGGCACCCTGGTAAACGCCTGCCAACATCCAACTCTGTATTTCTGGACCGGGACGGAGTGACTGAGCGACGGGGCCCTGGATGGGCAGATGATAGACCATGGATTGTGACGGTATTTGATCCCTTCGATGTTTGGGGATTGATCAGAGGTGAAGATAAGAAGAAGCAATTTTGGGATCTAAGTGACGAGGAATTAGAGAGAGCGAGGATGGATAAGAAAAAGAACAAACGAAGTGTTTTCGCGGGCTTCATTGATCCGTTCCATCTGTGGGGTGAGACGGGCTACATTGGTAAACATCTTGGAAAGAACAAGAATAAGAAGCAGGTTAGCGAAGGCGCTGTACCGGAGGTGCACACCGACAAGGTGAAGAGCAGTGGTCGCGAGGATAGAGATGTGGTTTAGAAGGTCCTGTGAGTATATTTGTAACGTACTTCGCTGTTTGCTTTCACTGTTGGCGGATTCCTTCTTTTGTTAGCCTTATACCCGCAGAGTTTTCAACTCGTACTTCCATTCATAACGCTTGTCAACTTGTCCACACTAATTCTACATCTTCCTTCCCCATCCTCGTACCTTTCATGCCATAGAGACGAGGCTCCTAGCCGACATGAGCAAGAAAATTTTGAGCGCAAAAAGCTGGGATTGAAAATTGAAAATTAGACAGCAGTTTGAAGTTGAATCTTTTGATGATTTGTTTGTTCCGTGTAGCTAGCTTTGGGTCTGACATATGCTAATCCATCTCAACCTTTCTCATCTCGGCATGTCATGCTGTGAACGCCAAACGCCATGCTAAATGCTATGTAAATTCCAAAGTGCGGACGATTTTATTTGGACGGGAGAGCGAAGAGCTGGGGCTGCATATTGATCTTGCAGAGGCGAGCAACGCAGCCAGAGAGCTGGAGGAGTGTTTGTACGCCTTCAAGGATGCGCATGTGTGTGAAGCCAATTTCCTGTTTCCGTGGTCAGCGGGCGTACGCTCAATTTGTCAGATATATTCCATACCTTGATGAACTCCAACTTTGCATGCTCGCTCAACGTATCAATCGTCTTCGTGACCTTGAACATGGTGCTGATGATGTCATGGCATGAGTATCCCAAATCCCAAAGCTCTTTCAGCCCTGTCAGCGCATCATCTATCCGTTGTTCATGGCAGGCCTTAATCATGGCCTGCACTTTGATGGGGTGTGGGCTGTCCACCACCTTGAACACATTGTCCCCATTCAGGAAACCAAACCCCGCATGCGTTGACTGCAAGTTGTTGATGGCTTGGCGCATATCGCCTTCGGCAGAGAAGACGAGCGCCGCGATACCATCGTCAGAGTATTGCACTTTCTCCGCCTCGCAGATCTGCATAACTCTTCGCACAACCTGCGCATCGGTCAGGCGAGCATATCGCAGGATAGCGCATCTCGACTGCAGTGGCTCAATAATCTTATTCGACTGGTTGCAGGCAAATGCAAAGCGCGTCGTCGAACTGTAAATCTCCATGGTCCTCCTCAACGCCTGCTGTGCACCACTCGTCATGCTATCTGCCTCATCTAGGATGACCAGCTTCTGCCTTCCTGGGGGCAGTGTAACCTTCTTCTGCGCGAAACCCTTTATGCGGTTACGTACGACATCGATACCGCGCTCGTCAGAGGCATTGAGTTCAAGGACGGCTTCTTTGTAAGCATCGCCGAGGAGTTGGCGGGCGAGGCAGAGGATTGAGGTGGTCTTGCCGATGCCGGGCATGCCACTAATGATCATGTGTGGCATGTTGCCATCTTTGGCGATGATTTTGAGGCGCTCGATCGTTTCGGTATTGCCGACCACATCGTCGAGATAGACGGGACGGTACTTTTCAACCCTGTCGTTGTGAGCAACACAAGCTGCAATGGAAGTGAAATTGGGCAACTACCATGGCAGTTCGTAGTTTGCACCTCCAGCTGCATTAGGATTTGGCCGTACGCCATTGCTTGCCGCTGCCTTTGAAGACTCTGCTTTCGCCATGGTGTATTATTTTGGATGGTTGTGGAGGGGCCAACGCGAAAGACGCGGTCGGTCCTCAAACGCGCTTTCACGGGTCTTCCGTTTCAGTGCTAGCGTATCACTCACGTGCAGGATGATCTTCCCGCAGCCATTGGGGGATCCCATGTGCTCAAGCGAGGGTGATGCTTGAAACAACATCGTCTATGCTGTTCGGGGGAGGAGCACGCAGGGTGGACTGTTGCTCGTCCCTGAATGCCAAAATCCACCAGTTTTCTCTCATCAGTGCGAGTCGCAGCAAACCTAATGGGCCCATGTACCCCAGATTTGCCTTCCTCGGGAATGATCCCGGGCGCCACTGTTGCAGCTGGGCCTCCTGTTCCTGCATGCCAGATTGGATGTCTCAGCCTCAGGCGTGCTTCCCGTCAAACTTGCGGCTCCGCGCAGCCTACTTGAACCGTCCCTCAGAATGGCGCAGAAGTTTTTCATTCCGGGCATGTTGAGGCAGCAAAACTAAGCACACCTTCGACAATGTCCGTGTACCGAGCCTGCCGAAGTCGCCGACGCCGGCGAGCAATAGTAACCATGGATCTGACATCATTGCAGGCCTTGCACAATGAGACAGCAAACCATGGCTCGTTGTGCTTGCTCAGTCAACCTTGGTCAGCCACAATGGAGTCTGTCCTCCCAATATGGTCAGTTCTCCAAAGTGCAGACGCTGGGTTACCGTGCGACAAAGTTTGCTTCAAACTCCAAGGCCGAACGCTCGATGACAGGCAATTGGCGCTTGGCTTGTGATGGTGGACCGAAACTAATCGCTCTCGTAATGCGTGCACCGCCACGGCCCTACGCAATCTTCCGACGACCAGGGGATGGCTCCTGTTGGTCGCTCTTCTTTTCTTTTCGCGCAGCTCGGCACCTTTGTGGGAGTTACGTGGATAGCCGCACACTAACGCTGCGGGATCTGGAGCACTTCCAACCTGACCTCATCATAGGCGTCGTCATCAAGCTAACGCCCTTTCGCCCAGGGCAGCTTCACCGCGACGCCTCTCCTCACTTCGTCGTCGTACTATTCTCCTTTGACTGCTCGTGGATTCTTTTTCTTTGCTCTCTTTGTTTCCTTTCCATTCATTCACCTGCATATCCTTCCGCATTTCGCAACATCCAAATTTAAAACTCGGCGCACCTCCAGCTCCACTCGACTCTGACCTCTCGTGCATCAGGTGGTGCATAGCCACATATACCAAGCGCATACTTATTGACCACACTTTCCTAATACACTGCATCTAAGGCGCAGTAATGAAGCTTTCGACACTTTTGGCGGTACAACTGGGTGCATCGGCAGCGGCAGTGAGGCTTGCGCCGCGAGAGGTAAGTACACCTCTTGGCTCTCTACCCAGGGTTAGGAAGCGAATCCTTCCCGGACCATGGCATCCATTCCTGCAGATAACCGAGCTTCATCCCAGTGGAATGCGATACTGATTCTGCCAGAACCCGAGAGTCGTCGGCCTCGACATCCAGCGCCGAAATGTAATCAACCCCGTTGCACACGACCGGTTACGGAGACGGCAGAAGACGGTCCAGCAGACGCTCGACAACCTCGAGACGCTCTACTTTGCGAATGCCAGTCTAGGCACCCCAGCACAGAACTTCCGGTTGCACATTGATACCGGCAGCAGTGATCTCTGGGTCAATTCCAAGAACTCGCTGTTGTGCCGCCAGGGCGGGAATCAATGCGGCGACTCGGGCACATACAGCGCCAATGATTCGTCCACGTACCAATATGTTAATGGTGTTTTTAACATATCATACGTTGACGGCTCCGGTGCTTCGGGAGATTATGCAAAGGACACATTCCGCTTCGGCGGTCAAACAATCGAGGATCTGCAGTTCGGCATTGGGTACACATCGAGTTCACCAGAGGGCATTCTTGGAATTGGATACGCCATCAACGAGGTCGCCGTTGGCCGTGCCGGTCTCCAACCTTACGCAAATCTGCCGCAGAAGCTATTCGACGACGGGACCATCAATTCCAATGCCTATTCTCTCTGGCTCAACGACCTGGACGCCTCGACAGGAAGTATTTTATTTGGAGGAGTCGACACGGACAAATTTCAGGGTGAACTCCAAACACTCCCCATCATTGCAGAGCAGGGCGTCTACGCCGAGTTCATCATAGCCTTGACAGGCATGGGACAGAATGGCAGCAACAGCTCCATCTTCACAAATCAGAATGTTCCCGTCCTGCTAGACTCGGGTTCGTCCTTGATGTACCTTCCCGACAATGTAGTTCGCTCACTATACCGCACATTTGACGCGCAGTACGACGCTTCTCAAGGCGCTGCATTCGTCGACTGTGATCTCGCCAACAATCAGGGATCGCTCGACTTTTCATTCTCGGGAGTTACAATCTCTGTACCTTTGAACGAGCTTGTCGTTGTTGCCGCTATTTCCCGAGGCCAGCCAATCTGCATCCTCGGCATCGGTCCTGCTGGTAACTCTGTCTCTGTACTCGGCGATACCTTTCTACGATCTGCGTACGTTGTCTACGACCTCGCCAACAACGAGATTTCGCTTGCTCAGACAAACTTCAACGCCACCACCGAGAACATCCAAGAAATTCAGAAAGGTGCCGACGGTGTACCGAACGCAACGGGCGTCGCAAACGCTGTTTCTACCGCTGCAGTCGGCACAGGCGGTCCTCGAGTAAACGGTCCAAGCATCACTGGTGGTGCCACATTAAGTGGAGCTGCAATGCCAGCCGTGACTGCAAACCCATGGATTGGTGGTGCTGCAATTGCCGGTGCGGGTATCATGATGGGTTTCAATGGCTTTTGAATAGCCGATCACATCTTTCCTACTACTTGTCCTGTACAATGATTTCTCTATGCATACATTGGTTGCATTATGGTGGTGCATGGCTGGCGTTCTAAACGGCGTACATAATCATGGGATTTTGTGGAGATTTTGATATCCACTACTTGAGCCTGTTTAGCAAAGGCCGCATAGAGTAAATATGTATATCACACGATTACGAATATCACAATCAATTCGTCTTGTTTACATCTCACCAGCCTTCTTTCACCTTAGTTTGCAGTAGAGCGCCTCGCAAGCGCTGAGCTGACGCGTCCTCAGCGATATCCACACTTCACGAAAAACCAGATAGTATGCCTCGGAATTGGCCAATCTACAAGCGCTTTCATCTCACCCGTGAGCAGGGTTTTGTGCTTACATGGTACCATGGCCAAACTCGATAAGTTTGAAAAGGCGGTAAAGTGAAATTTGAACGATCGGCAGACCCAGCATGAAGCACACTCCACGATCAGGAGACCCATTGCACAGCCTGGATTTTGTCAATACTCGTTATTTTTGCGTGGTATATTTGTGATAGCGAACTGGTCTGTACACCATACATTCTAATTTTGTACATTCCCTGGTCTCAGTGTTCCTTACCGTTCCTCATGCCCAAAACAATGTACGATGACTCCACTCCAGCACATGACCAACAAGTGCCCGGGTGCTGGGAGTGCTATTGCCGCATCGCTGCAGCATCAAGTTTCCTAATATGACCCTCGAGTGCCATCTTCGCGTCCTTGTATTCCGTCGATGTAGGGAGTGGTTAAACACTACTTTAGGATATATTGGCTGAGCCTCACAAACGTGGAACCTGAGGCTAGAGAACTGCGAAATGATGGATAGGGAAATCAGGAAGTTCGATATCTAGCATGTGTGTCTTGCTGCGTATCTTGCAGGGAGGACTAGAAGCAATTCATAACATTTGCGGAGGATTCTTTTTTTTTCAAAACATTGAATTGTTCTGTCACTCTCTCGAATTACTTTTATGAGCGTTTATGCATTTTTGGAAATTTAGAGTGACATGCTTGCTTGGAACAGGCTATGGTGAAGTACTCATGCTGATTTAAATGCCTGGAAATAAAAAACGACCGGTTAAACGTTTGGGAGGCGATTACCACCTTTTATGCCTATGTAGAAAAAATGGATTATCTTGCAAGTAGTTGATAGAAAAACCTTACTATATTCGTATGGATGAGAGAGGCACATTTCTTTGCTGCTGTTCTATCAATTGAGCGTGAGAGAATTTGAACATAGATGTCGTATCTTAAGAGAGAACAAAACATACTCATGTCCCAGCAAAGTACATCCACGCTTCATATCCGTTCTTTTTCCTGACCTTCTCCATAGCATGCTACCTCACCCTCCCTCCACATTCGGCTCACTTTTTTGCCAAAGTCTTCCAGCTGAGCATCACCAGCTCACAAATCTTTGCATACTTGCCATGTTCTCAATGCAATCCCTTTCTAGTTGGTACTTGAGAGGATGTGGCAGTCTAGCCTGCGAACGGACTTATCCCTCGAGTAATCAAAGGGTATTGGAAGAGTTGCACAGGTCGAACAGTAGAGTGTATAGTAAGAATTCCTTAAAATGGACCTGCTAAGTTGAGTGCTGTCGCTCGGATTCTAGATGTTGTGGCAGATGGTATTGATACTCTATAACGAGCCCTGCTACTTCGTCACCAGTTCTTCAAACAAAGTAGAAGACCATCAAGTTACCAGCACAGACAACGGTAATCTCCACGTACATCACACTCATGCCTGTGTCGTGACTAGTCTCTAGTGAATGCCAATGGTATTACCTTCCCTTCTTCTATTCACCCGACGACATTCCTTTCTCACATCGTCCCAACATCTAGCAATTTATACATATCCAACATTACTACCTGCACGCTATCTATCGCGTTGAGAGCTGCCCTGGCCGAACGCTCGTGGCAAGCGATGGAGTCAAGACTTCGAGTACAAGGCGGTCGATTTCTAGGAACAGTGTATGTATCAAACAGATCAGAGTTAATGGCTGCAAACCATGCGTGCACGAAAAAGCGCCGAGTTTCAGTAACTAGTCGATCGGGCGGGGGCGATCAACCAGCGCCACCGGCCAGATACTGCGAATCTGGACGTCTGTTGGAGAGATACTTTCGATGAGCCTTGTTCATCTTTCTCGCACAAGGACCTCGGTATCTGAACCCGTGCCGTGGTGGCTTGCAACAGGGTTGTTGACACATGCTTGCAAGGACCCACCAGCGCAACGACGCGCAAGTCAAAAAAAGCAGGTTGTGCCGAACGCGAGCGCGAGTGGATTTGGGAAAACTAGTGAAGACACG
Source organism: Pseudopyrenochaeta lycopersici (assembly GCA_003313425.1). Lineage (NCBI taxonomy): Eukaryota > Fungi > Ascomycota > Dothideomycetes > Pleosporales > Pseudopyrenochaetaceae > Pseudopyrenochaeta > Pseudopyrenochaeta lycopersici. The sequence continues at coordinate 303,002 of NHZP01000016.1, read as the reverse complement.
TACGATGGAGAACGGGAAAATGGAAATAAGGGAAAGGGAGAACCTCTACTCTGGGTGGGAAGAAGCACAGGTAAAACAAGGGAGGGCGAGGAGAGGGTGGGGTGCCCACTGAGCCAAACGACACTTCTGACAAGTTGAAAAAGCATGTTGTTTAAAGTTTTCAAGAGAGATTGCTTGGGGGGAACTTTACAATAACGAGGTTGGAGACTAGGAACATGGACAAGCAGAGAGGGACCCACAGGGCCAAAAAACTACAGGCAAAAGTGGACATGGCACGTTCTTCCACGTGTGAAAATCCGTTAGCCTTTCAAGCTGCCCCGCTACAATTTCTTTGCGACAAGAAGTGGGCTCTGCTAGTATGTTGAATAGTTCACGCACACCCTGTGGTTGTTGAACTATATATACTGGAGCCCACTGACATCTGATGCCGATGTGTGCTGGTCCCCCCTTTCTGGGAACGGCCCCAAGGATCGGGGGGCTGGGACGGAGGGTATGCTTTCCGGACAAAAGAATGCTACCTACGTTCGGACTGAGATGACGAATTCCTAGACCATGGAAGGCTATTTTAACGTGAGTGTTGCTTTCGGTAGTTGACAGGGAGGTGTCGGAAATCTACACAGCATGGATGATCAACAAGTGATTGGCATCGCAACCGCTTCAGGCAAGCAGCGTGTACTTTTAGAGACGCTGCAGATCAGAAATGGATACCAAGTATGGGGCATATTCGTCATGCTACCCCGCCGTCGATGAGTTGCTTGCCTTGACAACTTCGTTAAACATGCGAGCTCTGGGCTGAAGGGAACGATGAGTCAAGACAGACCGCCTCAACGCACATGTTGCCAGAGATTCATTACATGAGCGGGCTTCGTTGACGTGTAGGACTGTTGGAGCTCTGTTTTGCGGCATTTCTGTCTCTGGCACAGGAAACTGTATGACATGACAACGCACGAAGCCACGCAAGCCTTGTGGGTATTGTAGGTCTCCAAAGCCTGAAGCATTTGTAGCTGCAGAGAGTCAGGTCATGTATGCAGGTACCCCGCAAATGTATACCAGTCCTCGAGAGGCTTCGGAAGCACATCTCCACGTGCGTCATGGCAGCGCTCCGAGCCGAGCACCAAGTAGATTAGAAAATGTGGATCGGCTGTAGTGATGGCACCCAATGAACAATTGCGACGCCTGCAAAGAATGTTGCATGGGTTTCAGCATAAGGTGTGGCTTTTTGGGTGCTACCTTTTGTGCCCACGAGGCGTTGAGTAGCTGAGCAGGTGTCTCTCGATCAGGTAAGTATGAGGTGTTTTGGTTGAGTAGCGTCCACTTTGCAACGTGTGGAGAAACGTGGCTCTCTGGTACCCGGGGGGCTGTTATAGTGTAGCAAGGAATTTGGGATCTATAGCGGACGCTGATATAGAGGGATATACATGGCAGAGCATACCGAGACCAACCTGTCGGCCCGAAGACATGATGCTGGAACATGCTTTGTTGGATCAGGCCGGCGCCAAAGGTTGCACATGCAACTGCATTTAGGCTGGCCCATGTGCAGGTTTGGTTGATGGGTGGTGCGGTTAAGGCATAGAAATATCCTAGATTCGAGGTTGGCGGCAAGCAGCAGAGAGGTTTCTAGAAATAGGCTATACCCATGTTGGAGTTATTCCCCAGCGTGTGAAACGCGGCATAGCAAGTGTAGTGCCGGCATATCAGTACGCTCGCAATGCGACATTTCCAGGGTACGAGGAAGGCATAGGCAAGGAACATTGACAGAGCCGCAGTCGGTAGCAAGATGAAACAGATGAACGACCCAGACTTCAACAGTGACTAAGGCAACACTGAGTTCGTAACGCGCAGCATACTTGGTGTCGAGTAGAGACTTTTGTTTGAAAAAAGGAAATGTACGACAAAGGTGAAAGTCATGCCGTGGCTGCGGTTTCGTGACTCGCATGCTTTGGCCCTGTCTGTTGGACGGGAGGCAGCATCCGAGACAGTGTATTGGGGTGCACAATAGGGGAGAGTGGTGAGTGTGGCCGTCGACGAAGCGGAGGTTGTGCTTGAAGCATTCAGTGGTTCTGGCATCGATCAATAAAGGGTGAAACGTTCCGTCTGGAATCAGGCCATTGTTGCTTTTGCCGAGCCACGTTGAGAAACGGCGGAAGCGGCAAGAGCAGGCGGCCTTTACGGGCTGATGGCCATGGGCAGATGGTGGCAGGCACGCAGAGAGTGGTGGAAATGGCGACCAGGAAAACATAGTGGTGAAGCAGGCCTCGCCTTGCTCAACACCACGATGCGGCAAACACGATGTCCGTTAAGGCGTGTGAGTGGATCTGATCGACTCTCGGGACCCCTTCAGGTCTGGGACGGGAGATTGCGCAGGCGGGCGGTATTGGCTGCGCGGAAAATCGGGGCATTGCGGCGAGCGCTCGGGGGCGGTCGAATCAGCGCGATGGGCAGTGCGGGACGAGATCCAACTTGGCGCATCCAGCAACAAGGGAGCAGGGATTTAGAAGCCACGATTATCCTTTACGAGTGGGCCGTGGGCTGCCCAGTGCTTGGAGGCTGGTATTCCGCCTCGACGGCCATTGGTTTCCAAAAGCGCACTCGTCAGCTGGCGGGCATGCAGTTGCATTAGAGGCGCCGTTTATGGGGACTCATATAACGATCCAAATTGCAATCAGGAGGGGCCTGGCGAGGTGGTGAAGCAGAAATGCACAGTCTGCGACCCGTGCCATGGGCCTCACGCCGTGTCCTCTCTGTGTGCGCGCCGTCAACCCGCCATGGTCGCACGGCAGCGCGAGAGAGAGGGCGGGAGGGCTTGGCTTTGGGGGGGAGACTAGCCCTGGAGGGGTAACCCCTGGCATTGCCGTTCGTCCAAGAAGTGCATGCAAGCCGCCATGGCCGTCGAGGATGAGAGGCCATTCGTCTTGCAACGAAGTTTACGGTGCATGTGCATGGGCGAGACCAGCGCACTGGCGGACGGGTCACCGCCGACGAGAGATGCTGAGGATGATGGCTGGCACGGCGACAAGAGCACGACTGGGGCACAGGCTTCTTCCAGTCTGCTAGAATACGTCGATGGGAATGTGACGAGCATCAATAGTGAATTCTTATCGTTAGTCCCGGGGCGGTCCTGATCGGTGGTGCAGCGGGTTAGGCTGCCTTGAGAAGGACCCGTGCCAAGTGGTTTTGATTCCCGCCGCTGTGTCCACATGAGGTGGTGCGAGGATGTGCCCCAGTCGTGCTCTGGCAGCGGGCTCTTCTGCTGTTTGCTCTGGCGGCGCTGCAGCAACCTGTCGATCCGGCCCACGCCCAGCGTCGTTCGACGAAGCCCGCTACCGCCTGGGCTGGGACATGTGCGCAGCAGGATGCAAGAGGGAGCGCAAGTTTGCATGTGCGATCCGCGGACGATGGCCTCTGCAGCACCCATCGCTTGCACGCTACCCATGCGTATGGGAGGCCGGGCCCAATCACGGGGGGCAAACTATTCCCCAATGGTGGGCCGCTCCTCTCCAGCTCTTTGTCTTCGGCTAAAGCGAGGTGTCAGTGCAGGTGAGCCCCAGCGCCCACCACTGACCAGCGTCCCCGTCCCAGTCCCCGTCCCGGCTCAGCTCTTGCACCTGGGACTATACCCTCCGCTCCTCCCGCCTCTTGCCAACCCTCACTCTCGACATCGACGAGCGAGAGCGGCTGCAGCGAGACACTTGGTCTACTGCACACGTTTGTTGTCGCCAGTGTCCAGATCAGAAAGTCTCCCTTAGGCTCGCCGTCGCGTCTGGAACGGCCCGTAGTAAAAGCCAGTCGCGCCGTCACCACCAGCCATCGTCCAGCACCCCAGAGCCACGCCTCACCCCGTCGTCTCTCACCGAATCTGACGCCCATTGCACCACGACGCTTCCTTTGAGCGAGTGCAGTCTCTTTGCTCTGCCTATTTTTCCCCCCAAGGTGAGTGTCTTCGTCGGCCCTTTCTGCAGTGCTGTTGGAGTGCCCGGCCAGTTGGGTTCGGGTTTGCCAGCAGTTCGGACCTCGCCCTGCGGCGTCCACGAGGCTGCACGCATGTCAATCTGCCGCGAACATGTGCTGACCAGTCCAGATCTCCTTTGTTCCGTGGTCGAACCTGCAGCGGTCGTGTGCTCTCGCTGTTGCGCATCCAATTGTTTGCTCTTAGCCGTAAGTGTCGACCCTGTCAACCCTATCTTGAGAGTGGAGCGAGCCCAGTCCCTGGGCTTCGACTCGCAACCACTCCAATGCCACGCGACACGCTGACTCGCCCCAGCAACCACCCAATCTTCACCATGGCCTCCACCATTGCTGTCTCCAACGAGACCAAGAGCAGCTCCATCCGCACCACCAAGGATAACAGGCAGATTCGCTACAATCTGCAGGTCATCCAGCAGCCAGAGCGCGCTCGTGCCTGTGGCAGTGGCGCCAAGTCGAGCGCTGATCGTCGCCCTGTTGACCCGCCGCCGATTGTCGAGCTGCGCGTCTTCGAGAACGACCAGGAGATTACGTTTGCCTACAACGCCAACTTCTTCCTCCACGCCAGTCTCGAGAATGCCCGCACCATCGCACCAGGTCGCGCGCCGCCCACCACCCCTAGCTTCCCCGTCCTGACCGGCACACCCGTTGCTGGCATGGCCTACCTGGACCGTCCGACTCCGGCTGGTTACTTCATCTTCCCAGACCTGTCAGTCCGTCATGAGGGTAAGTACCGATTGAGCTTCGCCCTTTTCGAGAACTTGAGCGAAGTCAAGGACCTGGACCCTGAAGACCCCGATGTCATCTTTGACGGCAACCACTTTGTCACTCACCGTGCTGAGGTCAAGTCGGCCCCATTCACCGTCTTCTCCGCGAAGAAATTCCCTGGCTTGTCCGAGAGCACGGCTCTGAGCCGCATGGTTGCTGAGCAGGGCTGCCGTGTCCGCATCCGACGTGACGTGAGGATGAGGCGTCGCGAGAACAAGTCCTCCAAGGACTGGGACGAGTACGATGAAGAAGGCGGTGGCTATGAACAGGCCAGACGCACTGCAACACCCGACAACTACGGTCAACAGCCAAACGCCCCTCTTGACGATCGTCCCCGCTCTGTGTCGAATGCTAGCAATTCGTCTTTGGTTCCTCCGCGCCGCCCAAGCATGGATGATATGGCACAGCCTTACCCGCCTAGCAACAACTACCAGCAAATGCCTCCACCGCAGAATACCGGGTATCCTCAGGTTCCATCCTACGGATCAAGCCAACAGCATTACCAGAGCCAGTACGCTGCCCCGCCGTCTACTTCGATGATGCAACCTCCTCAGGCTCCATATCCTCATCATTCCCAGCACAGCTCCTACCAGAGCCAGTCTGGAATGCAGATGAATCAACAATATGGGTACCAGAACTATCAGCAGTCGCACTACGAACAAGCGCCACCTCCTCGTCAAGACCCGGCCCCTGATTATGCTCACAGCACCGAATGTCGTCGTCCGTCAGTCACTCAACCGCCTCAGCAGTACCCTGGTCCAAGTCAAATGATCCCGCCGTACAACTCGCTAGAACAGTATAGCAGGCCACAGCAATTGAGCCAGCCCATGCAACCGTTGCACACTTCGCCTCACGCTCCCTCGATTCCTGGTCCCAGTAGCATGCACACGCCTAACGGTCACTCTTTGCCAACTCTGAGAACGCTGCAGCCGCCGTTGGGCGCCGAGAAATCGGAGCCCGTGTCGCCCATGTATCATTCGCCGCCTAGCGCCATGTCCTCTGCCACCATGTCTGTCAACTCGGATGTCTCGAACCAGAACTACGCATTGCCTAAATTCGCATCACAAGCTCTTCCACCCATGTCAGCTTCAGCCGGCCAGAAGAGGTCTTTCTCCAGCACATTTGACACTCGACACGTAAACGAGCGCTTGACACAAGGAGCCAGACCTAACCCTGTTGGCGCTGGCTACTCGTACGATGAGTGCAACTCACCAGACATGGAGGAACCGATGGATAGGGCTGCTATGAGCTACCGCCGAGCAGATGGAACTCAGCGTCAACGTCATGTTCCTGAAGTTGCTGTCTGAACTGTACCACGGTGAAGGCTGCATCGCTTTTGCAACGGCCTGGCCCTAGGTGATCTTTGGTTTCTGGAGTAATGGAGTCGTTCACGGATCTAATGTGCTCTGATCATTTATACCCCGAGAACGACGAACGCGCGGCCTCGCGAATTGCTTCACCCCCACGCTGTATCTTGTTACTTCCTCTCTACTGATATTGTCATCCGACACTTTCTCCTTAATGTTGTTACTGTTGCTACAGCAAACGCATACACTCTCTGACTTTTCCTTGAAAATGTTTGCTTTTTTTTCCTTTTACCATGTACGCTTGCAAATTATGGATGGAAAATACTAGGCTCAAGAGCACAACGAGCCGCCTTGCCTCACGGCACACTACCTTTTATCATATTCTTTATTCTTAAGGTTCTCTTTCATCGGCGGAGCCTTTGCCTAGACCGACGGTTATTACTACTACGTTGAATGACGAGATCATCAACAGATCGAATGCGAGACGGGACATGTATGCATGCCCAGGTATCAAGGCGGATCATTTGTATAGATCATAGGATAGGCACAATTGAATGGCACGCTGCACGTTGGTATACTTTGATTCGACGGTAGTGTCTGGCTACCTTGCTCACATTTTCCATCTCATGTGTTCAACTCGACTAGTGATGATTGATGTTGTTACATTCGCAACCACCAACGACAATCGGACTTACTTCCTCGCAAATCTAACACTTCAGAATTCACGATAGCATCTAGACGCTCGAATCCTCAACATGAAACTGTCCAGTACCCTTCCAAGCACCAAGCCCCCGATCCAAGTTGCCAGTTCCCAATTCCCCTCTAATCCAGACCCCTTGTCCCCAAACGAGCCAGCCAGCCAGCCAGCCAGCCCGCTACGTTACATCCAATTTACCACGCCCTCGGTCCACGTCACTGCCGCGACTCGGCTACCAGAGATGATGTGCAGAGGGGTGTTGATAGTGGTCGTGGGTAGACGCCATGGATTCCTGGGAAGGGTCCGGGTAAAATGCTACAAGGGCGTGGAGGGAAATTGGGCAAAGCGCGCCACGTGTGGAGGCGGAGGGCAGGGATGCCTTGGTCGTAGAGGTACTGTGTTTGAGCGTCTTTGAAAGGGATTGAGTGCGGCTGGAATTGGAGGTTGTGAGGGGCTTGATCCGGAAGGTACTGCCGTGGGTGAGAGCGTACCTGGCTTGTATGGTAGAGGGGCGTCGCGCTGTGGAGGCTGGGGGGTTTGTGGGGAAGGATAATTCTTTTTTGGATGATCGGAGATTACTGTGAGGGACCTTTGCACTGCTTAGGTTCTATTGACTACCTGAGTTGTTCGATTTCATCGTTTTGCATCTTTACTTTTTCGACCACTGCGAGGAGCGCTGGTGGTACTTCTGGCCGTGTCTTAATGGAAGTCGCCCATCAAGCTTTCCAATTCTTCAAGTTCAGGGTCTATTTCAAGAAGCATGCTGAATGATTCAGCAGCAAACACGGGCGTAGTTCAGCTCCATCGCTTCTTTTGCAAGTTGGTCGGCGAAGATGACCTCAAGGAACTCCGAGTAGTGTACAATTTTCACAACGTCAGCAATGTCTCGCCACGATCAAAGTAGCAAATTTGAGCTGGAGTCTACAATGCCCCGCTGAATCTTTAACGTAGTCGAATACGCGACGGCGCTGCGTATCAGTTCCCACATGAGGAAACTACAATCCTATGTACGAGCCCGAGCTGAGTCAGAACTTACCAGGCTGATGATGCTAACTAAGCCTCCCAGATATCGACCAACCTTTTCCGAGCATCAACTTATGTGTCTCGGCTTGTCGCCCACGCTTCATAATGTCGTTGCTGTGAGACGCCATTTTGCAAAGCCCCTCGCTAGTGTCAACGCGTGTTTGGTTCGCGCGGGGTACGAACAGAGCTGCCCCTCCACGGACCCCTAGCACGCCATCGCATAGAGCTCCTTCCTACGACCGAAACCGGGAGCCATGACAGATGCAGTTTATTCACGGAATGGCTGTGAGAGTGGACACTATGTCAGCTCATACGCTGATGGGCCCCTTGTAGCCGACAAGCTAGCTCGCTGAAGGCTCAAAGGAGTGGGGTTATATAAATATTGTCGCAAGACCCTGGGGGAGTTGTTCACTGAGAGCTCACAAAGCAAAGATATTCGACAGACGCGTGGGACTAGCTGCATAGCTACATGACGTGATAAACCGACTCCTTTGCACAATTATTTTCTGGCAGATCCCCTCTTCCTCACTCTTCATCTACTTTCCCCCTTTGAGACCCTGACGCATTACTACTCCTGTTACAAGGAACATCTTGGTGTAATATATCCTACATACAAAACCCACTTCCATTAAAGCATCTACAACCCACTATGGCTGAGGAACTCTCCAAGAACTTCGAGACGCTGCAATTGCACGCCGGTAAGCTTCATCTGAGCTTCGAGAGCCAGGACACTGCTGACAGAAGCTTCAGGTCACTCTCCAGACCCAACGACCAACTCTCGTGCTGTGCCGATTTACGCTACCACTGTACGTCTATAAACAGCATTAGCAACGCATTCGACAACGTGAGAGCTAACAATGGCAGTCATTCACTTTCAATGACTCCGCACACGCCGCGAGGCTCTTTGGCCTTAAGGAATTCGGAAACATCTACAGCCGTATTGGGAACCCTACAGTCGGCGTCTTCGAGAACCGGATTGCGGCGCTCGAGGGTGGTGTTGCTGCTCTTGCTACAAGCTCTGGCCAAGCTGCCCAATTCATTACCATCTCAGCTCTTGCACATGCCGGTGACAACATCATTGCAACCTCGAATTTGTACGGAGGCACATACAACCAGCTCAAGGTGTTTTTCCCACGCCTAGGTATTCAGACCAAGTTTATCAACGGAGACTCGCCCGAGGACTTCAGGGCTGCCATTGACGACAAGACAAAGGCTATCTACGTAAGTGCGCAGGCGGTTTAGAAGAGAGAAGTATTGGCTAACCTCTATCTAGCTCGAGAGTATCGGTAACCCCAAGTACAACATTCCCGATTTCGAGAAGATTGTGGCAATCGCGCATGAGGCTGGCGTTCCAGTCGTTGTCGACAACACATTTGGTGCGGGAGGATACTTTATCAGGCCCATTGACCATGGCGCAGACATTGTCGTTCACTCAGCGACAAAGTGGATCGGAGGTACGTCTTCTGCTTGGAAGTGAAAGACATAATCTGACAAGCACAGGTCACGGAACAACCATTGGTGGTGTGATTGTGGACAGCGGAAAGTTTGACTGGGGCAAGCATGCAAAGCGATTCCCTCAATTCAATGACCCGTCTGATGGTTACCACGGTTTGAAGTTCTGGGACACCTTCGGTCCTATTACATTCATCATCCGAGCCCGTGTCGAGATCCAGCGAGACCTAGGCGCATCCCTCAACCCATTCGCTGCTCAGCAACTACTTCTCGGTGTTGAGACCCTTTCCCTACGAGCCGAGCGACATGCATACAACGCCCTGAAGCTCGCGAAGTGGCTAGAGAGCAACCCAAATGTGAGCTGGGTTTCATACCCTGGTCTTGAAAGCCATGCATCGCATCAACTCGCGAAAAAATACCTCACACGAGGCTTCGGTGGCGTGCTCTCTTTCGGAGTCAAGGGTGGCGGAGTCGCTGGAAGCCAGGTCGTGGATAACTTCAAGCTCATCTCCAACCTGGCAAATGTCGGTGATTCGAAGACTCTTGCTATCCATCCTTGGACTACAACACACGAGCAATTGAGCGACGAGGAGAAACTCAGCTCCGGTGTGACAGAAGTATGTGTCTCTTCCTTCTAATTTATGCATGAAAAATGTCACTGACTGTCATGTTTCAGGACCTCATCCGTATCTCAGTCGGTACTGAACACATCGACGACATCATTGCAGACTTTGAGCAGTCGTTTAAGAAAGCCGCGACTAAGCCTGAAGAGAAGGGTGAGCCTGCCAACGCGGAGAAGACCGGCGAGGCTCCGGCTGCCGGCTCCCTGTCTGGCTCCACGTAAAGAACGTTGCTGAGAGCATGCTTCAGATGCGCCGATAGCGACCCCAAGGTTGTGATGGCTGTCAAATGGAAGATAGAGGTTTACAACATGGTGGTAATTTGGTCCGGAAAGGTAGATACCAATGATTGAAGGAATAATAAAGTGTTCGGCGCTTTTAAGCATTGCATATTTCATGAGTGACATATCTCGGTGTTGCATTTTCGTACGAGATGACTACAGGTCCGTACATCTCCCAGTGGACTGGTATCCGGCCAGTCGAACACAACAAATCCGCCGAGGCATTTTCCCAAAAGGATGGGCATCACAGCCGAGCCCCGTGATCTGCCGCAGCGGCCAATCACCCACCGCCGAAAGACGTTGGTTTCCGCCGCATGGCTTGGATCGCGTCCGCGTGGACCCCAGATCTCGGGCACAGACATGTGAAGATTGGAATTTTGCATATGACGCAAGAGCTCCGACACTGCGATGTTGCGCGCAAGGCCCACGACGGCTTCTTTGCAGTTCGGATTGCAGACCATAGTGAAAGTGCACAACTTAAGCTTTCTTTTAGGCAGGCCGTGGATTGCGGAGAGAGTGGGCTCTCCGTTCGGAGCTTCGTCCTGATTTCGGTGGCTACGGTCGGTGCTTGCCTAAAACAACACGCACAGTCCGAGTCCAGAGCTCAGCATCGCTTGGCTCCAGTTTTCACACGGATTGGCGCGTCATAGTATGGTGCCGAGGTATGTCTGGAGAAATGTGGGCTTTCCTTTATGAGAGTGCTCCACCTCGCCTTAGGACGTTTGAAAGTGCACAAACTAGAATCGTTGTCAGAACCGCCATTTTCCCTTGGTCCTCCTCCCCATCATCCTTTCCATCTCTACCCTTTGCGGCGGAAATTGCAGATCCGAGAGCCGTTGTGTTTGCGCCCCACGATTTGACGGTTTGTGGCGCGCTAAGCCCCAGGTATGTCATGGGAGCTCTGTGCTGGGGTCGGACATGCCGATGCCTTCCAAGATCCTTTGCCTAAATGGCTGCTGACGGCCAATATGGAGCAGGAATACTTTCATCTTCAATTCACTCCTTTCGACTTTCCCTACACAAAGGCAGCTGCGCGACGGTGCCGCCTGTGGCCAGTTTTCAGATCCGCATATCTGACGGTTAGCTGTGGAACTATTTCCTTGGCCATAAGCAGATTTCTTGGACAACCGCCATCATGTTCGGCAGCTCAGATCCTCAGCTCGACATCGCAAAGGATCTTCACAATCCGCCGCCAAAAGGCAAACCTTTCAGCGTACCGTTGCCAGGCTCGCAAGCAGAAGGCCGAAGTGCAATCTACCGACACTGGAGGTACACGAACAACCCTCTTCTAGAGCGTTTGGTACCCGAGATTTCCACGCCGCATGAGGCTTTCGAGAACTCCGTTGTCAGATATCCCAAGCACAAGTGCCTGGGCCACCGCCCATACGATGCCGCGACAAAGACTTTCGGCGCATATGTCTGGGAAAACTACGAGACTGTTGCAAAACGGAGGAAAAATTTCGGTGCTGGTCTAGTTCACCTCCATCGGGAGGCTGGCGTGACTGCAGCGAAGTATGGAATTGGGTTGTGGTGCCAGAACAGGCCAGAATGGCAGATCACTGATCTGGCATGCATGTCCCAAGGTCTCTATACCGTTTCAATCTACGACACGCTCGGCCCAGATACCACCGAATACATCATCAACCACTCGGAATTGACCTGCGTTGTTACGGGCATGAATCACGTTACCGCACTCCTGAAGCTGAAGCCAAGGCTCCCTACACTGAAGATTATCGTGGTCTTGGATCCCCTATCCATCGGCGAACTCCCTGGAGAGTCAAAGGGTGACTTGCTGAATTCGCTAGCGAACGAGCAGGGCGTCAAAATTCATTACATTCGCGATGTGGAAGCACTGGGCGAGAAGCAACAACTTCCCATGGCCCCCCCGAAGCCGGATGACATTGTCACTATCAACTACACGTCTGGCACCACAGGAAACCCCAAGGGCGTCGTCCTCAGCCACAGGAATGCGCACGCGGCGACTTGTGCGTCCATGGTGCTCCTCGGCACTGGCTCAGATCAGATCATCTGCTCTTTCCTGCCTCTTGCACATATCTATCAGCGATTGGGTGAACACGGTGCGCTTGCAGCAGGCTCAGCTATTGGCTACTTCCACGGCAACGTTGTGGAACTGGTTGAGGATTTGCAGATGCTTCGACCTACCATCTTTTCTGGTGTCCCGAGGCTATACAACAGATTTGGTTCCAAGATCAAGGAGGCAACTGTCCAAGCGACGGGCGTCAAGGGAGCTCTATCTCGACACGTGGTATCCACAAAATTGGCTGCGGTCAATGATAAGCATAACCCAACCAACAAGCACCTGCTGTATGATCGCATTTGGAGCAAGAAGGTCGCTGCAGGCCTCGGTCTTGATCGATGCAAGGTCCTAGTTAGCGGCTCCGCACCTATTGATCCCAGCTTGCACCAGTTCTTACGCGTTGTCTTCGGCAGCAACTTCACTCAAGGTTACGGTCTGACAGAAACCTACGCCGTTGCGCTCATTCAGCACGAGGGTGACTTCACATCTGGAAACTGTGGCGGTGTGACACCGAACGCCGAGTGCGCGCTTCTTGATGTACCAGACATGGAATATTTGTCCACCGACAAGCCGCACCCCCGAGGTGAGCTGTTGATCCGGTCAACAACCTTGTTCAAGGAGTATTTCCGCAACGACGAGGAGACGCAGAAGGCCATTGACGCAGACGGCTGGTTCCACACTGGTGATATCTGCTCTGTTGATGAACTCGGCCGCTTCAAGATCGTCGATCGCAGGAAGAACGTCCTCAAGCTCGCACAGGGCGAGTACATCTCTCCCGAACGCATCGAAAACGTCTATCTTGCAAATTGCGGCTACATTGCCTCCGCCTACGTACACGGCGATTCACACCAGTCCTCCCTAGTGGCAATCTTCGGCGTTGCTCCTGACCTGTTCCCGCAGTTCGCGTCCAAGGTGCTCGGCGAGAAAATAGCAGAGGGTGATATCGCGAAGCTAAAGGAGGTTATAAGTAGCAAGAAAATCGAGAAGGCGGTCCTAAAAGAGTTAGACAGGGTGGGTAAGAAGAATAAGTTCAACAGCTATGAGCGGGTTAAGGCCGTCCGACTCTTCGTGGATCCCTTCACGATTGATAACCAGCTCTTGACACCTACGTAAGTTGTGCCCTATTCAGGTGAAATGAGAGTAATACTGATTTTGAATAGACTCAAGTTGAAGCGCCCGCAGACCGCGAAGGCGTTCAGACAGCATCTTGACGACTGCTACGAGGAGGTGCTTGCTGAGGAGTCTCAACCCAAAGCGAAGCTATAAATTACCTGCCACACATCCAGTGGTTCGAATTCATCTGAGGATAGATAGTATAATTGGATTTAAAGAGTGTGGAAGCTCGACTTTTCGTGCAACACATTAGGCAGATGAACCAAGAAATTGGATAACGATTCTTCAATGTACCATAGCATAGAAGAGCCATTTGGCATATTAGAGAAATATTGTGTTTGATATACCGCGTGCCATCCGAAGCTTCTTTAGCGGAAGAAAGTGGATCGCAGACCCGTAGACAAATCATTTTGGCTGTGCTGTCATGAGATAACGCGTGCAACGTGTAAATGCCAAGCCATGTATGACGCAGGGACCTCCGCTGCATGTTCGGAACCAAATTATCGTAATCTCCGCATTTCCCCAGCTCTCCAAACAAACATCATCAACATTGACATAACTCGCCCTTGCTTACACCCTACCCCGACCCCGCACTCTAAACCACGAGGCCGCCCTCACGCCTCACATTCCTCTACACAAACTTGTACGCAAGGGACGGCCAAGTTTCGCTGCATGCCACGTTGGCGATGAGTGACGACCCGGAAACCCCAGCGCAACCGCGCGCCTCGCGCTTCAGGGAACACACCAATACAAACAGCACCATACGGCCGCCCCCTGATGAGCTCTGGAAGGATATAGGCATCGAGCAGCTGATAGAGCAGTTCAATGAGGAGAACAAAGCGCCGCCGGTGTTGCGCAGGAATATTTCAAAGGACAGCGCTGCTTCTCATGGGTCTGGAGGAAGTACCTCTGCTGCTCCAGTGCTTGTGAAAGGGAGCTCAGGAGCTAGGACCCATGGAAAACACGAAACACAGTCTACTGCGCCACCTGCAAGCGAAGGAGCATTCGGTCGCTTTCAACGCGCATTCGCATCTGTATTTGGCGGTGTGTTGGGAAAGCGGAAAGCAGGAAATGTCGATGCGGAGAAAGACAAGGGGAAGCAGATCCTGGAAGAGCGGAAGAAAGCTGCCAACGCTGCGTATTTTGAAGCGAAGGAAATGGGTCTTCTGCCTACTCCCAAGGTGTTTGTTAGACCGAGTTTGGCTGCAAAGTCGCATAAATGTGGTATGCTACCCTTGAACCTTTGCCCTTGATGGGAAGGACTTTGAGCTAACCAGAACAGTGGCTGAGGGAATGACCCCCAATCGCTCACCACGAACACCTACTCTCTACCGAACCCCGAGTAAGAAGGATCTAAACAAGCAGAAGAAGCTCTCAAAGCGCGTGTCCGATCTTGAGTCCAAACTCGCCTCAGCGCGAAAAGAATTGCAATCTGTCCTTCATGATGGGACTATACCTCCGGTTCCACCTCTACCAGTCGTACTACCGCCAACCCCAACTACTTCGCTGAGCGAAAACGAGACATCACCGCAAGAGCACAACACTTCTCCAGCCTCTGCTCCTGAAAGATCCGCCGGCAAGATCACGAAGAAGCGCAAAGCGACTACAGTCGACGACAGCGAATACATACCCATTCCCACGGACAGCGACGGCGATCTCTCCATGTCCGCAGCATCTGAGCCCGAGCGTGAACGCACAATCAAGCGTGTAAAGTCCTCGGCTTCACGGAAGAATCTCAAGAGGCAGTCCACACGACTCCAGAAGAAACTGTCGAGGAGTAGTATGAGCAAAGACGAGGTGGTGACTGTGGTCCCAGATGGTGTGTCGGTTCCGCCTATTCCAGCTATACCCAAAGATGTGAAGGGTAAAAAGGTCGAATGGGGCGACGATGGGTATGGAGGGTTGGAACACGAGATGTTCTGACATGATGCATGTTGAAGATACCCTGCTGCAATAGCGGTTCTTCAACATTTCGAGGGTTTGTGGTCTGACATAGCAATTTGTGTGTATTTCAAGTCGTCGCAACATTCAGCGCTTCTTACTAAGCTTCGCGTTTCTTGATATTGCGCTTGAGCGTTGGCAGCGTTTGCTAGTTTGTTCTTTTGGCTCGCATTGTTGGCGTTTCGTGCTTTGGATACGATGCCATGACGGAAACGAACAACGATGACTTTGATTCTTACATAGTATTTCGGGCCCCTGAGCCAGTATAACTATTAATGTCAACTTGCATAAACGCAACACCATTGCAGTGATTACCGTCTTTACCAAAGAGAAGCCATCTAATCAGTGTCTTGTCAGTCCGCAAAGAATTTATGAGACATTTGATACGCCGACAAAGCAGCGTCAAGCACTGCTTTAAGACTATGTCTCATGCTCAACTAAACCTTCCTCCTTCAGGTTACTATATCAGCTCTGGTATTTGCTGCTCGAATTGACAAACCACCATATTCAGTCCCTGCGACCACATCAATACATCAACACAACAATGCCCCGTTCATGCTTCACCCAATTCTCTCAAATCGTCACTCACGCTCTCACAAACCTCACTACAACCCCAACATCAACACAATCACCCGCGTCCAACCACACAAGTCTCATCTTCCAAGCTCCCCATCGCCACCTCACGTCCTCAACCATCGTTCCTCCCACTCCGGGTAGCACAGAATCCGCATTCGAGCTCTCTCTCATCGACGGCGCAGCGCACCGTGAGCACACCCGCCAACTTGTTGGGCAGCAAGGGCAGCGAAATCCTGGTTCGGAGAGAAGAAAAGTCAGGGGCGGCGCGTCTTGGGAAGAGCGGGTGCGTGGGGTGGATGGGTGGGATGCAGGGTGGGAGGAAGCTACGATGATGTTTGTGAAGAGGAAGGGTAGGGGGAAGTTTCGGTTTGAAGGGGCGGTTATGGAGAGCTGGGATGGGGGGTTCCGGGGCGAGGGAGGGTTGGGGTTGGAAAGTGGGTTGCAGGATGGGTTTGCGTATCGGGGGTGGGTTGATGAGGGGGTTGAGATGGTTGTCAGAGAAGTAAGGATGAAGGAGAAGGAGGAGAAGAGCGGTGTTGCAGTGGGTGAAGGATCTGGCGCGGTGAGAAGGGATATGAGGGAGGTAGGGACTGGAGAAGGGAAGGCAGTGGGAAGGCATAGTGTACTGTCAACTATTCCGTGAATAATCCAGTCTATTCGGAACAGCATAAGATTGGTTGAGCATTGGATTGTCAAACTCAATGTAGTCGTGTATTTTCACCGAAAAAAGGGATTACGTCGAACTCTCATTCGTCACTGGACTAGTATGATTGCATCACCAAAGGATAAAAGAACCTTTGTAATCTTTCTGAAACCTTTTCATTGCCAGAATTATATCCCATTGGGAAAGGGAAAAAAGATGACTGACTACAGTACCATCTACATTATTTGATACTCTCTACGAGTACCGCCCTCCATCAACCTTTTGCATATCTCATTGAAAACCTCTATACCAAGTACGGTCTAGTTGAAGGGTCGTATTTACAAGAAGTAAGCACCAACAGCACCGAGCAGAGCAACCAATTGGCTACCCTCAATGGCTGCACCAGCGTTGGTAGACTGTTGGGCAGGTGCGCTACTCGAAGCAGCGGCACCAGCACCGCTCGCGGTCGTCCTTGCAGAAGAAGATACAGCAGCAGACAAAGCAGGCGCTGTGGTGGGCTCAGCAACACCTGATGGGCAATGCCAGTGGTCGTCATGGGGCTCGCAGGTCGAAGCGGTGACGGCGTGGTCATGGTCGTCGTCGTCATGGCTGTGGGACGCGGACGCAGTAGGAGCCGAAGTTGTCTGTGCAGGTGCGGCTGTGGGCTCTGCTACGCCGGATGGGCAGTGCCTGGACATGTCAGATTGTAAAGGCTGGTTTGATGTGGAGATAGGGGTCGCTTACCAGTGGTCGCCGTGAGGCTCGCATACGCCACTTGCGGTGGCGGAATGATGGTCATGGTCATCATGGTCGTCATGGTGAGCAGATGCTGAAGCAGCCGGGGGAGTAGTTGGTTCAGGGACGCCAGAAGGGCAGTGCCTGTTGTTATTAGCATCCATATAGTTGACAATTTGTCTGTAGGAAAGAGCTTCCTCACCAATGATCACCATGAGGCTCGCAGCTCGATCCAGTAGCAGAAACATTATCCTGCGCCAGAACAGCCGTAGCCGCAGCGAGAAGAAGAATAGAAACCTTCATTTTGGTGCTTTGTCGTCGTAGAAGTGACTGGCGTTGTCGATATAGTCCCAAAGCAAGGTAATCCGAGTGAGAAAAAAAGTTTGTACAAGGCAGAAGGACTTTTTGTGAGGGTAGAAACAATCGAATTGTATGGTCAGAATGTTTTATAACCTTACCTTCGGCGCCCACCTGCATGCGAGCTGGACCCATAGCCAAGGCCGTGGGACACCTTGGCGATGGACATCGAGGTACTCATATTCCCGTAGTCACCTAAGAAACCTGCTCTTTGGCGCAAATGGTTGGACACAGATGATAAAGGAAAGGACGTGTGACGTCGAGCGCGTGGGATTAGGCTGGTGGGTGTAGAAATTTGCTCTTGGCATGCAGACTGGTGGTGTGGTGGTGGTGACGGAGCTGATGGAAAGCTGGCAATGTGAAGCCGGAGAGAGAGTTTGAAAGAGACTAGAGAGACAAGAGAAATACTAATAGAATCATATTCTTGAGAGATTTGTATCGTTGCATCTGTTGATGTGGTATGAACGAGTTCGACACAATGCTGGGAACGTGAAGGTGTCTGCTGCTGGACAGCATTCAATCGGAAGAGCGCTCTCACATCCAAATACTCACCTCATATATCGGAGGAACTCAAGACTAATGCAGGTACCCACCGATAAGAATGGTTGTGCATGCTTTTTGATCAGGTCAGCAAGCTTGGGAAAGGCCAGCAGTGACGCGAACCGATGCGAACCCAAGTGTGCAAATACTGTCGACATACCTTTACGCGGTAGCTTTAGTAGGTGATTAAATTAGAGTCTCTGGTACGATCGGTATATTGCTGAACAGAACACTGTCAGGTGTGGCACTGTAGACCAATATGCTCGTCGATAGCCTATCTTAGCTTCTTCGATCAACTTCGAAACTGTGCTAGTAAGAATTTTGTAAAGGGAATCTGGTCTGCTTTATGCTGGCTTTAGGCTGAGCATGAGTCGTCAGATCAGTCCCAGACGATACCTTATACAGTCTATACGTTCTGTACGGGTTGAAGCAGCCTCAATCGCGGTCGCAGTCACCGAGGTTTTTGCAACGGTCTTGTTAGTCTACAATAGCCAGTCTGGCGAGACATATGATGATATGCATCGAGCCTCCTGACAGTGGCTGTTAGTTCGCAAGTCTAAAGTGGGTTCTTGTTCAAGGAAAAGCCACATCCATGGTGTGTTTCTGCACTGGAGAACTGTGGAGAAGCATCATCTGTACTTATACTCTGCAACACCTATGTGCCCGCCCTCCGGAACGCTGCGGCATGACGTTTAGGCCTTGAAGAAAAGCGCGAGTTGTCCGGTCCTCTCGGCCGAAACAATCATACTAAAAGTAGCAACGCACTTCAACGTCAATGCCAGTCTTTGGGCCGATTGACCTGTGGCTTAGACGACGACATCGTGCAATTGCAGTCTATACGGATACGCCGTTTTATGATCGGCAAACCATTTATGCCCTCCATCCATGTCCAACCACCAGGAATACGCAACTTACGTACGGCGTACGGCCAAACCATCCATAATCGCATGACCTTCTCCCAAATACCCGGTCCCCTTAACTGACACCGGCCACATGAAAGCAGTGACACCTCCCAAAACAAGATTGAAAACCCCCCCAAAAAATGTTCGTTCGTCGGTGTAATTACCGAACATTTTATTGTTCCGTTCTCGTGGAACGCAGCACAGCAGCTTTGCTAAGACCAACCCTTTCTTTTCTTTTCGGGCCTTTCCCGGGGTTCCTTGGAGTCTCTCCACTGAGCAGAGTTTCAAACTTTCAAACACTCGAATAGCTTCTTTTTATCTATTTTATTTCAAATGCAATATTCGCATTATGACGTCCCCCTAGTCAATTTCCGTTCGCTACCGAACCTTCACTCATGGTAGGAGGGGAAGGGCAGGGGCCATGGCGAAGTCTATGAATACAATATGCACTGGTGGGGGGTAAGCATGCGTGCGTGTGCGAGGGAGGCTGAGAATTTGTGGACGTATTGTTGGGATACGAGGGTGAATTATTGTTTCTTGGATGCTCCTAGTTCGTCGTTGGAAAGGTTGATACATTGTCCTCAGATGCTTGCTACGAATCAGGTTAAGCCAGTTGTGCCCCGCTATGTATCCAAGCTCCTATGCGTCGCGGGGCGCAAGTGTGGGCAGCGTGCTTTCCCCGCAATCATAGAAAAATTGATTGTCTTTCAAATCGTTATTCCTTTCGATTGTAACGCGGTGTGGACGTTGATATAGAGCAAGGACGATACAATGATGTTTACAGACATTGTTTTGAGCTGGAGAAGGCAGTTAACTGGGTGAGAGCAGCTCGAATTGGACCAGCTGCGGAGCTTCATTTGACAGACCAGATTTCACAATGTAATGGGAGCTCCAGTCTGTGCCTGAACATATCTAATTAAATATGCATAAGTCTAAAACGCTATTCATGCCTGTACAAATGAATCAAAGTATGCCATTGTGGTAGTCCGCGCCCGCGCGATCAATGCAATCCGCTCTCTCCCGTCTCAGCCATAAACTTCTGGCAATCGACCATCATCTTGACCATCTGGGAAACCTGCTCCAAGCGGCTCAGTACAACTCGGTTGCCCTGCACGAATCCATAGCAATGGTACTTGACGCCGGTCTTCTCAGAAAACGCGCGCACAAGCTCCTGGCCTCTGCGAAGATTGTGCCTAGGGACTCGGGGGAACAGGTGATGTACAGCTTGAAATTGTAAGCCGCCATGGAACCAGTCGAGCCATGCAGGGCAGTCGACATCCATGGTAGTACGGAGTTGGCGTTGCGGGAACGACTCGGTAGGCCCAAGGTCAGAGGTCGGCATGCCCCAATGAGACAGCGTGATTTGGACGTGCAGAACCATGGTTATCAGATGAGAAACAAGGACAAAGCCAATACGGATCGGCCACGTAGGAAGGGTGACCCAAACTATCAGGTATCCGAAGATGTACCAATAGCAGCACATGAAGACAAGCTCGACTGGCCGTGTCCATGACGCCGCACCCAGCTGCGCGGCACGCGGTGAGCACAAATGTAACCAGCCCAGGAAATACAGATTGAACCGGGCGAGGGCCATGATGGGGTAGTATAGGTACTTTTGATAGGGGACTAGGAAGTCACAGGCGCTATCCCATACGAACTGGAAGTTGTAGAAGGAGGAGAGTATCGACTTCATGTAGGTTGGAGAGGTGGAGAACAAAGGAATATTCTGGATGTCCGGATCATGCTCGGGCATGTTGGTGATGAGGTGGTGCACATTGTGGCTAGATTTCCACCAGCCGATGCTGAGACCGCAGCAGAAATCTGCGATGAAAGCTCCAATGAGGGTGTCGTATACAAAGTTTCCAGTAATACCACGATGGCCTGCATCGTGCGCAGTAAACATGATTTGTTGCTACAGGAACTTTGTCAGCATGCTAAATACTCGATTCAGATCGGAAAAAAGTTACCCAAAACAAGCCCAGGAATACAGCAGATGTGAGGTACCACTTGCAGTAGAGAAAGCCGACGAATGCGGCGAAAAGGCAGGAGTAACGGATCGACTCTTTGGCGTATTCCGAATAGCGACACTGGTATAGTCCTTCCGCTTTGAACTGCTCATGAAGGACCCGGTAATCATTTACTATGGCTTGCTGTGTTTCGAGATCGAGGGCAGGGTTATCTCTCCAGCCCTCTTCGCGCTCTATCTCTTCCTGTTCGATTGCATACTGCTCCCTATGCTTCCTCTTTTCCTCCGCGGCGTTGATCGTAGATCGCTCCGTTTCGATCAGCGGTAGTTTCTCTTGGTCGCTTGTCGTGGGTTTGCCGGTCGTTCTGCATACACATGCTGGATTGGCAATCAGTTTCTTGCCGATAATGGCAGCAGCCTTGGGATTATTGTCAGCGAGGCCTTGGATGGCTGCATGCACCAAAGACTATGCCAATGCCATGAGGTGTGGGAAAAACCCACGGATCCTAGAT
The DNA here is from genome assembly GCA_003313425.1 of Pseudopyrenochaeta lycopersici. Taxonomy (NCBI): domain Eukaryota; kingdom Fungi; phylum Ascomycota; class Dothideomycetes; order Pleosporales; family Pseudopyrenochaetaceae; genus Pseudopyrenochaeta; species Pseudopyrenochaeta lycopersici. The sequence continues at coordinate 281,568 of NHZP01000016.1, read as the reverse complement.
CGACACTTCGCCCTCGTCGAGATTCTGCCTTTGCTCCCTTCTTTCGCAGCTCCAGGTTCTTGTAGAAATCCGGCGACCGAATGGGCGGATTAAGATTCGCCCAAGGTAATTGTACGCGACCGATGCGATGCTTTGTCATCATAAGAAGCGCTTTATTGGTGTGATAGCTGTGGTGAGGTCAGTGTTAGGTGCTTACTCAACCTCCAGGCGGGGATGGTGTGGCCGGGATTTCCGAAACTGGCAGGGTGGGAGCAACTTTACGCGCGCACTTTACTACATACATGTTGATTTCGTCAGTTGCATCTCTGCCCACCATGTGCAGAATTGCCAGGCGACCGCCAGGGTGTCTATCGATCCATTGTCCGAGGTTCAGCGCAAATCCCTCATGGATAACGACTGGCTCGCCCTGCGCAATCTGGCGCTTGATTTCCTCGGGAGACACAATTCTGTGGCGCGACATTGTTGCTGGGTGTGAAAGAGTGGGAATGGCCGCGGCTTAACAAGGGAGACGCTACCATATATACGGCGGCGGCACCGTAATTGCGGCCCTTCTAGCGAACTGTGTCGACTTTTGGGGAGATTTCCCGTGCGCACGGCTCACTGGGCCGATGAAATCTGGAGCATTTGCGAGCCGAAAGGGGGCTGAGTATAGTACGTCACCCGTTGCACTCGCTCACGCACGCGATATTCGCGCTTGTCCAACAACTGGTGGAACACCAACAAAGTTGGTATAGAACTGCAGCCGTCGTCATGCACGGTGGATCTAAGGACCGGTTTGGCCTCAGTTTCTCCACCCTTTCGACTTCGCCTAATCGAAAAAGCCTGGTCCGCGGAAAGCTCCTTGGCCACGCGTAGACATGATCCACTTACGCGACAGAGGGGTAACTGCCCAATTCCATCCACTCTACAAAAGAATGGAATAGATGTCTCTTGCCTCTGGTCAGTATTCTCATGGGACCCATCTAGGAAGGTGAAATTCTTAGAAGACGCCAAGTCCTTGGAGGATTTTCGACATAACATTGACCCTTGCCCAATGTCGCTGCCAAGCCTGGGGCTGGCTATGTTAGCGACATCTAGACGGCGCCGAGATCCTGGACGTATTGGACCCTGAGACGGATTTGCCGGAGGCCCCAACGGGGCCTACATGATACGCTGGGAAGTCATGAGTGGGCTTCCGTGAGTCCTCCCGTAAGACTAGGTGCAACGGCGGAGCTCATGCCGGTCAAAGCTCTGACACGGATTCGCCAATTCGTCTTGCTCCTATTTTGTGTTGCACACCATCATCGAACGATCCGCAGGAGAAATATTGTTGCAGAGGCGATTCGGAACTGAGATGTGGATTCAGATCAGCGTCCACTGCTGTTGGCCCAGCCGTAAATGACATGCTTGGCGGCAACGATTCGATGGGGATGGATGCAGGGGTTGCATCGCGAGCCTAAGCCGATTGGGAGCGTATCCGTAAAATCGCTCTCGCGCCAGATTGAACTTGTTGCATCCAACGAGGCAAATGAATACGGCATCCTTGCATAGAGGACGTTGCGACCTAGAGCATTGTAGACAAAGGCCACGTTTTGTTGGCGGGGCACTTTTCGACAATGCTCTAGGCGCACTTTTTGTTGGATTGGATCCACATTTGCTTTGCAAGTGCCGTGGAGAGATACGTTCCGCTGGGCAGATCGACTCCTGATCAGCGCACTGACTCGCCGGACGCTTACGGAAATGGACCTTGTCGCGAGGGGCGGAGCTGAGCGGGAAAGAGTGGCGGAAGACTGCAGAACAATGTGAAACAAGAGAAGTGGAGACCAGAAAGGAGACCAGATAGCAGCGTATTCGAATCCGGCAGACACGGCGATACGCACTCGCAAGACTCGTTCTTCTGTCAAACGTCAGCAGTGCGCAGAATTAGAAAGATGAGCCGGCCAGACCATGTAAAGAGCGGATTTGGTCCGTCTGCGACAATATTTAAAACAACTCTTGCTCTCGTCGACCTCGACGTTCACACCCAGCTGAAAACGAAAGCTGGTCGCCTTTTAGATTTGGCGTTATGGCACGACGGTGTCGCCAGATGGAATCAGCTTGTCGCACACAAAATTATGTCTGCTGTGGAACCCAGACGATTTGATTGAGGCGTTAATCAGAGCGATTTGGCGCTGGCTCGGTCGTTGTGCTCGTCGCAGTGAGCTTCCAGGACGCAGATTTTGCGAAGACAACTTACCTAGCAGATGGCGATGCTCAGCGAAAAGATTGTGTACATTTCCGGCTCGAGGACTGCTCGAGGTAGTCGTCGTGTCTGGACGGTGTGAGCAACCGCACCTCACAACTCCTAGATGACGACCTTTTCATCGTGGCTCTGGTCATCGTGCTGTTTTTGGCTTTGAAGGCGAGCAACCCAGGACAACGCACTCAGAGAGAGCTGTTGTTCAGTGTGGCTGACCTCCCTGCGTGGGTTGTGCCTGCCCTTCTTATTAGTCCCCAGCCCGCACCACCACGACGGAATGAATGAAGCGCGTGATGACTAGGGATTAGTAATTGGGGATAAGACGGTGATATCGGTGTTACCTCATGCACAAATCACCAGTATGGTCCTGAGGCAACAATGCGAGGGGGAGGCGCTGGTTAAGCATTTATGATTGGGCGTCCGGAACGCTGCGGATGCGTAGTCCGCGGGTTGCGCATTCTGGGGTTTTGGGCGATCAATCTTCGATCGATCCCGGCTTTACGGATGGAAAACAGTCCGTGGCTGTAGCTTATGGTATATAAGATTGAGTTGCCCGTCGTTCTAGATAAAATCTACCTCTAGTTCTTCCGGCTTGGTGCCCGTTGAAGAATGCAAAAGCTCTAACGCCGTCACTAATGCATAGTGCTGTACGAACTTCAATATACTGGTAGCCCATTGAACTCTTGCAAGAGGTTCAATTTCCTCCGTCTCAATGCTGTTTACAGCTGCTCAATCCCGGCCGACTTATTGCTCATCCCATGTCAGATTGAACCTTCCCGGCGCATTTTCATACTCGTTCAAGCACGTTACAACCTCATCGGCGCTCCGTGCCTCGGACAAGATGCCCGCGTTGGTGGGTGCTATGAAGCCACTCGTCACTGCATTCTTGACCCACTCGATCAATCCGGTCCAGTAGTTGTCGACATTGTAGATGATGACTGGCATGGAATGGATGCCAAGTTGGTTCCATGTCGTCACCTCCATGAGCTCTTCAAATGTGCCGTAGCCACCAGATAGTGCGACGAAGCCACCGCCAGGCCCGCCTTCCACGACCTCGCGAGCCATCATCTGTTTTCGCGTGTGCATGTCCTTTACGATAGTTGTGCGGCCGTAGATGGAGGCGTCGATTGAATGGCCCGAGGTCGAGTTGGGATCGTGGTGCTGCTCGAACTTGACAAGGGGCTGGGGAATGATTCCTAGAGACAAGATACAACAGCTCAGTATGTAGTTGTGCGCGGACAAGTAGATTGAGAGTAAGCGGGGGCAAGACGTACCATGGACAGCGTCAGGCCCGGAAAGAGACACCAGGGTGCGCGCAACCTCACCCATAAGGCCTACAGTGCCGCCCCCGTAGACCAGCTTGGTGTTGGATTTGTGAAGGGCCTGGGCGAGCGAGCGTGCCGCAGCCATGTGGACGGGGGATTTGCCTTCAGAGGCGCCGCAGCTATAGCCGTCAGCATGCAGCAAGGAAAAGGCTGGAAAGGGCACAAATAGTACAATACGCAGACCACGGGCTGCTTCGCCGTGCCATTGTTGGCGGTTGCGTCGTTCGCCATGCTTGTTGCTGCTAATATGTCTTGAAGCGTTCGGAATGAGGGTCGGAACGGAAATCTCTAGGGCGTTGACGTGTCGAGAGAGGGGCATAGAACGTGTACCAAAAAAAAGGGTGTCCAATTATATATCCGTCAACGCGAAGTAAGACGCTGGCCGCATGATGCTCCACGTTTGCGTCGACTCATAGCTGCAATCCGGTAGACTAAGCCGCAGAAGCAGCATGTTTCGTCACTTGGCTATCCCGTGCCACCAGCCGGGTTCCTGTTGGCCAGGACCCTGGGTCGCGCTTAGGTCCGAAAGCCGCGGTCCCTTGGCGTCTATGTGATTCCTTCGCAGTCTGTCTTTTCAACCTGCGTTGTTTCCGACTACGCATCTGCTTGCTTCAATTTTTGTGACTCTTATCACCACGGAATCACTCGATTCCGCAGAAGTCTGCAATCATGCCCGAGGCACAGGCACCACCGGCCGAGGAGGGCAAGAGTGTAAGTGGCGCACTGCGTGGTCCCTCGATATGCGACGCATTGCTAATATCTCTCGCGGTAGACGTTTAGGACAATTGCTCAGAGCATTGGCATCTTCCTTCTCATCCAAGGCGGCATGAAATATATCATGCCCCAGCCTGCCAAAGCGCCGGTCACCGACCCCGCCCAAGGCGGTTCTGTCGCGTCTACCACCGCAAATGGCGCCAGCGTCGTGATTCCCGCCTGGGACAGACGTCCGCGCCAACTCGAGCCGGGAGTCGAGGTCAGCCAGGTGCCGTGGAATATTGCGCCCATGTGGCCTGTGGGCACTGAGCTCGATATTCTCATGTACATCTCGCCGTCGGTCGCCATGCCTCCACTCAAGACGATGCCCAAAGAGTCGCTCCTGATCAACGAGAAGCACTTCGTCTTCGGAGACTACAAGCAGAACAGGGAGATCCACACCGAGTTCAAGGTGCCAAAGGAAGTGCAACACAATGCAACACTGCTGGCTCATTTCTATGTCGCCCAGAGCGGTAACGTCCTGGATCCCATGCAACCCGGCTATGACACCTCCAAGGCGTACCACTTCATTCAGCCATTGACGCAGTATCAGCCTAAGAAAAAGATTGCCAAGACGAGGAACCTACTGAGCGACATGCCAGAGAAGGAGGATCCGGAAACCGAAGAGGAAAAGAAGGCGCCCAAGCTTGTTGCTTCGTACTACCACCCCAATTTCACCATCTCCCTCATTCCGGACGCTGGTATACTCCCCTACATCAACATGCACCCTGGCCCCAGGAGATTCGTTCAGCTCGAGGTTAGCGGTGCACGAGATGCGTCTGGCCAGCATGGATGGTACTATCCTATTCTCTTCACAAACACCTTCTGGCAGCTCAAGAAGCACATGATTGAGCTTAATGATACCGTCACAACACTTCCGCTGAACGTCAAGCTCAACAACCTCGCCCACTGGAAATACAACTTGTTTGCTTCGGTGGACGAGAACCTTCACGCCAACGCCAGAGCTGCCCAAGCAGGCCAATCCACTCCAGGCGGTGGTGACGGCTCAGAGATGGAAATGTTCAAGGAGATTCTCATCGACAGCAACTCCTACCTACTTGCAATCACTGCTGTTGTATCCGTCTTCCACATGATCTTCGAGATGCTCGCTTTCAAGAACGATGTACAGCATTGGCGCAAGAAGAAGGACAACGTTGGTACCTCGGTCCGCTCCATCCTAGCCAACGTCTTTATGCAAGCCGTCATCTTCCTGTACCTACTCGACAACAACGAGAACACCTCGTGGATGATTCTTTTCGGCCAAGGAATGGGCATGGCAATTGAAGCGTGGAAGATCACCAAATCGGTAAATGTCCGTGTGCGCCAAACAGCGCCCGGCTCTTTGCTGCCATACACCATCGTCTTTGAGGATAAGCACGTACTTTCTGAGACCGAAAAGAAGACGGAAGAGTATGACCAAATCGCTTTCAGGTACATGTACATGGTCGCGGTGCCTCTTGTAATCGCATACGCAATCTACTCGCTCATGTACGAGACCCACAAGTCTTGGTACTCGTTCATCATCACTACGCTCGTCGGCTCTGTATACGCCTATGGTTTCCTCATGATGGTCCCCTCGCTCTACATCAACTACCGTCTGCAGTCTGTTGCGCATATGCCCGGCCGCGCCATGACGTACAAGTTCTTGAACACCTTCATCGATGACCTCTTCGCTTTCACAATCAAGATGCCGACTCTCCATCGTCTCGCTACTCTGCGAGACGATGTCATCTTCTTTGTCTACCTGTTCCAAACCTGGAAGTACAAGGTCGACTACAGCCGTGTCAACGAATTCGGACAAGGTGGCGATGACGAAGAAGTCGAAGAGAAGGATGCGAACAAGCCACTCACGGCTCACCCAGACGGCGATAAGAGCTTAAAGGTGCCGGATCAGGAGAAACTGGCAAAGGCTGAGAAGGACAAGGCCACTGGAAAAGCTTCGGGAAGTCAGCAAAAGGGCCAGGCGAAGCAGAGAAAGAAGTAAGATGATCGTTCTCTCGAAAGGGGGAGAATGAACGCCGAACAAGGGCGAGAGTGAACAGAACGCACAAAAAGTATTAATATAGAGGGCTTTTGTACTATACATAATCAGATATGTGCATAGATAAGGCGCGTGGAAGAACATGGCATGGCTTCTGCCTTGTCAGTAAATTGAACATAGTCCACCCCACCAAGAACATCTCCACTTTCCTCTTTCTGCGGCGCCTGTTGTAAAGAGTGACATATATTGACAGGCTTGGTATTCAGATCATCAACGAATACCCGGCACTCATGCAGGAGCAGATTTAGTTTCAGAGACTAGTGAGCTTTTATTGTGAAATACCATCGAGCACTTTGCTATTAGGAGGAATAGATGCAACCCCAAGGAAGATGGGATCATCGTAATCATACATGTGACACGCTCAGCCAGTGAGTCAGAGAAAGAAGGTGTCAGTCTATGCCAGTGACTCGGGATCGGTCATGAGAGCCGTAATAGCCAACGAGTCCAGCGTTCAATACATGTCGCCACAACGCCTTGCTATGCTTTTGAACATCCGAAGCAGACCAGCCACCCGCAAGATGCCGTAGAATACCTCCGACAGGAATTCGCAATCAAACGTATAAGTGGATATCACATGGCACGTAGCCAAAGTTAGAAGGCGCTAGGATCCTCTGCTACGAGTAGAGCCCGTCTCTCTTAGGAGCCGCCTATGAAAGGAAAGCCCGAAAGCTTGACAGACTGTATTACCATGCTTGGGTTATTAAAATCCTGGGAGTTGGAAGCCAAATCCTGGCACAGCAGGCGGCACCGCGACGCCTTGCTCTGGTCGGGGGGAAATATGGCGAGGGTCGTTGGCTGAACGATCTTGCTTACGAGACTTTGGTGGACCATTTTCAAAGCCACCTCCACGTCCGCCAAAATCTCCTCGGCCATTGAAACCTCCACGTCCTCCACGTGGAGCATCGGTAGGAACTCGTCGGCTGATAGCTGGAAGTCTGTTAATACTGGAAAGAATAAAAGGAACAAACTACTTGCCTTTGGAAGAAACTCCTGCGCCAATCTCGATGTCAGGCTCTTCCATTACCATACCTCCTTCCAACGGCCGGCCGCCGGTTCCGCCATATTCCGCAGTCAAAGCCCACTTCCGATCAGCATCGGTAAGTCGCGAGAGAGGTATCACACTAATGCCGGTCTGATAGTCACTGCAGTCGCGTGGCCCAAACCCAACTCCCCATCGGGTCTAACAGTATTAGTACGTGCTGTTACCTGAACACAATGTATCCTCACCTGTCGCGCCTTTGACTGAGCAGCGGGATCTTGAAGGCTGTCCATACCCTCTTTGGCAGCCACAGCATCAGGGCGGGTCAACATTTTGACGAAAGCATGTCGCTTATCTTGGTTGACAATGCACGTCTGGACTCTACCGAAGCGAGCGAAAATGCTCCGAATCTCACCTTCTGTTCCGCCAGCACCACCTACGAATAATGTACGGCTGAGGACTCTGATGTGATCGCGCGGTAGACTATCATCCCAGTCGATAAACTTTGACTGGCTATATGCATTTCTAGATGGACTTGGCTGTCGTCGGGGGGGCGTACGTTGACGATACTCATTATTGGCATTACGGCCACCCTTTTGTTTACCACGGCCACGGCCGCGCTCACCTCGCTCAAATCGTTGTGCATTACCATCAGGACCTGCATTAGGGTCGTAAACACCATAAGTGGGACTCTCCCGACGATTTGTACTTGGCGGAGATCTATGCACAGGAGACCGGCGACGTTGATAATCAGGTGAACGGCTACGGTCTCGCATTCTAGTGTCGTGCTGTTCATACCGGTCTGGCTGTCCACCATTCAGTGCAGCAGGCTGGGTCTGCGCTTGTGCTTGGGGAACTACTGGCGTCTGCAGCGGTGGCAGTGGCATTCCGCCACCCTGAGCGGCAGCTAACGCATTCAGTACCTGTATGGCTTGATCAGGTGCGATGGATCCTGCGCTCATAGCCTGTAGAATTTGCCCTGCTAAATCATTCATTCCAGCAGGTGGTGGAGGCAAACCTGACTGCCCATTAGCTCCAGGGGGTGGTGGAGGCACAAATCCTGGAGGAGGAGGTGGTGGTGGTGGTACCACGCTCTGTACTAAAGGAAATGCAGGCGGTACTACAGGCGCACCGTTAGTTTGGGCAGTTTGCTGGCTGAAGCCAGCCAGCGCAGCAAAGACAGCACTTGGATCCTGCGCCACTGGCACCTGCGCGTGAGTTTGAGGAAGTATTGGCTGTTGATTAGTCTGAGCGGAGAAAGGTTTCGCTGCACCGTTACCCTTTGGCGGACTTGGTGGCTCATAGGCGTCTGGAGCAGAAAAAATTAGACGGAAGAAGTGAAAAGGGTTCGAAAGGCTCACTGTTCTGGCCACTGTTCAGCTGCTGCTTGAAGGCTGCGAGCATCTCAGGCGGAAAGGTTTGTCCACGCTCCCAGATATCTAAGAGTTTCGATATTTTCTCTTTCTGGTTGTCGGGCGCTGACTGGAGGAGGTTGGTCATAGCAACGGGAAGCACATCTCGTATTAATTGCACGCCTGAAGCATATGTTCCTGGTGCTGCGTTCTTGGACACAGCCTGACCAGCCAGCTTAGCCTTTTCTACCCATTGTCGGGCGACTGAATCTACAACGTATAGCACTCCGAGTTTATGTGTGGCGGCGCTGTTCTGTAACTGTTGAAGGATTTTCTGGACGATGGCCGTGTCAAACTACAATGCGAACAAAGCCTTAGTATGGATCCTGTACGAGTGGGACATGTAGAAAAGACCGCGCGACCGGCATACCTGAATATTGTCTACGCATATCTTGGTGATGGCCTTGACTTTGGTTGGTGTAACTCCGGGCGCCTTCAGTGCCTGTAGCGACTGAAGATGCGTCCCCAGCTCCTCAATCGCTGTCATGATTAGGTTCAGTATGCCAGATCAGACTCGATAATGAGAAAAGAAATGGATGTTCCGCGGATGTGTGCACTTGAACGCTAAGCGTAAGGTGAGAGAACCGATATGGCAAACACGCAAAGTGTACTCGAACCCGCAAGTCAATAGCCGAAACGGAGAGATCTAGGTTGTTCTAGTTGCAGGAACGAGCAGTTGATCGAGTTGAGGGCAAATTTGCAGTTGTCCAATGGCCCCAGGTGCGTCGCGGTGTGCTTTTGTAGCTGCGAGAGCTGAGAGCGCTTTAATCTATGGCGCGGCCACGCGGTAAAAGTGAGATTGCGCAAGCGTTCACACACGAGATGGAAGTCGCAGCGAGCGGGCGCATCAAAGGAACAGTGAAATGGAGTCTCAAAATGAGTGTTGATCTACGTCAAGCGCTCAGATGCAGTCGAGACCTATGTGGTGCCAGAGGGATGGCTGGTTGTTCTTTCCGTGCCGAGTTCAAGAAAACAGCGCTAGCGCCCAGTGCACGTGATGTCATACTAACCGTTTCTTTACGTCGCGAATCGGCCATGGACACGATGAATTTGGCATCAAAGACAGTCCGAAAAGACGTACATGCATGCATACAGCCTCAACAGCTTCAGGCAATGCGTAGGAGGGATGAAGTGGTCTAACACATGCACAGGAGGCGACGAATGCTTCTGCGATGTCTATGAGCGTCTTGGACTGCTGGAGCGTTCGACATAGGCATCTCAGTGTGGCAATGAGCCCATGTTAGAGAGCAAGCATCCATGTTCCCAGCCAACTACGAGGGTCCTGCATCTGTCATGTATGTACAGCGGCAGTCGCGGAAGTAGGGCTGCAGGCAAACCAGCTGGGTTGCTTGGCGGGCTCCCACGGGCAAAATTCGAAATGGTTTGAGTGCTGCATAGTCAGGACGATTGAATAGAAGCAATAAGTGCTACTAAAATGTCGAGGCGGTGGGCAGTTGAGCTGTTTTACAGGCTTCCGAACCTTGCCTGGCGTACAGCCATGCAGCCAACAGGGAATGGTCAAGCCCGCGCGATGACGACCGTGCTCCAGCTCCCAGCAAATTGATGAGCTCCACCGATATTTTCTCGCATCATTCCGCTCGGCAGGCTTTTATCTTCTCCTCCCATCCGCACCCCTTCTGCCATCAATCTTTACACATCACCAATGGCCTCTGCTCTGCGATTAACGAGCGCTTTCCGCGCCGCCGCTCCCCTGCGGACCACTGCCTTCAATGGCGTCCGCTGCTACTCAGCTGGCAAGACCACTGTACGCACCACCCGTCTCCAAGCCGAATGCACCACTAACAATCCCAATTGCAGTCACTGAAGGAGACCTTTGCCAACAAGCTCCCTGGCGAGATCGAGAAGATCAAGAAGCTCCGAAAGTACGTCCTGAACACTGCGGTAGACCTCGCAACACAAATTGACTTTAAATCATAGGGAGCATGGCAACAAGGTCATTGGCGAGGTCACCCTCGACCAGGTCTATGGTGGTGCCCGTGGCATCAAGTCGCTCGTCTGGGAGGTATGCGACGGCTCCCCAGCTTCGCCTTGCCCATCGATAAGCTTACAATTGACAGGGATCCGTCCTGGATTCTGAGGAGGGTATCCGATTCCGCGGAAAGACGGTATGTCGTACACCGATGAAATAAATTGGAATCGCGCGCTGACCCTGTGCAGATCCCCGAGTGCCAGAAACTCCTTCCCAAGGCCCCCGGTGGCCAGGAGCCTCTTCCAGAAGGCCTCTTCTGGCTTTTGTTGACCGGCGAGGTTCCATCTGAGCAGCAGGTCCGCGACCTCTCAGCGGAATGGGCTGCCCGCTCCGATGTCCCCAAGTTCGTCGAGGAGCTCATCGACCGCTGCCCCAGCGACCTCCACCCAATGGCCCAGTTCTCCATTGCCGTCACCGCCCTCGAGCACGAGTCCAACTTCGCCAAGGCATATGCTAAGGGCACCATGAAGAAGGCCCAGTACTGGGAGCACACCTTCGAGGATGCCATGGACCTCATCGCCAAGCTCCCCACCATCGCCTCTAAGATCTACCGCAACGTCTACAAGGACGGCAAGGTCGCTCCCATTCAGAAGGACAAGGATTACTCTTTCAACTTGGCCAACCAGCTTGGCTTCTCTGAGAACAAGGACTTCGTTGAGCTGATGCGCCTGTACCTCACCATCCACACTGACCACGAGGGCGGCAACGTCAGTGCCCACACCACTCACTTGGTTGGTAGCGCGCTCAGCTCCCCATACCTCTCCCTAGCTGCTGGTCTTAACGGTCTCGCTGGTCCTCTCCACGGATTGTAAGTCGCTTCGCACCTCACACACAGTGCTATCTCTAACAATCATTAGGGCCAACCAGGAAGTCCTCGTCTGGCTCCAGAAGATGAAGAAGGCCGTTGGAAACGATCTCAGCGACCAGGCTATCAAGGATTACCTATGGTCTACTCTCAAGGCCGGTCAGGTCGTTCCCGGTTACGGACACGCCGTCCTCCGCAAGACTGATCCCCGCTACGTCTCCCAGCGCGAGTTTGCCCAGAAGCACTTGCCCGATGACCCAATGTTCAAGCTTGTCAGCCAAGTCTACAAGATCGCCCCTGGCGTCCTCACCGAGCACGGCAAGACCAAGAACCCTTACCCCAACGTTGACGCACACTCCGGTGTCCTCCTCCAGTACTATGGCCTCACTGAGCAGAACTACTACACCGTTCTCTTTGGTGTGTCTCGCGCCCTCGGTGTCCTTCCCCAGCTCATCATCGACCGTGCCGTCGGTGCCCCAATCGAGAGGCCCAAGTCTTTCAGCACTGAGGCTTACGCCAAGTTGGTTGGCGCTACCTTGTAAGAGTATGAAGACGGTTTGCACGACGATGAGAAAGCAAATTGAGAGGTTGCCGATTCTCCAAGAAATCCCTATTTACCATGTAGAATTGGCAGTGTAGGGATAAGGCTTGGGTGCATTTCGGCGCTGTAGTTTTACCTTTTTAGTGAATGACTTGCTACAATATCATGTCTTAACGTCCTTTGAACGCCTTAGTTGTTGTTTTATGCACAATTTGGAAATAATAGGTTGTGAAAACAACGGTGAGCGGTGTATGGAATTGTGGTTAGGTGTGGCTTGTGTCTTCCGGAAAAGTACCTGACCTGCCCAATGACAGCGGCCAAGAAGCAATCTAAAATGAGAAAATTAGTCGGGGGACGTGGGAAAGTACCCGCAGCAGTTTTCGTTGAGCTGATGGGGAACCGAAGCGGCTCGTTGGGGCTGTACCAATGCGCCCGACATTCAACGAATCGCGATCCTTGAGCAAGAGAGCGACAAGTGTCGCTGTGGTAGTGACGGAGGGAAGTGATGCGATAATGCTTGCGACGCAGGATGGCGGTACTGCAATGAAGCCGACTGCCTTTTCACGAGCAAAAGCTTCGGTAGCATTCCCGAGGCCGCAGTTCGGTGCAGGTCCCACCGCCAAGTTACTTGACAGACTCAGAGCTCCGAAGCTCAGGGACACCCCCAAAATCTAGCGTTTGTCAACGCTCAGCAGCAACACAGACCACCTCGCAACTTTATCCCATTGCTGTCTTCGCATCTTTCCCCTCTCCCTTACACTCTTCACTCCATACAACTTTCACTCGCGACGAAGCACCCTTTTGCCTTGGTCAGGCCCTATTTCATCGACAAGAGAAACCCAGAGAATGAGCTCCACACCTGTGACGGGCGTGCCCACCGCGTCCCTGAGCGGACCGCCGAAGCTTGAGAAGAAACCCATCAAGTTCAGCAATCTGCTGCGTAAGTTTTGAGTGCATGGAAGCTGTGGATTTGTGCTGATGCATCTATCAGTTGGTGCCGGTCTCAACCTGTTCGAGTAAGTGCATAGCCACGCAACCTCACGCCTCCAAGACTCAGCGCTAATTGAACGGTACAGAGTGACTACTCTGGGACAGGTACTTTACCCAAAATCTCAAGAAGCACAATGTAGAGCAAGCGACTAACTACCGTCGATAGCCGTTGGAGGTCGTCAAGACTACCATGGCTGCCAATAGGTCTGAAGGCTTCTCGGGGGCTCTCGGCCGCGTCTGGTCGCGTGGAGGAGTTTTCGGATGTTTGTGAACCCATCCTATCTTTACTTTACGTTCTTCCGCTAAAACGCATGATACGCAGTCTACCAAGGGCTCATTCCCTGGGCTTGGATCGAAGCCTCCACCAAGGGCGCCGTCCTCCTATTTGTCGCCTCGGAAGCTGAATACTACGCCAAGTCATTCGGTGCACCCGAATTCGTCGCCGGAATCGGTGGCGGTATGACTGGCGGTCTTGCGCAGGCGTATGCCACCATGGGCTTCTGCACTTGCATGAAAACGGTCGAGATCACAAAACACAAGGTCGCGGCTACTGGTGCGAAGCCCCCGGGTACCATGGAGACATTCATGCAAATCTGGCGCACTGAAGGTATCCGCGGTATCAACCGCGGTGTAAATGCCGTTGCTGTTCGCCAGGTAACCAACTGGGGTTCCCGCTTCGGTTTATCCCGTGTTGCGGAGAGCGGTATCAGGCGTGTGACCAACAAGGAGCATGGCGAGAAGCTTAGTGTGGCTGAGAAGATCACTGCTTCGGCGCTTGGTGGAGGTTTGAGCGCATGGAACCAGCCTATTGAGGTTATCCGCATCGAACTTCAGTCGAAGACGGTCGATCCCAACCGCCCCAAGAACCTAAATGTTGCCTCGGCATTTAAGTACATCTACTCGAACAACGGTATCAAGGGTCTTTACCGTGGCGTTACTCCTAGAATTGGACTCGGCGTTTGGCAGACGGTTTGCATGGTAGCGTTGGGCGATGTGTACGTGCTTCTTACATCCTCTTAACCACACATTGAGCTGACATAGTGCTAGTGCCAAAGAAGCTGTTGAGAAGCTCACTGGCGACAAGGTTACCGCGAAGCATTAGACGGCGTTTGGGTATTCGATACAGGGGATTTAAGATTCTATCCATCTACACGGGGGTACACGGGGCTCCGCAAGGATTATCATCGTATCTTTCGATGGTACTGCAGTGCTGCTGAAAGGCGTGCAAAGTACTGCGGTGACCATCCTAACATAGACCAATGTAATGCCTGAACAAGCGTAGGAATTCCCTCGCTGAGATGTGGGAGGTTCCATAACCGTAATAGCGATAAAGTGATGCTGACAAGAATTCTCGTGAGCTGCTGGTGGAGAACAAGCTACAATTGCCCGACCTAACTAACTGCGTTTCTTTGTGTCCGAAGGATGACTTGCACAATGCAGCGGTAGTTTGGCACTATTATAACATTTCGCGCTTGCGATTATAACTAATGAACGACACCTCTCGCCGATTACCTGTGGATTGCCTTAAGAAGGCTGACTAGACAAATTGGGAAGAAGCCCGCATCTTCCCCTAGAAATCTCTCAGCTGAGTCCTTGTTGTTTTCGCTTCGCTCTCAATCGTTGTGAAAGAAGAGGCACGTGTTAGCACCAGATTTAGAAGTGGCGCTCCAACACCTGGCGGAACGTCACAGCCATTCAACCTGAGCCCTTGCACCAACAAAATCGCGACAACAGATAAAGACGAAAGCGTGGTAAGAATGCAGTAATTACCATGCCGAATCCTATCGCTTGTATAGCGACGGGCGTGCATTGGGGATCCAAAAGGGTGAGTTTCTGAAGTTCTAGAGTAGTTCGTTGAAGCGGAAGCGTCTTCCAAGCATGGAACGTGCTCTACACCTACTGACTACTCGTAGTTTCCCGATCGCCACGACAAACCAAAGATTAAGGCATGGCGTTGCGACTTGACGGCCTTGTCACAACTCTACAATCTCTACTTTCTCGCTTGTAACGACACAATTCATGTCTATCAGCCGGGTTTTCCTGATCAAAGCCTGTCCAATGAACCGGAGCTTGTCTTGCATCCGCCAGTATCACCTATCACTGGACCTGGGAATGATCCAGAAGATCCACATTCCATCACTCGCATACTTGTTGACTATCTTGGGCGCGAGGAGATACTTCTTGCGACCTGCGACGATGGTGATGTCGTTGGGTACCGTGTGGAAGAGATTCAACGAGTTCTAGAACGTCGGAGCATTACCAATGCTGGGGATTTAGAACCCGCCGACGCAGACAAGGTTAAAGTTTTCCTCCACCGAAATGTTGGTGCCAGTGCATGGGGCTTGGCTACGCATCGAGAGGCGCGCATCATTGCCATCAGTGCCAACACGCATAGGGTTACCGTGCTTGCATATGCACTTGCACCCCCAAGAGCCGGTTCGGACTCACCAGATTCTTCTGAACACAGTTCAAGTACTATCAATGAATTAGCGCATGATTGGCCGTCACTAAGGCGAAGAGACCATACAATCATTCTTCGGGCTGAGACTAACATCCCCGCTATATCCTTCAACAACAATGGCGATGACCCCTCTGGGCGCTGGCTCTTCAGCAGCTCAATTGATGGTAAAACATTGCTTTGGGACTTACATCGTCCTGCTTCGCCTGCACGAGTTATCCAAGTAGGCTGGTGTGCAAGTACACAGATTCCTAGAAAAGCGCCTGGCGCAACACCCGGCTCCTGTGATTGCCCAGATAAGAGTAACATACCCCATGCTTGCTGGGGCGCCATGTTTTTGAATACACAGTCAGCATTTGAGATGACGCCAGCGGAAGAACTCATGTTAGAGCCTCAGGAGATTCCGTCTTGCTTCAAAGATATTACTGGGTCTACTAAGCGTTTCAACGTGAAGACAACGAATTACTGGTCCAATTACGGGGCCCCCAACACGCAAGAGATATCAAGCGGTGAGGACGATGATGAATCCAGCATGATGGTGGTACAAGAGCCTTTGTCGGAGTCAGGAGATGTCTCTTCGAGCGAAGAGACAGAGCAAGCTGAGGCATTCAATTCGGGTGCAGACTCAGACGCGATGTCTATCGTTACTGACGATGAAGAGGACGCCAATATCGAGGAAAATACCGAACAGGCAGAGAATACTGCCACTTTACAAGAACCCGAAAACCTTCAAACCACTGGAGTTCAATCTGACTCTCTCTTCATTCCGGAGACTCAGCCCGTTCCCACTCAAGGCGGTCAGGTAAATCAGCCCTTGTTCAATCCTCAGCCGCCCATTACCATTCCGCTACCATGGCTTCAGACTCAGCCCGCAGGCTTTGCCGATATGGTACGTATATTGATCATGTGCAACTTTCAAATGTTAGGGAGCATATGCAGAGTCGCACAGAGTATTTTGGAGCTACACGAACAATGCTTTATTGCTCTGCATGGATTGGTACATTGCTAATTATACCGTCACATACAGCTGTGGATCGATAGCGATGGTAGCAGTGATGAAGATGAGCCATTTCTGCCTGCAACCGCTCAAGCGCAGATCGCATACGCAAACGCTATTCGTATGCCAACTAGACGTCCTTATTGTGAGGTCCAGAGTCAACGTGATGAAATACACAAGGTACGTACTTATGAAACCTTCGTCTGCGAAGCTCATGCTCATCTATATCGCAAACAGTTGGGAATTCTCCCCACTGGACCCTGCCTCATCATCACTAGAGAAGAAATCTATCTCTATCCACGGCCATTCCATTGTGCAGGGCCTACTTTGTCTGGCCCTATTGACCGTGTAACTAGCATGCGTCGTCCACTGCATCCTGGTCCATGGGCACCCTTTCTCAGCTCTGGCGATCGCATGTGCTATTTCTCTCAGATACCTGAAATGGGTGTCTTTGTAGTTGCGTCTCCCATTGGACGCGCGGGGCTCTTCAGCATCTACTGGACAAAAAAGAAGGGCGAATCTCTGCCACAGTATGGGTATAGACTTGAGTACCTACTACCATTCGACAGTGGGAATGATAAGGAGGTGATTAGCGTGAAGGGAGCGAGATTGATTGGAGTTGCTGTTGGGCCTGTACAAGGTATGTGGCTTCAAGAACTTCCCGGAGGTGGCTGCCAGGCGGCTTACGTGTTGTATTCATAACAAATTTGCTGACAGTCTGCTTAGGCATGTTGCATACTCCAGAAGAAGCTGAGGGGCAAACGCCAGAGGAACAGTCTATGCAATCAAGAAGGTGGCGCCTGCTTATGTATTATACAGATCATACCATTTTAAGCTTTGAGCTTTCGAAGCGGAGGGCGGATAATTCACTTGGTTTGAGTGAACTCATCGTTTGAGTTTCTGAATTTATCAGCTCTCCCTAGGGGTCGGTGCACATACAATATCACGTGGGATGGATATTGGTATGGTCATTCTATAAAGAAAAGAGACTAATCCTTATTCTCTTTTTTGAGAACGTTCTTAGGTACGATGCGTACCACAGCACAATGCTGCTTTGACTTCCATGCCATCCAACCCTTAAGCCACTTCAGACAATCATGCAGGTTGATCATGACAACCAGCAATAAATAATACTGCTTAGGGCACTATGTATCGCTATAATTCCCGTGTTGCATGAGCTTCGAAGTCGCCATTACCTTGTTGCCTCCCATCCTCATGCTCATGTCACTCAACGAAATCACACTCGCTTAAGGCCACCTTGTCGACCGTGGAGATCCCTACTCATCCAGTCTCACTTCGACCTCGATGATCCTCCTGCGCTGCCTGACTGCAAGTCTCTTGTCTAGCTGCTCATTAGTCTCCTCATCATCGTCCGTCTCTTCAGCTTCAGTATTCGCAACAACCTGCGCAATCTTGCTCGCTACCGTGCCAGTCACCGGATTCCCTTTGCGTAGCAAGCGCTTCACCACACGGTTGCTCCACCAGTCCATCATGCCGATATACAGCGTCTCGAGGCGCGCATACGGGCGCAGGATGGGGCCGATATGCTCATAGCTGTCGAGGCCAGAGTACGTGACGAGAATCCGGGTAAGCCGGCTGAGAAAGTGCATAGGCATGATAAGCGACAATTCACGCAATCGGAATGTCTCGGTCGTAGCACGCTTCGCTGCGAACCGAGAGCTCAGGAACAGGATGTCGCGTGAGAAATTGAAGTAGCACTGCGTTGGCTGCTGGCTGCTAGTGATTTGCATTGTCTCGCCGCCATCGATCTCGATACTCACTTTACGGCTCTCGGGCGTGGCATGGAATACGGCGGGTAGGGGAGGGATGTAGCGAATCTGCGGTGTGTACCCTACTGATTTATAGCTGTAGACTTCGAGAAACCTGGTTCGAGGCTCGGGTACGGCGAGAACCCAGATGCGCTGACGCAGTGTGGGTGAGAGGCGTGGGAAAGGGTGGAAGGTCTTGAGGGACCTGCCAGTGGTGTAAAGGAACCGCTCTGTAGCCATGGTAGTTGTCGAATTGCTGGACGAGGGAGGCGTGCTGTCGACGTCCATCGCTTCACTCTGTGAGCTGGAGAACCTTTGCGAGAACGAGTCCGTGGCCATCATAGTGTCGGTGACGGAGCCACTTTGCGCCATTGACACTGTTTATTTATTCGCTGAAGACGGCAATCGCGAGCGAGATGCTGAATCTGGACGTACGATGCGATTTGTATGGAGAACAGTCGAGCTTGCTGGAGAGCATCACGTGGCTTTCGAGGTCACGTAAAGCACGCGATATCATGTGAGTGCGTGCCTCAAGTGAATTTCACGCAGCGTGAACGATGAAAGGCTACGATTGCCTCAAATTCGGGACTTTAGGCAGCTATCGTGGTGGGAGGTCGTCGTTTTTGTCTTCACTTGTGTCCACTTTTGACGTGAACGGAGCATGCAAGCCAGGTTGATGACCATATTACAGCGGCGCAGGAAAGGAAGGATGGTATTGTGAGGTCGCGCAATTTATCAAAAATTGGAGCTGGATGTGGGCAGGCATTGGAAGACTTGGTAGAGTCATTCAGTTGTCCTTGCACTGATTGTTCGATCGCCTTGTTATTGACCCTGACTCACATTTTGTCGTCCTAAGAAGCCAATCCTTCAAATATCCACAAAGAAGTCATGTAACTACACCTGGATATGGAATGACACCAACAAGCTCTGTACGGTGTCTCCAAAAACCACCCCATTCCGCAAATTGAGGCCAATCCCCTTGTATCCCCTGCGTTTCTGCAAGCGCTCTGTACATTTCATGAATTAAGAAAAAGAAGATGAATCTCACTCAGTGTTCTCATTTGGGAGGTAAGGTTGCGATGTTCTTCATGAATCTCATTAAACTTTCGTCTCGAGATGTGGAGAAAGCTCGAAACACTCTCGGCGTTTGCGATTTGCGTCTTAAGGAACAGCATTGCTATAAAGCAAGCACAACTGAACTGCCAAATTCTTTACAATATTAGTGATCTTTCGAGAAATTGTTAACTTGGCCGCCAGCCACCGATACGTATAGCATTTAATGCATCCGCAACCCACAATTGGGCCAATTAGGTTTGCACAACTTAGCTCACTTTATTAAGTTTTCATATAAGAAGGAATATTGACCCTCTTCACTTGCCATGGTCGTTGTTCCGACGTCGGGGCAATATTTTCTTTTACGCATTCAGTTTTCCGATATGATTTCTTCCTTTGTAGAACTACATTAGCTGCAGGATGAAGTGAGGGATGTATCCTTCTCTGGTTTTTGCTGATCTCAATCTTCCCTTTGAATTGTCAAGTAATACTCTCAGTATTCGAAGCAACCAAAAGGTTTTGGAGGTATAATTGCTGAGAGATTCTTAATTTGTAATGCTGATCTGCCTATAGTCCTTAATATATTTATCATTGCTCTTCATTTATTTCCCCCGTTTACGTTCAAAGAATGCATTTTGCTACAATGGTTCCGCATAGCAATATCGTGTGGAGATGAAAACATAGGCGACAATCGCAGGAAAATAAGTACTTGGGTATGAGAGAAAACAGTGGCACATAGACGACATACTCTGACCGTACCTTTGAGAAGGGAACTCACATCCAAATCTTAGTGTGCCATAGCAGGTCCTGCCCTAAGCGCGCGAAATACCTTGACATCCGTTGGCATTAGATCATATACATCAAATGCGTCGTCCCCTTTGGCCGTATATATTCATCATTCCTCCTCAACCTCCGACTTCCAAAACACCCAAGCAATGACGGCGAAAAACTTCAGCACCACCGCCGTCCATAATGCTCCTGCAAGTCCAATGGAGCTATGCGCATACAAACCGCCAAAACAAGCGCCGAGAAGCAACAAAACTGGTGCGGCAATCCTTCTGTTTCGCTCCACGTTCGACAAAGCAAACAACTGGGGGTCGGAAAACAGATCGCAATAGTTGCTTGTGAGGACCACGCTAGTCAGTCCATTGTACTTCAATGCGCGCGAAGTGACCGCTTGTCCACTCGATTGGAATGCAACCGCAGCAAGCGGAACCAGAACCTGCCAGTGTAGATTCTTCGTGTCCTGCGAATTGTCCTCACCAAAGGTAACAATTAATGCCGCCAAAACGATCAGAAGCAGTTGGAAACCGTACGACACGATGAGCACCCATCTTTTCGCAGGCGAG
This sequence comes from Pseudopyrenochaeta lycopersici, assembly GCA_003313425.1. NCBI lineage: Eukaryota > Fungi > Ascomycota > Dothideomycetes > Pleosporales > Pseudopyrenochaetaceae > Pseudopyrenochaeta > Pseudopyrenochaeta lycopersici. Next base: position 260,888 of record NHZP01000016.1, on the reverse strand, counting down.
AAGTATCGATGGAAGCGCGCGAAGAAGAATGAACCCAAGCAGAACGAAGATATCGACGTCCCAGCCTTAACCCAGCGGATACCTTCATTGGGAGCGACAAGTCCCAACCCAAGATATACGGTGTTTCCTAACTATGAGTAAGCTGGCGATGATGCAAAAGGCGTCTTGCTTACTCACCCGTCTGCATGCTCACGAAGGAGCCCCATATGAACACAGCCGAGCTATCCAGCAGCCCAGTAATAATGTAACAGAATAGCAACACGAGGTCTGCCCAATTCTTGGTAACATCTGCCGCAAAGTGCTTTTTCAGCCTTTGCACGGTCGCGGAGGAATCCGAGTTTTTGCCGGGCAGTCGGCCGAGAAGCGGCGTTTCCTCGTCTGCTGTGGCGCTGCGTGATGTAAGATTGCTCATGGTTGCAGAAGGTGTGTTTCGAATCCTGGAGAGCAACGCAGCGCGAGAGGTCGGGATTTATGAAGTCTCAAGCGGGGTGCAGAATTGACCGGGTTACCCGGCAGGACGCGTGCTGCCTCGCGTAGATCCCCAGGTACGTTGACTCAAGCTTCAGTCAAGCTTTCGAAGCTGACGCCGGCAATTGCAGGATAGCCCAGGACGTCACACTTTCGACCTTCCTCAAGTAAATGCCCACCCTTGTCAATACTCTTGTGAAACTTTCTATGCGTGGAAAATTGCCTAGAGCGTGCGGGGAACGCGGAGTGCTGATGATTGATGGTTAGCCGGCAGCCAAGCGATGATTATCATAAAGCGTAGAAAGTCGTCATCGGGGTAATCGGCACGATCGCGCGGGATCCAGCCGCAACATCAAAAGGCGCGTCCTTGCCGGCTGAATAACTCTTCAAATTTGCTATTTTCTTTGACAACTTCATCAATTCAGGTCAATTGACAAGCGAGAATGCATCTACCATCGTTGGTGGTCGCTCTTGGCGTTTGTGGTGTATGGGCGGCTCCTCTGGAACCGCAGCAGCCACTAACTGGCAATGCGCGCCACCACGCAGGACCACATAAAGTAGTAGATCCATACAAGCCGGGTTACAATGATCCATACGACAAGAAGGTCGACTCGCAGGGCGACAGACTGCACCCATTGCCATATGTAAGCACTTCCCTGTGGTTGATGCGAATGCTTCAAGCACGTTGTTCGTGACGTAGACAAGAAAGCTAACCGACTGCCAGCGAAATGGATTTGGCAGTTCTGTACTGGGCCCGCGGAACAGAGATCGTGAACGACAGAATCCTGACCTGGTTCGTCCACCCAGCACCGACCATGGTGCAATCCCCAACATGCGCTGGTCGTTCTCCGATTCCCACATTCGCATTGAAGAGGGTGGCTGGACACGTGAGACTACTATCCGGGAACTTGGCACAAGCAAGGAGCTTGCTGGTGTCAACATGCGTCTTGAAGAAGGCGTCATTCGCGAGCTTCATTGGCACAAGGAGGCCGAATGGGCCTATGTTCTTGAGGGTAAGGTCCGCATCACTGCTCTTGACACCGAGGGCGGTAGCTTCGTCGACGACCTCGAGAAAGGTGATCTGTGGTATTTCCCATCTGGACATCCTCACTCGCTGCAAGGTTTGAGCCCCAACGGCACCGAGTTCTTGCTTGTCTTCGACGATGGCAACTTCTCCGAAGACTCTACTTTCCTTCTTACTGATTGGGTCCGTCTCACGCCCAAGTCGGTATTGGGTGAGAACTTCCGTGTTGCCCCAGAGGTCTTCAAAGCCACTCCCGAGCAGGAGAAGTACATTTTCAAAGGCTCAAACCCCGACTCCATCGACAAGGAGGTTCCGAGCGACAGCAAGGGCTACAAGAAGTCGAAGCTGCAGTTTACACACAAGATGCTTGCACAGGAACCACTCAATACGACTGGCGGTCAGGTCCGCATTACTGACTCGACAAACTTCCCCATCTCCAAGACCGTTGCTGCTGCGCATCTTAATATCCAACCTGGAGCGATCCGAGAGATGCACTGGCATCGTACGTTGTCCCGCTTTTCACATGCTATAGAATCATGCTAACGGCATATCAGCGAATGCGGATGAATGGTCATTCTTCATCAAAGGTCGTGCGCGAGTCACAATCTTCGCCGCGAAAGGCACCGCTCGCACCTTTGATTTCCAAGCAGGCGACGTTGGCATCGTGCCCCGCAATATGGGCCATTTCATCGAGAACCTCTCTGACGAAGAGGACGTTGAAGTCCTGGAGATCTTCCGTGCCGACAAGTTCCAGGATTTCAGCTTGTTCCAGTGGCTTGGAGAGACACCCCAAAGGCTGGTCAAGGAACATCTCTTTGCGAATAGCCCGAAAGAGGGAGATGAGTTTGAGCGCGCAATCAAGGATGCGGAGAGAGACCCAATCAAGGATGTCGATCTAGGTGATGAGGAAGACAAGGAGGAATTGTGAACGGGTGAATATGCTGGTTTGTATGTGGAGTACTTTCGAGTGGATGGTGGGCAAGATTCCCACCAAGGCAGCTCTTTTCTTACTGTCTTAAGCTTGTATCAACACAGCGCTGGAAACACAATCTGCGCTCCTTTAGTATAGTACAATGGTTAATCTAGCTTGTTTACTACAAGATTTTGAGTCTTTGCGTAATGATGTAAACGTCTCGAGGCAGTAGGATCGTGATCAGGTATTTGTGTTTTCGGGTCCGACTTGGAGAAGTCTACGGGGGGCGGGGCTCTTCCCGTACCGATTCTGCACAGCCCTGTGCTTGCATCTGGTCTAGTTCACATTGAGGACTATCTAACATTCATACTTTGCCATAAAATAGAACACCCAAACTCGGGCGCTGGGTGCCTAACCTTTGCACTGCCTTCATTCTGAATAATAGTACCTCCGACCCGCCGATGACTCCTTTAGTTGCTGTAGAATCCCGTCTCACGGCTCGCGTAGTGCAAGCCTTTCAAGCAGCTTAAATAGAACGCTGCCCACTGCGAGCAGACATATCCATATATTGCTACACCCGTTTCAGTTTTGTTTATAATAGCTAATAACCAGCACCAACAGCACGGGTATCTAAGATGGAGCAAATCGCGGTCACATGGAAAGACGATGCTTCAGCCGGCCACATACCAGCGCAAGTGTACTATGCCAGCGATGGACACACTCAACAGCCTCATCCAATGGGTATGCCAGCGTAGTCTTCCGTATTTGTATTGGCTAACCATCAAAAGCACTCATATTCCACGCAGGCGGCTTTGTATTGGGCACCGCGGATCTCATTCCTAAGAACCAAATCGCCAGCCTTGTTGAGAGAGGCTTTGTAGTTGTAGCGCCCGAGTACCGCCTTTGCCCTCAAGTCTCATTGTATAATGGACCAATTCAGGACGCAAAGGATGTTCTGAGATGGTGTCAGCTAGAATTACCTGCGTTACTGAAAGAGGCCAAAGCTGTCGAGGTCGATGCATCACGCATTGTCGCAATGGGCCATTCAGCCGGCGGCCTGCTTGCGTTGACAACAGGTCTATGCCCCAACCCACCCCTCGCAATAGTTGACTTTTACGGCTGCAAGTACCTCTCTGATTCCAGTTGGAGCCAACCGCTTCCAATGTTTACTCAGATTCCGGATCAGCCTCAAGATTTTATCTCGAAAATCTACGAAGGATCACAGGCAATAACGTCAAAGGCTTTATTCATCGATGGCAAACCTGCGCTTTCCGATCCGCGATGTGCATGGTTTATACAGCAGCTGAAAAACGGGTCGTCTATCTCATCGATTATTCTAGATGGTGACTACAAACGTGTCGATCCGACCACGCAATTCACGAAAAAGTTTCCGCCAACATATTTCTTGCATGGTGTGCCAGATGTCTTCGTCGATTACAAGCTCACGATACGCGCACACGAGGAACTAAAGAAACTGGGCGTTGAAACTGAGCTCGTGATTGGTGAAGACATTGGGCACGTGTTTGACATGCAGATACGGGACACAGACCCGTTGTTTGTGAAGTATGTCGTGCCTGCTCTGAATTTCTTGGAGAGACATGTTTGAGAAGGCTAGGAAGGATTTGTCAATCGGCACATGAGAATAAAAAGATACCACGAAAAGATTCTAGCATAATTCAACGGTCCCTTTGTTTAGGATCATTGAAATAGTGCGGCGTTTCCAACTGTATCTTGAAAGATCTATTCTTGTCTCAGGTGTCATATACTTAGAATCAGCATACTGCCCTGCGACTGTATCGGGTTGAGCGACTGGATAACGGCAAGAATGGTGTCGGATTATTGGAAGCGAAGGGACATGTCCTTCAACGGCAAAAACTATCCGAGATAGGGTCACATAGTTTCGAATGGAGCAGGGACTTGACCAACACCAAGAACATGGGCAGGATATACGCGGTTAGAGCAGGCCATCGATCGTTGTTGAGCCTGTTTCTGAATTACAAGCCAAATACAGCCGGAGAACAAATGCGCAAATGGAACTACGTCCAGAACACTCACATAGTATTTTCGTGTTGACCTAAAAACCTGGAATTAGCACAGGCGCTTCCAGTTGCGTCGGCCGCTCCACCAATTACTTCCCTGCAAAGATGTGATGCCACCCCGCATTATCACACACCTGCAACACGACGTCCTGAAGATCGCGTTTCGCTCTGCAGGCTTTCGGCCATTATGCCAATCGCGAATGGGCTGGACCTTACTAACATGTTGGATTTGCCATGCTTGTCAAACTTGTGAATGAAAACAAGCACGAACCGAGGCATCGCTAGTGCGAATGATACTAAAGGATTTCTGCTCACTGTACCGTGATTCTTCGCTCAAGATACCACAAACGTTTGCGGAGATCCGTGCTCATTGGTTAGGGTTCCTGCCGCGATTTCGCGTGGAAGTGGAAGCCTTGCCAGCCACTCCGTACCAAGCGGCAGAACATGTGGATCCTGGATGATAGTCTTTGTATTGGCATTCAAATCTCAACTGTAGGCGTACCCTTGTAATTCATCTAGCGCCGGCTAGGATGTTGGGGGCAAGGACTGCCTTGGTAACAGAGATGTTGGGATGTAACGACGGGATCGCAAAATGCACGTAGGGATGTTGCTTGAGTCAAAACAATTAGAGTCTACAACAAATGAGTGTCGCAAGTAAACATGCTATGCCTAGAAATTTGTGGTGTTTGGGACCAGGGGTTTGGCGACTCAATGAAGAGACAAGCAAGCACTTGGGCAGCGATCGATTTACTCTCAATGGTTAACAACCCGAGTTTAAGGGGAGTCCCAAATTCTTTACGTGTATACAAACATCGTATTGCAATTCATATAGTAAGTCTCGAAACTGGGTGCTCAAAGGCCTATGTACAGTCCACTGATCCTGTCTTCAACCCCATTTCTATTTGTCCTGCCCATTGATGAACGGGGGCAGGAAGGTCTCCCTTCTGGATCTGGTCTTATTTGAAGTTAGGGGGAATTGGTGGTTTTGATGAGAATACAACATTTGTGATTGCGCAACCCCATGGCTCATTTGGTCCACAGATATTTGGTTATGTTTTGGACATGCCACGCTACTTTGTAGTCCTGTCTTCAATTCCACTCTGGATTGCTTCTCTAACGTTCATATCTTATAGAACAAATGCTATGGAAGGATTTCCCATAATGTTTCACAGGTTTGAAGAAAGAACAGGTCCTTGTCTCATGCCTCTGCAGAAACACTGGTCTTCAAGGGGGTTTGCCTTGCTGCAATCTTGACCCGTAAGCATCACTTTTGGGTAGGAAATATGCTTGCAAAGTTCAGGTTTATGAAAAGCAAAAGCTCAATGGACATTTTGTAGTTGGGGACATGTTCAATAAAGATGCTGAAGGGCATATCGATTGCCTATCCTACTTGGGACAACATTTTGGTTCCCACTGACACAACTAGTTTGAAGAAATGGCTTGTGAACAAACAAACAACATCTGAATCAAATCGAACTCTTGCTAGGAAAAGGTTTTGACGTATGTACCCTTCATGAGCATGGGGGTACTTGAACACTTGAACTGAGACCTATTGCTCAACTCCAATTGCCCTCATTTACTAGACCGCACCGTGAGAGAGAATCTTCGTTTAAATATAAATTGCAGGAATAAAGCCACCCAAATTTTTCAATGTTGACTAACTCCATGCTCTATTTTGGCCCGCCATTATTGTGCTTTTCGCTTCGAAGAAGCTCGCAAAGGCACCAGGGGTTTCTCCATCCCATCTTTTGCCCACCTCCTTTTCACTAGATCATATTGCATTCCCGGCAGATTATCTGAAAATATTTCTTGCTCATGGTGTGGCAAATATTGTTGGGATTGCTTGGATTTTGGCTTGCGATGGAGATGGCAAAATATCAACAAGGAAATCGCGACAATAAAGACTGACATGATTGCCCACATGAGGGTTAAGTATTGACATAGCCATAGTGGAAGTTTTGAGATATTTGAGATATAATGCAATAGATCCATGTGTTTATGTACTTTAATGTTAAGTTTAACATGCTCGTTATGGGTTGGGCTCTCCACCTGTAGAGAAGATTGAGAGTTGAACCTGGTGATCAAATTATGCTTGGAAGCAATAAAGAAATTGGGCGTAAATTCGACGCAATAACTGGATTCAATGCCTTGTTTTCAATCATTTACTTAGAATGTTCTCTAGTAAAACACTGGGGTGAATATCCATAAATCACGTGTTAGTACTTTCACTTCTCGCTGTAGATTTTCATGGAATCTTTTGCGCTATGCAGACTTCCATGAATCCAATGAACGCTAAAGCGCAATAGTGATTGAAAGATGTTTCAATTTGGAGTGTGAAAAGCACTGATTCTATACAAAGATTTTTATAAAACTGTGAGAATGCATAACCGAACTTACCATTCTCAGTCAACGCAAAAAGAACTATATCAGATAGAAAAAGATACCGCTCGGATGCGGCTTATCTACCAAGTCCTTTAATTGATCAGAGTGTTTAGATGCCACATTATATGCATAATATACACACTCGTTTGCCTGATTAACATGCCGAGAACTACATATCTCTACACTTCCCCCACCTCCACATTCCCCAGTCCGTCACCACCAAAAACCAAAACACCATTCGCCATCGTTTGAATCCTGCACCCTTGCCAGTACTTTACTTCCTCAATAAGCAACCGCTACGTTCCATGGGCTCATACTCCCTGTCCATCATTTCTATTCCACTCATACTCTATGTTATCCTCGTTGCCTTCATCATACTGAAGTGTCGCGCTCCGCCACCCGATGTCGGTGGTGTAGAGCGTCCGCGGTCAAGCAAGGGATGGGACCAATGGAATGGCGAGCATGGGATATATGTTCGTGAGGAGGGTAATGAAGCGAATTAGGGTGCGCACACAACCCAATCTATGCTGTAAGAGTGGACAAACTGAATTCCTGGGAAAAGAGAATCTGATTTCACATCGACAAATTGTAATGGGACCTGGTTTCAGCATCTGGATAGTATACGGCTCTAGAATCTACAGACAGATTAATAATTAGCTGCCCGACTTTAAAGCCATGTGTGGCTATTGACTATACACATATTTGTGTGGATAGGCCGTTCCTTTGGAAAAGTCTGTATTGAAAATAAGCACGCAAATTCATGTCTATACTGGGTATATCCAAGCCTAAATGCGACCTTAATCGCTCCTCCTACGTTTCCCTCCATGCCTTTTTGCCTACACAGCATTGCTCTATTTCGTGGACCTTCCCTTCAACCCTCTCATGCGCCAAAGTCCATCTTGAGCGCAATCTTCGGCTGGCCTTCATCATCTCTGCTGACCTCCCTTCTCGCCAGCCCCTGACCACTCTTCAGCACGCTTTCCATAAATGTCCTTTGTTCCGCGCTGAGGCCAGCGACTACGCCTCTAAATGCCGCTTGATCCGCACCCGCGATTTCGAGTAGCCGCGATGCCGTTTCGCTTACCGCTTTCGGCTCGTTTTCAGCACGTGATAGCAGAGCAGGAATGATTATTTTGGCTGCCATTTGCCGTTGCTCCGGATTCGCTAATGTTGATACAAAAGAGACAAGAGTCTGCGCAAGCGTGGTGCGCGATTCTTCGAGGCCTTCAACGTCGGAAGGGTTGGCCAGGAAGGACAAGACCTGTGGAAGCATCATCTTTGCAAGACTTGTTTCTAACGCGCCCTTCTTGGGCATGAGGAGTAACGAGCGGCAACACCCTGCTGCGACTTTACTCGTCATCCTGTTGCCCAGACAGTCAAATAAATCGTCTATGAAACGCTTGACAAGCGGGTCATTTGGCGAGAAGGCCGATGCTGCAGAGCTGAGCAATATTGTCGTAGCCAGGATGGTGTTCTTTTCGCATGCAAGCGCTGCGTCAAACTCACGTTGCTGTGAATGTCTAAGAATGGTTAGGAAGCGCGTTAGCGTAGAACGCAACTGTTTGCTTGTATCGTTCGTAGCCTCAGCATGTGGGGCAAGGCTGGTGATAAAGCGCTTGAAGATTGGAAGTGCTTGTGGAACAATTGTAGTCTGGCATGTTCCGGTACCCAAAATTGTTGCGAAAATGTGAAGTATACAAGCGTGCAAGTCGGCTTTGATGATTGACGGAAAGACTTGCGCAGCATCTACTAGCGCAGACAATGCTGTTGTGAGAAGCGCGACTGCTTCTTCATTCATTTCGTGGCGAGCTAATCATTTCCGTGAGCATTATTTACGCATATGTGGAAGTGATGGTACATACCTTTGGTATTACTGTCCTCTAAGCCAGGCACTAGGCCCGACAGTACAAGCACCATGATCTTTGTAAGTTCGAAGAGCTGATCAATATCCTCTGAGAGGTTTTCGTCCGCAGAGGAGGCCCTATACGAGTTAACTGGAGCTGTAGCAGAAAGTGCTTCATGACATACCTTTGATCTCTCCTAGCTGATGGATGTCCAAGGCACAGATTTCTCGTGATCTCAACAATGACAGTTTGCACCGTCAATCCCTCGGTAAGGACCAAGCGATCAAGCATGTCCATCGTCTCAGAGAAGACAACTTCTTGATATATGGCATGACCGGAGACTGATGGTCGTAAAATCTTCTTGAGCGCTTGCAAAATCTCAAGGATCTGCTCCTTTGAGGCTTGAAGATCGCCCGGGCGACCCGCAAGCGCTTCGAAAGCAAGACCGAAGAGGACGAAGAAGAAAGCCACTGGCTCGTCACGGTAGTTGATGTGATCGGCTTTTCCATTCATGGTTGATTCATTGAACTCAGTCTTGCCATCCAAGGCATCAAAGACGAACTCGCTATCCTCATCGATAAGGCTAGCAATGGCATCAACAAGGTTTAGCCACGAGTCTTGGTAGAACTATTAGGTGTTAAGCAGACTCATATGAATATGACAGGCTTCTTACCTTCAGCAGCGTCTCGCGGTTCAGGGCAGCGTATATTGTATCCAGACTGCCAGATAGTGAGGCTGAACCCATTGACGAAGAAATATCAGGTTCGAAACGTAGACGTGCATATTCTCTCAATGACGCAAGCCAAAGAGGTGTCAGCTTCGCAATGTGCGGTTTTAACACATCCACTAGGTAGGTCTGTTCCGCACTGGCAATTTGAAGCTCTGCCCAGGCCGAAAATACAGACATTTTAACCATGACTTGAGCGTTTGCGCTAAGGCCTTTGAGATCACCGATGGCAGCTGTCTCTGTGTCACCTACTTCATGTTAGCGGGAGTCTAGATCAGCACTTGATTGCTAGACGTACTTGAGAAATTTTCGAGCGCGGAGACCAGTAGCTTGAGGATACGACCCATTCTGTCTACATCGGTTACAATACCAGTAGCGATGAATGTGGCGCAGACATTGACGGCCTCAGCTGCGAGTTCTGGGGAGGAGTCTGCTGCGAATGCTGGTGTGAGTGCTGATCCGATCTGTGCCTGGTACTGTTCAAGTAATGTGGCTTCTGCAAAGTCAGGATCCGGTGTCTTGCCAAATAACTACAAGAACGCGTCAGCAACCATCCTTAGATTGTGACATATATAATATACTGTACCTTGAGCACTTGATCGATGATCTTCAGTCCGCGGATTCGTAATTGAACGACGCCAGCAGTCGAAGCAGAAAAGGCAATGCGAACGACATCAGCCACCCTTTGCTGTAATGCCAGCACACATGGTGATTCCTCTCGGAAGGTGGCCTCTTTGCTAACCATTGCGACCAACTCACTCAAACAATCCATTCCAAATGTCCTAACTTGCCACTTCAGTAACTCTTGGCTTGTTTGTGCAGCATCTCCCGGCTCTGTTCCGGGAGCATTCGATGCAGCTGCAAAGCCTGCAACCTCCTCGTCTTGTAGGTCTTGTGCACCACCCCTCGGCTTCGATTCGGGTATCACTTGTGTCTCGAGTTTCTTTGTCTTCGTAAGGACCGAATGACATCGTTGCACCCACGTCGCTGTGTCCGATAAACCAGTCTGATGGAGCCAGTTGCGGAGGATATTTCGAACAACCTCATGCTCTGAATCCTTGTCGAGCACATGCCATAGTTGGTCTTCCAAGCCTGGATCACCAGCACGTATGACCTCTTCCGTATTGCGTCTCATAAGGTTGTGAAGTCCATCGACAGCCATATCGCGAATCTGAGCAGATTGGCTATCTACTGACTTTTGCAGATGCTTGACGTATCCTGAGAAATCCATGTGACCTGGCGCATATAGCGAAATGTGTTCCTGACAGCGCAAACTCTCGATTACAACTAGCTCATCTGGTTCCCCTTGGAACAGCCCAACAAGTGTCATGATCAAATCTCTTGCTTTCGCCACATCCTGCAAGTCGGGTCCAAGAACGTTTATAGTGCTATCGATACATCGAGCAATGATAGCAGGGGTGGGTATGTCGATCTCGATATTGGACGATGCTAAAGAAGCTGACTCATCGTTATGTGTATCAGCGGCGTACAACTGTGCAAGCATACCGAGCGTGCTGGTAACGTAGCTTGAGAACGACAATCCAGCGGAATCTGCTACCCTTGACAAACTGTCGATGGCCCAAAAGTGCACGACAGGATGCGGGTCGTTGCCAAGAGACATGAGAATACTGAGGATATTCTTCAGATGAAAGCCAGCAGCCATACCACCAAGCTGGGAGTGGATACATCCTAGTGCAACGGCATAGCCTGACCGAGCATTTGGCTCTCGGTTCGCTACAATCTGGTCCACTAAATAGTTGACCTCGCTGCTAGTGAGAGCATTTCCAGAGCTGTTACACAGCCGCCCAAGAGCCTCTCCGGCAATATTACGGAGGAAAGGATCAGGAAAGATGACAAACAGCTGAACAAATTAGTATGAGTGACACGAAAAGTAGCATCTACTTACGTGTAATAGGTCTTGCATCACTTTCTCGACCGCCGGTCCCTTAAGACTGCCGGGCGCTGAGCGTGTCTCCTTCACAGCTACCTTCAACGCAGATAACACTGCATATGCAACGTTGACCATCATCGCAATCTTTCTGTTGACATCTCTCTGTAGACTGCTGGCAGACAGGAAAGAGGTCATCTGTTCGAGTATGCTCTCTTGAATTCGAGTGCTTTGTAAAGGCAAACAAATTGCGAATAGCTGCAGCGCAGCGTTGACCACTTCGGTGGCTGGTGGGTCTGGTAGGTCGGTAGCATCGTTCGAGGCCCCAATGTACAAAGCTATCGAGTCATGTTCGCGTGCCCCACATATTGGGGAGAGCAACTGGAATATGTCAGTGAAGTGTTTAAGTGACCAGGTTCAGACATACTGTGCGGTCTATGATATCTTCAGGCCCATGCCTGGTGAGCCAGTGATGCCGAGACCCAGTTTCATGCTCGCCCGGCAGCGGTTTAATATCATAACCCCTGACGAGCCCAGTAACTCCAAAGCCGTGGTTGTCTGCGACTTCCCATATGCTTTCAAACGTTCCTGCAGCACTAGCAATAGCTGTGCTGAACGAACTGGTTGTGTAGTTATCGGGCTCAGCGAAAGACGCAATAGCGAAAGGTAGCAGATTGGTTTGCAGCAGAACCTCGTTACTGCTTGCAGGACTTAATTCCACGAGCTTGGTATAGCTCTGAAGCACTCTTCTTCGCACCATCAAGTCGAAATCGTGCAATTGCAGTGCGGGCGACAATCGCTGTGAGATGTCATCGGTAGTTTTTTTTGCTGGTAATGTGTTCAAGAACATGGTAGTATTCTGTAGCATTGCAGCTAGTCGCTTGGTCACATCTAGAGTGAGTAACCTGCTGTTGAATTCTAGAAATGTCAAGATGGAGCCCAGAGCACACTCTCGCACGTGTGCTAGGAAACTTAATTCCAGGACGTTTCGCTGTATCATGTTGTCTTTGTTCAAAGGTTTTGGAAGCGCATTCTTCCATAGCAGGAGCAGCTGCGAAAGATGGATCTTAACAAAGTTGGGACCTAGAGTCATTAAACCCCCGATCAGTACCCATGCCACTTGTATTTGAGTAGACGATATTCTCAAGTCAGAATTGCTCGCCGATTTCAACAGCGATGTAGCCTGCGAGAGGACCCTCGAATTGACATCCACGGAGCCATGGAGCGGCTGAGAAGTCGACGTGCTTAGAACAGCAGAGAGACCATTTGCCAGACCGACACATTTACGAGGAGACTGTCTTGGTCCAGCAAGGAGGCTGAGCTCTCGATTGACGCTGTTCATGCATATCGTAACGGAAGGAAGAAGCTGGAGTGGGCATGCGAGAACAAATGAACGAAGACATGCGGAAGCAGTTACTTGAACTGTGTAACTTGGATGCTGTAGAACTTGAAGGAGAGCGTCTCGACACGAGTCGGCAATGATATTGGCGGCCGACCCTAGGCTATTGAGTAAAGAACAGAGCGTACTCAGGGCGCCAATTAATGTTTGTTTGGACGGCTCAGGGCGTTCCTTGAGGACTGGAGGGTAGTCCTTCAAGATCTCATTAAGCAAGAACCTCGCAGCGTTGAGTTGCCCTGACTCTCCCAGCATATCGCGGCCAATGACGGTTTCTAATATGATTGCAACATATTTCCTGGCGCTTAGCAGGCGATATCGATTCTGAGTAATGACGTTATTGCTAAGAACATCAACGAAGAGGCTTCGCGCGATTTCCGAGTATTTGCTTTCTATAACTTGCTCGCCCAGCCCTCTGAAGGTTTTCATGTAGCATACGGCTATTCCAGCTCTTGCGCGAGTCCCAGTCGAAGGCCGGCAATATTGCGTTGATAATAGTTTCAAGAGGGATGGTATAGTGAAAGAAAGCTGCATAGCTGACTTCTTGGGTGCAGGTGAATCAGGTCGTTCCATAACATCCTCGTCGCCATCAGCATCTTTCTTGTTCTTTTTCTTCATTGTCTTTGATCTTGTGAGCACAGGGAGGTCGACTGGTGCATTTTCGGAGTAGTTCTTGACCAGTGAAGCACTGACACATGAAGCAACTGCACGTCTGACGGACGATGAGGGACTATCGATCGTCTTCCACGCAACGTTTTGTAGCTTATCAAAGTCATTGGAGTTGTCGAAGAAGGTTGTATATCTTGTCAGTTGCTCCAAACAGTAGCAAGCGCTTGCCTGTACGAGGTAAGACTTGTCATTACAAGCATTTCGAGCTTGTTTCCATGCGTCTCTTGCGATAATCTCGTCCGCGGAAGGGCTAACGCCTTTGAACACTTTCCCCACTGCCTTGAAAATTGTCGCCCTGAGCCCTGTATGGGATTGCGCGAACTTGATTAGACCTAATAGACTCTTTGCCGCGAATGGTGACAGCCCAATAGCGCTATCTCCTGCCGCCTCGAAGATGGCGCCTAGGCAATGTGCGGCTGCATGTTTTGCCCTGACATCCTTTTCGCTCTTTCCCGCAGCGTTTATGATACTGATCGACTCGTTGATGGATTCGAAGAGAAGCTTTCGGTCTCCCTTTTCAAAAATGCCCGCAATTGCTCGTCCCAAGTTGTTTCGGATTACCCTGGTGGGTGCGGGGGACGCAAGGTTGACGATCTGGAATATCTCCTTCTTGATGTATATCTGGTGCGCTGAAGCGCCATCGGCATCTAAAGAGTCGACATGGCGCGCGAGGTCCGACGTGAAGGTCAACAGATAGAGATCTTGTTGCTCGGAAGGGAGGGCGTGCAGCTTCTTGATATCGAGCTCGGGGTTTGAGAGCCCATCATTTGCAGGTTGCTCATCCGCAGCCATGGTCACCAAGAGGGACTTGCAAGCCTATCGGGATTATCCTGAAGGTGCCGGTGGAGGCTGCTCACATCGCGTGGGGAGCCAGCTTGACAGGTGTCGAGGGGTGGAGCGGTGGGTGCATGTGGGTTAAGTTGCGGACTCCCGACTTGGCAGGGACGACGATCCTGAACTTTTTGTTTCGACCACCCTGGACGCTTTGCCAGCCGTAAGAGAAATGGCAACATTATATCGTAGCGCAATTCGAGCCACTGCATTTGACACACTGAGTCAATGCGCCTGCCGCCATGCCACACGCCCTAGGAGGCTGCGGCTCCAAGAGCAGGTGCGATGTTTGACCAGTACGCCAAAGCTTCATTCCGGACACTCGTGAGATAGCAACTGCTCATCCTTCATTGCACTTGCTAATTCTCCAAAAGAAAATGGTCATCGATCAAACATGACAAAGCCAAAAACGACGCTGGAAAGTCGAAGCAACGCTCCCTCATGACCCGCGACATCACGAACGCCGTGAAGCTTGCTGGTCCAAATCCTGAGCAGAACCCTCGTCTTGCCCTTGCGATTGCTACTGCAAAGAAGGCTGCGGTCCCGAAAGCTTCCATTGAAGCAGCTCTGGCCCGCGGCCAAGGTCTTTCCACCACCGGCGCAGCACTAGAATCCCTTGTCCTCGAGGCAATACTGCCACCGTCAGTCGCTACCATCATAGAATGCCAGACAGACAATAAACTCCGTGCGTTGGCTGAGCTGAGGTTGCTGGTGAAGGAATCAGGCGGCACGGTATCCCCAGTGGGCTACATGTTCGAGAAGAAGGGACGAATAATCTTGCAGCAGAAGGAAGGGATGGGTGTGGATGAAGTCTTAGAACCTGCATTGGATGCTGGTGTGTTGGACGTGTTAGAAGATGAGGAGGGTCGCGTAGTGCTCTTTACAGAGCCGGCGCAGACCAAAACTACGGCCGAGACACTCGCAAAGGAGCTAGATATGGAGATTGAGGAGAGTGAGATCATCTACGACCCAAATGAGGATACCAAGGTATCTCTAGAGGATGAATCCGCAGCAAAGGAGTTAAACAACTTTTTGGATGCATTGCAAGAGGTGCAGGGGATTACGGGGGTGTACACGAACTGGTCTAGAGGTTCGATAAACGAAGGATTGTGGGATGAATTGCGTGGCAAGGTTGCTGTATAACAGATGGGTGTGGAATATCCTGACTGGCGCTTGCATATGAGTGTATGATACAACGTTATACAATATTGTACATGACAGGCCTGAAGAGAGGGCCATTTTCACCAAAACGCCGCCCATATGTGTCTGAATTGCGCATCACCAGTTACATTGCCGTCGTTTGCTCATATACCTCCTTCTCGTTCGAAACTTGGTTGGGATTGTCATAAATTGGGAATGCGCTTCCGCTCTGCCCGGTTCTATTCCTCCTTTCCACTACCTTCCATCAAGGCCCTCATCCTCTCCTGCTCCTCTCTCCTCCTTTTGTTCTCCAAGTTTCTCTCTTTGATTCTTTCCAGCTCTTTCGCAATCTCCTCGCGGTCGTAGGGTATCTTGTGCGTTTGCCCTGGTTTTGGCCAGAACTCCGGGACTGTGAATTTGCCGTCTAGGTTCGTGCCGAAGTAGTACATTATACTGATGGGGAAGAGAATGTACATTCCAAACTACGGTAGCATGTGAGCAACGTGCGCCATTCTGGGCTCCAAAATTGGGGTTTGCAGCGGCATTCAGAGACGTGTAAGTCGTGCAGTGCTTGCAGCATCGTTGAGTCGTGTGCAAACCATATGGAGACGTACCTTAAACACCTCGAGATTGGGACCCGCCATCTTGACTATTGCGACTTAACGTGTAGGGTTTGCGACACAGGTGGACACTTCAAAGGCTTGGTGGACTGATGAAGTTGAAGATCTTTACGGTGATGCTGTGGAAATTTCTCGGCGACAAGCTGTGAACCATCTAATCTATCAGCCCTACTCCGGGCGCATCCCCACCTTGCGCAACCTCAAAGCTTCACATGTCGCTTTACGCTTCGACAATGTATGAACGACAATCTTCAAAGGACCTCCTTTCTGGTAACAGTTGATATTACACATTTTATTGCTTTCACGAATAATGCGCTTGATGTTCTCTCGGTACTTGAGAGCCATCGGGTGTCGATCCAAAATGCCTCCGCATTCTAGCCTCGGCTTATTATCCTCGAGTCTCAAAGTTGCCGTCGTGTCACCGTATGCCCAAATACACTCTGTTTGCTTTCTCTCGCCCCAAACAGGTCTTCTATATCATCACCTCCCCGAATATTATCCCCAGATTCCCTCAGTATGACTGAACCCGGCATCCTTGTGGAATACCGAGGCAAGATCGCCATCATCACACTCAATGTACCAAAGAAGCTCAACTCCCTCGATGGGAACCTGTATTATCAGCTCGCAAGAGCGATGCATGAGGTCGCTGCAAGAGATGAGGTATATATTACTGTCATAACGGGCAAAGGGAGATATTTTTCTGCGTAAGTGCTCTCTTTGCTTAAGCGCAATTGATAAAAAGGAGATGGTGAAGACAAAGTATCGTTGGCCGTAGAAAGGCGGAAAGCTGACGAATTACGCAGCGGTGCAGACGTGTCTTTCGGCAGCACTCTAGACAAGAGCGCTATTGACGAACGTCAAGGCTGGCTTAAGAACTTCGTCACCAACAACCTCCATATTACACACGCCTTTTACACTCATCCCAAGATCCTCGTCGCTGCCCTGAATGGCCCTGCCATCGGTCTCTCCGCTGCTCTGATTGCCTTCGCCGATTTCATTTACGCCGCACCGCATACCTTCCTCCTGACACCGTTCTCTTCCATTGGGTTGGTGTCGGAGGGAAATGCCAGTATCGCTTTCGTAAGAAGACTCGGGATTTCAAAAGCCAATGAGGCGCTCATCATGTCGAAACGCATAACTATCGAAGAGCTTGTACATACCGGGTTTGTGAACAAGGTCATCGACGCGGGGAATAGCAAGGACAGCGATTTCAGCGACAGATTTCTCGGCGAGGTGCTCAAGGAGGTCGATGATAGGATGGGTGACCACCTCAACAGTGACAGTCTGATCAAGATCAAGGCGCTCATCCAGAAGCCCTATCGAGACACTCTTGACCGACAAGGCGTAGACGAAGTATTTGCTGGATTGGAGAGATTCCTGAAGGGTGTCCCTCAGGAAGAGTTCCGGAAGATCGCTTCTGGAGAGAAGAAGCACAAGCTGTAAATTATTCAGCAACTGCAGGAGGAGATAGTTCTTTTACAGTTTGATAGCCCGGTCAAGAAGGCACATAATTCAGCAGTATAAGCAGTCGAAGTGAAGAATGTGGACACTCAATGATTTGTTATAATTGATGAAATTCGGGACAGAACAAAAGCCAGCCGGTATGCCGAAGACTGCTGTGTTGTTTGTTGTTCAAAACGTGGTCTATGTCTGCATGTAAAATCCGCCAGTTTCGAGGCTGGTAAACCCTGCTCCAATGACGTCCCATTGAAGTCCGGATTAGACGCCCGCTTAGGGACGGCAGATCCCTGCCGAGCTGTGACTGACTCAGCCGATTGCGTCCGATGCAAGATCAGATCTCCAAGTTCAAGCTTCTTTGCATCTCGACAGAAAGACAAGATGGCGGCTCCGAAACTGCCATTCTTGTGGCCTATGCTTTTCAAGCCATCGAAACCACCACGAATACGTGCTGCATCATCACAGGATACGGCCATGTTTCGCGCAACTTGCCTGCGGCGAGGTTGCCGGCACTTCACGACGACGCCCCGCTGGCTGGAGGAAAGCCCTACGCAACGCTATGGAAAGGCACATGAGCCTGCTCCTCATCTGCGCGACCAGAATGCGGCAAAAAGTACAGAACAAAACGCCCCAGTTAAGGCAGAAAAGAGTGCCCAGCAGCAAGTTCTCCAAGATGTGGAAGATGGAGAGCATGCGGCAGCGCCTACAAAGCCCCCATCCACTCCGCCAAAACCCAGCGCAATAGAGGACACACCGCCGCCACAACCAGCGCCAGAACCTCCCAAGACTGCAGATCCAAAGCCACTGGACAGCGTCCTCCACATGCCCAGCCCGCAAGAAGAAGATGAGCACAAAGCGCCGCACCTGAAAACACCGCCATACGTCCACCACTTCGATACCTATGGCCTTGTCCGCGAACTCACGCGGAACTCAGCCTACACCTCACCGCAGTCAATCACAATCATGAAGGGCCTTCGACAAATCCTACTCGATAACATGGAGTTGGCGCGGGAGGGCCTCGTCTCCAAATCCAACGTCGAGAACCAGACATACCTCTTCCGGGCTGCGTGTAGTGAGCTCAAGACGGAAATTGGAAATACCAGAAAAGGGGAGGTGGAAAAGATGAGGACGGAGAGAGGCCAATTGCAGCATGAAGTTGACATTCTGGGCCAGAGGCTGGGGCAGGAAACCACCGGGTTGAGGGATGAGTTGAAGGGTCTATTTGACGACAGGAAGATGGCTGTTCGGCAGGAGCAAAGGAGTATGGAAACGAAGGTACGACAGTGCCTATCTGCCCATAATATGGTTCCACCAACTAACAATCCCTCCAGATTCAAGAGATAAACTACAAAATCACCGTCGCCCTAAACTCGGATGCGCGCTCCGAAGTCGAAGGCTTACGCTGGGTGCTCACCCGACGTGCCGCTATCGCCGTTGGCATATCAGCATTCATGCTCTTCGTTGCGTTGAAATACATGAGCTACATCCAACATCATCAACAGGAAGAAAAGAAGAAGAAGGCGCCGCCACCGCATCGGCCATCGCCGATGGAAGAATTTGGAGATACACCTCCATCGCATCCAATAGGAATTGGGCAGAAAGAAGCGTTGGGTGGTGAGTTGCTTGCCACAGAGGGTGTAAGCTTGGGTTGAATGTGTCAGGGAGAAGGAGAAATTTAGTGGATATGAACTTGCATATGACTACACTTCGAATGTAGCGATCCAGTTCATTGTATAGTAACTTGAGCCACATAGCTGGCTAGGAATCGTGCATTGTGCCAACGAAATGTACATCAGCGTTCTTGACGTATTGTATAGTACATGTCTTAAAGCAACGACAAAGCTTACTCGGTAGATACCAACTAATCCGGCATATGAAGCGACATTGAAAACGCGATATTTGTTGAAACGTAGCAAACATAACCGTAAAAAAGAAGCACACGCGCTGAGTGTCAACGTACTATTCGAACACGACACAGACAAACCGAAAGTTATGTACATGAAAATGTCAAGCGAGATCATCTCCCCTTGCCATAGATTTTTTTTATCTTCCTTCTCCTTATACAAAGACCAACCATCAACATCAAATGTAAAAAACAAGCAAAACTTTTGACCGCGCTTTCGAAACCTCTTTCCGAATACGCCATGGAAATGCTCCCCAAGCCAACCCCTATCCTATGGAAGCAAAATCGACAAAAAAACTTTTTCGGTTGGTAGTTACATGAAGATCCTGGGTATCTGTAAATGCCCACAAAAACACCATTACGTACGACAAGTTGCGGGGTTTGAGGCGCAATATCAAGGATCATGCGACGAACTGCTAATAGAACTACGGCTTGTGCCATCGGTGATGTGCGTGCCCATGCTCATACGCTGGAATGAAGACAGACCATTCTGGTCTCGAGGTGGTGGGCTCGAAATGCCTTGACTATTTGCGGGTGATGATGGTGAGGCGATAGATTGCTGGTCACTACCACCGTATCGCTCGCGCAGACGTTTGATCTCGCGCAGGCGGTTGCGCCATGATGAAATAGACTCGCCTCCCTCACGTATGAGCCAGACACTGGAGAAGACGCAAGCGTTGATGGCGATAAGGCGACAGTAAGCGGCGAGATATCTGCCGCAAAGAATCTTCGTCTCAACCGCGGGTGATATGTCAGGGAAGTCCGGTCGCGAGATAGCTTGGACTTTGTAGTAACGATTTCTGCCATCTGGGTCTGCGTCTAAACGGCGGTCTACGAAGCTTGCCCTGGACTCCGGTGAAATGACAATATGCACGTAGTTGAAGGCAGAAGGAAAGGTGTCAAAATTGTAAGGTAAGCCAGAATCGTTGAATATGATATTGACAAAATCGTTGCCAATGTGTCGTTTCTTGTTCGGGTAGGTCATCTCGTCGTCGCGGTTCGTTGGCATCATTGTTGTGATGTGGAAGACGATCTCCATGCAGCGATCACGCCAGCAATACGTAAACTCACCGTCCACATCCTCTCTTGTGTCTAGACCACCAGTGTTGAATTTTGCATCTTTGAGGCGACAAAGGGTGCCTAGATCACTGATGAAGGATGTGTATGCTGGTGAGCCAATGTCGTTCATGAAAATATCTCTTTCATCTGTCTGGCCTTCACCAATGTAGATCACGCCAACCTTGTAGCTATCAACTGTAGCGATCCGGTCGAACGCAGTGATTGCTCGGCGCGTCATATCGTCATCTGGCAAAGGAATGGGCGGATTACTTAGGTCCAAAGACGCATAAAATGTTTGGAAGATGTCATCGGGTAGAATTCCAACGTAGGAATCAGAAAAGAAGGCCTCAGCAGCAAGCCCAACGGTAATGGGTATTTGGTGCCGTGGCGGAGTTGTAAGTAGAGGCCGAACGGTCAGGAAACGGGTACCACACTAAGCAATAGTAAGTACCATGACGCTGAGGCCTTAATACAATGCCAAACTTACAGGTCGCCGTGTTGTGACAAGAGAGACTCCTGTCCTTCCAGCGGTCTCTAATGTCACCAGGCCATGTCCTACGATCCAGGTTTTTTTGCAAATCTCACCATCGCCTGGCTGTGCAAAATTTTCATCCCGTGTTGTTCGATCGCGATCTGTGTAGGCCACGATGTTCATTATATCCACGATGACTTGCCCTTGTTCTTCCATAACCAGTCTCCCAGAGCTGTCGGTATAGTAAAGATTCCTTGTGATCCATGGGATTTGTTTGGGGCGATCCTCCATCTTTAACGCCATGAACCAAAAAGTAATGACATGATATGCAAGCGAGTAGAGATACTGAGGCAGATCGTCTTCAATGCTCCTTGTCTTATTTGCATTCTGATCTGGCGGTGGTGCAAAGTCTCTTGATGGCCCACTGTGTCGCAGGGTTCGATGGCCGCTTTGTAATGCGTTTGTGTTTATGACACGGTCGCGCAGGTCTCTCATATGTTGTAGATATCGGAAGCAAACACCAAAGACTAGCTTGAATTCATCCTCGCGGAAGTTTTTGAAAAGCTCCGGAAGGCGTGCCAATGAGGTAAGGAACTCCAAGATATGTATTGCCGTTGCAGGCTTCGTAATTATCTGTGACATCTTCTGCACGATGCTGTCAAGGGATTTACTCACCGAAAGCGGAATCTCGAAGCAGCAGACTGATAATGCGTGAATACACCACTTTGAGGTCCTATCCCATAGCACAATTCCTTGTAAGAATGCTTTGACAAGGTCATCTTCCTCACTTTTCTCAAAATACTCATGATAACTGATAATGACAGTCAAAATGTGAAACAAGCATACTGCAACGTCTGCCTTCTTCAGAAGTGTATGTGGTGGAGGCTCGTGAAAGCTCGAGTTTCGTACTTGTTCGCAAAGAACATTTCTTAGCATCCGCAATTGTACTACGCAGCTGCGGACCAGAGCCTGGTTGGACAGTTGCGGTCCGAGATGGACCAAAACGTAGCTATATATTTCCCAATCAGGTGGCCTTTGCAACAGGGAAATGATGAGTTCCAGCCACAGAGTTATCTCCATATCATGGATATCATCGCTGAGAGGATATCTCGCAGCATCGATATGAGAAAAGACGGCTCGACTAGACTCGGGCGACGGCTCCTCTGGTAAGCCCTTAGGACCTGGGTACATCCAAAGTGGAGGTACTGGCTTCGATACACGGCCGGGTACAGCAGTAGCGCGACTTGTTTGCCGATTGAGAGAAGAGTGTGGGCTTGACCCCGTAGTCTTGCGTGGCTCACGCCATGACGATATTTCCTCCGATCTAGTTTGGTCGTTGGGAGCATTCTCATCAAATCGTGATGGAACGACCGCCGTTTCTTCGGTCCGGCACAGCTCTGTGGCAATTCGCTCCCCTTCTGATGAAGAGCCGACGATCAGAGCATGGCGGGCATCTGCTCGTAGACGAAAGAGCAGCTTGAGAGCAGTCAAACGCGCGTCATGATCGTACTTGTCGTTGCCTGCAATCGCGCGTAGGCTCTCGTATAGTATGCGAGTCTTTTGAGCTGCGTGTGTCACGCTTCTGATGAATAGTCGTACGAAAGCATTGGCAATGACGTTGCAAGGAGACCCAAAACGGTGGTCCTCTTTGACGCGCGAGGAATAAGAAGGCCAAGAAGATGAAACAGCCGCTGGCCAAGATCGTGGCCGGCCCAGTCGCCTCTCCAACAGTTCAATAATATCTGTAAAGTTGGCTACGGTTGCTCGCTCTGCGACTTTCACAGCGAAATCTACGAGTTCATGTAGAACCTCAACGTCGTCCTCAGGCTCAATACTGTCGAGCAGAAGCGCTCCGCACTGCGAAACTGCGTCGCTTGCGCAGAGTTGCTCCACGGTATCATAGGTTTCTCGCAGGGAGTGAATGGCCAAAATGCGAAGCGGGCGTGGTCTAGTAACATCTTTAAGAACGCCAGCGACAAGATTACGACAAAGGCTTAGCCAGTCGCTGTTCGAAGGATTGAGATAGCGTTCTTTTGCAAAGTACTGAATCGTTTTCTCTTCGGTCGCATCGCTCACACGGTGGGAGAATTGTAGAAACAGCTCCATGACGGCCTCTCGTGAAACGAAGTCCAGCGCATCGCTTATATAATCTAGCTTCTCCAGCACCTGGTATATGCCATCGTTCGGATCACGATGATATACTTCCAGCCTCTGCGGCCGCCTTGCCAGAATATGTGAACGAGAACTGGTCTCGCCGTCAATGTCTCCTGCTGCGGATGTAGCGGATGTAGCAGATGTCGAAGTCTCTACTCCACCTAAAAAATGTGAGTGGCGCTTGAGGAAAGTCACGGGCAACTGCATACCGTCATTTGATAAACCATGTGGGTGAGTGAGGTGTGCTGGACCGACGTCCTTGTTCGAAGCAGCAAAGTCATGCATAGTACCCTTCATTTTCGCACGGCGACGGTCATCGTCACGTTCAGCGCATGTGCGAATAATGTCAAGGAGATCGCTTAGATCAGTCTCAGCAAGGAGTAGGTCTCTCATGCTTTCTTGCGCCAGAACAGAATTTATCAAGCTTATGACCATCTCTTCTTGTGTATGATGTGGCTCATGGAGAGATGCCTTCAGAGCGGGGAAAAGCAATGACATTGGGACTTTGGGTAGTTCATTGCGCCCTTCCTCAAAAAGGAGAAGCTGTAGCACTTGGATTGTGCCTCTATACAATTTTAACTGACGGCTCTTTTGCTCGGGAGTGTCCAGGCTCGTCTTTGTAGGACCGTCCAGAAGTATATGCAGAAGCAGCGATATCGCAGCCTGACCGACATGGGACTTGAAAAGATTACTTAATGTATTCCATGATTCTGTCAGAAGACTGGGGACCAGCTTATGAATGGCGCACAAGACCTCAAGACAAGGTTGGAGTGTTTTCATTGGCACATGAACATATGTGATGACGGTATCAAAGAGCTTGATGCAATCGGCCATGTCGCTCGTCTGGGTCGTGCTTTGGCAGATGGCTACGACCCGTCTGAGAAGAAGATCCAAGTCATCATCGGTAAATATCTTGGCGTTGAATTTGCAGATGTCAATTGTATATTGGATCACTCGAGTCATATTCTCAGCCTCCTGGGAAGGATTGGTAACGCTCCGCTTGCCGTTGGCTTTTCGGTTGGCTTTGGATGCATCACTGCTGGCTTTGAAGCAGGTGTCCAATGAGATGAGTATAAAAGGGACTATGGACGACTCGCACGCCTCGATGTCTCGGCCGCCTTTTGTAAGCGTGGTGACGACATCAAGCCGCTTGTCGAAGAAGCGGTCGTTCTTGCGCAAGGAAGCAGCATCGAAGAAGACATTGCGCTCAATGCTAGTCAACTTGGGTAAAGAAACCGAGCTTTTAAGAAGCTTGTAGCCTGCTTCAGCGACTTCGTCGGGTTGTTCAGGGAGGAGCAAGTCGCTTGCAACAGACCACAGACCAAGGATGTTCTGCACGGGGTACTCCTCGAGGATGCTACATATGCTCTCCACGGCAGACGCTCTTTCCGGGAATGGGCGACTGGGGTCCAGCTGCGCAACAAGCTCGTCCAGCTCTGGTGGTCCTCCTACTATAGGCCTCCCACTCCTCTGCCATGAAATGTGACTGATGCGCTGCAGAGCACCATCGGTTGAGTAGGGACTTGCGATGGAGCCAGGGCGTATGGATCCAAGAGAGGGCGTGCGCGCGGGGGTGCATGTCGCGGACGAGGTGGACGGAGGCGGTGTCGGGCTCTTCAGACGGCCGCTGGTGAGCGAGCGGAAGGCTGTGAAGAGTGCCTGGGTGGAGGAGCGTCGGTCGGGCGTGCGTGGGACATCTTGGGGCGGGGGAGACATGCGTCTAAGTGTCGCGAGGTACGGTGGCTCGGGGTAAATGCGTGCAACTTCAGCAGTGCAGCTCTAGAGGCCAGGAATGAGGGCTATAAGAGGGGCGCGAGCGCATCGAGTCTGTCATGGGTGCTGTACGGCGATCGGGCGGGGTTGATGGTGCCCATCTGTCGTCGCTGAGGATCTCAGGAGGGAAGGATCGTGTGCTGGGCAGCGGCGAAGTCTCAGATGCGGAGAGGGGGCACACTCGTGGCGTGCTCGGCGGGTGAGGGTCTTGTCATATCATGGGACGGTCAGGGTCTTGGGCGATGAATTTCATCATCTGGGGGTTACCAAAGCTCACGTCCGAGCTCTCCACACTAGCGGCCTGCATTTGGCCTGTCTAGCAACCGCGCTGCCAAAACAACAAGCGCACCCCTCCGATTCTCCAAAACTTTCTCGCTGCTCAGCTGCTTCTGTCGCCACCATGGCCGCTGATATTGCGACTCTCTCCCAGATGCTCCAAGCGAGCTTGGATCCAAGACAGAACAAGCAAGGTTTGTAACTTTTCTGTTTACCGGCCCACAGTACTACCTGTGGATGTCCCCTCCAGCAACTACCGTATAAGACTACATCTCCATTCAAGCGTTTCGTAGAGACATCCCTAAAGCATTTTTCTTTCAAGCCTCTCTTTTTGAGCTTCTGCATTAAAAGCTGAAGAATCATCCTGGTTCTCTTCATCTCGCAAACAAACATTTCGGCGTAGGCAGAACACTAACTTCTCCCAGCTGAGGCAGCCATCGCCCAAGAGCAGACCAAGCCTGGATTCTCGCTTGCACTCCTCCAGATTGTCGCTTCAGAGTCAAGCCCCCAAACCACACGACTATCGGCCGCGCTCTACTTCAAGAACTTTATAAAGCGCACCTGGGTTGACGAGGATGGCAACTACAAGCTACCAGCAGATGAGGTCGTCTCTATTAAGAGAGAGCTCATAGGCCTCATGGTCTCAGTCCCCGCAAACCTGCAAGCACAGCTGGGCGAAGCAATCAGCGCTATTGCAGACAGTGACTTCTGGGAGCGATGGGACACATTGGTCGACGACCTGATCTCTCGACTCACGCCTGACAATACCAGGGTCAACAACGGTGTTCTACAAGTAGCACATTCGATCTTCAAGCGTTGGCGGCCACTCTTTCGATCGGACGACCTCTTCACTGAGATCAACCACGTCCTTTCTAAATTCAGCACTCCATTCCTTCAACTGCTGGAGAACACCGATGCCCTCATAACGAGCTCACAAGGCAACCCAGAGACTCTAAAAGACGCTTTCACGACGCTCGACCTTCTGATCAAGTTATTTTATGATCTCTCCTGTCAAGACCTGCCGCCTGTCTTTGAGGACCATATCAGCACCATCTCTGGCCTGCTGCACAAATATCTCATATACGACAACTCCTCGCTCCATACAGACGACGATAGCGAGTCAGGTCCCCAGGAATACGTACGAGCTGGTATCTTCGAAGCGCTGATGCTTTACATCCAAAAGTACGAGGATGTTTTTGGGCCACAGCTCGGGCAGTTTATCGAGAGCACTTGGAGCTTCCTTATGTCTGTTGGCCTCGACACCAAGTACGATATTCTAGTCAGCAAGGCGCTGCAGTTTCTCACCGCTGTTGCGTCCACAAAGCACGCCGAAGCTTTCAACAACCAAACGGTCCTTGTCCAGGTCATCGAGAAGGTCATTCTACCGAACCTGACTTTGCGCGAGTCTGATGTGGAGCTGTTCGAAGACGAGCCGATTGAGTTCATCCGGAGAGATTTGGAGGGATCCGACAATGACACACGCCGACGCGCTGCCACGAATTTCCTCCGCCAGTTGATGGCGCGCTTTGAAGCATTAGTCACGAGCACCTCACAGACCTACATCGATGCCTATCTCCAAAACTATGCCAAGGACACCGAAAACAATTGGAAATCCAAGGATACAGCAGTGTATTTGTTCACAGCCATTGCCGCCAAAGGAACCGCAACTGCTGCTCAAGGCATCCTGAGTGTCAACGAAAACGTCAATATTCTCGACTTTTTCCAAACGAATATCGCAGCTGATCTTCAGGCACAAGATGCATCGCCGATTCTCAAGGTTGACGCCATCAAATTCCTGTATGTTTTCCGCAGTCAACTTTCACCCGATCTTTGGCGAGCTGCGTTCCCGCTACTTGTGAATCAACTCGGCAATGACAACTACGTTATTCACACATACGCAGCCATTGCGGTCGAGCGTGCTTTATTCATGACAGACAGCGATCGACAACCTATTATCCCCAAATCGGATGTGGTTGGGTCATCAAAAGATCTCTTGACGCACCTGTTCAAGCTGATCACAAAGAACTCCGCGCCAGAGAAGATTCAAGAGAACGAATTCTTGATGAAATGCGCTATGCGTGTGCTCATTTTCATTCGTGACGGTGTGCTCCCAATATGCGAGTCTATTCTCCAGAACTTCATCGCCATTGTCAAAGTCATCAGGCACAACCCCAGCAACCCGCGGTTCCAGTATTATCTGTTTGAGGGCATAGGAGCCCTTATTCGTTTTGGCGCCCCTAAGCATCCACAATTCTTCGAAGAGAAGCTATACGAGCCGTTCGCCACGTGCTTGTCTGAGGGTGTCGAAGAGTTCTCTCCCTACATCTTCCAACTCTTCTCAGCGTTGCTAGAAGCCAATCCTTCCGGAGAATTGAGTGGCTACTACAGAGGCCTCTTCGAGATCATCATCCAAGGTGCAGTCTGGGAGCAGCGAGGTAACGTTCCGGCGTTGGCCCGTTTACTGAGCGCAATGGTCGCTCGTGACGCTCAACACATTGTAAACAACAAGCAGGTTGAGCCAATACTAGGTATTTTCCAGAAACTGGTTGTAACAAAGGCACACGAAGTATACTCGTTCGAGCTCATCGAGGCTATTGTTGCCTACATCCCTGCCGAGGCCCTGCAACCATATTTTGTTACGATCCTACAACTTATGCTGCAAAGGCTATCCAACATGAAGACCGAGAACTTCCAACAGCGCTTCATTGCCTTCTATCATTTCGTCTCAGCACGACAAGACAAGGGTCTTGGCACGGATTTCTTCATCAATGTCACTGATCAAATCCAGCATGAGTGAGTTGATTCGAATTGAAATTGTCTCATTGTCCGCTAATGTCTGGTTAGCATCTTCAAGCCTATCTATTTGACGGTTATCCTCCCCGATACCCAAAAACTGGCTCGTCCGACCGATCGCAAGACCGCTGTGGTTTCCTTCACAAAAACGCTGGGTGACTCACAAGCATTTGTTGACCGATACCCCAAGGGTTGGACACTCACCACACAGCGCCTAATTGAGCTTTTAGTCAACCCTCCTGTGCCAACTGCTGCCGATGACATCATCCCAGACGCGGATGTCGACGAGCTTGGCTTCGGTGTCGGCTTCACGCAGCTTAACACTTGCAAGAAGGCACCTCGAGACCCTTTTCCGGAAATACCAGACATCAAGGCCTGGGTAGGGCAGTACCTGAAGGATGCGAACAACCGACATAATGGCAGGATTGTCAATATCGTACAGGAGAGGTTAGACCCTGTTTCAAAGCAGGCGTTGGCGGAGTATCTGAGCTAAAGGACAGTAAATTAGGGCTGAGTGCCTAAGCATTGGGATTGGATGGAACGTCAGGATCGCGATGGATATGATACCAGGAAAACCGCGGTGGAGTTCTTGATAGATCGGTAAGTCGTCTCTCGGCTTGTGAAAATAGTAGCAGCGAACATGTGCATATTTGACAACTGCCTTATTCACCACTTGTCCTCGATGTGCTGGACGTATTTGATCTGCATGTCTTGACCTCCAAGGACTTGACACTTCTGAGAAAATCAGTGACTGTTCACATTTTGGGCGATTTATTCTAGGTCGCAGAAAGAGTAAGGCGATGTCCGCTATTCTTTCGGTGGATGACGATGAAGGAGCGTGAAAGGATCAATGTTGTGCCGAACCTTCCTAATGTAGCAAGGCCCGTGTACATGTAGGGCGCGTTGATCCACTACGTCTTTGAGCCTCCTTGCCATCTCGAATATTCCATGCATTGAATGCAGCAATGCGTATTCGATGACTCAAATGCATTCGACCTATATAATATAGTTAGAAGTTGTGTGTACTGCATGCGTTCTCTCCAACCCATATTTCTCCGCGGCCAGACGACCATTCGCCGTACCTCGACATACAGCCTACAACCATCGGATTTAAGCATCAGGAAGCTCCACGTTACCGCACATTTGAAATCCTATATCTTGAATTCTCCTTCCAATATGGCTTCAATACCAAATGAGAGGACAGAGCCCCTCTATCAAAAAGACGGGCAACTCTACAAGCATACCAGTACCATAACAGCCGTGCAGCCGCTGTCAGGTCTTCCACAAGATGTGCAAGGTCTCTTCAAACCTCCACCAGATGTAGAACCCTACATTCTCACAACACCCTCAACAATTTTCCATGCGCAGGGCGGTGGCCAGCCCTCAGATACGGGGACAATCAAGTCGGAGGCCGCAACGTTCCATGTCCACCAAGTACGGAAAGTCGACCCCGCAATTCTACATATGGGTGTCTTTGAGGGAGCAGACACCAAGTTCGATCTTGGTGGAGTGCCTGCAGAGCAAGCAGTTGATGTGGAAAAGAGGGTGCTGCATTCACGATTGCACACTGGCGGCCACGTTATTGGACTCGCCATCAATTCATTAGTAAAAGCTGGGAAACTGCCGAGCGATATCGTGGACGGCAAGGCGAGTCACTATCCTGGCGCTGCGTTTGTCGAGTTTGCGGGCCTTATCCCTGGCACAGCGAAAGCCGATATCCAGGCCAAAGTCGACGAATTCGTTGCCGAGAATTTGGATGTCAAGATCCACTTTTGGACAGAGGAAAAGGCCAGAAGTGACTGTACTGGCGTATTAGAGACCTTCAAGGGCGATGAAGATGGAGTTAGAGTCGTTGAGTTTGGAGACGTAGGGAGTTATCCGTGTGGAGGGACGCATGTGTTGACGTTGAAGGAGTGTGGCAAGGTGGTGATTAGAGGCATTAAAAGGCAGAAAGGAGTTAGCAAGGTCAGCTATGAGGTGAATGATGCATAATGGCTTATGGCGCGTTGGAATGAACTAGAATATAGAGATATGACTATGCGAAAGGAGGTTTGGACATTTTATTACAGGTTTGATACCATCTTCTGGCGGTGGGTATGATGCCACTAACTAAGATAGAAGTACCTTAACACTGATCGTCATGAGTCCTCGTATGGTTGAAGCGACAAATGTATCGGAGTTGTTGCTGTGCTTCCAGGTGTGACACAGAGTCCTGGGGCGAAGTATTGTGTTGAGGGGAGTCCGCAAGGACGACATGAATTTCGAGCGCAACCACGTTGCAAGGCCCATATCTATGTCTGTAATAGGAATATGGCCCATCAAAAGATCTCTAGAGAAACCAATAATTGCATCGAAAAGGCCATGTGTAATTTCATGTCCGGCGTGCTTTGATCGAAGTCAGCCTCAGCAATTGAATCCCCACCACCTGAGTTCTTGAAGGAATGAGAGTACCGTCCACGGCATCCAATAGGATTGGAAGAAAAAATTTCTTGGCTAGAATTATGACACTGGTCGTAATTTGTAGCTTATGCACAAGGACTTTCAAAGTTAGCCCCCACGCAGCCTTACGCTTTGCTCGTCCATTCAACGATGTGGGCAAACGCCACAGGCGGTTAAAGTAGGCAACCCCAAGACATTGCAAATATAGATTTTCCCTCTATTGGGCTCTTCGCTAAACTTCTTGCCCCAGAGTGATGTTCCAAGATATGTAGTTCTAGTGCTGTTCGATCATTACTGGCTCCAAGACGCCCAAGTTTCAGCCATGGATTGCCTGGCCACTGGATATGGTATTAGAACCGCCAAGCGAGCCTACTTTATATAACATGTGAGAAGAAAGTCCTTGGCCAAGGTAGGCTGAGCCTCCACTTGAGCCTCATCTGCTCTTTACATAAACGGAGCGCTTCCGGGTTGCGCAATAGCGCGTCACCCCTGTACTTTCGTGCATTTATCTTAATACTACACCTCACCTGGAACTGGACTGAGCCTTTATAATCATCAAGTATTATCGTAATTCTCGGAGAGCAGTCGTTCGTAAAACGAACATGGCTTTTTACATTGAGAAGGAATGCGGAAACCAGAATATCACAAGAGAAAGCCATTGCGGGATAGATCGTGGGAATGGGACTAGCGGCGTATTAAGCTATGGAAGTGTTATGAAAGGGAAATTCGAAGGCGATCCCGACATTGCTGGCAAAGGAGTATGTAGGCTGTTGAGATTTTTTTTTGTTGCTTGGTCCAGGCTAATCCATTGTGTAGGTGCTTATTGCATTTCTGCTGGTGAGCGTTCTTATTGGAGGTCTTGGTATTATTCTCTCGGTAGTACACTGGGTATCTAACATACGGGCATGGAAAAAGTCGTAAGTTAATGCCATTATCGCATGCGTACTAGCGCATCACGCTCACAAACACTCTAGGAGAAAAGGCTGGTCCGAGGGTCAAGACTACAAGGAGCATCCATCGTGTGGAAAGTTCCACGGATTACTCGATCCAATTATCCTCTCTGGCTCCGATGCTCAGGTCCTCCTTATATATGCTTACGGTATCTCGTTTCAGATATCTTCCAAATGCTCCATGTCAGGATACCATTACAACATTGTCCTGCACGTCATTTTCGTTGGCTGCGCAACATTCGTCCTGTCCATTATCTCCGTGGAGAAGTACTTTGTCAAGCCTGTCACAGCCCTTCTACGCATAATATCCATGGTCATAGTCCTCAGCATCTACGGGACATTTCTCCGCCGCCAGAGCAAAAACTTTGATCCCTTGAACATCATCCCACCAGCAGGGACCTCAGACAGCGACCTCTTCCTCCCAGCCATCTGTCTACTAGACGCTGGATCCGCCAAGGCTAACTTATCCGCCCCCATGAACCTAATGCGCAACTTTTTCTATTTCATCGGCCTCTTCTTTGCGATCTCTATCTTGATCCACGCCCTACCGCCAGTGGTTCGCTATTTCGGCATCACTAAGAGGAAAGGCCTGACGATCAAGTCCGCGTTTGGCATTAATCTTGGGAAGACGCTGATGTACTCTGTCCTTCTGGTATTCATTGGCATCGAGTGGTCCGTGATTATGCGGCTAAGAAACTGGGTTGATCAGTCAGGGTGGATGGACAGTGAAGAGGGTAACCCGGAGATGGATGCAAAGGGTATTGGTCAACTGGCGCCGCTTATTGCACTGACTGCTATTGGGATTCCAATAAGCGATAAGGTGTCAGAATGGTTGGCGAAAAGGTTTGGATGGGGGGAGTTCGGCAAAGAAACAAGATCGGGGGGTGACGATATGGAGTTGCAGGGCAGGTAGTAGGCTGACAGGTAGGTGTAATGAATTAATGTACCAAACTCATTGGAAGATACCTTGATGCCGTGGTCATCTCCTTCGTACGGTGGTGAGTCTGAATGTACAAGTACCTAAAGAAGGACCTCCACTGGAAGGAAACAAAATATCTACTAAAACATGTAACGTCCATCCCCTCGTAACGGAACAACCGCCCAATGCCTCCAAAGCCACCGAGCGCTGCGAGAGCTACTGGGCCTGGCACAGATCCAGCGTATTGTCGTGAGGCTGTCGCGACCGACAAAGTCGTTGTCGCGCTGGAAGGGGACGGTCTAGACTAGCCGAGGCTTTGCATGACCATCGCATACAAACGATGACAGGAGCTTAGAGGAGCTAAGAGAAGCGCCAATGGAGATATGGTCATGGCCACGGACGGAGTGATTGCGATAGGCTTCAGGGCTGGACGGCTTGGGTATGCGAAACGCTAGAGTCGGCTAAGATGCAGATCGCGGGCACAGCCGCGGCGAAGTGGGGCGACACCGAAACCAGGAACTCGGCTTTCATAATGCCCTCTTGAATACCTCTGTGAATGCCTCTGGATGCCCCTCTGGCTACCTCGGACCAGACTTTACTGTAACAGCGCTTGTGATAACAACAACTGGCTGAGAGCCTCTTCATACTCCAAATCGTCTCCTCTATTGCCTCAGGCTCAAATACAATACATGACACACCTGATTATCAGGGCTGGTGGCGGGTTGCCTGCCAGGTAGCAACCTAACTCGAGTGCACGTGCAAGCCTCGCGACTCAGCTGCAGGTGTTTCGACGCCTAGATCGCTCACCAATTTCGTGGCACTATCTGAAGCAAGGATTTCGTTTTGTAGAATTCATCGCCAAAATGTTGCCTGCTCCTACATGGTCGACCGATTATGGAAATATAGTTTTCCATATATTGAAGCCCATCTCAGGCCGCCTCATGCTTTCTATCTCTTTAGCGACGTGTCTCCATTTTATCGATCCTTTTCTCAGCGTTCAGATCCGAGCCCTATTCTTATCTTTCGCTACAGTGTTCACATTCATTTTTGCGGAGCGGAATCGATATCGGGTTCAGCGATGCCTTTCTTTACGTTTTGTTTTGCCATCCTTGGCCGCCCGTAGAGACGGCTTGACGTTTTCGATCGTTCTGCTGTGGCATTTTGCGGAGATTTTGATTGCTAGTGCAATGTATTTGCATGGAGAACTAGCCGATGGAGAGTACTGGGGTCGGTTTGAATACGCGATCCTTCCTCTAGGTTGCTACGTTATGACGGTAGCAACCTTGCGGTCGATCGTACCCGTCTTCAAGTTTACAATATCTTTATATGCAGATCCTAGGATTTTGTCGGCTATCATAGTTTGTTCTGCGCTGCTCACAGCTTGGCAAGTGTTAGTAGGAGAAAAACGCAAGGCTGTATTTCGACGTCTTCTTATTAAAGCATTCTTTAAGGGTGTTGGCTGGAATTCTCTCTATTCGGCATCCGACACTCTCTATTTGATTGAGCTCTGGATCATCAAGCTTCGTGTCAGAACTCGGACATCGCTTCCTCCGTACATCCACACTGCGCTCGAGGATCCTTCTCGGTATATCAGACTTCTTCGGGTTCACCGGCGAGTTCCTTTTACTGAACCACGAGTTGAAGTTGTAGACGTGGGCCTCTCTGAGAACCCGGTCTACGAAGCTGTCTCGTATTGCTGGGGAGAAATGGATCCACAAGACGAGATTTTGGTGAACGGAAAGCAATTCATGGTTTTGCCGCGAGTTTACGAAGTGCTCCATAGACGCCAATCTTTCTTCCATGAGAGACTACTCTGGATTGACTCTATCTGTATCGATCAAAAGGATGACGATGAAAAAGCGAGCCAAATACCGTTGATGGGATATATCTTCTCAAATGCCACACGGGTCATCGCATGCCTTGGGCCTGTGAAGAGTGCTTTCTTTGCAGGAACAGCGCTCGAACTTCTTAAAATTAAAATCAACCACTTCGGGTGGTCTCCTGAAGACCTCTCGATCGGCTATAGAGCAGATGACCCAGGCTGGGACAGTCTTTTTCAACTTCTAAGAAATCCCTGGTTTACAAGAATGTGGGTGATTCAAGAAGTTGTTCTAGCGAAAAAAGTTGATCTAATTTTTGGGAACATTTGCGTAGACTGGGAGGATTTTGCAAAGGCCATTCGGATACTGACCCACGCATATCCATTACGATCACTTGGCCCGGGAATAAGATCTCCAGCGCAGCTCCAAACTGGACATGCTGGGTTGATAGGTGCCGAATTGATGTGGCTCCTTCGGCTCAAGAATCAGCAACGAAGTCGGATCACACTTGCTGACTGCCTCACTCTAAAAAAGGGAAATCTAATGAGATCGAGAAAGGCACATGACAAAGTCTTTGCATTTCTGGGCCTCGCTTCGGATGGGGATCAAATTGTACCAAATTACAAGGCTTCAGTTGCGGACGTGTACACAACCACCATGAGATATCTTCTTTCCGGGGAGTCGCCGTTGCGGTCACTTCGATGTGCTGGAATGGGTCATTCACGAAATCACCAGCTGCCATCCTGGGTACCTGATTGGAGCACTCTGGATGGACAACATTTTTTGGCTGCCTATCAAGCCGGAACCTGCTTTGAGCCCCGTGTGAGGCTGGACTCCAACGTCGAGACTATTTCGGTCGTCGGAAATATGTTTGACGAAGTCCAGAAGCTAAGTTCGTCTCTTTCTCTTGGGCCTGATGGGTTCTTTGGATGTTTTGGAGATACTCTAGTGCAGCAGCAAAAAACATCAAAATATCCCGAGCTCGAACTCTTTCAGAGGGTTCGAGACTTCTGCGTAGAGATACACCAGCTAGCTTCAAATTACTCCCAAAACCCTTACTTCAAGTCTACGGTGACAGAAGCGGAACAATCAATTCAAGAGGCCACATGGCGCACGGTCATCGGAAATCGGTTGCTCAATCAGGCCGTCCCCAGTAACATCAGTGCCATATTTTCCGAGTTTGAGTGGTATCTTGGTTTGGGCGAGCACGAAGGCAATAGGCCAGGGTATTGGTACTTCGAAGAGGTAGATATGAAAACTTCAGCGTCTCGATTACAGCTTCAGCAACGGATGGACAAGATTAAAGATTTTCTGCAAAGCGTGGGAGCTATGGCAGGCTATAGGTTCTGTGTTACTAAAAATCAGCGGCTGGCAATGGTTTCGCCGGGTACGAAGGTGGGAGATCGCATCTGCCTGGTCTGGGGGGCGGAAGTTCCTTTTGTTCTTCGGGAGGAGAGCGCAGGTAGTAACGCTAGAATGATGGGTCCGAGGTGGGAGCTTGTAGGAAGTTGTTATGTTCACGGTGCAATGCATGGAGAAGTCGCAGATACAGATGGACAGTTTTTCAAACTTATATAGCTAAACTCGCTGCAGCATCTTAGCTTGGTGTGTCCACTTGAAAACATATACTTGGTTTACCGAGGTAGAGCTTTACATGTAATAATATAGTCAGCTCTTTCAGCTTTAGAGCTTGTGCACTTATATATATAGAGGAACAATTGTTAGAGTCTAATACCTATATACATTTTTAATTACTATCCAGATGGTAGCCTCTTTAGCAGATAGTTTAGTGTACGATTAGATCATCAGTAGCGTAAAGTTACACATCTAAAAATGTCTAAACGAGGAAGAACTATTTTAATTCTGGAAAAGGTCTATTACTTCAAGTTGACTAATAAGAGTAGCTATCCAGGTTTAGGCTGTTACTATATAAGTGCAGCGCTCTAACGTAGCGCATAGGATCACTTTCCTAATTATAAAATTCTAGTAAATTTTACAGTATTATTGCCAGGCCCTGCGAGGCTGACGATAGCTATTCCTGTGGAGCAAGGCTCCAGGCAAGTCTGCAGGCCGTGCTGCAGATGCTTAAATAGCTATGTGTACTATTCTATGCACGAGATCAGCTATCGCTGATTACTCGTGCCTTTTTGGTTGCATGGCTTGGTAGGCATAGGCCTTAGTCCTGACAATTATTACTGTTGATAGCATTGCCGCTTACTGCGATAGGATGTAGGCGCTGGATAGGGTTAGCTAGCTTAGTGCTTCTAACATGTTGCTTTATGTCTGTCCTACTACTTAAATTATACCTTAAAGTTATGCCTTAAACTAGCTTAGAGAGGAAAATATATCTAGTTACATGAAAAACGTCGAAGAGAGGTCATTGCGCCGAGTGATGCGAGCTGGTCTTATCGACAATAGTGAAAACATGCCAAAATTAACAGCAACTTCCCCATCCCTTTTGTGCGCCCCCCTTCTTACTGACGTCATTCAAATTCACACCAGCAGCCCTGCCTCCTCCACCTCCAGGCCCCTTGACGCCACTCCGCCGATCATTTAAATCGTACTTTCCGGCCTCAATATTTTGATATATCCTCTCAGCAACCTCCAAGAACGCTCTCTCAACACCTTCTCCACTCTTGGCTGATGTTTCAACGTACTGCATTACACCGTTTGCTTTGCACCATTCTTCTGCTTCTTCGCGGGATACTTGTCGCTTGTTTGCGGAATCTGCTTCGGAGACTGTTGATGATGCGGCGAGGTCGCTCTTGTTACCAACAAGCACTACTACTATGCCCTCCTCGGCGATTTGCCGTAGGTCGTGTAACCAGCTTGTTGCGCTGAGGAAGGTGTTTTTCCGCGAGATATCGAAGACCAGCAATGCACCGGAAGCACCTCTGAAATAACTCCGCGTGATGCTTTTATACGTTTCCTGTCCTGCAGTGTCCCATAGTGATAGCTTCATGTGCTTCTGTGGCGGCTGCTTCGAAGGTGATGTGGGGGTTTGCGCTTGTGACGAGCTGGCGGGGTTATTTATGCTAAGATCGTAGGATGCTGGTGGGCCAACAGGGACGATTCGCGAGCCGAATTCTACGCCGATGGTGACATCGTGATGTGGGGAGAAGCGGCCTTCGCAAAGGCGAACGGTTAACTATGGTTGTTAGTGGCGCCACGTGGGAGGTGGAGCTGAGGGCATACACTAGATTTACCACATCCTGAGTCGCCCAGCGATACGATCTTCGCGATGTAGTCCCAAGGTTGAGACATCTGAGGCGAGGCGCCTGGATGTGGACGAGGTGGGATGACGTGCGAGCTTGTGACCAGGAAGTGCCGGTGGCGATCTGGATAGCAAGCGGATACAGATTAAGTCCAGCACCCGGAGAAGGGTTCGAGTGTATAAACGGAAGGTTTGCGACAGCCAGAGGTTGATGTTTGTTTAGTGGAGCTCAAGTCGTGGCTCTGCAGGAAGCCATGAGGTGTGGCTCAAACCCATGCGATGCGGTCATAGCTCAGCCGCGGCATGGACTCGCAAATTAATGTGCAATCACGTATTTCACACACAAACCTCAAGCTAGATCCTTTCCCCTCATGTAAATACACAATCTAATTGGACGTATAACCAGCGACTAGCATGCTCAACACAGGCACCAATCTGCAAGCTGTCGGGGCGCAGTAAGACTTGATACCCTAGAAGATTCTCAACAAAGCTACACGAAAGGCGTTTGGTCTACAGTCAGAGAAGACCATGATAATTACGGCAGGCTAGTGTTCAGCATAATCTGGAAGGCTAGTGTAGTTTAATGAAGCCAAAAGATACCATGTGCCGCATGCATACCCACTAGCCGGACCGATATCGATAACCGCCTCGTCTTGGCGCGATGATGAAGCAACAGCAGCTCACGCGCCAGCCACTCAGACCTCAACACCTATCGCTGCGATAGCTTACCTAGATCGTTATTCTTAGACCCGCAAACGCGTATACCCCATCTCTACTGCGCCCAGACTGCTTTCCACGCGCTGCATTTGCCATCCAGCTGCATGCCTCGACGCTGCGTCATCCGCGGCTGCCTCTTGTACCCTGCGCCATCAACAGCTTCACCGACTGCTGACCCTCCACCTGACTCGACCCGCCCTTCACGGCTGCACGCACAATAAATACATCGCATCGTCTGCGGGAAGCCGCATAGGCAGGAGGGCACCTCACATCCGGTGCCGCCCACCATGTTCTCGGAATGTAAGCACCCCAGCGCCTTATCAGGTACATGTGATGGAGTGGCGCCTCTGCCTTGGATGCCCTTTGTACTCGCGTGACTGACGGGCGTGTTCTGCAGATGCCTCCAAGTTTCTGTCCCAGTCTCAGTCGCGGCTGTCACTGGGCCAGTCCGAGTCCCCTTTCAACCGCAACCCCTCCGACCGCCAGCGACCGTCGTCGCGAGCTGCCCAAGCATACCTCCAGCGTCGCAACATGCCAAACCCCTACAACTCCCAGGCCATGAGCCGCTTCGCCTTTGCCTCTCGCACCTCAGCCGCCCCCGCCCCGCTGTTTTATTCTGCTACCGACGATTTCCGCGAGGAGGACGACCATGTCGAGCACGACCGCGAAATGGCAGACCACTACGCTCTGCAGAGATCACGGCGGCAGTTTGGCGCAAGCAATCTCTCAGAATCCTCAGAAGTAGACGACGACGGCATACACCGATCAGACCACACCATAGAAGGCGACAGAGACGAGAACGACGCGCCAGGGTATGGTCTCGGACGAGGGATCAAGAGTTCCTGGAAAGGCGACATGCCCGCGCGAGGAAGGTCAGCGACTGTTATCAAGCTGGAAGACCATGAAAGAGAGTCGAGTGTTCCGCTTTCCGAGTCGACGGACCCAAGCAGTAGAGGAAGAGGCAACCTGGTCGACGTGGAACTGGAATCAACCGATCGTGGGAGCATAGAAGAGCTGGACAGAGACGAGCTCTCAGAGCACAACGACGACCCTCCACCATCATATCAATCCTTCCGAAACATGCCAAGGCCAAAGCGCGGTCGCAGTCCGCTGAGAACAACGCTACCGATCCCCCAAGAGACAGACGAAGATACATTCTTGGCGAACCCACGACCAATAAGCCCAGATCGCCAAACCGTACCCGATGTAGTGCCTGAGGACCCGATATCACCTCCAAGACACAACTTCTTCTGGGCCGAGCTCTTCATAATTGTACAGTGCGGCATACTAGGAGTATGGTTCATCTCTCTCCTACAGGAATCGCCACCAAATAAGAAGAACCCGCTCGGGGATACCATCTACACGGTCCTACATTCATCTTTCCACCTGATCGGGGTCTACTCACTTGTCTCGATAGTAGTCGGACTATTGTGGTTATCGTTGTTGCGTTCGTTTGCTCGACCACTGGTCATGCTCATGCTGTTCGCTGTGCCAGTCATTTCCATTTCGTTCTTTTTCTACCCGCTGGTGTCAAGCTTCAAAGGCTCGTGGCACGGCGATAGTATGCAAGATCGCATCATGCGCTGGTTCTCGTTCGGTCCGCTATGTTTCGCCATCTTCTGGGTATATACTATCATCAAAGCACGACATTCACTGGGCAAGGCAACCAGCATGTTGGAATTTTCCAGCGAAATCCTCAGGGCACAATTTCCCCTACTTATTGTCGGCATCGCAACACTTGCCGCTGTGATACTCTGGTCCTGGATATGGATTCTCATGTTCACGCGCCTCTTCCTCGGAGGGCACTTCACCAGCAACAAATCCCGCTGGGTCATCGATACGAGCACGTGGTGGCTTGGCATTGTCTTCTTCTTGGATTACTTCTGGACTTTGGGTGTTATTGCGGGTGTCCAAAGAGCCACTACTGCCGCCACGGTGTCTCAGTGGTACTTCCACCGTAATAGCGTTCCTGCGCCTGCTGCTCGTACGGTCGTGCAAGCGTCCCTTGGGCACGCGACGTACACTATGGCAGGCACGATTTGCATGTCGACGCTGATATCGCTCATGGTTAGGCTTCCACTCATTGTGCTCCCAAGAAGGCTTGCGGGCATGATTAGTATGTGCGCGTATTCATTGGTCCCAACGCCGATTGCCGCCCTCACAAACCCGCTTACTCTGACATTTGCCTCGATTCATGGTGTTCCATTAAACCAGGCTGCAAGGGGCCTCTCACAGCTGAATTTCATATCCGCTGCATCGCCAACATCAACTCTCGGCCCAAGATCGTTCCAGAACCATGGCAGACCTTCAATTCAATCTTACCGCCTGGCTAAGCTTCTGCTTCACGCTATTCGCTGGGTCATCACGCTTTCCCTCGGGTTCGGCGGTTGGGTGTCGACTGCACGCATGCTCCAAATTGGCAATGATACGGTCCCCTACAAGGGAAGTCTATATGCGTACGTTGTAGGATTGATCAGCGCAGCCATAGGCTGGGGAGCACTTGGTGCCATGGAGGGCGTCCTTGGGGGCATTTTGGATGCTGTTTTGATCTGTTGGGGGAGTGAAATCGGAAGAGACGGGCAAGGTGAAGCTAGATATTGCGTAGATGCGGGGAGGTTATTCGGGACTGAAGTTAACGGACTGGGAAGAGGGAGAGGAAGGTATGAAGTTTGATCGGGAGACAGCTGCATAACTGGCGTTCAACACAAGCTATGGGGACCTGATCAAGGTCAGTTCAGGCGCTTGGGTATACCTCATCATGTTAGATTGCGTTTATTTAGCGTTACAATCGTACTACTTCGAGAGTCGAATCGCACAATTTTATCCATGGAGCACAAAGTACAAATTAGGTTGAATCACAACCTTCAATTCGAGTTTAAGATGAGAGAACTTAGCGAGAATGTTTGCCTGTGGTTACAGAAGTTGCTGTCATACTTATTGGCCTTGCAGAAAGGAGGAAGAGTTGCTGGGTATTTCAGACTCATGTCACAGGCTCTCGGTCTGCTCGGCGTGTATTTGTACTGGGAGTGTCTGAAGAGATCTGAGTCTATCTTAGGGCCGCTCTATCTACAAAACAGCTATGACTGAAGATTTGCTCATCTCACGACGACTCATGACTGCTTGTATAAAGGCTTTGCATTGATAGTCAACTATGTCCGAACAAGGACGCGGCCCATAACAGAGTAACCAACCTCAATCTCTAACACTTTTAGAATTTCATTCTTCTCAATGTCTAGTTCCGAGGGCCCTGGAGGTCGACTACCCATCTGGGTTGAGATCCAGCATCGAACGCAGGGCTTCATCACCCTCAACGGACCATACATCCCTGGCGCCCGGGACAATCCTCTTATGGCCAAAGACCTTCTCACACTGTGCGTTCGTGGCCATTGGATCACCGAAGGCGCAGTCAAGGACGCTTTGTACATTGCCGAGCAAACAGGTGACGAGGCAAAGATCTATACACCCCTTCATTTTCACACACTGAGCGTGAGCATCAAGCGCGGAACCTCAGGCGACGCTGCATCCCTACTAGAATCTGGTATCGACACCGAGCCTATATCTATGTACTCTGTCTGCAGAAGGATAATGTCACCCACAAATTCCATCATCGCGCAGCCCATGCTCGGAGACACTCTGAGAGGCTACATCAAGTATGGAAATGTCTTGCCCTTCCGGTACGGACCGGGGATCCATCTGTTCAAAACGCTGGGCGAGGCAGAAGCGCATGCCGCTCAGGTCCTCAAGGACGAGGGTACCATGCTTGGCCGCTCGTACTGGGGCCTGGCTGCTGGGATTCTGGAGGGCATATTGGTTGGGGGCGTCTTGTTGGTTACGCCTGAAGGACAGAATAATTTGCTCCTGCAGTTGATTACTGTGATGGAGGTTAAGGTGTCGGAGTCGGAGAGGGTGACTGCTTATAATCTCCCGCATACGGAAGTAGCTACGATAAGGTAGTAGTTTGGGTGCATGTTGATGGGTAGAGGTGGCGCAAAGGATATTTGTATTGTCAGCCTTGTGCGAATCGTGAATGGCCTGTTTCAGACTTGACAGGTAATGTAGCTGTTTCCACCGCTTGTGAGTTGTATATGGTATAGGTGTATGATATATCAGAAAGGATACTCTTCGTAGAAGGGTTGCGGAAGAGCTCTTTGCTTCAAGTGTTGGAGTCACGGCACATCCTGGGTAAGCGTTTTTTGTCAGAGATCTCAGATTTGGTACCATTTTTATTTAGCAGACTAGCAAATTTTTACTTCAAACCCTTTAAGATACTTGAATGCACGCCTAAATTCCGCTCGTACAGGGGTTTTGTGTTCCAGGAACGTGCACTATGATCCATTCGTGGTGTAAACAAGAGACAGTTCATCAAAAAGCTAAGTATGCTCAACTGAGTACCGCTTTCATGACGTTTGCTATTCTAAAAAGTAGTGGATATGTGTATGTAGTCAGAATAGACCTACGACTAGACACTTGGAGTAAAGTAGATGTGTGACCAACGTAATTTCAATCTCAAGGTCTGACATCGCAATCATATAGGCTCAATGTGCCCATAATAGTGATCTCTTCATTCCAAGCCGTAGGTATGATAACAAGAAAATAATGAAAGGCAGGTAGTAGAAGGCACAAAATACCGGAATCTATCGTAGTACCCGCCTTGTGCAGCACGTGTCACTCATTCTAAGATTTGAGCGAGCCACAGGACTAAGCTCAAGAGTCAGGAAATGATTGTGAACAGTACTCATCTATGAATTACTCATACTATCGCAGTGTATACAAAATCTGTTTGGCTTCGACGAACGTATCGAGAAATTGTAAACGCCACGACAGAGACTTAGTCTTCTGGATAACCTACGACCACGATCACGAGTACGAATTCAAGATAGCTATAATGGAAGAGATCTATGAGGACGTTATATTTTGGATTTCAATATATCCTGGGGACGGTAGCAGAAGGTCAGACCTCCGAGGGCCGTTCGCCTTCACTTTTGACGACGAAGAACTCATACAAGCGGAACTGCACACGCGGTGTGGCAACGATGAGGCAGCGAAAGAAGCGATAGATGATCTCGTGATGTCTGGAAGGATTTATATTACTAGGAACGAGGTGCCGGTGTTAGATACTGCAGGTGAAGAACTATTCTCCGTGGCAACCTTCAGAGAGCGTAATGAGGTCGTTGCGGATGCGATTAAGGCATTGACTAAAGATGAGGAGCTCGCCCTATACACAGTGAGGAAGCGAGACAATACCAAAAGAGAGGCAACACACCTGGATGTTATAGAGAATCTCAAGTCGACGATTCAATCGGGTGGGTTGGGATTCATGATGGCATACCGCGCGCAGACATTCCTAACCAAGGAAGAGGCGACCAAGTGTGCAGACGAGCATCTATTTGAAGGCCACTTTGACACGGATAACACGTTAAAACTTGATGCTTTCCACGGTGTGCTGGTGGGCTTTGTCACAAGTGGCGACTATATTTTCAAGGAAATGTGGACAGTGACGAAGGTGAAGGTGAACAGGAAGGTTAGGCACGACGATTATTCCATCAAGTCACTGGAGGGGCCTTGATTTTCCATTACATGGTTATATTTGTTCGTAGAACTTTATGATCATCGGTCAACAAAGTATGGCTTGATCGATGATAATTCCAACCTGAAACACCATTTCCACGTGATGAGGGACGGGGAAGCAACAGAACAGGTGCCATGAAGGTGTTCTTGAGCACATACTACGCACGCTATGCAGCGACATATATGTTTAGAGTAGACTGGAAATGATACTTATGTCATGATTAAGGGTCAGGGCTTGGGGGTTGACGTACCTGCGTCATGGCTCGCTTAGCGCGAACCACGGACGCGTAGGAAAGCGGGACTCGACAACAATGGACTACTGCAGCCCAAACATGCACTCGGCGCAACGACAATCAA
This sequence comes from Pseudopyrenochaeta lycopersici, assembly GCA_003313425.1. Taxonomy (NCBI): domain Eukaryota; kingdom Fungi; phylum Ascomycota; class Dothideomycetes; order Pleosporales; family Pseudopyrenochaetaceae; genus Pseudopyrenochaeta; species Pseudopyrenochaeta lycopersici. The sequence goes on along the minus strand of NHZP01000016.1, from coordinate 217,075 downwards.
CACTGCCCTGCCCAAGCTCTATGGAGTACTTTGGTCGCAAACATGTCTACCCGCAACCCGCCAATCATGAAACCCTTGTCTACCGCTGAGAGACGCTCTGCTAATCCGAATTACACGACGGCTTCGCGACCCCGCGTCGCATCTGGGGGAGAAAATGACAGGCGCGGGTCCGCGACCGCATCGCATGCCAGGAAACAGTCGGCCACCATGGGAGGCGCAGGGGCAGCGTCAGGCGAACGGCGTATAGAGAAGAGGGAGGTGCGCGAACGGGAAACAGAGATCAGGCGGACTCGAAGCCCACTCAAGCATTCGAGCGAGAGTCGGGTGAATGCTCGCAGTCGTACAGAGAAGCAAGCGCGAGATGTGGAGAGACCATCTCGTAGCGCTGCCCCAGCAAAACCGTCGCCAGAGCTGCCACAAGCACCATGGGAACCACAGGCTTCGCTGATACCACATACCACCGCTCCGCTTGCCACGCGCATTTCGATACCTCCGCTAGCCTCGACCGCTCCCGTCTCACTGCAGCCAACCCCACTTGCGCAACTGTCGCTAGAAGCACAGGAGAAGGCCATCTTGGAGGACCTGCTGTTTGTTTTCATGGGCTTTGAAGGGCAGTACATTCGCTTTAGCGAAGCATACAACCCACACGACGAGAAGGAGCGCTTGGTTGGGCCGCAGTTTCGCATACTGCCGGGACTGGACCCAAGTCTAAGAGACCTGACCAAATCAATGCTCAAGACGGCCACACACTATATTGCCGTAGATGCCTGCGTCGAAGTGCTAAGCCGCGAGGAATACGGTGCCGTCAACCATGCCCTATGCGCTGCTGTACGGCGGCTGCTGAAAGACTACTTGACGTTGGTTGCCCAATTAGAGCACCAATTGCTGACCAACGATTCCTTCACACTCCACGTGTTGAACCTACATACGAAGCAGACGAGCCACATGTTGTTCCAGCTGTACACCACTGGGATCGAGCTTCTCAAAGCGAACGATATCCTGGAAGACGACAAAGACGAAGACACGGCAGACGACGATAGCAACGATTTTGAGAACATATTGGAATCACTACGTGAAGGAGGCAACGCTATCAAGAAGCTGTGCAAAGGCGGCAGTGTCCTTGGCTTGATCACCAAGAGACTATCATCCATGTCTGGAGACCCCGCAGCCCGAACTTTACTCACAACACTCCTGCGCGAGGCTAGTAGGCCATACATGGCGATGCTAAACGAGTGGCTTCACCATGGAGGCATCAGGGACCCACACTCCGAGTTTCTAATCAAAGAGCAAAGGAGTATCAAGCGGGAGCGGCTGGACCAGGACTATACCGACGAATACTGGGAGAAGCGATACACGCTCCGGGATGCTCTTGTACCACCACAGCTGGAAGCGGTCAAAGACAAAGTTCTTTTGGCAGGGAAGTATCTTAATGTTGTCCGCGAATGTGGTGGTGTCGATGTTAGCAAAATTGTGCAAGATGCACCAACCAGCTTCGACGACCTGCGATTTCTCGACAACGTCAACTCTGCATACGCATACGCAAACTCATCTCTTCTCAACCTCCTCCTCACGACTCACCAACTCCCAGCACGATTACGCTCACTCAAACATTACTTCTTCCTTGATCGATCTGATTTCTTCACCTACTTTCTCGAGATGGGCGAGCTGGAGCTTAAGAAGCCAGCTAAACATGTCAATGTTGGAAAACTCCAATCGCTACTTGATCTCGCCACCCGTCACGCCGGATCCGTAGCTGTGGAAGACCCATACAAGGAGGACATCAAGGTCCAGATCAATGACACGGGCCTTACAAACTGGCTGATGAAGATCGTCAACGTACAGGGCCTAGATCAAGACGCTGCAACATCAATATCAAATTACACACCCGCAAATACAGCGCCGATAACGGACGATAGCAACATTACTGGTTATCAAGCACTGGTATTCGATTACGCTATGCCATTCCCCTTGTCTCTGGTTGTCAGTCGAGTGACGCTCACGCGATACCAGCTTCTTTTCCGATATCTGCTGAGTTTGAAGCATCTTGAAACTGACCTGGCAAAGTGCTGGGGTGAGCAAGGGAAGAATGCAGCCTGGAAACATCAATCTAGAAATCCTCGAATTGAGCTGTGGAAGCGAAAAGCGTGGACGCTGCGAGCGCGCATGTTGGTCTTCGTGCAACAGCTCGTATACTACTGCACATCAGAAGTTATCGAACCCAACTGGGCATCGCTTATGGCTCGTCTCAACGAGGAGGGCAAAGACGGCGTAAAAGGCAGAGGCAAGACGACTGAGGAAGAGAGCGGCGTCAAGCGGACGGTGGACGAACTAATGCAGGACCATGTTGACTTCCTAGCAACTTGCTTAAAGGAGTGCATGCTTACTAACAGTAAGCTCTTGCGAGTAAGTGCTCAAAATTCTCTAGAAATAGCCCGGGACAGATGCTCACCAGTCCAGATCAACAATAAGATAATGTCCACCTGTAGCATGTTTGCCTCCTTCACCTACTCGTTATCACGGTATCTCATAACAGGAGACCCTGACCTTGTCGCCCAAGTCAACGCCTCCTTAGCGCCTTCGCAGCCGTCCACCAACTCCAAAAAGGCTTCCACCCAACCATCCCGGCCCCTGGCCTCCGTATCGCATCGTCCTACTTCGCAGTTCGTGTATGATCCAGCAAGGGTCGATAAAATGTTCGATATGCTAGCCAAGTACGAAGAGAATTTTACCCGGCATCTTAAGATTCTGTTGGATACACTAAATTACCTTGCTGCTACAGAGACGGTCGTCTTCTTAAGTCTGTGTGCTCGATTGAGCAGCGCAGGAGAGGGGCTAAGTGGCTTCCAGGCGCCTATGGGTATGGAGGGTATTGCGTAAAGATGAAATGAATATTGCGAGGACGTCTAGGACTAGAATGAGGGCGCTGTTGCGAATGTTTACTTGTAATAAGCTATGGACCTTTTGAGCCTTTCCACAGATCAGGATACCCGCACGTCTCTTCATGGTGTTTCTTGATTAGATAGTCAGCACGTTTGTATTCTCGGCGTATGAGCGATACCATAATGTCTCTGGTACTGGAATGAACTCTAATCTCGTTTTACGAAGATGTTTCCTGTTGATTCTTGGTGTCCTTTTTGTGATCACCACTTGCACAGAACCTGTGCTCATCCTTCATCGCAGTATCCTAGTTGTATTGGACACTATGAACGTTCTCAAGTCGTTTTGTGGACATGAGCTGCTGGTAGGCAGGACTTAGAGTATTAAATTCAGCGGTAGGGTGATAATATGGAACTGAGGGTTGTCTGAAAAGTATTGCACTTACCTTGTCTCGGAATAGTTGCTGTGGTTGACCATTGGGGCAGTACGAACTCTTCATGTGATGATAACAATGGCAACAAGAACGTGGTGTGAGTGTGATCATATGCTACGTATCATGAATAATATCCAGTCTACATACCCAAAACCCACTGCCCTCCTCAATACTCCTTGAACGGACAACCCTGGTCCGCACTACTCGACCTCGTCTTCTCCTTCACAAGCTTCCACGTCAAATCCATCAGCTGCTCGCCCAATTGCACATCATTCGCCTTCTCGCTACCCGGCTCCACAATTGCAGGTGGGCAAATATACTCTCCTGATCTCTCTGTCTTCGTCGCCGCATACATGGTGCTGACACAGCCTTCAAACTGTGTCTTCTTAAACGGTGCAAGGCCGACGCTCATCGCGTAGCCGCCGAGCGGATAGGCTTCGTGAATGTGCACTGCTGATTGCCGGGTCTCGACGATGCCAGGGTGTGTTGCGTTGGCCAGGATGTTGGGGAATTGCGATGTCAAGTGGCGGGCAAGATACCTGGCGTAGAGGATTGCAGCGAGTTTTGAGCGGGCGTAGAGGGGCTGCGGACCGAGATCCGTGTTTATCTCTTCCAGGCTTTCGAATTTGGTATCCTTGGGAGCGTTCTCGTGGACGTTGGAAGCGAGGTTCACGATGCGGACTTTGTCGCCATTCTTCGAGGTTTCCTTTAGCAGGGGAAGCAGATGCGAGGTTAGGACGACGTGGCCAAAGTGGTTTCCTGCCATGTGTAGATCGACGCCATTCTTTGCGAGCTGATAAGTCATGATACCTCGGGCAGCATTGTTGATCAGGATGTCTAATCTATCTGTCTTCTCAGAGATGTTGAAGGCAAGTTTTCCTGTTGCTTCCCAGTCCGACAGATCGCACTGCAGCCACTCTACTCTGCTTGCTTTGTCTTCGCCTAGTTCTTCCTTGATTGCTTCGATTGCATCTTCCGCAATGTCTTCGGATTTTGAGATGATGAAGAGTTTTTTGATATTGTGAGAAAGAAGGGTGTGCGTGCATCCGTAGCCGATGCCCTCTGAGCCACCAGTCACAACAGCAACCTTGCCAGTGAGGTCGGGCACCTCCTCGAGTGAAAAGCGTGAGACTTCCGGGGCAAGTTCATGTGCGCCTGAGACAATCTTCCCAAGATTCTCGGCAATTGTATTCTTTGCGGCTTGCATCATGTTGGGCGCTGGTATTGGTCCCTTGAGTCTGTCGGAATTGGAAGTAGAATAGGATTTTAGAGCAATCTGTGATACTGAAGCTCGGAAACGATTTTTCTTGCATCTAACACGTTGCAAGGTAAAGGTAGGTCGGAATAACCTTGAAGACGGCATTGTTACACTCTCTCTAAATAGCGATTTCCCCTAATTAGTGAGATCTGAGATCTGCCAAGAGATCTGTGACGTCCACCACTGCCGCGTATTGCCATTTTGTCTTGATGTCAGCATATATTGCTTTCCCGTGTTTTTGGGTATGAGGAGTGCAATGCAAGTGCATGATTTCGTAATGACGCGTTGATAGAGCACCATGCACTATGCTCTATTCATCTTAACCCAATCGCAGCTTATCGATACCGATACCGAGAGATGGAACGGTCCGTAAGTCGCTCTGGGAGCCCCACTTCCCGTAATGTCGCGATTCACTCCCATGCAAAGTGTTGCTGTAAACTAGACATGGAGCAAGGGTGTTCCACATCCCAAATCAACATGGCAAACAACTGTAATGATTGGGTGAGAATGTTTGCATTAAGCTGCCCACTCCCTTTTTGAACCCTGTGTATTTCTTTTACGTCTCACAATTCCATACAAGTTGATATGAGCTTTGTAGATATCCAATGTATCGCTATGCACCTAACCCCATGGCACAGATGATGTGTGGGCAATACAATCTAAGTGCAGAGGCATTCAATAGAATCCTAAGATCACCCTCGAGACAGATTTCTCCTTCTGTACCATTTGCCGATCCACTATTATTGTATGAATTGTTTCAAAATTTGCCAATTCCCCCCCTGCACGACAGCCATGACCACTCAGCTCTCAAGCTCCTTCGTTAGGACCCAAGAGGTAGTTCTATTTTGCCAAATCCGGCACGTCAAACCACTAGCAAACATTAACTCGCCCAGTACCTATATATAAACATCACAAGGAAGACTTACCTGTACCTTGCAAGCAGATTTGCTGCTGCAATCACCTTTCATGCCCTCGTGATGGGAGCTACAGATTGTGTTGCAGACCGCTCTCTTATCGTCCATCTCGTGCGCAGCTTTCACAGGTACATCTCGTCGTCCGCTACCGTCTATCTCGTATTCGTCTGGGCCGAATAGCTCCCGGTAGTACTTGAACACATGTCCAGCCGTCTCGTTTTTGTATTCTTTGAGGTAGGTGAGGTCTTGTGAGCAAGCGCCAAGGCGAATCACAGAGAAACCCTGGTCCTTGATGACGAATGGAGTCTGCTGGTGGCTCTCGGGCAGATAGCTGAAGATGAAGACGTAGCCTCGGTATGCGCCAGAAGGTGAAGAGCATCTGCATTGAGTGCGGTTGAGGATGTCGGCGGTGGCGAGAGTGGTGAGGAGAACTACAATGGTTAGGAGCAAGAATGACATGTTGGCGGTCCTAAGTCGAGCAACAGAGGAGCAAGAGTTCGGGGTTGTTGTAAAATCTACGCTAGGTGTATTATTCTAGCGTGTGGGTGTAGATCCATGTTTGCTAGTTCTGTCTGTGAAACAGTGCGAGAATAGTCTAGCTTTCGACGTCACGTTGGCATGCCATAGGATTTTCACCGCCTCTTTCTATTGAGAATCAGCATAATAAGTGTCTAATGCAATATGCAGCATCATTTCATTTGTACAATTTTTTTAATGGTATCAATCTATGTACATCTAAGCTGGGCGCTGCTGAAGTTGACCATGGATTTGGGTACTCATTGGTGAAACTGGATAGCTACCACGAGCAAGCCAAGAGTACAAAATAAGGCAGCTGAATACATTTCTCTTTGAACAATTAGATGTTCCCATTCTTTGAGGAAAGATACGAAAAAGGTCGGATTTCTAGCATGGCATAATACCCGCTGCGACCCAGTCCTCAGACTCGATGTACTTCCGCAAACTAGAAGTTGGGACATGGATGCCCAACTAAAACGCAAAGCTGTCAGCTAAAATACTAGCTCAAATCTTTCAGCAACTCCACGTACCTTTTCCAAGTCCCAAGTTTTCAGTGTATCCTTTTGTTTAGCATTATACCCGTATTCACTAGAAAATTCGTACATCTCCCCAATTTCTTTTCCCACTCCGCCGGGCATATGTTCATCAAAGTTCTCAACAGTGACTTGCTCGTAACTCGTCTTCACGCCGGTGATCTCACCCCATAGCTTAATCCACTCAGGCCATGTCTTCCACTCGCTGGCAGCCATGAGCGTTGATTTGGGCGGGAGTTGGAGAAGAGCGCGCACGAATGGACCGGTATCCCTTCGAGGGTCAAGATGCGGAATCAAAGTGGAGGGGTCAGTGGGAAATTGCATTTGGATGGAATTATCAGGTAGCTATTAAAAGTTAGCTGTAACTTCCACAGTCCAAAATATCGAATGCTCAAATTACCTTCGCAAACCACCGTCCCGGCAAAATCTGCCAACTCGTGTAAAAGTAGCCTGTATGCAGATAACTTGTCTTACTCGCGAGTTCCGGATATTTTTCTTCGACATAATCGGGGAACACATCCGCTTTTCCATCAAAATGCCACAACTCTTGATATTTTCCGTTGCTGCTCTTCCTCGCGTTACACAAAGTGCTTGCTACAAAACCCACATTGTCGAGCCCGCCAACTTCCCTCGCAACCGCATCTGCGATATTCTTGCCTTGCTCAAGTTCAAGCTCGTATGCATACCGGCCGATTGATTTGCCTTGCTCCTTTGCCCGTGCTTGGTTGGCAGGGACGAAGCAGGGTTTCCAGAAGTCTGTCACGCTGAAAACGAGATTGGCACCTTTGAAGACATCCTTAAGCGAGGAAGGGTCGTGAAGGTCAGCCTGTACAACCTCAATGCCTTTGGTAGAGAGCGCTTGAGCGGCAGAGGATTGTGGGTTTCGTGTTAAACCCCTAATGCGCCATTCTGAGTCTTGGAGAAACGTTGAAGCAACGGAACCACCCTGGTTGCCTGTAATGCCGATTATTACTACGAGCTTACTCATGTTGTGATTGGAGGCGGAAAATTGTGTTCTGGTTGGAAACAGTCGCAATGTCAGACGAGGCTGACCCCGCATCATGGCAATACGAGACCCACAAAAGGATGCAGAATACCAAGCAATCACGGTTTCTCTGCGATCCCACAATATCCTCAGTATTGCTGAATTTTGAAAATACATTTAGTCCAATGCAGTCTCATCATAATGTGTTCGAGTATTGAGATTCCCCACTACATGAAGCTTCCAACAATTGTTCAAAAAGTTGAGTACACCCCATTTTTCTACCACTCGAAGCACAACTTCATGTCCTTCTCGAAAGCGCCGCCTTTTGTCATATCTTCCGTACCCGAGACCCATAATACACCGTTGTCATACGAAGTTTCAAAGTCAGGATTATCCTGTTTCTTTCCTCCATAGTTGCACGATACATTTTTGGGCTTGCCCTGGGGGCTGCCTCCGCGCTTTCGGTAGTGACTGTTAGGTGAGTCTGCGAGGCCAGTGATTGTAATGTTGGCCAAAGGTTGGGCAGCGTGGTATGAGCCGTCGGAGGAGAAGGAAATGCAGTTGTCTGCATAGGAAAGCTATATCAAATATTAGTAGGGTTGCGAGCACAGCAGATTGATGGCTTACATGAACCAAGCGTGTCGCACTCGGATGAAGGCTCTCTCCATCATCAAGATAGAGACTGCCTGTGGCCTTGTTGCTGTCATCAAGCGCAACCAGGATGCTGTATGGCGTGTTTCTTGTCTCTCCGGTTGTGTACTTGGGTTGCTGAAGCGTTAGAATGCTGCCCCCTCGCACATGAACATTGATGTGCTCCAGCGGCGCATCAAGCGTAATGTTCTCGTGCGGCTTCGCTGCTACTTCTTCTAGTGTATACCAATCATACCACCTGGTGCCCTCTCCAATACCTGGGAATACGCCAGAGACAGTCTCGACATTGGGGAAGAGAACAGGTGTAACGAGGATAGAAGGACCTAAGAGGAACTGGTTGTATGTCTCACGGAGGGTCTCATCATTTGGGAACTCCCAGGCCAAGGCACGCATGACTGTCTCACCCTTGGTATGTGCATAATACATGAGTGTATACATGTAAGTTAGCATGCTGTACCGAACAGCAATAGCGCGACGAGCAGCTTCGGAGACTGAGGACCAGTGGTAGGCCTCTTGGCCAATCGTAGCTTTGACATTGTGGTTTCGGTAGAAGGGGCTGATCGAAGTCAGCATCATGTCCACAGGATTATTGTGACAGAAAATACTTACAAGAAAGCACTCAGTTCCATCCAGCGAGAACACAGTTGGTAGTCGGTATTGCGAGCAAAACCGCAAGTATCTGCACCAAACATTTGGATACCCGACATCATCTTCATGAGGTCAGTACAGAATTGAGGTTAGATTGTTGTGGAGAAGACAGACCATAGTCAAAGCCTGAGAGATGGACAAGAACATGCTGCCCCAAGTGCTAGTATTGTCTCCGCCCCAATGGCTCGTCGTCTTACCACTACCAGCAAAGACGCTTCGACCGACGGTAAAGGGCCTGCGTCCGGGAAACAGTTCGAGCAGAGAGTGGTATGTTGCGTTTGAGATTTGCAAGCCGAAGAGATTGTGCATCTCGTACTCAGTTGTATTATACTGATCGTTGTGAGTTGCATTAGGAGCAATTGCGCTCTTGCCCAACGCATGACCAGTTTGAACATGATTGATAACGTAAGGCGGGAAATTGAGATTGCGCACACCGGGTGTGGGTTCTGTCCGACCTTGTGTCGTAGTGGTTGGGGCAGGGAGAACAGGAGAAGCCGAATAAGCCGAAGCCTGCGAGGCAGAGGCTGCAGCAGCCGACGCAGCCTCGGTAGCATTCGAGATGTTGAATCCCGCTGGGTAGTTGAAATCGAACGTCAACGGGTCGCCTGGAAGCAAGAAGGGTGGGTGCATAGGGTTCTCTGTGAGGCGACCACTACCGCATGAACCGGCACAGAAGGAGGCTGCCTCGCTGAGATCAATCCAGATACCATCGAAAGGTGTGCCTTTGTGCCATGTTAAAATCTCATTGGTCCACCAGGCTTGCGTAGAAGGAATCAGCCAGTCACCCCAGACACTGAATCCGGGCCAATTATTGCCGAAGTAGTAGTCTCCAGTCGTGGGATCGCGTATGAAGGTCTGTAGATCACTACCCCTCTCGTACGGTCCGTAAGAATCGCTTGCATTGTCTGGATTGGAAACATAGATGTTGCTGTCAATAATTGGGACGTAATACTGGCCATTCGCATGGAGACTTTCAAGGAATTCTGTGAATTGTGGAAGCGGATACGTGACATAATTGTTAGTAAAGTCGCGATATAGATCATAAATATCGAGGTCGTTCCAGAGACATTCAAGAGGGACATTGGCTGCGCGATATCTATCCACAACTTCTTGAACAACAGAGATGTTCTCGTATCCCCAACGAGCTTGGTGGTATCCGAAAGTCCAGTACATTTGCATAGCAGTTGTGCCAATGCAGCCTAGATGAAACTGTGAGATGGTTGTAAGTGCACTAGAGCTACCATCGTCTTTCTGTCCACTGAGGAAGTAAAGGTCGAAGCTTCCTCCAAGAGTACGATAAGCAATTGTGTCTTCACGGAGTAGCCATTCTTGACCATGGGCTTCACATTTGTGTTCAGTATTGATGTCTTCTGATTTGTCAATAGAACTCACCATTGCGAGCATATACTCCATGAGCCGTAGTGTCGGCACCAAGAGTTCTATAACGTGTCTCTTGATAGAAGGGAATGACTCCATAAACATTGCGGTCAATTGAATTTCCTGCATCAACAGCGTAGAAGGTCTGTGTGTGGTTTGTACCGAGGCGGAAGTCATGGACATTTTCTGCCAGGCCATAGACATTGTAATCCTAATGCCGAGGTAGATTAGTCTACTGTGATTGCACAGTCAATATTTAGCATTTGTTTACGTACATCAACCATATTGGTGACGAGTTCTAAGAACTGGTCCTCGTAAACAATGACATGTCCGTAGGTTGAGAAAAGCTCCTCGCCCGTGCTGGCACGCGAGATCTTAAACTGGAAGCTTGGATCATTGCACCAGTCAAATTTCAAATCACTTGACTCAGCAGTTGTCTTACCGTCTGATTCCGGTTGGTCTACAAGATGAGTCGGGAGGATAAACCATGAGCTATTCGCTGGTGCGATATACTTGGGGTAGATTCTGACATTCAAACGCTCTTTGGCCTGGTAGTTGACCTCCAAGACCAAGTTCGCAATATCGTTACCAAAAGCCTGGCAGTTGGCGCCTGCAATAGTCAAGTCTGCGGTGAAACCCGATTTGGTTTGGGCTACGCCTGAAGCTTTGTAGCCAGGACAGTCTTGAGCATCTGGTGCAGTCTCATCGTAGATGGTGGGAGTCAAGCTGGGTAGAGCGTTGATCTGAGGCGGGAGAGTCGGAATAACTCTTTCGGTAGGTGTTTGCGCTTTTTTCGTAAGTATAGGTCATGAACCTATTCAGGGACCTATTCATACCAATTGCAAAGCGAGTGAGCACGAGCAGCGAGGCAACGGTGCTGTAAGACCTCATCTTTTATTCATGGAATAGATAAGCTCAAGCTTGTAATCCTTCTGATGCTTGGAAAATCTTGTTCTCAGCCATCCCTTTTAAGCTCCCGCGATCTAAGTCCTCACACCAGTACTTGCGGGGAAATACCATCATGTCCGAGCTTCATGGACTTCGCAGCAGCATTAGTTGCAGGCTGTGACGGAGTCATTTCCGTAGACGACATAAGGAATCTCTGGAAGACCGTCAGGAACTGCTAGACGTTGAATCTTGCTGATAATACGATCGTCGCTAGAAGCAGCCTAGTTGCGGGGTTCCGCTGGGGAGCGTTAATGTAGCGCACCCGCGATGTAGGTTTGTGGTAGGTTTATGTCGCTCAGATGTGAAGCTTATGCGGACCTCCGCGTTTTGACATCATCACTGACAACCGAGATTCTGACCGAAACGCAGGGGTGGAGACCGAACGTCAGGATCGCAGGTAGTACAGTTGTATGGGCCGACTTCAGATCAATGTAATACGATAGATGATTCTCCGTTTCTGAAAACCTTGTTCGCCAGCGCAGAAGGCGCTGCAGATGCGCAGTAGCAAATGTGGGGAAGGTGTGAGTTAGCTGCGTGAAGAGGTCGCGTTGGGTAACGTTAGGATTGAGTAGGACACAACTTCGTTCCGCAACAGGTAACCACGTGCTCTAAATCCTCCCGATCCCATGGCCTAAACAGACTTTCGGAATCTCGGGTTTCCAGAGACCAGGATCGGGGGCTCTCAAGTTTAGCAATACAACCCGGAAGTGGGATGATCTCTCCGTGATATTTGGTCAGTTCTGAAGGCAATACATAAGTTTTCACCTGCAGTCATCCTTGGAGCCTTAGAATACAGAACAGCCTATTCAATTCCGGAATAGCGCTTGGCGTTCATCATGTTATGTGCTATGAGCAATTCAACCGAGTCTTTCCGGAGGAGGTCGGATCTCACCAATGCATTCAGAGTACCATCTATCAACAACGCTACACAATTATCATCTTGAAAGACAATATCCACCACATGATCGGAATTATCTACACAGTCATAATCCATTCTCAATATCTAATCAGCCCACCTCTTCTTGATATACTGTGCCTGATGACCTCCAGGAAGCTCCTTGACCCAGCCATCAATGTCCTCCTTAACTACTCTAGGCACAGTGCACTTGTTCATCGCAGCTGCATTCTGGGTCTTCAACGTAGGGCAGTTCTGATAGCATGGGTTGTCGAGTGCGCGTTGAAGGGCGTCGCCTTCCCAGCCGAAAACGTAGTCGCCATGATTGGCATAGCCAGTCCTGGCGTCATATGTCAGTCAACTATTTTCATGCTGCTTCCTCTTTCCAACACATCGTATGGGGGAGCAATGTGAATTGTCTTACCCATCACCAAAACTCCACACAAACGGCTGGGAGCCATCAGCAGGCCAATCCGCCTTGTTGTTGAACTTGCTGGTATCCCAAATAACCTCGTAGAACAGCTGGCCCATCCGTACAGGGTGAGAAGCTGGGCATGGTCCACCGGATTCAAAGCTTCCAAATTCCGGGTATGCCATGTGAGCCATGTGATCTGGAGAGTCGAGATTCTTGCCGTCCCAGCAGCTGAAGGGTATTAGTATTAGTACTTGACGATGGGACATCAGTAGGAACAAGAATGCCGAAGAATATCGATGCCGATAAGATGAGAAGGGGATGTAAACGAAGGATGTTGAAAGCTTACGTTGGGAACCGCACAGCCGTCATGATACCAGTCTTGCAGGGTGCAGTGGGAAAATCCAGAGTCTGCGGATCACGAGTGTTGATATCAGCCAGGCAAGTGAAAGTGAGCTGCCTGAAGCGCTCAGCTTCCTCCTTGGTGCGTGCATTGACGTCGCCAATGAACATTCGGAATCCCTGTGAATGTATTAGTAGGAAATTTTATACAAGAAGCGAACCTAGCTTAAGGTCTGGGGACTTACTGGCTTAAAAGCCTGCACCTTGGAGGTCTGTTGGAAGTTGTATAGACCGTCCTGCATGTAGTAGACAGTCATACCTCCATTGACGCCATTGAAGCCAGAGTTAGGAATTTGGGGAACACGTTTGTATGTGCCATTCCTCGCTTTGAAGTAGCTGTCGCAATGTCAGCCAGTTTCTGCAACTGTTGCAAAAGCTGGATCTGTTGAGGCCTTACAGCACAGCTGTCCAGTAATTCTATCCAGCTATTAGCAAGACATATTTTAACTCGGCAGATTACAACGTACCGAGAAGTCCTCGCTGAATTGACACGAAGTGCATGTTGACTCTTTAGGCATATCCTTTTCCGGAGCCATTGTAACGTTGAAAGAGTTCTATTGCGTGTCAACCTCTTCGTATTCCTGGGCAAACTTCCAGTTTACGTACACCTCCCAGAATTTGATGCAGATGTGGGGAAGGCGCTTGACCAGGCGTGACCAGCGGGTCGAGCCTGTCGATGACAAGTTGTGCGCATGGGAAGCGCAGCAGCGCATTCGCAGGCGCAAGAAGCGCAAGAGCGGTGACACAGAGTACCTTCATGTTGACAATGCTGATGTTGAGCAGCAACAGACAGCGGTGGAGACAATATGAGAGCTTCCCTCGAGTTCATATTCTCTTATACGGCTTAACCGGTTGTGATATTCATATCCGGGATCAAGGGTAACGATGCCGAGCAGCATAGCTGTACTGTGATGTTAGGATTGCACGGAATGGCGCTTAGCAATCGCTCGTCCGGGGAAGATTCTGGGTCACTCTTTTCCAGATCGGGAGAACGTGGGTGAATGGGTGTGCGCGTGATTGCTTTGTTCTAGGGTAGGATCCACATTCGACGTTCCCTCCATTGCTATTTCGAACTAAATGTCAGACATCCAAACGTATCTCCCTCGTGTTTGGGCATCAATGTACAAAATGTCACAGCTGAATTCTGCTGAGCTTGTGATCGCAAATCTGCTAGTCTTTGGGACCATGTACTTGGCCATGTATTCTTGGCGTGGTGACCTCCTGATTGGAGATCAAATTCCTTGAGGCCGAAAGAGTCCAATCGTTGCGCTCGTTGAAATTTCTCGAAGATTACATGGTCTTGACCGTTGTTCGGCAGTTGAGAACGTGGATGACAAGAAGGGTGACGCCCCACGTGTGGAACAAAACATCGTGGCAATAGAGGACTGTGAGTGGCTACATGACATATCGGCTAGGGCCATGTGGGTGGACGTTGAGACAAGGTTGCACGAGCCTCATCTATCGCTCTTTGCCGCCACGCCAAGCCGCGGGGAAATCAAAATGTCTATTTGGGTATATTATCCGGCTTCTTCCATCATAAACTTGCAGTAGTCAGTTGTCATCCCATCGTGTACCAAGGTCACAAGTCGTGTCCCGATTGGCTGTTGGTACATATTCCATACGAGGCAGGTCGAAGTGCGAGAGAAGGGAAGGACCGCACCGACAGTACTTTGGACGAGTACAACCGGTTGAGATGGTAAATTTCAACTCCTATGCAAAGAAGGCTAGACCTGGTTGTGTCTTCATCAACCGGGTTGGCGCCCCTGATTAATATAATTTTGTGGTGCTGGCAGCTGTAGTTCTTCATATTTCACCAGTCCTGCTAGAGAACCAGGCTTCTTTGTGCTTCTTGAAGTATCGAAGGTTGCTTCATTCATACTTCATTGGGTCGTCTTACTGCATTCATTCTTCATTTTTCATTGGCCACCGTCATTGTCCATATTCAGCCATGAGACTCATTACGCTCTTTAGCTGTGTATCCGTCGTATATGCCGCGTTTGACCTGAACCGGGGCGGTGGTGTCCTGAAAGCGCCTGCTGGGGACCCTTTTGCGACTGTTTCCGGGACTTTCACGGTACCCAACTTGTCAGGCACCAATAGACTGTCCATATGGGTTGGCATTGGGGACACCCTGGAGCAGAATTATGTGCTTGGTGGGGGCATAGTGTACAACAGCACACTCAAGAGCTTCTCCGCCTACTTCCCAGGTCCAGTAACGGATACGACGACAACAGTACCTGTGGCGAACGGCAATTCGATCACCGTCACCATCAATGTGGCAGCGGCGGGAGGTACTGTGACGGTGGAAAACAAGACACAGAACAGACGGACAACTCAGACGCTCGCAGCACCTGCGAGTGTGGATCCAGAAAGACTAACTGCTCTTACCGCCAACTGGTTCGTGCAGGCTTATCAGGTCACTCCTGGGCAGCTTGTTCAGACACCAAACTACGGGACGGTATCTTTCACGGCATGCACCGCTACGACGCAGAGCGGCAAGAGTGTACCCATATCAGGTGCAGGAAAATATGAGATCCAAGGCACTAGTGGACAGGTCAGTGCCGTGAAACTTCGCATTGAACCCCTTCTGACTCTCACCAGATGTACTCAAGGACGACCATCTCGGGCACAGGCATCACTGTCCAAAGGCAAACTGTATAGACAAATAGATCCGTGGGGCAAGAAACACTTGCTCGTGTGTTCAAGACTGGTCGAGCGACAATGTTGTGATTACGGTAGAATTACCTAGCTTCAATTAGATGTATATATGCAAGTTTTACAATTGTTTAGCCCTCACTGTTAACACCTAAACCGATGGTTTGACCGACAGAAGCTCTTATAAAAAAACGTCTCCCTGCTTAGACGTATCTAGCTGCAGTTGATAATGCAATCAGTATAGAGCGTCATGGCCGATTTCGATCAAGGTCATCGCGTGCCCACGTGTTGCGGAATCCTGTATAAGGCGGGACAGCAGAGGAACTTTCTGTCATGGCAGCGTTATCTTTAAGATCTTGACGAGAAGACTTGTGAGAGTACGGCGGGGAATTCTGGGTTATTGATCTTTGGTGTTTTAAGAACCGTTGTGTTGAGAGTAGAAAAGAGCAGACTGAGCAGAGCGATGACGTTCTCCGCACGGGCGCTCCTCGCCGCCCGCACATCTCGTCGACGCGTCGCGACATTTCGCCGCCGCTAAAGTGGGACAATATGCGCTTCAAAGCGTCGATACAAAATATCAATATTTTCACGAGTATGCAGATACTTGGAAGATGCTGAATTGGCCGCTGATCAGACGCAGAGCTTACTACATCACTCAACTCGCTCGGCCCGCTCGCGTGGGTGAAGCTCAGCGAAGAGCAAGTATGCTTCACCATCATACCAGAGCAAGGCACGCAAGTGTGGGCGTGAGTGGATGCCTCATATATTGTGTTCGCTTCCATGTCTAACTCTCCACAGTGTTTTATCTATTGTAAGCCTGTGGCCTGGCCCCTTGGAGCCCGAACCTAATGCTCCATCTAGGACTCCATCTTCGAGACCATAAGCGTCCAGTCGGCGGCGAACAATGTCATCAACCTCGAGGTTCCCCTTACATCGCTGAATCGCGCCCTCAAATCGGCCCTTAATGCAACATCGGCGCAGATTCGCCTGACCAAAAAGGATAATATGCCAGTGCTCGCCCTCACCATAGCGACGACTACTGCCTCGAACACGTTTGGCGCCTTCTCTACGACGACTACCAATCACGATGATGGCTTCGACGCCTCCTTCGACAATGAGTTTGGTGGAGGTAACCGGGAGACAATTGTTACCCAAGAGATACCCGTGAGAGTGCTTGCCCCAGATTCAGTCGCCAGCCTGCACGAGCCGCAGTGTAGAGAGCCGGATGTTCACATCATCCTGCCCCCTCTGATGCAGCTTAAAAGCATCAGCGACAGGTTCACAAAGCTTGCCCTGGGGGATCCTAAAGGCGGGAGTGGGTCGACGGCATCAAGGACGCGATTGGAGATAGCCGCAAACATGCACGGCTGCCTCAAGATGAGTATCAGGACTGACGCCTTGAGCATATCCTCCGTCTGGACCGATCTTAGCAACCCGGAACTCGACCCGAGTCAAGTCGCAGGGGGTGAGACCAGCATCGCTGATCATCCAAGCACGCGAATGAAGCTGCTAGGATCTGCTGATGGACGTAGCGATGAGGGTTGGGCGTCTGTGAGAATAGACGGTCGCGATTGGGGGAAAGTAATGAGTGTGGGCAGGCTTGGTGGCAGAGTCATCGCATGTAAGTTTCGTTGTTCGCAGTGTAAGAGACGCGCACTTACATTAATAGGCTTCTGCCATGAACATGCTCTAATACTCTACGTGTACTTGCCAAACGACAGTGGCGAGAATGAGTCAGTTTTGACAGTATGTTATTTTCGTACCATAATGCCTTCCTTGGCACTAACATTGCGGCAGTACTATGTCAGCTCTTATAGCGCCTAGCTCATGGTAGCTTCTATGCACACGATCTTGACGACTCACGAACTAGATACCATCAATCTTAAGTAGATGTAATGCTACTTTCCCACTTACTTATGTTGTCCTGCCAGCTATGCGCCTCCCAATTACATGTTTTCCGTCTGCCGGAGAGAAATAAATGTATCATGTAGTTTCCTTCACTTCGAGAATATATCTTGAGAACGAAAGCCATTTTCAGCTCACAGGGCGATGGCATTGTAAGAGATGGGCGATGAGGTATGGCGGTAGTTTGATTTGCCTGTAGCATAGCCGAAGGCCAACGTGGGGGGCCTGGATAACTTCACCTCAAATACACACACGAACCCGCTGAACCCGTGCTGGATCTCGCAAACGCGCAGATACAAGGGCATATTGATTCTATCCAGGTCTTCACCAGAATATTATCCAGTGCTATAACCTCGATGGATCTCCATACTGCAAAGGACAATGACATATGCTTCATCACCACAATTCCTGCAGAAGTCATCCTCCAAATTATCAACTTCATCCCTCCAGCATCTCACCTCGACTTTGCATGCTCCTGCAAACGGATCTTGGCATGCTCCTTGGATGTTCTCAAGCTTCACCACTGTGCCTTCACTAAATACAACGTTTCATCTGATCTCAACCCTGAGACTGTGCCGACTCTCCTCCGCAGTGCTTTCGGCTACTCCGACCCAATTTCAGCATGGCATGTTCGCTCCTTCGAGATATGGTATGATCGGAAGAGTTGGGAAGACTGGAAAACAATCAATTTTGAAATCCCGCTGGGTAGTGATACTGAAAGTGAATCAATATCCTGGGCATTCATGTATGGAGAGTGGGAAGACTATCTCGAACCCTTAGAGTATGGCAATGGCACAAGCGAGCTCCTTGAAACAGCACGTGTTCAAATTGAAGAAGGGTTTGACGGCATATTGAAAGCCATACTTCTGGCAAATTGTCCTCGCCTACGCGATGTCAAATTTGTTACTCGAGGTGTCGAACGGACTTCTGACGACACGTCGTGCCTTAGCTGGCTGGAAATCTTCATCGATGATGCTGTGCACGGTGTATATCCCTGGTCGCCCGGTCTTGAGAAATTGCGGAGCGCAGCAGTCGGTATTCCTTCAGGAACATGGATGGATCCGTCATCTGCAGATTTCCATCGCAATCGGAATGAACCTGGCACACGTTTACTCTTGCAACTCCTTCGGCTTCCCGACATTGAATCCATCTACTTCAAAGATTATACCTGTGATCTCGATGATCCCACGGATTATTCACTGCTCCTACCTGCCCGCTGTTCTTCTGTCAAATATCTCTTCTTAGACAACTGCGATGAGCTTGGGGATTCATTCCGCAAAGCGCTTGTCGAAGCCCCCGTGTCGCTGGTCACAGCATCCTTTCGCGCCGGTGACGCCTTACTGAGTAACACCAATCACATTGTCCATGGACTATGTCAGCATCAGCAGTCCCTCACGAGTCTCATGTTCTACGATTATAGCGAGAACGGTGAAATCCACGGAAACCGCTTCCACGCCTTCCGCCCTGGAGAACTCGGAAGGAAAAATGGGTTGGTCAATCTTTCAATCGACATTGGGGATGTTGAGCTGGAAGCTTTTTTCGAGGAAGACGCCAAAAAAGAAGAGAAATCTGTTGGTGCATTCACAGAACGATTTTTCAATGAATGTTTCCCTCAGAGTATGGAAACTCTGACCATTTGGGGCGAGTTCGGCTCAATTTACGTTGCTTGGGAACCCAACGAAAAAGCGGGTCTCGAGAACGCAGTCATCAAACTCATAGAGTCTGAAGATCATAACCTCAAAGCCATTTTCCTTGAGGACATTGAACGGATTAGTCATAGTAGAGGGGACACAAAGCCACACAAAGATGTGTTGTGGTTTCGAAGGGCTATTGAGGCTGGAAAAGGGTATGGCGTTGATGTTCATACCCTCACAAATCGAGATGAGATGGTGCATGAAATCGACTTCCCTGAAGCCCCTGATAAGTATGACTTAGTGACTGGTTCATGGGGCAAAAGGCCGGAGGATTGGGTGTTCAATGTATACAGTGGGAGACGAGAGGCGCCGGGATGTGGGAAGTGTGGGAAGTGTAGATTTTGTCTTTCGAATTATACTAAGGAGATGTGGGATACGTTGAATACCACTCCTCTAGAGTAGTGAATGATTCTATTTGCACTTTGAGGGACAGCAATTTTTAATGCATATGGTAGTCATTATCTCTAGTGTCTCGTCTTCAATCAACGAAATGGAGCTATGAACGGTCACGATGCCTCCTTCTGACAGGCTACAGATCATTCTTCAATCCGTTTTCTCAATAAAGCTAGCAATGACCACAGCCTACTCGACAAGCCTTCTCTCATACATCATCAAATAGGACCCAGATTGAACAAGGCGAACTTCGCCCCCGGATGCCTTGCCCTATTCATCAATCCCACCAGGTCTCGCTAGGGGCCAAAAGTCAACGCCAGTCACAAGACCAAAGGCGAACTGTATGCCCAGTTGTAGGCTTAGACGTCTATATTGCGGCCGACTAACAGCAATTGTTTTATTGGGGGCGGTGGCTGATGAGACATCAACGCGGGTAGTGAGTGAGTGCGGGCCGCTGTTAAGGTCGGATGTCTGACTGGCGGGGCATGGGGACGTCAGATTCGGGTTCTGAGACAGATGCAAGGACAGGGTCTGGGCGACTCGAACGGTGGGGAGCTTGACAACAAGCCACCGTCTGAATGAAGGAATGTTTACGCGGGACGGGCCGCGGCAATGGTTTTGGAGGTTGCGTGCGGAATGCGCATTTGGAATATCATGGGAATGTAGACTTTGGGCTTTATATGAAAATTGTTGTCGCATTGGGTTTTGGGTTGGGTTCAGCTGATGGGAGATTGTTTGAGATTCGTACGCTAAGGTCCCCTACTTAGAGACTTGACGTGGAAGTGCGAGCATGTACGTTGTCTCATATCAATCCCTCCCATTTTCCCAGTTGAGAGATCAACAAACATCATCATATCAAAGCATACTCGGAGAACTGAACAGAGCACGGACAATTCAGTAATGTGCTACTTGAAGCGAAATCCGCAGCGAGAAACATCGACTACGCAATCTGAACTGTCTTCCAAATGAGTGGTGACAAGTGTTTGCACGACATGACATCATCGCCTTTCCTTCCACAAGGTGAGGCTCAATCGCGTAGGCTCAGGAATGGAATAGTCGGTTCGCTTGTTGGAAGTTGTAGCCTTGGTGTTGTTGACTAGTGCAAGAGGAGCGGTTCTAGGTCAACAGTCTTTGCAATCTTCAGGAACGGAGTTGACGAGCGATTTTGTACTGCGTAAAAACGTTGAGGTTGTCGTACATGTGCTTTGGTGTGGAATTCGGAGACGGTGTCAAGTTTGTTGCCGAAGAAGAGGTGTGTGCGTATGAGGTCTAGAATTCCACACACCTCAGACAAGATGGGACAAACAATGTTCACAATACTGCGCTACGTGTTGCACATTTTCGCATTGATGCAAATTTGAAAAGTGATGTCATTGAGTTACTGTCAAACTTCTCAAGTCATGTTAGTGCCAGATAATCTCACTGCTGGTCTCGGACCTCTTATGACATACGTGTTACTTCAATGACTGTTCTGTTACCCATCCATAGCAACTAGACTACTATATTACCTATCCGTTTGCCTAGAGTGGGTTAAACATATCTTACCAAGTAATCGGTCTCGCCGAAGGTTGTCAATTAGGCATACAGACTAAAGTAATGATATGGTAATATCCTTGAGGTGAACCCGGGTTGTCATTATGCTGGGTGTTTCAGGATACCTTGCATAGTGCGAGGTTTGGCGCAATGTGAGCGTAGATCTTCTGTCGATCACTCAGCCCTACCGGTCAGCATGAGGCTGTTCGTTGCTGCACGAGGCTGCTCTGCAGATCCTCCGCAATCAACGTCGGAGCTTCCGTGTCAATTGATAATGTCAAAAATGGGTGCGAAATGCCATTGCCAAGGGCATTGAGTGGGGGCCCGCGAAGATGGTGGGTTGCAATTGAAGGCAGGCACTGCATCGTCAGGCAAACGAGTCAATGAGTCTACCGTGCATAAGTGCCATCATGACTCTAAACCTCCGCACAAGCTGTGCCTCAGGCGCCACCCCCAACGGCCGCAGTTCTAACTCCGAATAGTAACACGGCCAAGACTTGTGGACTCTTACGATGAAGCCGTAGATTTGAGTTGTGGAGCACAGCTCGGAGCTTTCTGGGCGAAGTCCGTATTTCTGGGGTGGGCTGGCCTCATGTGCAACGGAAACAGGTCGAAGCATCGGCAGCGAGTGTTTCAGGTGCACTGGACACATGTTCAGTGATCGGTCTTATATTGAGGTAACGTGAAAGGAAGGCGAGGCTACGGAAGCTGTGGCTTGTGAACATGCACCCAGGGTCGGTGTCGGATCATTTCGCGCAATGTCGTATTGGCACGTTGCAAAACGGAAGCAAGGCGATGTCAAAATGAAGATTGCGAGTGGTGGCAGTCCTTGAATCTCAAAGATTCTGAGAGGTAGAAACACGTTTCATGCAACATCTCTATGGTTCTCAGAAGAAGGAGGGAGACGTCTCGATTGACTGATTTCAGAGCGACACGTGATCATACTGCCACCCATCCCAATTGAGCATTTAATCCGCACTCACAGCCTCAAAATAGCCCAAATCGAGGCCGACCCTTGACAAATGTAGGCTAATAAAGCCCGTTCGGGTAGTCGACAGCTGACATTTGCACAAAAATAATCTTGTGCCACCAGCTGGCGTCCAATCACTTCACTCAGCTAGCGATTGCACTCGGCTAACTGCTTTTAGGAAATGGCTGACATGACTGCGCCGCAACGTTCTCATGGCGTCAGCCCTACCGTCCCCATCCCTGCTGGTGACGCGCTTGTCGCGTCTGTTATGGATCGGATCGGGGTGGGGTCTATTTTTGGGGGCGCAGCTGATGAGAGATGGTGATGGGTTCCTGCAGACAGCCTCGTCGTGGAGTATGCACAACAAGCGCTTCGAGGTTCGGTAATGCAAAATCTATGTAGGGCTAAGGAGAGATGAGTCGGCGCCGCGGCCGAAAGTGCTCACCGAGATGTTGTGGGAGGACAGGTGGTAGGAGCCCTTTGATGTTGCATATACTCCGGGTTAGAGTACTGTACCAACGCCCTATTCATCAATCGCCCGCGAAAAGCACTCTGTATGAACGAGAGTCGTCTACCTAACGAGGAACTCTTTTCCCTTGCGATCCGATTTGTCATGTGTATCGGCGATTTTGAAGTACTCGTAATCGGACTCCATACTTAGTCTCAGGGGTCTTTTTCATGTTGTGTTCCCATCAAAGATCTATCCCAAGTGGTCGGGTCTCCATGATGCATAGTCATACAGCGGAGACTCGTGGCCATCCTTCCGCTTCTGTCATGCGAACAAGGCTCAAGCCCGATACCGATCATGCCAGGTAGTTTTTCGGGAAGCCAGAACAACGTGAGTGTACGTGCGGAACGCATTGGATAAGTCTCACATACCTAGTCTACATGTGAGATGCGGATAGGTATCGTGATTGGCAAGTTAAGATGTGGCCATGCAAAAAAAAGGCGTCATTGAAGCTTTGTCGTATAGTCGCTGTCCGAAGATTGATAGGGCAGATGACTGCAAGTCCGTGCGTGAGGTGGTGGTGAACGCGAACCTATTCTCGTTCCCTATACGCAGTCGTTTACATACGGACGGCCTCCAAGCTTGGTTTCGCACGGCACATTTGCTGCCGGTGAACATCAAAATTGCAACCCTTGGCCGGCGCAATGATGCTCAACAGACACAGAACAGCGCGCACAGGCAGTACCTGCATTCCGAGATAGCGTTTTGGGGACGCCTCCGGCTCCGAGCTCAAGCCTGGCAGCGGCAGCCAATCTGGATTGGGAATCGTGACTGCGCACTGGCGCGACGAACGGGTCCGTGAAGCGGGCCCATGAGCGCAGCACAGCTGAGAAGAACGTTGTGCGCTGAAAACTGCGGAAGACTCATAAACTATCAAAGGGCATGCAGCACGACTCGCCAGCTATGCCTCTCCAAGTACGACGAGGCAGACAGCCATGCCCGGTACTCAGGTACCGATGCGCGGGCATTGGAGGAGCGTCCTGTGGGCGCGTGGATCAACGCTCCGTCGGGCGCTGTGTCCCCAGTAATCTTGAAACTGCTTCAAAAGCGAATTTGGTAGCTGGAGTCGCCGCTGCAAAATGTGTGCAGGCTCTAAGCGGCCTCCGATCTAGTACAAGGCGTTGTAACGTCGCGCCGGAGCAGTTCGCACATGGCCTCGGGCGCTGCACAGGCACAGCATTGCCCTGGTTCACGGAATGCTGCCCCGTGAAGCGAATAGAGCACAAATATCGTCATGGCGCGCAGTTTGGAGCGAATGTGCGACGTGCGATAATTGACTCGAGGCCCCAAGTCCCCAAGAGGGCGAGGAGCAGTTGGTCGATCAACGGCACTTCCGTCGCCTCATCGGGAGCGGCAGAACGCAAATAGTGAGTGGCCTCAATGAGAATACAATTCCAGTGTAACGGACCCTGGGAGGCTGCGCAAACCCGCGATTCGATGCTTGTTGCGATGACTGTGTTCTGCATTTTCTAAGCTGGCCAATAGCCGGCCGACGCGCCTAGATGACAGTTCGCCCGCCCGGAGGCTCCCCACACATTCTGGCCGACGGGCAGTTGTCACTACGTGGGAGAAGTGCAGGAGACAGAGGGAATATTGAATCCCTCTCTGGCCGGCAGGCAGACGACTCCACTCCCTACTCGGACCCCAAGGCAGATTCCTCATCACCCACGGGCATTCCTCAAAAGACGAGCTTTGCTCAGATGCGCACTTCTACATTCTCCTAACCATACCAGTAACATGTCCGTTCAATCCCAGGCCTCGAATCTGCATGCTTTCGAATCAGCACTCCCGAAACGGGGCACCGTCTCCAAGGGTCCATCAGCCGCGCAGCCCGTCCGTGCACCTGCGGCTCCTGGGTCCGAGCTTGGATATCCGCGCTCACTGCCACACCTCCCTCAGCGCTCACACACAGACCCTGAAACTTATTCCTGTCTGCAACGGCGCAGCGGCCGGCGAGTAGCGGGATGGATGACTAGAGGCCTTAACCAGGATGCGCCACCGATTCCGGTGCTCTGGTTGGTGGTGCTAGGACTAGTGTATGAGAGGTGAACGTGCACGTATAAAGATGCCTGGTGTGCAGGCAGAGGCAGGAATCAGTCACAACACCCACACCAAGTCGTACGCCTTCCTCTAGTCTGCTTTCTTCTCATTTGCTTATACACTCCGCTCGTTTCATATAAGTCGGCGCGTTTCCTTTGAGTCAATCCATTTTCAATCTTCCGTCATCCATCGTTCTTCACTCTTCTATCCACTTCGGCTTTCAAACCATCTACCGTCTCAACTTCCCTCATAAGCCTACTGCGCTTTTCTCAAATCTCTCTACCAAATACCCACACCAGCATCAACAATGGGCCGTGGCGGATACAACTAAAGCGCGAACCAAACGACAATTGAACACCCCTCCCAAAACCATCTCAACCCAGCTACAACCTAGCCAAGAGGCAATCACTACAACACCCATATCATCTAACAATACCATCTTCACAATGGGTCGAGGAGGCTACAACTAAGCCTTGACGGGTGCTCCCGCAAACCGTCCTTTCTTACCAATACACCTACCCCATTGGTCCAAGATGACCAATCCAAGTCGCCGCCGGCCGAGGCCAGCATCGAAAACACTCCGCAAACAACGTCTTGAGCGATGGCGAGCACTATGGACACGTCGACATGTCCATCTCTTCAGCCACCTGCTTAGCAACCCACAAATCAACGACTCAATACCACCTTCGGCCTAGGCCCATGTACTTTCTCCTTCTCTCTCGGCACCTGCATTTGTATTACTACATCATCGTCTGCCTGCTCATTTGGTTTTTCTTTTTCTTCTTCCCTTGGTTTCCCTCAGTTTATTTACTGCTCAGCATTAGCAAGCGATGGAGTTCTGGGACCTGGATATGAACATCTGGAATAAATATCGGTCATGGATTTACGGGCTTCGGGACACGACATGACATGGCATTAAAACATGGGTATCGGCGTTAGACAGGATGGGACATGCTCTTCATTGAGCCAGTGGGCACGGACGGGTTACGGGTTACGGGATCTAGAGATGGATTCTTTTGGCGTTACGTGGCGTTGACCCCTGACATTTGATTTCTTTCCTCTCCTTTCAATCGAGCATTTTCTCTATCCTCACATTATCCGTCTTTGTTGGTCTTGTGGGAACTTTGTGAGCCAGGTGATCCACCGACAAGTCTGGCAACGGTCCGCCCAATGCCCTCTTTGCCTTGCCCTGGCAACACTTCTCTACACGCCCAACGATCCATACATTATGCCATCGCCTCCACCAGTACCGGGTCTTGATTTGCTGTCTTCATGCGATCGTTTCTATGCGTTCGTTGCCTCAGGTAGTCAGGCTCGTTAACTTCTTACTTGCCGACGCAGAATCTACAAAGACCACATCGTCAGCCAAGGTCCGCAATCTGAGACACCAAAAACGTGGAACAACGTCAGCCGGCCAGCGTCAAGGCAACGACATAACTGCCTGAATATGCTGCGTACACTTAGACGTCATACGCTATTACGGTTGTGGCTACCCCTGTATGATTCTGGCTGTGCGAGTAGCCGTAAGTGGAAACCAGGTGAGATGGGGCCAAAATAGGACTGCGTGTAACGCCCGGGGTCATAGCGAAAAGGCCTGGAAATATGCACAAGAAACTCTTGGAGGAAAGAAAGCGTGGGCAAATGAAATGTATGGCTTACTTTTCAAAGACAACCCCTAGCACTTCTTCCACATCACCGCTTTCGCCGCGGCCAGTTATCCGGGCTAGTGCTTCGGCGGCGGAGCGAAGAGATTCTGCAGCGACCACAATATCGACCTCCTCCGCATCGCCTACTACATCAGGCGCGAGAACCGAGTCATCTGTCGAGTGCGGAGTGACGGCCATCGAAAAGGTCTCGAGATGGTTGAGACATTCAGAGAGAAGTCCGCGTTGACGCTCGGTTGCCCCTAGAGACTCTTGCCAGACTGATGGGTCAGGATCCGAGTCTGGGACTAGCGCGACAGTCATATCCTTGAAGACATTTAGCAGGGTATCGAGGAATGGTTGGAGGTTGCCGGCGCTAGGAGTTGCGGCTTCTTTACAAGAAATGAAGGCAATAAGGTCCGATGAAATGCTTAGGGCAGATTGTATTTTCGCTTTCCATGCGTCTCGTGCGCTATCGATCGCAGAGAGCCGGTCAATTTTGTTGACAGCAATGAGGACATGTATGCCGAGATCCACACATTGCTTTGTCGTTTCAACGACTTCGGGATCCATCTCGGCTGTGGCGTCTTGGACAACGATTAAAACATCTGACTCGAGTGCACGTTGCTTAGCGCGCTTGATGCCTTCCTGCTCAATTGCACCTATAATATCCGCGCCTACAGGCCCAGTCCTGCGCAGACCAGCCATGTCTCCGATCTTGACAAGCCAGCCATCGAGATCAAGACCAACCTCAACAACATCTCTGGTTGTGCCAGCTTCTTGTGAGACAATAGCTGCCTCTCTTCCGACGAGGCAGTTGAGCAAACTGCTCTTGCCAGCATTGGGCGCTCCAAGTAAAGCGACGCTTATGCCATTGCGCAACAATTCTCCGCGAACGGCGTTCGCAACATGCGCTTCCATCTGGACGCGTAACGTGCGAATCTGATCTGCGACAGATGCGCACAGAACAGAGGGCGATTCGTCGAAATGCTGATCTTCGGAGAAATCGATCAAGGCCTCCAGCTCGCCTCTCGCCTGTAGTAATTGCATGCGCCAGTAGTCGTACCGTGCGGCCAAAGAGGATGTCGTACCACGGACAGACAGTTTGCGTTGCTGTTCCGTGGATGCAGATAATGTCTCTCCCAGCGACTCTATCTGGGGTAGGTCCATGCGATTGTGGGCGAAAGCGCGCCGTGTGAATTCGCCAGGCTCAGCATACCGAATGCGAGGAACAATCGTAGCAGGGCCATCTTCGGATGCCTTTGCGCATTCTGGTATGGCTGCTAACACTGCGCGCACAATAGCTGGCCCTCCATGAACATGCAGCTCGAGCACGTCTTCGCCAGTCACCGTATTTGGCGCAGGGAAATGCAATACGAGTGCGCCGGAATCGAGCAATGTTGCAGGCGTGGGTGGCAGATGAGGGCTATATAGCTTGCGAAGAGCTGCATGACGAGGCTTGGGGAAGGCTGTTGAAGGACATAGCCTTTCGTATATCTTTTGCACATTCAGTATGGAGTCAAGCCCACATTTTAGAGCCGCAGTACCTGTCTACATGCTGAACCTGACACACGAATCACAGCTATAGCAGCCTTTCCAGAGGCAGTAGAGAGGGCATAAATAGTCGGTTCATCTTGGCTGATGAAGCTCGAATGGTACGATCGGTGTTGGAACAGGCTCAAGGCCTTCCTTGTATGGTAGTGGAAACCATGATGTCGCAGCGTGCTACCGAACGACTCGGAGGCAGGCACGACTAAACAGACCCGTGCGCTAGATATCAATCGATGGCTGCGACTGAAAGACGAAATGAAAGCTCTCATTCCGAGAGCGCAAAGTACCACATGGTGTTGGTAATGGCGTTGGACGGTTCGCTCCTTCTCCGCAAGTGGTCCCTGCGGAAGGACCCACCCACCGCCGAACTCTTGGCGCCTTCCAAAAAGTTTCGAAGAAAATAATCGCCTGCCGCCAGCACTCGGACGAACAACAACGCACATAACCAGCGACTCAGCATGGCCTCAGGTATGTCCAAGTACGGCCGGTGTCTCACATGGATTGCGATGCTAATTACCCTTAGACGACCTTGTGTGGTCCATCATTGGAACCGATTTCTGCAGCTTCAAGTTGAAGACGACCAAAGACCAGACTTTTTGTCGCAACGAGCACAACGTATCCGGATTCTGCAGCAAGCAGTCATGTCCGCTCGCCAATTCACGCTACGCAACGATTCGCTCTGATCCCGCCACCGGCACCCTCTATCTCTATATCAAGGCCATCGAACGAGCGCACTTGCCGTCGAAATGGTGGGAGCGCATAAAGCTGCCGGCCAACTACACCAAAGCGCTCGAGCTTGTCGACCAACATCTAGCATACTTCCCCAAGTTTCTCGTACACAAGAACAAGCAGCGTCTGACCAGGCTGACCCAAGTCAATATTCGCATCCGCAAGCTAGCAAAGGAAGAAGAGCGCTTGGGTGAGAGGCTGGTGCCGCGATTGGCCCCCAAGGTGCGACGGAGAGAGGAAGGGCGAGAGAGAAAGGCACTCGCTGCCGCCAAGGTGGAACGAGCCATTGAGCGAGTGCTAATTGAGCGTCTTCGTTCCGGCGCGTATGGAGACCGTCCACTTAACGTCGAGCCGAACGTATGGAAGAAGGTTATGCGAGGCTTGGAGAAGGAGGGCCAGGCTGCACGAGACCAAGACTTGGACGATGGAATCGAAGACGAGGATGAGGAGGAAGCCGAGTACGAGCACGAAATGGAGAACGGTGTTGGCGAGGTGGAATACGTAAGCGATATTGAAGGCGAAACGGATGATGAGATGGAGGATTTCGAAGATTGGGTTGGAGGACAGAGTCCAGACGAAGATTCAGCCGACGAAGATGATAGCGAAAGTGCCAGTGGTAGCGAAGAAGATGAGGATGAGTCTGCAGATGAGGACACTGAAGCCCTGAAAAGGACACTGGCAAATCTTAAACGGAAGCGACCGGCTGGGCCGCCACCAAAGCCAAAGAAGAAGCCATCCAAGGACTCCAAGGGCCCGAAGCGCGAGATCGAGTACGAAATCGAGAGGGAGCCTCCGGCGAGAGAGGCAATGCGTGTGTGATACCCGTTCCTTCACCCTCTCGGCATTGGCGTTCATCATTAGGGAGGAATTGGAAGTCTAGAAGAATGAAAGTTCAAAAGTTTACAGACTTGCGCCACTGGCAGATCGCCACAATCGTACCAGCCACATGCGCTGCAATGTCTGCGACAGCTTTAAAGACTGTTTTACATTGTGCTTGTGTGTGCATATATCGCTGGAGCGCGTTGTGGAACATGATAAATACAATGACACCCTTGCGTTTGCATTTTCTTTAACAATGATTTCTACATTGGCTTTATAGTCGATCCTCACCCCATCCTTTCTTTGTCAATTCTACCTACCAGGTGTTTTAATGCCATTTCCTGTGTTAATTCAATCGTTCACAATGAGCTTATTCTCTGAGCAACCCGTTAAGGCATTCGCTGAAGCACAATTGGCTCAGACTGCGTGGACAAGTGGAATGAGGGAAGGGCATTGTTATGCCGAACATTCAACGATGCTGCAGACCACCACCAATGTTTCAACGACTCCTCCTGTCGAATCTAACATTTTGAAGCCTTCAGAAATATCAGATGTTTCATCTGCTTATTCAACAGAGCCAGACATTGATAAAGAATTTGGCGACTTTCAGTTTGCCTCTTCTGACTCTTTCCGGCAGCCGGTTTACGCACAACGTGAGACCGCGACCGACGAAACGGACAGCCTGCTAAATACGAATCTAGACCTTGAACAACAAAACGGTCTGTTCGCAGGGGTCGGCCTGGTCGAGCCACTGATTGCTTGTCTAGACATCTCCACTCGCGGGTTACGGCGTGTCGGCAAGCTGTCGTTGCGAAACCTCAAGATCATTCATGAGAATGCAGTAGCTCGGCGACTTGCTAATCATACAAAAGTCCAGAACCCGTGTATGTTGTCAGAAGGGACAAGTCTTAGGCTACAAGAAGTCCATGATAATTTTGCAATAGTGCAGATGGCCACCCCGAAACTTGAAGCGCTTGCTTTGTATCTGGAGAACAACGAGAGACCTCAGGCCAAGAGGCCGAATCTAAATGGTGTGCTGCGCCCTGTTAGTTACGCTCCCCCTCGTTTCTATAGCACGAAACGAAAGGTGGGCGCTGAAATTGACAAGATGATGGAAGAGGAAAAGGCGGTCTGGAATAGACCGAATGTTGGTGCCGAACTGCCTTAAGCATGGGCGTGGGACTATAGATCCTTGGAAGTACAGCGATATAAAGTTTATATAAAAACCTCAATTCTCGACGAACTGCTTGAACTGCCGTGAGCGACTAGTGGTATATGTTGGGACCAAATCTTCACCGATGCTAACATGTCTAACCCTCCCTCCTAATCCCTCCCGCTATTAAAAGTGCATACAATGGCTTCAAGGCCATCAACAGCGGCAGGATCCCGTCTTCGGCATATCGCTTTCTGGAAGCCCGGAAGCTCATCCTAGTGAAAGGACGGCCATGTGAGCTCACAAGTGGTTCGATCAAGCGTTGACCAAGGCGAAAGTGACACATGCTAAGCTAACAGGATTGGGCCCCACAAAATTTCCCTGGTGGTCGGCATTTCAGATCTCACGCTGTTGGTACCTGTTGATCACCACATCGGTGGAAAGATGTTCTCGAAGCCCGTCAAACGGCGCCACAGATCTCTTAAGTTCGATCTTCCTTCTACGCTGCACGACTCGGAAGACCGTTTCTGGGAACCCACCTGCGCGGTGACAAGCAATCCCTTGCTCCACAGTTCTACGGCCCTTCTGCGGCTTCGCGTGCTTAGCATGCGCTCGGCACGAGGCATCGTCTCCAAATTTTTGAGGCAATTGCCAACATCAACAGCACCGGAACTTCCTAATACGGCAAGCCGTTCAAGGGTCGGGTCAGCACCCTAGGACCAATGGTCCAATGCGACGAATCAACGATGGCCCGCCTTAAAGGTGCTGCAATCGGATGGTACACTTCTCCGCACGCCATACCCCACGGGGCGGAGATCAACGGCGGCTCTACCACCAGACGTCATCGCCTCGCCTTTCCTGTGGAGATGACGCCCACAGCCGTGGCTTCATTCAACGCTAGGGGATCATGGTATGCTCACGGACGATGTTGCATTGCCAGTGCGGATCCCTTCTAAAGCTTTTCTTCATAAGGACGGGTGCTGCATTCCCAGTCCAACAATTTTCTTCAATCTTTGCGTCGCGTGCTGCGTATGCAAGTCGGAATAGGTCACTGTTAGATCCCCAGCACAGTTACCTGATCGCGTAACGACACCGACTTACCGTCAAAATGACGAAGTTCTATGGCCTTCGAGGCCTCAAGCTCAACATCGCTATCGCCGTGGTTGCTGGTACTGATTTTGCTTTGTTCGGATATGGTATGTTTAGTACATCTCCCAATTATCCAATTGTAAGAACTAACTGTATGGCAGACCAAGGTGTGATGGGTGGGCTGCTCACTCTTGGATCATTCTTAAGATACTTCCCTGAAATCGACACCATGAATCCACCTGAAGGAAGCTCTACAAGCCATGCCTCGACTATTCAAGCCATCACAGGTTAGTCACCATCTTAACGGAGCATAACATATTTTACTAACACGACCGTCAGTCGGCGCATACACCCTAGGCTGTTTCTTTGGCGCTGTTGCAACTATTTGGCTTGGTAACATCCTCGGACGTAAACGTACTATCTTCTACGGTTCAATCATCATGATTATCGGCGCGATTCTACAGACTGCTGCTTTTGGGCTACCTCAACTCATCGTTGGACGCTGGATTACAGGTTTTGGCAATGGTAAGTCTGTTTGCGCCACTTTGTAATATTCATCATGACTGACTTAATTCCAGGTATGAATACAAGCACTGTGCCCACATGGCAATCGGAAACATCGAAACCGCATCGTCGAGGACAAATGGTCATGATCGAAGGGTCTCTCATCGTCTTTGGTGTCATGCTCAGTTACTGGGTTGATCTCGGCTTCTCCTTCCTTGAACCTAGCAGCATCGCCTGGCGCTTCCCAATCGGCTTTCAAATCGCACTCGCCTTGTTCGTTCTCATCGCTATTCCGGGTCTCCCCGAAAGTCCGCGTTGGTTGATTCTAAAGGGAAGAAATGATGAGGCTCTCGAAGTGCTAGCCGCCCTGAGTGACCTGCCTCCGCAGGACAAGAAGATCCAGCAGGAATTCCAGGCCGTGAAAGATGTGGTGTTTGAAATGTCAAAGGGTGGTTTCATGGAATGCTTCAGGATGAATCGGAATCGCAACTTTCATCGCACTGCGTTGGCGTACGTCAACCAGATGTTCCAACAGGTAAGTTCGATTTCAAAGTCTACCAGAACTCAGATTAACACTCAGAAGATCTCCGGTATCAACCTAGTCACTTACTACGCCGCAACTATTTTCGAGAACAGTATTGGTCTTTCGCCCTTCCTCAGCCGTCTTCTATCCGCTTGCAACGGTACCGAGTACTGGATGGCTTCCTGGATTGCTATCTTCACTATCGAGAAGTTCGGACGCCGTTCGCTCATGATATTTGGCGCTACCGGCATGTCGATATCAATGGCTATTTTGGCTGGTGCTACAAGTAACATTGGAAGCACCAGCTTAGGTCTACTTGCAGTACGTGACTTCTGAAAATTGAACCTTCAAACCATTGCTGACATTTTCAGACTGTTATGCTCTTTGTCTTCAACTCGTTCTTCGCTGTTGGTTGGCTCGGTATGACATGGCTGTATCCTGCAGAGATTACACCACTGTCCATTCGTGCACCGGCAAACGCTATCTCGACAACTGCAAACTGGATATTCAACTTCATGGTTGTCATGGTTACACCTCCCGCCTTTGCGAACATCGGATACAAAACATACATTATCTTCGCCGTCATCAACGCAGCAATGGTACCTAGCGTGTACTTCTTCTTCCCCGAAACCGCATATCGATCGCTCGAAGAAATGGATGAGATCTTCCATAAAACAACGAATGTATTTGATGTCGTTAAGATTGCGAAAGAAATGCCACATCGGTATGGTAAGCGCGGTGAGCTCCTTGTAGACTATACGGATACAGAAGAGGCAAGGGAGACAGAGAGGAGGAGGAGTTCAGTCACAGGAGCAGGAATTCGACAGCCGACTGATGGCGTGCTTGCAAGTGAGGAGGAAAAAGAAGAGGAGAAGGAACACTATGAGAATGAGGGTGCAAGGGCCAACGGAATCTAATCAGGTGTATTAGAGGCCAGGGCGTGATCACAGAGCGGTTCAGACTTAGACCGAGTTTCAGCGTAATCGGAGTTGAGCAGTTGTTAGATACCCGAATCAACGTGCGCATTTATAATCCAAGTGGAACTAAATGTGAGCGCAACTTCAACCGACATGTGATGTGTTCATTGTGTGGCTTTTCTTGAAGAACAAGAAAATAAGGATTGCCATCGCCAAAAACTTCCAGCCCTGGTCAAATCAAGTCGATATTGTCCTTGGCTAAGTGATATCTTCTCGATCACCTCCACGCCCTTCGGGACATGATAGAAATGTGGCGGATTTGTGAACATATAATGTAAATCACTGAGTGCCGGGACACCTAGAGTAACGGGACATCTTTTCTTCTGGGCGCTCGGAATGCTCCCACCACGCTTGTAAGTCGGCAGGTCCAGTGTGCATCTCTTCTGAATCTCTCGTGCTCTTAGTATATTAGGCTCTGACGCCGAAAAACGCGCTATTGACGCTACTATCGCCTGTTCTGTCAATGTAGTCAACACTCTCGTTTAACAAACCGCCCCCCCCCCCTGTTCATTCGCGACAGTGTAAATTCGCAAAGAGCTCGGTGGAATAGGGAGGAAGTTAAGATAACAAAGAGTAGGTCTATAGCCTCGAAAGGTTAATTTAAGGTGGAGAGTGCGTATACAGCAATTTCTCCGCACGATCGACAAAATCGTGGAAGACTCGTTTGACCGGGCGTGCGTCTTTAGACGCAGGGCATGCAGTAGCGTGCTGAGATATCTGCAGGCCGTGCCTTTTGCTGTGGCTGAGACGCGGGGCTCAGCCAGGCAGATCTTATTTCCGGTCGTGCAGACAGTTGTTTCCCTGGAGCCCACGTCAGTAATTGCTATCGATAGGTTCCACACTCCGGTTCGTACTGCTCTTCGGCGACGTAATTGACTCATTAACGCATCTCTCAGGAACCGTATGCAAACTATCCGCAATACTACACTATTCTTGCACTCAAACGACCTACGTCGCTGCGCAGGCTACTAGTATATTGACATGAGTATTGCGAGAGGCTATAGCCCTCAGCCTGGTCTTACAAGGCCTTCACAGCAGCCTAGTACAAGTTTCCTCTGCCTTGTCCCAACTATGTAGTTCTACCCTTAACAGTACAAAAGTCGTTCGCCATTCTTAATCCTTAGGCCAAACCTAAACTGCAAGCGCCATGCGGCTTCTTCACTTTAACGCGCTGGGCAGGCTCGTCTTGACAGATTTTCACGGCAAACCGATTCCGCCCTATGCCATCCTATCGCACAGATGGAGCGATTCCGAGATCCTTATCGAAGACGTATCGAGTGAAGCATATATAAAGAAAGAAGAAGGCTATAAAAAGCTCAAGTTTTGTGCCGAGCAGGCGGTCCGGGATAAGCTGCAGTACTTTTGGATCGATACATGCTGCATCGACAGATGGAACAAGATCGAGCGCTCTAGGGCGATCAACTCCATGTTTCAGTGGTACAAGAATGCGACACGATGCTACGTCTTCTTGTCAGATGTATCAGTGTCGACTGCGACAGAGCCGGTCCAACGCAGCGACTGGGATGCTTCATTTCGGAAAAGCGATTGGTTCACTCGAGGATGGACGCTCCAAGAGCTGATCGCGCCAGTGTCAGTTGAGTTTTTCTCGTGCGAAGGATATCGCATAGGCGACAAAGCGTCGCTTGATCAGCTACTACACGACATCACTAGAATCCCGCTCGCGGCGCTTCGCAACTGTTCTCTAGACCAATTCAGCATATCTGAACGAAGGCGGTGGGTCGAAAATCGCAAAACGACCGAAGAGGAAGATATTATATACTGCCTGCTAGGAGTCCTTGGTGTTTCTATGCCTACTACGTATAGTGAAGGACAGGAGAGTGCACGGAGAAGACTGCAGGCCGAAGTAGAGACGGCTGGTAGTGCACCTTCCATCATCCCGTTCCCACAAAACGAATTTTTCGTAGGCCGTGAGTTGCAGCTCGCCGAACTAGAGGCGAAGCTCTTAGCAGCGACCAGACCACTACCACGCTGGCAATAGTCGGGCCAGGTGGAACAGGCAAGTCGCAGCTCGCGCTCGAGGCTGCACACAGAACAAGGCAGCACAACAAGGACTGCTCGGTCTTCTGGATCGATGCAAGCGATAAAGATAGCCTCTACCGGTCGTATGCAAGTATTGCGCAGAAGCTTTGTATTCTTAGGTGGGACGACGATCAGGCAGACATGAAGCGGGTCACGCGACACTGTGCGGCAGAGATGAGTGCGCGGCAGTGCCTGCTGATCTTCGATAACGCTGAGGACGCCACTCTACGATCCGACGGCTCATCCACGACAGAACCTGCAGACTTAGCCGAGTGTCTACCGAGGTCTAGGCTATGTTCTGCCATCTTCACAACAACTAATAGCGACACAGTTCAGGCATTTGCTCCACAAAACGTCATAGCACTGCGAGAGCTAACCCAAGACGCGGCGCTGAGGATGCTACAAAGCCGCCTAGTAACGCCACTCTCAAATACTGAGCAGCAGGAAGCTGAGCACTTGCTAAGAGAGCTGTTGCATCTGCCTCTAGCGGTTGCGCAAGTAGCAGCGTGCATGAATGCTAGTGGGCTGACAGTGCAAGAGTACCGATCACGGCTGGACGAACACAAAGAACTAGCTCTTAAGTACAGCGGTGATACGTCCGCAGGTAAACTGCTAGGCTCTAGCATGAGAGACCCTGTAGCTACTACATTGTTCCTCTCTATGGGTCAAATCGGTCGTGACAATGCGTTTGCTGTCGATTGTTTGTTTCTTGCTGCATGCGTAGACCGAAAGGATATTTCGCTCGAACT
Organism: Pseudopyrenochaeta lycopersici; assembly: GCA_003313425.1. Taxonomy (NCBI): domain Eukaryota; kingdom Fungi; phylum Ascomycota; class Dothideomycetes; order Pleosporales; family Pseudopyrenochaetaceae; genus Pseudopyrenochaeta; species Pseudopyrenochaeta lycopersici. Next base: position 180,751 of record NHZP01000016.1, on the reverse strand, counting down.
TCTAGAGACAGCCTCGCCCCAAATAAGACAAGATGCTGTTAAAGTACTTGACAAGTATGCGCTCATCACTAGGCGACCTGCTGAATCTGCAATCGACGTTCATCGACTAGTTCATCAAGCTCTACGCAAGCAGCTGCAAGTGCAGGAAAGGCTCCAACAGTGGACGCAACGCACTATCACACAACTCCTTTGCGTATTCCCAGACAACGAACATAGTAATAGAAGTAAATGGAGACGGTTCCTTCCGCATGTTCAATACGCTCTGTCGCAAAGTCTCGCCGATCACGACGACAAAGACAGATTGGAACTTGCGCAGAAATGTGCTATGACTCTATATAGTGATGGACGGTACAAGGAGGCCGAAGAGCTGGAGGTGCAAGTGATGGAGACGAGCTCGAGGGTGCTTGGGGATGAGCATCCTGACACGCTAACTAGCATGGCCAACCTTGCGTTGACGTACAGGAACCAAGGGCGGTGGAAGGAGGCTGAAGAACTGGAGGTGCAAGTGATGGAGACGAGCTCCAGGGTGCTTGGGGATGAGCATCCTTCTACGCTGACTAGCATGGCCAACCTTGCGTCGACATACAGGAATCAAGGGCGGTGGAAGGAGGCTGAAGAGCTACAGGCAGAAGAATTAGAAATATGCTTGAGGGTGCTTGGGAACGAGCATCCTGACACGCTAACTAGCATGGCCAACCTTGCATCGGCGTACAGGAATCAAGGGCGGTGGAAGGAGGCTGAAGAGCTACATGCAGAAGAATTAGAAATATGCTCAAGGGTGCTTGGGGATGAGCATCCTTTTACACTGACTAGCATGGTCAACCTTGCGTGAACGTACAGGAATCAAGGGCGGTGGAAGGAGGCTGAAGAGCTGGAGGTGCAAGTGATGGAGACGAGATCAGGCTTGGGAATGAGCATCCGGACACGCTGACCAGCATGCACAATCTTGCTTATACATTACACTCACAAGCTCGCTACGATAAGGCTCTTATCTCTATAGAAAGATGCTTCCAACGCGCTGAACAGTTGGCGAGCGGAGTAAAGTGACGAAACCTTTTAAGTTAGGTATAGCTCTTAAAGGTGTATAGTCCTATAACGTATTAGTAAACCCTCCTATATTACTTCGTGTAGGAATTTACTGTACTCGCCACACCGTACCTGTACAGAGCGACAATAGACTTATTCTGGTGGTCTGCAAAGCCCGCGTGCACGACGGGAGGAACAGCTGCCTACAAGGCCGGGAATACGCCCTGCCCGAAGGTCGTTGAAGCCCCAGCTCTCAGCCACAGGGCGCAGTGCAGCTTACAGACATCTCAGCACGCTACTACATACTGAAAACTTGGCTGAGACGGACAGCTAGTAAGAAGGGTTTTAACGATCTTGACTTTTGCACAGAGAAACTGCCAGGATGCATACTTCTTACCATAACTCAACCATTCGAGGCTGTAATTTTGACCTTTGCTATCTACGCTCACATTCTAGCCCATCGAGCTCTTCGTACATATATATTGCCGCGAATGAGCAGGGGGTGTTGGAGGAGAGTTTGTTGACAGGACTGATAGCACGCGCAACAGTATGGTTGACGATGCGCTTTTCGGCGCCGGGTGCTGATGTGCTGGGAAAGCGAATGCTACAGACCATTTCCATTAAACCTCATGAGGTGATCATTCCGTTAAATGCACATCACAAGTCCCATCCATGGAACCGCATAGTTTCGCTTAGAATACTTTCCTCACCAGTATTTGCCGAGGCGTCGCCGTCTAGCGTACCCAATAGCGTAGTGTCATGACGTCGAAGTGGAGCAAAATTTTGAATCTTTCGGCTATTCTTTGCAACACGCCGGCGTGGCGCTTAGAAATGCAAAACGATAAAGCAAAGTCTTGTGGTATATAGACTGTCAAGGTTATTACGATTTCAGCCCGTACATACTTCTCAACTACGAAAAGCATAGGTTACTTTTTTCTTTCATCTAGATACCCAATTGCAATTGTTCACCTTTCAGAATGGGACCACGAAGATATCAAGCCGAGCACAAAGATGTTGCGCCGTTGGGCAAGCCTCTCGACTTTGCGTTTTCGAAAAAGACAGCCCAGAATCGATTTTTGAAAGGCGCAATGACCGAGCGCCTATCATCATGGGACCCCAAGAACCTCGAAGCCCGAGGTATTCCCTCAAAGAACCTCGTCAACGTATATCGGCGCTGGGGTGAAGGCGAGTTTGGTGTGATTCTGACGGGCAACATCATGATCGAATACGACCATCTCGAAGCTGCAGGAAACCCCATTATTCCTCGCGGCTCACCTTACGAGGGCGAGCGGTTCGAGGGTTTCAAGGAGCTTGCAACACAGTCTAAGAGGCACGGCTCCCTAATTGTAGGACAAGTCAGCCATCCTGGTCGCCAGGTACCCGAGAACATCCAAAAACACCCAGTTTCGGCATCAGATGTGCAGCTCGAGGGCAACGTTTTGGGCATGACGTTTGCAAAACCGCGTGCTGCCACCGACGAAGACATCAAAAATATCATTGAAGGTTTTGCACACGCTGCCGAGTATCTTGACAAGGCCGGCTATGACGGTATTCAACTCCACGGCGCTCACGGATACTTGCTCGCGCAATTTCTGTCTCCTTCAACCAACCGCCGGACTGACAAGTATGGCGGCTCGCTCGAGAATCGTGCTCGTCTGATCACCGAAATCGGACAAGAGATTCGACGCCGAACATCCTCATCTTTTGTTTTGGGCATTAAGCTCAACTCTGTGGAGTTCCAAGAAAAAGGGTTCGATACAGAAGAAGCCGCAACGCTCTGTAAGCTTCTCGAAGATAATAGCTTCGACTTTGTCGAGCTCTCCGGAGGCACATACGAGAAGCTTGCCTTTGGACACCAGCGCGAGTCGACTAAAAAGCGTGAGGCTTTCTTCCTCGAATTCGCCGAGAAGATTACGCCTTCACTCTCGAAAACCAAAACATACGTCACAGGTGGCTTTAAGACGGCATCAGCCATGGTAGACGCGCTCAACACTGTGGACGGAGTTGGTCTCGCACGACCAGTATGTCTAGAACCTGAGCTACCTAAGCAAATTATCAACGGTGTCGTCGATGCAGCTATCGAACAAATAATGGACGACAATGATTTTGGAATCACGAATGTTGCGGCAGGAACGCAGATTAGGCAGCTTGGAAAGGACCAGCAGCCAATTGATCTCAGCGACGAGAAAAACCTGGAGGGTTTCATGAAGGATGTGCAAAAATGGAGCAAAGGCCTTGCAGAGGATAAGGACGGTAGTAAGTACGGTTTTGTGGATATTGAAAGCATTGCCAGCGTCCCATATGGAGGTGCGGCGCCGTCTTCCTAGTACGCTGCCTTGTAGTTCGTCAATAGAAATGTAAAGAGATAACCATGCTTGTAGACCAGACAAATTGATAATCACCTTGTCTAATGTATCAAATGGGCTTGATAATCCACCACCGTATTGGCTTCTCCAGATCTGCAACACTTAGTATTCTACAGCCATCTTAAGTAGTATCCAAATACTGTCTCTGTCCGCCAATTTAATTCCCCGACTGCCCATTTCCGTCACCACAAGGCCTAATCTTCCAAAATTTCCTCGCAACAATAGCAGTAGAGTTATGAGCGGCTTTAATTCTGAGACTGGCAGGTGCGAACTTTAGCAAACTGGCTCTATTCGAATGTCGTGATCTACCTACGCATTTAAAAATAAGATAATTCCCCCAACAATGTAATCAGCATTGAAGTTGATCAGTCTGGGCTTTGGATGTGCTTCGTCTCGGGCAAGAATGGGGCAACAGCAATCAATAATAAACCATATACAGCGCCTCCACTCGTGATGCGGAAGTTAGAAGGGGTAACGATTGGTAGCATCCTTTCTGCTCGGACTTCCACGATATGGCCTCAATAATCTAGCATAACTACGTAGGCTTCTGGAGCTTATTTTTCAATGTTAAAAGTATATCATAACTCCTACCAAAAATGCTGGGGAAAACCGTTACAGAAGGAGTTCATGCTCATTCTCCTATGACCAGCTCATCATGCTCTGCAGCGAATGGCTTCAACTGATGTCACGCTGACTAAAGGAAATAAACCACCACAATGGATTATTTGAAACCGAATGTCACAATAAATCTGTTGAGACGTGGTGTAAGGGGCTTTATGATGAACGGTTACGCTCCTAGCGGTCTGTATCAGACACGTGTTTGTCGGGGATGGAGCAATGGAGGACTCAAGTGACACAGTTGGGGCTGAACAGTACTCGCATACTTCGACTTTATTTGAAAGTATACAAAGTTATTGCGGAGAATATCTTCTTCCGAGCCGAGCTGAATGCATGATACAGGCACGGTCTCTTGGGGTCGCTGCTAGTTGTCAGCCCCATGGGTTGACCCGGGCCGACTTGGCCCATAGTGGCCCAGGATAGGCTAGGGATAGTTAGAGTATATAAGGGGGCGTCCCCCCATCGCTGCTCCGCAGCGATTCGTCTATCCAACCACGGCAATACACTCTTTGCTGCCCTATTATTCCTTCCACGCCCGTGAAGCTTCATTAATCCTAACACTAGTGTGTGTAGAGACTGCGCCAGAAAATCAATGATTAACAACTTGCATTTGGTATAGTCTGCTATTTACGTAAACTCTCTACCCTTGTAATTTATTTCGACTGCTGCTACCACCGTCAAGTGCCTTCCAGAAGGGGCTGATGAACGCCGCAACCTCTGTGGCCTTATCTCTTACTACACCATGCCCAACCTGGGGAACAACAGCAACATTTGCGAGGCCCAGTTCATTAAGTTGTTTCTCACTACACAAGTCATCCTGTTCACCTAAAACTACCAGTGAGGGTATGCCAGTACGCACCGCCCTCACGAATTCGGCATCATTATCCATAACCCCACCATCTCGGAACACTGCGATGACAGAAGCCACATGTCCCGGGTGCTCCCGCATCTGCCATTCTTTCACAGCCTCAGCGACAACTTCCCTTCTCTTGACTCTTTCTTTCCAGTCTGCAGGAACGACTAGCTCACCGCCCTCGAGAAATTCCAGGATCCACGTCCGCGCTGCCGCCTCATCGTCACCGCGCAAATGGCCCTGTTGCTCAGACGTGAAATTCGGAGAGCGAATAAGTCCAGCGGGCGCAACAAGGGTGAAACTTTGCACCCGTGATGGTCGTGACGCCGTATATCCAACTGTCAATGCGCCACCAAACGAGTACCCAACTACATGTACAGACGGCCATTCCAATCGATCCAGTAGAGCATCTAGCAATTGATGAAATAGTCGCTCGTCATGCGGGACAACAGGTGTGTCGCTTAATCCGTGACCCCAAAGGTCGACAAGTACGAAATGCGAGTGAGAAAAGGATGCGTGCAGGGCGCGAGCCAGTGGGAGCATGCCCAGAGCTGGAGTTTGCACGCCATGGACGAACAGCACCCGATCGGGAGTAAGCACGCTCTCTTCAGGAGATGAGGAAGGAAGCAGTTCATAATATGCGGCTTTCCCATTGGCAGTGTTCAAATATGTGACGGGCGGGAGGAGTGTGCCGAAAGTCTCCGTAAACGCTGCCTCAGTCGGGCCTGGAACAGGTGCAATCGATAAGCTGGGCGCCCCGCCTGGGCGCGGCAGAACAAGCTCGTCTTTCTCGACAGACATGTTTGTGCAGAGGCCGTTGAGGGATGGGAATGTGACGATTTAGAAAGCGGTTCTTGTAGATGTATTGGAAGCGAATGGACACTTACCCCAGAAGTAACCCAACCAAAGCCCACTTCAGCTTATAAATGTAAGCTTTGACTGTATTAAACCAATTAATAACTAAGCCATCCGAAGTTCTGTGGCAGTGCATCTAGGATACATCTTAGCGTTCTAGAGCTTAGTCTAAGCTAGTTAAGGATTAGGCTATCGCCTCATGTTTAGCCCACATTTGGGCCACCCACTAGCCTTCTAGGGTAGTTGTTAAGTATACGCCTAACCTGGGTAGATAAAGGTTTGGTTTGGGTTAGGGTAGTAGGAGCTTAGGTATAGGTTAGGTTACTGGGTTGCTACTTCGCTCAATTTTCTCTTACCGCTACGCCAATTACCGTAAGAGTCTTAAGGCTGTAATAATGTACGATAATAATTGGCTCGTTCTATTAGTAAAACCCTGTAATAGTTACACTTAGAAAGTTTTAGACGCGAAGCAGTTACATACAAAAACTAGTATATTTTGTACTACTTTATTGTTATGGGCGAAGAGGCCTAACTAACGAGTGTGCATTTGTCCTATACTACAGAAGGAGAAAGATAGAGAAGAGGTTACAGGTATCCTTAGAGGATATATATATATGTTCGTACGAGTAAAGAGGAACGTGCTCCTCTAGCTACTAACTCGTACAAGCTTATAAAAATAGGGGGCAGAGGAGACTAAGGAGTTCCTTCCCCGTGCGATAGTAGCAAAGCCTCTCCTGCTCTAAGGGCGCAGCCCATTACAATTATCTATGTAACTACATATGTGGGTGGAACTTCCTCTGCAGCTGCAGCGTGCGGTAAGTTATCGTGTGAGAGGTAGGTATCTGTATTCGTAGTAACTATTCTCTATCTTTCTACGTATGGTGGGGAAGGGTTCTTATATAGCGGGTACGGAGCTTTAACCTTTGTGCCCAAAGCTCTTTTGTCATGTGATAGCGCGCGATAGGTTAACGTGGCGTAGCAACCTCATGCACTGCGTACGGACAACATATCTATTTAGTATGTAATGAGAATTAGTAATAGAACTTTACTAGCTTTAAAATCGAATAGAATAAAGAGAACGAATTTTTTTTCTAAGGAGTAAAATATTCTTAAAGTTAAAAGCATTAAGTTTCGGTATGTAAAATGCAACATTTAAGCCAGTTTTTAGCCTGCTTTTTATAGAAAATTCTATAGTAAGATTTATATAAATTAGAGGAGCTCTAAGCAATTTCAATTTCAATACATTTTTTTAATAAAGGTTTTCGTCTTAGAGGAAACTGTAGTATAGGGTACAGAGTAAATTATATTAATTGTTAGCTTGTTGGTGTAGCTTAGTGGGCGAAAAACCACTAAAGACCAAAACTTTTCCGCTAGCATTGTACTAACCTGATCTCAACTCTAACCTCAACCTAGCCTATACCCATTAACTAGCCTAAATCAATCAATTTGTACCCCGATTAGCGTCACGTTTTGGGACTAATCAATCCAACTGAGGGCTGAATAAGTTGATTGATTAATTGATCCTAATACAAGCGCGATGTAGTATGATAACACTCGAACTATACGGCTAATCAATAATGAAGAAATACAGCAGCAAAATAAGCTCCGGAATGTAGATATTAACAATCATTGGCTAAGATAGGAGGTGTCAAGGAGAAGTATTCGGGTTTGTAATTTCTAATTTGACAAAATACTAGCTAATGGTTTTGAAAAGGCATTGCTAGCCAACAAATGGCATAGTTCCTGAGCCAAATGGGTCTCTATAGAGCGTATGAATAGCGGATTTATAACAGCAACACACCTTAGAGAAACAAAACCAAATTGAGAAGCTAAAAGTTGAACAGTCATAGCTAGATTGTGATCGAGGCTTCTTTCATACGACCTCTAGGTTCTTTAGAAGGCAACAGAAGTAGTTCCTATCTAGTTTGAATTGGTTTCCAAGCTGAAGGTGTGTGTTAAATAAGAGGTGTGAAACCTGAAGTACACAAATACCGTAATATGGACGGTATCAACTATGTATCACTGATTTATTAGGTCTGTGTTTAGAAAGGAGGGAGCATAGAACTAACAAAGAGAAAAATCAATCCTATCACGAAACGATAAAAATAAAATAAAATAAACTGATTGCTATTAATTCTCATCTACCCTGACCAAAAGATTCATTAAATTATAACAATAAAGCTTAGGTGTAACCACTTGGCACAAACACTAAGTAAAAGGAGAAAACCGGTTACTACGAGCACAAAGTCAATTAAAACGATTATCAACAGCACCCGATCAATCATCTCAATCATTAAATTCCCTAATTGCATTTCATCATTTAACCTGACAAGCTATAGGAGTATCACAGAGTGTTAGGAACTCGATAAAGGTTTTCGGTTCTTTCTGCTTAGTAACTACTGCCTTGTTTTGTATAATCCCTTACTTGCAATCTGGCCCTCGTACTCTAGTAGTGACTCTACTGTCCATTCTTCGTGTAAATATCCTTTTGGTAAGTTGGTTGAGGAGAATGGTGTTCCGTGCTGTATATGACGGACAACTGCGTCGTAATTATCCTCTGCGTATTTCCTTGCATCATGCCCAAGGATCCACGCATGCTGCGGCAGTTTGAGATAATTGGGATCAGCGGCAACGGCATCCCAGTCCGTTTGATGCCATGCGTGTCTAGTCTCCCAACCCATTCGCTGTGTTAAGCTTGTACGTTCATACCTAAGGCCGCAGCGGCCCCTGGTCAGCCATGATGTCTATCCGTTGTTATTTAACGAAGGGGTTGATCTTACACACCTCAACTTCTCATATGATCTAAAAACTAGGGGAATGTCCAGTGTATTTCCTGATGCCTCGAAGGACTTCTGGATCAAGGCTCCAATGGTAGCTACACCCTCAAGTGCTTGGGCTGCTCCCGTGCCTGGTGTCGCAAGGTGCGGATGTGCAGCATCGCCAACTAGACAAATTCGCCCTTTCGGAGATACCATGGCTTCCAACAGTACGTACTACGGTACGGTTGGCCCTCCTCTGGTTACGCTACGGCTCAAAAATGACGACGCAGCCTACGGTACGGTCTAAATTGAGCCCTCTACGGCCCGTAAGCAGTAGTACTTAGTATAGATAAGAAATTAGTAGCTATCTTAAATAAGATTAGATACTTATTATAGCCTACTATAACCTACTAGCGCTATAAGTTATCTAATAACTTATAATCTGCCTCTAGTAAGTTCACGCACTCCTCGCGCTAGTTATTATAGTACTCTTAAAGCTAAGATACTTATTTGCAGCGTTTATTTTTAGCGTGTTAGAGGAGATTAAGATTTACTTCTATTAATTATTTATACTAGCTGTCGTAGGTAGTATTAATATTATTAGAAACACGTAGTAGCTTCTGCTGCAGCAGCTAAGATAGTTATAAGTCTTTATCTCTAATCTTACCTAATAGCCTACTTAAGATAAGACTAAGCGCTCTCTGTTATAATATATATACTTAAAATTAACCTTAAAACGCTTACTAAGGACGCTATAATCGCCGTTAGGATAGATGTAAGATAAGGTAATATTAGATAAGGATGTAGAGGTAGTTTAAGATAGTAATATACAGCTAGCAGGAGTAACGCTGCTAAGTAAGCTTTATAAGGCTAGGCTTAGAGCTAGAGAGGGCGTACACTAAGATTAGGAAATAAAACAGTCTATAGCGATAGATATTAATAGTAGAAACACAAATTTTAGGCGGAAATATCTAGGTATTTATATCTCCAGCTATCTCACTAGCCTCCTGTTTTCTGCGGCGCTAAACGAGTTAACGTTGTTCCTTAGATCTCTGAAATTACCGCCTATTAGAGCCTGTAATAGGCTGCGCCCTTTAAGCAGGAGAGGCTTCGCTACTATCGCACAGGGAAAGAACTCCTTAATCTCCTCTGCTCCTTTTTCTTATCAGCTCGTACAAGTTAGCAGCTAGAGGAGCACGTTCCTCTTTACTCGTACGAACATATATATATATCCTCTAAGGATACCTGTAACCTCTTCTCTATCTTTCTCCTTCTGTAGTATAGGACAAATGCACACTCGTTAGCTAGGCCTCTTCGCCCATAACAGAGCCCTTTCCGCGAAGGCCACGGACCTGCGAGCGCCCCAGCCAAATCTCAGCCTTTAACACGCCACACTAAGGCTTAGCCCTGAAGCTTAACACTAAAAAAACAGCCGTAAGCCGTAAATACGGCTTTAAAATTAATCTAATTACGGCTACGCTACGATCCAGCCTAAGCTACGTTACTTACTGCTTATGTAAGCCGTAGGACCGTACCGTAGGCCACCGTACTACGTACTGTTGGAAGCCATGGTCACCCGTATGATCTTACGAACTCTTTCGACTTCTTGCCAGCCAACAGAATCAACTATGAATTCGGTCTCACCGGACCTAGTGTTACAGTTCGCACAGCGTGCAGGTCCTCACTCACTGGATTGCACCAAGCTTGTCAAGCTCTATACAGCGGCGACTGTGAAGCAGCAATAATTGCGGGATCCAGTATAATATACTCTCCGAGTCTAACCGTTGCTTTTGACGAACATGGTGTCCTTTCGAATTCAGGAATTTGCAAGGCTTTTAGCGCGGACGCAGATGGTTTTGCTCGAGGGGAGGCTGTGTTGGCCATCTACATTAAGAAACTGAGCGACGCTCTCCGAGACGGGGACGTGATCCGTTCTGTCATACTTTCGACAGCTATCGGCGCGGATGGGAAATCATCGACCTTGACCGCCCCGAATCCTGTGGCACAAGCGGGCTTAATACGAAGGACCCATGAACTCGCTGGTATTACCGACATTTCCAAGACAGCGATGATTGAATGCCACGGAACGGGAACCGCCGTTGGAGATCCTCTCGAAGCCGAATCGGTCGCTAGCGTTTTCGGAGAATGCGGTGGAGTTTACATTGGCTCAGTCAAGACAAATATAGGCCATGTTGGGGGTGCAGCAGGTCTTGCTGGGCTACTAAAGATGGTTCTCGCTCTTGAAAACGGCATTATTCCTCCAAATCTCAACTTCACAAAACCTCATCCAGAAATCCCATGGGAAAAGTGCCAATTAAAAGTTGCTGTTGAGCCCACAGCATGGCCAGAAGGCAGAGACAGACTTGTCGGCGTCAGCTCGTTCGGGATTGGGGGTTCCAATGCCCATGCTCTTCTTGCATCGGCAGATTATGTTGGAGTTGTAGAAAAACATGAAACGGATTGTTCCCAAACGGTCACAGGGCTTCACGCTCCAAAGCTCTTACTTTTCTCTGCGAAGCACCCTAAAGCCTTAGAAAGGATGGTTCGGGATCATCAGTTTTACTACTTCGGTAACTCCAGTCACCTAAGTGATATGGCATATACGCTTGCTATGAAGCGCGAGACACTGAGCCACCGGGCATTCTGTGTAGCTGATGGCGTCGACGACTGGAAGCTTTTCAATTCAAAGCGCCACGGCGCATACGACCATGCCATCCTAATTTTTGTTTTCAGCGGACAGGGAGCACAATGGGCTCAGATGGGTAAAAGTTTGATCGAGAATGTTGCGTCATTCAGAGAGAGCGTCGAGAAGATGGACGGAGTGCTACAGTCACTTGAAGATGGACCAGAGTGGACATTGAAAGGTCAGCACTATTTGTCCATCCTATCGCAGCAACAAATTTTCTAATTTAAGAGTCGGAAGAGATTTTGGCGCGCAAAGGGCACTCTCGCATTTCCGAAGCTGAGATCTCACAGCCCTGTTGCACAGCACTCCAGCTGGCGCTCGTCGACCTGCTAAAAGCTTACAACATCAAACCAGAGGCTGTGGCAGGCCACTCTTCAGGTGAAATTGCAGCAGCTTATGCATGTGGCGCGGTTACTCTGAGAGAAGCCATCATCATTGCCTATTACCGTGGCAAGGTTATGCTTGAAATCGACTCTTCCGTGGGCAGCATGGCAGCCATAGGACTAGGACTAGACCAAGTCAAGCATTACCTGCAAGCAGGTGTGACTGTGGGATGCGAAAACAGTCCACAAAGCGTTACAATTACAGGTGATAGGAACGTCGTAGAGGGCATCATCCAAAAGGTTAAGGCAGAGAATCCAGGCGTCCTTGCCCGAAATTTACAGGTAGACAGAGCCTACCACTCTCGTAAGGCCTACCCCTTTCCGATTTCTCATTAAAATGCTACTTTTGAGCTGACTGGCATCACCTTACAAGATCATATGGATGCTCTTGGAGATCTATATCTTGATCTCATAAGCCCACACCTCAACCCTAGTAGACCAACTGTGCCTTTCATCTCGAGTGTGACAAATCAGGTTCTCTCGGACGCTACTGAACTTAGCCCTTCATACTGGGTCAAAAATCTTGTATCGCCCGTAAAGTTCGATACGGCCATAGGCCAAGCCATCAATCTCTTCAACACAAACAAAATCTTCCTGGAGGTTGGCCCGCACTCGGCTCTTGCTGGACCCATCCGTCAGATCCTTCAGGCCAAAAGATCTAGCGATGAATACATTAATGTTCTGTCTCGTGACAAGGACTCGCATGGCGAGGTTCTCCGAGTTGTTGGTCTGCTCTGGCTACAGAACTATCCTGTCCTCCTAGAGAAAGTTGTTAGTAACGGAAAACTTTTGACAGATCTTCCGCTGTACCCTTGGCACTACGAGGAACCACTTTGGTACGAATCGAGGCTAGCAAGGGAGTATCGTCTTCGTGAGTTTCCTCATCACGAGCTTCTGGGGACCAGAATTCTGGAGAGTACGACTACTGTCCCAGGATGGCGAAACATCTTGCGGCTTGAGGACGTGCCATGGATCAAGGAGCACGAGATCAACCGCGACATTGTCGTCCCGGGAGTTTCGTACCTATGCATGGCTGGAGAGGCTGTTCGGCAAATTACAGGCAAGCCTGACTTCACGTGCCAGAAAGTCCACATGAAAACTGCACTTGTTTTGCATGAGGAAAGTGAGACTGAAATCATCACTCAACTCGGTCGCATCAGGTTGACAGATGCCGTGGATTCAGAGTGGTACCATTTCAGCATCTCAAGCTATCAAAATGGTGGCTGGGTCAAACACGCCTTCGGACAAGTTCGCGGTGGAAGGGAAGAATCTGAGGTGCAGATCCTCAATGTAAAGGAGGTTGCCGCGAGAACATATTCGAGGATTTGCTCGTCCAAGTCATGGTACCGCAAATTCCGGTCTCTTGGCATCGATTATGGCCCTCGCTTCGCACCGCTAAAGAGCATAACCATCGATCCCTTAACGGATAAGCTGGCGGCATCCATCAAACCCGATATGCGTGCCAATGAGGAAAAGTACTATTCTATCTTTCCCGGAACACTTGACGGCGTCCCTCAAGCCTTATTTCTAGCTGCTGTACGTGGACAGACGAGAAAATTTACTAAACCGGCTGTTATTACGTACATCCACGAATTCTATCTACATCCTCCCTCAAACGCTACAGAAGAGTTTAGAGTTGTAGCAGAGATTACTGAGCAGAGGTCTACTGAATTTATTGGCGACGTTGTTGTTGTTTCACCCGCCGACGATGAGCAAGTCATCGTGAGATCTAGAGGCTGGCATCTGTCTAGCTTGGTTGACGCAGCTGAGGCGGGCGATGACAACAACCCACACGGAACTGCCCAGCTGGAGTGGAGAGAGGACATCGATCTCATGGACGCGGCCTCCTTAATCAAGCGCACCGGAAACAAAACAGAAGTATGGGAATACCAGCTTTTGGATGAGTTCAGCCTGCTTTGCTTCGCGGAGGCTCACAACCGCTTGCGAAATGCGCCCCCTCCAACTCGTGACTATCTGAATCAGTTCTACAATTGGATTGATACAAACATCACCAATGTCTCCTCCGGGGCTACTACGTGGTTTGGTGTTACAGAAGCGGGAGATCTTCTCGCCCTGGGAGCTGAAGAACGTAGAAAGAAGATTGAAAGCATTTATGGTCACTTAAAAGGAACGCCAGCATATGCTCCTGCAACTGCAATACTTCGGATTTGCTTCAATTGCGAGGCAATTTTTGACGGGACTGTCAGTGAGCTAGAAATCCTGCTTGCAGACGGTGTCCTGCAAATGGTCTACGACCGCCTGCTGGAGGACGCAGATCTCTCAGGCTTTTTGTCACTCGTTGCGCACAAAAGGCCGAACCTCAAAGTTCTGGAAATCGGAGCAGGCACAGGCGGAGCGACGGCTACTATCCTTCCCCACTTGAAGTCTGCGTATGGGGAGAAGGCATATATGTCGTATACCTACACAGATATCTCCGCTGGCTTCTTCAGCGACGCTAGGGAGCGGTTTAAAGGTTATGATGGACTTGAATTCGCGGTGCTCGATATCTCCAAAGATCCCTTGGAGCAAGGCTTCGAAGCTGGGAGGTTCGATCTCGTGATCGCGTGCAATGTTCTGCATGCAACGGAAAATCTTCATCAGACGCTGTCGAACGTGAGGAAACTGGTACATCCTGAAGGGCGCCTTCTCTTGCAGGAGCTTGACCCGCAAGCCAAGTGGATAGGAGTTTTTGGCGTTTTGGCGGGCTGGTGGCTTGGCCACGCAGATGGCCGCACTCAAGCTCCATACGTGAACTTGGAACGCTGGACCGACGAACTCACGAAAGCTGGATTTGGAGCTGTGACTTCCATGTATGATGGCTATATGAACAATAACATTGTCAGCCAACTTACACCATCCGCGTCTCGTTCAAAGCAGGTAACACTCCTCCACCGCAGGAATCAAGGTGTCTTTGGCGTTCGCGAGGCCCTTGAAGCAGCGGGATATTATGTCAATGGATACGAACTAGAGGACTCAGCCGCGAAACTTCCTCCGGGCCAAGATGTGGTGTCGGTCCTTGACTTTTCTTCACCATTCTTTGTTGGTATAACTCCGGACGACTTTGCCCACTTCCAACGATTCATTAATGCCACCAAGGAAGGATCATGTGGTATTTTCTGGCTCACAGGTCCCTGCCAAATCGGGACTAATAAGCCTGAATTTGCGGCAGTACTTGGGCTCGCGCGTGTTCTGCGCACGGATTTAGAACTTGATTTTGCAGTTCTTGAGCTCGAAGACTTCCAACTCGCAACCAAAGTTATTCCAAAGGTGTTTGGACTGTTCCATAGGCGCATTACTGAGCCAGATATCAACCCCGAATATGAGTGGGCCTATGTGGACGGCAAAGTTTTCATCAGCCGATACGTTCATGTCAGGGTGGCTGATGAGCACATAAAAGCTGTGTCGGACGGTGAAACAGTGAGGAAGCTCGAACAGCGTAAGCCAGGCATCGTCAATACTCTCTACTGGAAACCTCTGGCGGCTCGAGCACTGAGCCCTGGGGAGATCAGGGTCGAAGTGAGATCTATTGCCATGAATTTTCGGGTTAGTAGATTTGCCCTTTGTTTACTTTCCGCATTCTGGAGATTCACTGCGTTATCATGCTGTCTTTGACTAATTATTCTATCTCTACAGGACGTCCTCGTTGCTCAGAATATCATCAAAGACAATGAGGCCATTCACCAAGGGTTTGGCTTGGAGTGCGCGGGCATTGTCTCAGAATTGGGGCCTGGGGTTGACGGTTTCAAACTCGGGGGACCGAGTTGGAGCTCTTGGAAGTGGTGCATTCACTACTAGTCACATTGTCCCACAGGTCTTGTGTTTCAAAATTCCGGAGGGGATGAGTTTCAATGAAGCTGCAAGCATCCCTGTTACCTACGGCACGGTCATCCATGGGATGATCGACCAAGGCAGACTTAGCAGCAACATGGTGCGTGATCAAGTTATACCATCTGTCAATTTATCGTAAGGATCACTGATATATGAGTTTCAGAGCGTCCTGATCCACTCTGCTGCTGGAGGGGTAGGCATAGCAGCCATACAGCTTGCACAAATGGTAGATGCCGAAGTAAGTATTGGAAGCCAATTACATAAGCTTTGGCCCATACCCAATCACTCAAGTCCAAATGATAGAGACCAAGGCTTATGAGTTGAACTAGATTTACTGCACTGTCAGCAGCCAAGAGAAGGTCGACTTCTTGACTGCGCAATTCCACATTCCCAGAGACCGTATTTTCAATTCCCGCGATGCATCTTTCTCGCCGGCTGTTATGGCTGCTACAAATAACCGCGGCGTCGACATTGTCCTCAACTCCCTCTCGGGCGAGCTGCTCCACGCATCCTGGAAATGCGTGGCCGAGTTCGGAACATTGATCGAAATTGGTCGTCGCGACTTTCTTGGACAGGGGCAGTTGGCCATGGAGCATTTTGAGTCAAATCGGGCATTTATGGGTGTCGAATTTCTACACCTCTGGGTTCACCGGCCTTGGATGGTCGGACCTATCCTGCAGCGTGCAGTCGATTTCTGGAAGCAAGGGTATATTAGACCCGTTGTGATGACCACGAAACACTCGGCTGTGCGGATTTCTGAAGCATTCCGTGGAATGCAGAGGGGCCAGCATATTGGTAAGCTGGTGGTCTCGATGCCAGAAAATCCGATTCATGATCTTCCTGTCGAACCCGTCCGCGAAGTGTTTCAACTAAATAGCGATCGAGCATACCTCTTCATCGGCGGCCTGGGTGGTTTGGGTCGGGCAATTGCCACTTGGCTTGTGGAAAGGGGGGCAGATGAAATAGTGTTCCTGTCTCGTTCGGCAGGTTCTATACCAGCGCATGACCAGTTCGTTACGGAACTCGCGGCGCTGGGATGCAGAGCTACGCTAGTGCCTGGGGATGTCGGCAAGTATAGCGATGTTATTCGATCTATCAAGGCTGCAAAGAAACCGATTGGGGGCGTTTTGCAAGCTTCTCTGGTTTTGAGAGACAGCAACTTTCTGATGATGACTTGGGAAGACTGGGTTGCCGCCTCCCAACCCAAGATTGAAGGAACCTGGAATCTTCACAATGCTCTTCTGAGCGAGCAGCCCGACCAGCCACTTGATTTCTTCTTTCTATTCAGTTCCACTGCTGCCACGGGAGGCTGGTATGGGCAAGCCAATTACCACGCAGGCAATACCTTTTTAGAGTCCTTCGCTGCTTACCGCCATCAGTTGGGGTTCGCTGCCAGCGTACTAAACGTTGGCTTTATTAGCGATGCCGGCTTTGTTTCCGAGAACTCGGGAGCGACGGATGTCGCACGGGCGATTGGACAGTGGTTCAACACCGAGTTGGAGCTGTTGGACTGCATCGAGCTCATGTTGAAACCGTTTCGTTCAATGCCAGCGCCAGCCTGTAACTCAAGGGATGAAAGCTCGACACATGTACTAGTTCAGAAATCTCTACTAGCCATGGGCATGCGATCGACCATCCCAGTGACTTCACCCAAGTGTCGCATCCCTTGGCGCAAAGACCGGCGCGCTCTGGCTTACCGTAACGCTGAGGCTCGCGACCTTGAGCCGGTTTCGGGCTCCACCTCAGGGTTGTTACCCAACGAAGAGTTGGCTCGCTTTACCCGCGAAATTGGCTCCAACTCCATTCTCCTCCAGTCTGATGAGATAGCAATGGTGTTGGCCACCGAGATTGGTAGGGCACTCCTAGAATTTATCATGAGAACAGAATCGGAAGTAGATCTTCATGCGCCACTCACGGCGATTGGTCTCGACTCATTAGTCAGTCTGGAGTTGGGAGGCTGGATTAGACGGTGGATGTGTGTCGCAGTACCATCGACAGAGATGATGAAGTGTGAGAATTTACTCGCTTTGGGTGGTATAGTGCATGGCAAATTAGTTGAAAAGTACAAGATGCGAGCCTAGTAGCAGGTAGCAAGGTAAGAAGGAAGGAGGGAGTGTTAAGAGAAAATTCCTGTTTGGTATATAAGTGGCTCAAACTACGTAGGAAATGTATACTGATGCGATCTACAATCTACTAAGACTTCCTTCAGGCCCACAGTTCACCTTGTAAAGACAACCAGCTGGTACTATAAAATCTTTCTCTCTCTCTCTCTCTCTCTCTCTCTCCAACGTCTATAAATAGAACTCAAGAGATTCTTAGTATACTTACACCCGTTCTCAAAAGCATGCTTTGAATATTCTTTAGCAATATTCTACGCATTATACATGCCTTTGAACGCACTTTTGCGTGCGCTTTTTCGCACCCCGGGCGTTTGCGCCCGACTAGGTGTTTGTGCCTCGCTGGCCGACTTTCGTGGTCGACCCCTCTGGCTCCTCGTTGGTGAAGGAGTTCGAGGCTTCGGCGAGCTTTTGGTCGACTTGGGAGACGCAGATTGCTGCGTCGGCGACCTAGCGGCGAACATGGGTGAATGTTGACGCTCGATTGAAGACCGCTTATCATCCTTTACCTCCTCCGGCTGCTCCTCTGGCTGCACATCTGGCTGCTCCTGCTCAGTTCCGATCTGAGGGGACGGCAGCTCCCTGGTCGACCGCCGCTCCTGCCTTGCACCTTCTACGTTCTGATAGAACGACCGGCTCTCATTGACTCTGTACTCAGAGATCCCAGGCAGTGGCGACTCTTGCGGAGAGCTGCCTTCCTGAATCGGAAAGAGCTGGGTCCCACGGCTTCGTCCATGAGACTTGATCTCTATGGCGACCGGGGGGCGCTCGGTCCAGACTGTAGAGAGCGGCTTCTTGGCTCGAGTCTGGGTAAAGGCCGGAGACGCGTAGGAGAGTCTCCCGATGGCGCGTAGAGTTGCGACATCGACCATGCTCATGAGTTCCTCGATGATGGGGGATGCCTGTTCTGTTGGCGAAGTATAGCCATCTTCGTCATCATCTGAGAAGTCATAGCCGTTTCGAGCTGCGTGAGGCGTTGGGTTCTGTGGCCGTCGTGGAGCTGGGGTTGGTGTGGCTGGATCTCTATCAACTACAGACTGTGATGGAGATGGAGAGCTACTGGAGCCGGAAGAAGATGCTGACTGCTGGTCGGGGCTCATACGTGCAATGTGACGTTCCAAAGGGGACGATTGCTGAATCCAATCATTGTTGTCAATATCGTCTGATAGACCAGCGTCAAACTCTTGCTCCAGTTGCAGTAGCTCTGCTTCCAATTCCTCCTCCGAAATTGATGGCGGCGGTGCAGTTCCAAAGATTCGCCGATGTACATCTTTCTGATGCTTTGCCAGAAGATGTCTTTCCTCGTCCTCTTCTACTGGCGACATGCTTCTCTTCTTCCTTCGCCTATCTTCCTCCTCCACTGCCTCGGGATGAATATTCTCCCTCTTTCTCTTCTTCTCCCCTGAGTTCTCCTGCACCGAGAGCAGGTCCTTCTTCTTCCTCTTTGTCTCTTCCCTCTCCTCCTCCACTTCTTCTTCCACTTCCTCTTCCACCGGATGAATGTTGGTTTTCTTCATCCTCTTTCTCTCTCTCCTCTCAAAGTCTATTCGCTCATCAACATCAATCCACACCTTCCTCTTGAGCTCTCGCATTGCACTCGCCGCCTCATTCGACGTCAAATGCGCGCCAACCAGCCTCATAACCTCCGCATTCATATGTGCAATCAGCGCTTGCGGGTCATCTGGCCATGTCTGCGAGATTGGGTGGTGCTCGATCATGCGGAGGACGTGGAAGACGGCTAGCTGAATCTTCGCACGGTTCTCTCGGTGGGTCTGGAAGAGCTGGTATAGGCCTGATGCTGTGACTGCACCTCCTGCGAAGATGAGCATGAGGTGGCCACGTTGTTGGAGAAAAGGGGGAAGTTGGATCTCGCCGAAGAGATATCGGGTGAGCTGCTTGGCCATGGAAGAGAGTGGAAGTGACTTTGGTGCAGCTTGGGTTTGCTGGGCAAGGGTGTCCATGATGCAAATATATGTGTCGGCACTGAATGTATGGAAGTGCAAACCGTCTTTGAGTGGTATAATGTATAGCGTTAATTCTCTCAAAGAATTGAGTAGAAGTTGAGAGTAGGTGGAGGTTGTTTTGAATTTATTGCACCACGGATTCCGTGTTATGATATTGGTGCAATGATACAGTCGTGGGAATGTGATATTGTGAAGGTTACAAGAGATACGTAGTGTACTGGCAAGGTATTCAGGACTTGATAATAAAGTCTTTGAAGAGTCTCTTTGTGCAAGTGGGCGTGAAAATATAGCCAGTCGCTGTGGTGGACAAAGAATATGGGTTGAACAAAACAAAGGTAAGGAGACAAGAGCTGGGGGCTCCCACTATCTATATAGGTGTGGGGGAGATTTCTAGCGCATTCGGTGCTACGGAACTGAGAGTGAAGGTGGGAATAATTTGGGGAGGTGGAGATTTGAGCAAACGGAGCGGAGCTTTTCACCCAGATTTTGGGGAGAGAACACAGGGATAGGGCACATTCCCAGAGCGTAAATCCTCACAAAGAGATAAGATCTGAGCTATTGAAATGCGTGCGAATGCTCAATGCAAGGTGCAGTGCTTCAAAGCCGTTCAGTGCAATACGGTGATGAAGACACACAGGTACTTGAGGCAGCGCAACGAATCAAAAATGACTAAGCTTACGACACGAGGAGACGAAGTGAAAAGACAAAATGGCCCACTGAGACCTAAAATGCACGGATGGCCGAGAGAATGAATTACTGATGCGATTACATCATTCGCAGTCGTTTCTAGGGTATACCATATCAAATCTCAGCAATAGGCTGACCTGGTTCCTTGTCTTTTCTTTTCACACTGTCAATTCCACGCAAGAAGCACCAAAAGAAAACCACCTCGCACCCTCGACAGGAAGCCGGTTTGCAGGACACCCAGCAATATGCAGATAAAATCAATTCAATAAATAGTAAGACAATACCCACTTTTAGACGCAGAATTTTTGGAGATAAAGGATTACAAGATTTCTTGGTAAAAGGGTAGAACAAAGCCGAAAATCCCACCCGTTTGGTGCAGTGCAACGTATGGCTAGCACTAGCTTACTCACTCTTTTGCACTTCACCACGAGAGCCATTAGTTGGTGGCGTGGCCAGCTGCACCGGGCTCGTGTCACCATTTGCGAGCAGACGTGACTTGTCGTTGGTCTCACTACTATCCTCGGTCTCTGGCAAAGACGTTGTGAATGCATCATCGATGGGCGTAAAACTGGATTCTTCGGTGTCGAGAGGCATGTCTTCGGCGGGTGGTGGTGGGGGCGGAGGGGGAGGAGGTACAGATTGCAACTCGTCCGTACTCGTTCGTGACTTCTTGGGTGAGCCAAATGGGCCCTCTCCTTCCCTCTTACGTTTCAGCTCTGATGCTGAGCTAGCCGGCGAGGCGTCATGCGAGACAGCAATTTCGTCTTTCGGATCCAACATCTCTTCATCCGAATCTCCCTCTTCGGCCTTGACTTCGCCTTGCGGGGTATCTGGGGTATCACCATTGGCTTCCAACTTCACACCAGGCTGTGATGCCTTTTGTTTCTCTCGTTCCTCTTTCTTTCTCACAGCCTTGTCCATGAATTCCTTGACGTAGTTCTTGACCGTCTTCTCATGTCGTGAACTTAATTTTGCTGTGGGATCCTTGACGCGCCCGGACTTGTAGTCGCCGCGAACAAGCTTTTTGGCTACTTCTTTGGATAATCTCTTGAGGTCGTCTCTCTCGAGCTTTTTGCGATAATGAGCCGCAACTGCCATAACATGCGGTGAAAGCTGTTAAAGGTCAGACAAACTTGACGGGAAAACAGTGTGTGATACTCACAGTGGACTCATAGACCTTTTCCTGTTTTTCCTGAGGTAGACTTCGCCACTTTTCACTCTTAGACCTCTTCTCTTTGCTTTCATCGGCGACTGGCTGCGGTGTAGTGGATGCTGAAGGCCCGGTGGGCGTAGCTTTTGCGGTGATTTCAGAAATGATATCTTGGAGCAGCTGCGTATCGGTCTTGGCCTTTGGTGGAGGGGGCGGGGGTTGGTTTGCAGGCAGACTTGGTCTCTGCCATTGCGTTGTGCCCGAGGAATTATAGAAATACGTCGACCCATTGTCTGCAGTCGCCTGGAACCACCCAGGTGGGAGAGGATTGAACGGTCGTGGTCGAGCGACCGGACGTGGAGAGTTGAAGAAGCCGGCGGGGCCGCGAGGTGCATTCAACCCGCGAGGACCTGAAGGTACGTTTGATGCCGATGGTCCCTTTGGCGCAGCGATTGATGGAGATTTTGACCGTGACCTTGATCGTTCACGGCCCTTTTCGCGTCGCTCGAAGTGGTTCACGGCCGGAACTGGCGTGCTGGCGTTGGGGTCTCGCTTCATACGGGGTATCCTATATGCAACTTCCAGCTTGCTCCAAGCACCAAGAAGGTTCGTCGCCGAGGTCTCTACTCGCTCGTCACCACAACTCTTCAGCTTTTCGACAGTCTCCTCGATTTTAGAGTCTTGAATCTTGTTTCGAGTTATGCGAGGAAGCTTGTGGAGGATGTCAAGGACCTGCGTGATGACGTTGAAGTCGTCCATCCACGTTGTCAAGGTCTTCTTGAGAGTCTCATAACCGTGCATGCGGATCAGGCGGTGTCCTACCCTCTCATTATCGCTCTGCTGGATACGACTGAGTAGCTTAACTGCAATCCACTTCTCAGTGCATTGCCGTAGCGCTGCCATGACCTTGGCCACTCCGTCCTCCTCGAGCTCTCGTGGTTTCAAATCATTGACATACTCTTCGTCGTCTTCGCTGGCCTTCTTCTTGCGAGTCTTCTTGGCGACAGCAGTATCCCAGCCATCGCCATCGTCGATACCAAGGGCTTCAATTGTCGCATGCGAGAGTTTGGTTGCGTTGTCAGACTGGGTCTTTCCACCGATGAAGCCTGAACAATTAGGCTCGCCACAATAACATGGCTGGGGATCGGCGCCGTATCGATCGACGTTGTAGTTGAAGACGAGTTCTTCCCCCGCGTAGACTTTGCGCTCGACAAAGATGCCCATGCGCAGCTTGTCCCCAACAACCCACTTGTCGACGAAGCAGTTTGGATTGCACGAATGATTGCAAAACCTGCCGAGGTTGCCCTTTTTGGTAGCGTCTACGAATTCGCCCTTGGTGAGCGACATGAAGTAGAAGTGCTTGATGCCCTCCTCGTCATACTGCAGCATGCGACGGCGAAAGGTGCGCTCGTCAATGACTTCGCCAATGTACTCAAAGACAAATTCGCCAGGGGCCATGTCCTTGTTGGCTCGTAAGCCGAAACCTTTCTTCTCGGTCTTGATGACTGTGACGTCGGCATACTGTTTCCGCAGGAAGCGTTGGTTTTGACATTTCCTGCCGCAGCTGCAATCGCCACCACACTCCATCTTGGTCGCGCGGTTAATGCAATCAGAGTCCTCGCCACAGGCATGGTTGGTTTTTGTGGCAGCGTCTGCGATGAAGATTAGCAGGTTGGTAGGATCGTAAAGCCAGAGCTGCCGTGGTTGACCTACCCCACTCCTCACCACAATCACACTCTAGGGCGGGATCGGTGGTGCCAATGTGTTTATTGGCGTATGTGCATTCTGAAAGGACGGCGAAGGTTTCCTTTGCCGTTTCTGTGGCATCGGGCAGGTCGTGGTATAGCTTGGGCGGACGCGAGACAACTTTCTGCGAGGCGGTGCGCGACAGCTTGGGGGCTTTCCCAGGCTCCATTTTGAGGGTGATGTCGCCGCCTACTACCTCCTCTTGCGCGTTGCTTGCAGGCGACGGAGCCTCAGAGTCTTGTTTCACGGCAGGCGACTGTGACTTGGAGCGGGCTTTGAGCCGCGGAGGCAACGGGGTGAGGGTGCGGCCAAGTGAGTCTGCATCTTCCACCTTTACCTGGGTCGCGCCACCGCCCTCACCGAAACCGTGGTCGGGGGTGGTGGCTTCCAGCTTCATTTCGCGCAGATTCGGCTCGAGCTGGGGGCTTTTGCAGTCCGCCTTGCTCATGGTGGGCGGCCGCGGGAAGGAGAGTCGGTTCAGGGAGGCTCGAGAGCGAGAGAAGTGAAGAACAGAGGGACGCTAAGCCTTTCCGATTTGTTGTTATTCCACAGGCACGACGAAAGGCACAATTCACCTCATAGTACCTGGCTCACTTCCACACAAGCCTGACAGCACTGCGCCTCGTCTGCTTGCGAGTCGAGGGAATGCGCGTGTGGTAGCGGTCGCGTGGACTAGCCTGCAGCAAATTCTTTGCCTCCGTCTTAGACTCCGCACAACGCCTTCGCACCGAGACCCAGATTCCTGCTATATGCACCTGTGTCGCATTGAATCGTGCAGAGCGGCGGCAAAGCGTCGGGAGCCGTGATTGTGGGGTTCGTGTCGGGATGAAGCCGTCGACATGAAGGTAGGCGCGTTGAAGGTATGCGACCAGAGCAGCGGGTTTTGCGGAGCTTTAGCAGCGGCTGGCCGGGCAGGGCGACACGGTAAGGGGATTCCAGGACTCTTTGGCGGTTGCTGCTAATCTACACGTGCCTGCAGCGCAGGTGTTCTGGCATCCACACGCGCAAAGGAGGCCGAATGTGGTTTGAGCTGTGTCATGGACGATGCGCCGCAAGTTTCCCATTTTGGAACAGCCTCGGCGATTAGGGCTAGCTTTGAACGGGCAGAGCGCTCGTACAGCAACACTGAACAACGGCAATACAGCAGATAACTGGGTATCTCTGAGCAGCATCATACAGTGTTCGTGGGGGGGTGCAATAAATTCACATAGGTACGGCCTGCATCAGGACGTATCGCTTTCGAGCAGCAAAGGCTTGGCAATTTCTGGGTGACCTGCCAGTACGTCAGAAGGTGAGCAGGTCGTCGTTAATCATAGCGTGAGACGTGAGTCTCTGATCAAGGTTTGCCCATGTCTGTGGAAGAGCCACTCACTCTCACAAAGCCTGCTCCGTGTCTTGAAGGAGAGGGCCACAATCCAGTGCAACCACGGCGTCGACGCCATGTAGCCTTGCCCTCAAGGACCACCCACGTCTTTCAAGGTTGCACGAGATCTCGCTAAGAGCGTCTACATCAGGGGCATGGTGCCAGAACAGAGTGTCTACATAGATGGCCGTGTCATTCTGTTGCCGATACGAGAGCTGCACGCAGGGCCTACATAGAGAGCGGCAGTCAAACGTGCAGGAATCGCGCTCAGAAAGCAGAAGTTGTTGGGTCAAAACAGCTCTCTATGGGCGAGGTGTAAATGATTGTCGTTGATCTCTGCCAAAAGCACAAGGTTCCACTTGTGAGAGGGGACACTCAAAGGTGATTGCTGGGCCGCTTTGGCCGATGCGTCAGGTAAGAGTGGAGCGGCGCCTCCAACAAGGTGCTGGTTGAAATAAGGCTCGTGGCGCTGTGCATCTCATGCGCTCGTTGAGATCACGGTCGACGGTTCCGGATCCCGAGGAGCCTGGACGACTTGTCCTCTGAATGCTCAGCTGAGTGGACACGAGTAGATGGACTGTAAACGGGCACATTTAGCCTTCTACGACTAGCGCCCCTGCACCTCAGATGCTCCCACTGCCGGAAGGGCGGTAATCCCCAGCGCTTCCATTGTGCTCTTGAAGCGCCCCCTCTATATGCACTGGAGCTTGATTGCCGGAAGCATGCTTGCAGCGCTGCACAAGGACGCAATCGAGCTCGATGCTCGTCGTGTATTGGGAGCAAAATGTCTTGGCAACAGGCCAATGACTAAGC
The DNA here is from genome assembly GCA_003313425.1 of Pseudopyrenochaeta lycopersici. Lineage (NCBI taxonomy): Eukaryota > Fungi > Ascomycota > Dothideomycetes > Pleosporales > Pseudopyrenochaetaceae > Pseudopyrenochaeta > Pseudopyrenochaeta lycopersici. The sequence goes on along the minus strand of NHZP01000016.1, from coordinate 155,537 downwards.
TACCTAGCCGTTTTCGGAACTAGTGCAGCGCCCATTGAGCAGCAGTACACAAACGTTTCGCCCCACTCTAACAGGGTGGCAGGTCAGATAGAGGCTGTTTAGAGCATGACATTTTGCCAAAGCAGAAAAGGGTGACGGCTGGGTCCTTGCTACGCCGGGCGACTCACGGCGAAGCAGTATCCAGAGACGGGATGCTACGTGGCGATGCAGGTGCAAGCGTCAGTCGCCAGCAATAAAGACGGCGGCCAGCAAAGTATAAAGACATCCGCTGGCAACAAAAGAACAGTCGCCATTGCGCTACAACGCTGCAACTTATCGCTGATAATCAGACAAGCCCCGTCCCTTCTTGGGCTCTATTGTGCAGTTGAACAGGGATGACAGACGCTGCAACAGCGGAACTTTTACACGCCTTCTTCCGGCTGCCCCATAGCGCCCCATAAGGGGGCCGACGCGCCCGCAGAGCCGTGGCTCCCAAATGGCCTGCCAGAGCCCAATGGCCAGCACGTGAAACAGCAAAGCTCGGCGTCCAGAGGGCTGGCTTCTGGGAATCCTCCAACTGTCCACGGGAACACATTGAGAGCAGAAACAACGAAAAGATTAGGGCCTAGTCTCTGTACTAGGACTCTCTGTACTAGGAGAACGGCTGCTGGTGTGACGGATCCCTGCTGAGACACTGGCTGGGGCGCTCGCGGTGGAGCGATTGGCCGGCAAATGCTCTTGCGCAATCGCCTTCCACACCCGCGCCTGCACCTTCGAGATGGGTAAGGCGCCGTCCGATCGCCATGACATGGCCTCGCTATCCAAATCCTCGCGCATCCTGCGACAAGAGCTGGTTGAGGCCGATGTGGCAGAGCAGTAGCAGCGGTGCCAGGCGCGGAATGTGGTGGAGACATGTCCGCCGCCTAGTGTTCGTGCCATTCGCCAACCGTCTTCTCGAAGCCGCGCTAATCATGTACGACATCTGAGCTTCTCTCCCATGTAATTTCTGATGCGGCCGCGCTGTCTCCTAATTCTAAACAGCCTCGAGCTGTGGTCCCTTCGACAACATTCTTGCCTGCTGGCATGATCACGACCAGAGCCCGCCGCAGGTTTCTTTGACTTTGATGCTCATTCTTCTACCGCTCGTTACTCATTTGTTTCACTCCTCTCCTTTCTTCTGTTCCTAGACGCAGCTATCAACCGCGCGCGAGGGCGTGTTTGGCTCTTCGCGCCCGCATTTCTGCACTAACTTTACGGCCTTGTCCTCGTTCCATGCTCCTCCATTTGTCTGGTTGCATTCAGCAAGGATTCTGCGTGACTACTTCTTATCGCCATCTGCCCTCGCCTATCTCGTCCAGAGTCACGACATGGAACCTGCTCGCGAGCCACCATGGGCAGAACACGAAAAGGTACGTACCGCTTCACACACGCTCTCTCTGTGTCTGATAGTTCTGCTGTGGGTCGCCCAATCGCACATGGGCTCGTAGCTAACCACTCTGCCGCATCAGGTGTATCTACTGGCCGAGATATTAAAAGCCGCACCTGTACCTTCTCACGTTCTCTTTGGTCTTATTCGCGATGCCAACATCCAGCCGCGATGGAACGACACGGCCTTGCCTCCCGGTATGTGCACACTAAATTTTGCATGTCCATGTCCTGCTACTATTACTTGCAAGACATCAAGTGCGCCTCCATGACCACATTTCCCGAGGGACACTCGAGTGCTGACTCTCATATCCCCATCTAGGCCGCTCTATGCGCTCAAGCCAGATAGCCTTCGACAACATTGCGGCAACCTACTCGGGACCAGACTACAGACGGCCACAATTACCTGTCCCCATCATGTATCCAGGCGCTGAAATCTCCAAGAAGCGTCCGCACCAGCAAGATACAGCCACGCCAATGGGGCGGTTGCTGCAACCTCGCCCTCCGCACTCGTATCCTGGAGAGTTTATGCCCGCTGGCCCTGCGTATGCGTCCACAATGACCCCGACCGGCGAGCCGACCAACAAGAAGAAGCGAGGGCGGCCAACAAAGGCAGAAGCACAGCAAAGAGCACAGGAGGCAGCAGCACGCGGCGAGGTTTATCCACCACCAAGGCGGGGACGCACATCGCTCACGGCGCCATCAGAGCCCTCGCCTCTAGGCCCAGAATCGCGGCCATACGAGCGAACACCTCCGCAACCGATGCCAGCGCAATTAGGCCCCGCGATGACGCCGCAACAGCAAATTGGGCCCGAACAAGGTTCAGAGTCGTCGTCAGGCAAGAGGAGGCGCACCAGGCCTCAACCACTGGAATTAGAAAAGCACCGAGCACCGAGCGAAATGGAGTCGCCTTTGGCCTACGGCTCCGGCGATCCAAACCGTAGCCAAGCATATTCATCATTTACACCAATCTCCGCGCCCTTGCCGTCTTCGACAGAATCTAGGGATCGAGACATACGCATGGAAGGAGTCGAGGAGACTCAACCTCGCACCACAACACCTCACTCGTTTAAAGACACGGTCGGCATATGAAAGCGTTTCTTTCGTCTCAAAAAGCAACACACGGCGGTAATACTGTTTTCAAAGCGTTCCGTCAACGACTTTACTTACGCACTCACGATGACCTTTATGGCCATGATACCATGGAGGTATGCTCTGCAGTCTTCATGCGCGTTGCATTCATTCATGAGCACCAACCATGCGCATCCAGTTTATCATTTTCATGTTGGTTCTCCTTGCGCTGGGTTTGCCTGTTATTTTTTTTTCCCCAGATATACTGTCCTTTTCTCACGCGGTCGAAAGCTTATTTCCTTTGCTAAAATCTGTTCGTTTCTTGTCTGCAACTGCATGTCGACGCTTCCCACGAAAGTTGAGATGTGACGAGCAAATTACCTAATGTCTTATTGTTGCAACCTTAACGACTCAAGAGTTCTGTACCTGTCCGGCAACAAGGCGCTCCCGCCAGCCACCTCTATTTTCCGAAACGTGTATCATAGATGGATTTCCGATTACCACCGCATTACGGCCTTTGTACAAAAGCACCTTTTAGCAGCAGAATCAATAGTAGACCCAGTCACGCCCTATCAGCTCGCTGGCTTTCCATCATTCTGAGCGATCAATTTTCCGTGCCATGTTGCACGTCGCTTCTGCATGTCAATGTACGCATCATGCTGTCCACTCAATCCACAGTGACCGCCCTTTCACGACGTCAGGTTCCTGCAGCCTGACGAGCAAGGCAGACCAAACTTTGGTTGAGAAGCTGAATGCGGGCGCGAGAGGCAACGTCAAGAGCGCTGCGCAACACAAACAACGGGTCTTGTTTCACCTATGAATACCTTACAAGCTTCGGTGTTACTCTCGCTCGCTCGTACACTTTGATACACATGACCGCAGACGCAGGGGTACTTCGCTACCTCAAAACACTGACGGCAAATCTGCAAGTAAGCGCCCTCAGGAAAACTCCCCCCAACGGACAATCAATGACGCCAAAAGGCAAACTTAACATGTGCAGTGATCTTGGAAAAAGGGGGGCTCAGAAAGGAGTCTGGTTTACGGCCTCGTTGATTTGTCGAGGTAAATCGAGAAATGACTCGAGCTGCATATTCTGCCATGTTGCGGCTACGCACTTTGCTGCATCCTGCTGCTGCAGCACGAAAGGAGAGTGTACATGACGCCAACGCATGCACGCATCGACCACGTCCCAACACCAAATCGATGAACAGAAGTTCCTGCCCAACCAACTTAACCGCAAAATTGCACAGGCTAAACACCGAGGAATCTCTCAATTCTTCTTGTCGCAAATATTCATTCGTGTCGCATTTCGGTGAAGGCACATCCGACAAAAGGACTGGGCAAGGTCGAGGGTAACATGTAAACAGATTGTCTTCTTACAAACCTTGCCTAAGGACATTGATGAGCCAGTTACACCCGGGGCACTGGGAGCGTCAAGTGCTCAAAGTTAAGTGGACCGTTGCTTACGGGCCGAATGTACACGGTGCAATCAGCCCGTTGTCCAGAGGAACGCGTGGTTTTGCTTTTCAAATTGCCAATAATTGTCATCCTCTCGAGCATTTGGGGCCCACGAGGTAAGGATTACCTCGATTACTGATTACAAACATGAAAGGACTGGAAAGACAGTGACGCATGGGCCAGCCGTTCTGTCTCCGACGATCCGACGATTCTGAGTGGTCCGAAATAAGACATAATGTATGAGACGGGGGGCATTGTGGTATGGCATGGGGGTAAGTGGGCATTTCGGCACCGATAACTGGTTGTGGGCTGTTCTTAAAGCGTCATGACACAATCTTGGCCTTGACATTGAAAACGAGCTTGACCTTTGCACACGGACCATACAAACGGGGGGGCGGGTGGGGTTAAAAAACAGGTTCCGCCTGAAAATACTCCTCTCCCCCTTCGCCAGATCTGTCGTTTGTGCCTGAAAATCATAAGATCTGTCACCTAACTTCGGTTCGGAGATTTAACCCTTTCCGTCCTAACCGCTCCCCCATGTATACATGCTCCATCCCCGTTTTCGTGCCCTCTGCCCAGAGCTTACTCCTGAAGTATTCTTACTCGCGTGTCTATCTCGCGCTTCCCCTAGTCCACCCGATCCCTTCGGAGAGTGCACATGGTGAAACAATCTCTCGTTTTATCCGCGTCAAGCCCGTTTATTGGGGGGTCGCCGTCCTGGAGACCCCGCTACCGGAGTGAGACTCGGGATATGGTTGTAGAAACCGGTTCATTGCCAGCGACATTGCGTTGCCCCCCCCCTTCCCACCCCCTTCCTTTGCCCAAACATGGAAGCGGTCTTCTCCGAGTGCGGAGTGGTACCTGCGTAATATGCGGCAAATATGGTCGAAACCGGTATCTTTCGAGAATACGAGGGACAGTGACATTACGAGCTTTGATCCATTATAGTAGGGGAGAGAAAAAAAAATGGGCACTAAATGGCACTTTCAATGAATGCACAATATGTTGAATTTGAATTTGAATTTGCAAAGCATGTGAAGTCTCGTCGCTGTTCAGTTGCCAATGCCTAGTACAATATGCAAAGATGTAGAATTGCCGCCTGAACACAAAGGAAAAAAAAAGGGGAAAATAAGAAGAATAGCGACGTATATGGCATCAAAATCGAAAAACTAAAAGCAAAAGGAAAACTAAAACAAAATTACATGTCGCCAGCGAAGCGGGGAAGCGCTTCAATCATTGAATAGCAATAGGGAAATAGTCGAAAGATACTCGCCCAAACCGAATCAAGCGAGAAATTTGGTTGCGGGGAGGCGCAGTCGGTCAAATACGACGTGCCCGTCGTACGGAGAGGTCCTAACTCGCCGGTACGGATGCATATTTGCAGTCGCCACAAGTCCAGTCCCGCCTGTTCAGGTCAAGTGCCCCACCCCGTGGCTGAAGGTGTTCCGTTATGCAATTCAGATGGAAGAATCGACGTACACAATCCTGCGCTATATCAGCTTCTCATATTGGGCGAACACCCTTGCCAAGGAGCACTTACCATGCCGTTGCAAGCAATAACGGGCGATGGGCCAGGACGACGTAATGCGTCTGCCCCACAGACACACTGGTCGAACGGAGGATCTGCGTACTCGTCTTGCGGCCTTGCGTGTGAGACCCCCACGCTGTTTAGCAGTGCTCCTGTCATCTCTACATTGCCGTCTGAATCGGCCGAGAGTGGAGTAATAATGCCAGTATCTGTGGCCTTGGCTTTTCCTTTCCCTTTCCCAAACATGACTCCTCTGGCCATCCGATGGGGTCGCCCCCTGGCAGGCGAAGATGGGGCAGCCGCAGACGCGCCCAAATCAGCCAATCTTTGGGAGAGCTCATGCCCGACTCGATCGCTTGGCTTCTGAGATTGGACGATGCCCAAGCATCCAGCGTGGACATGCTCCGAGATGACGTCGTCTTGCAGGAGCTCATTCATCTTTGTTTCAAACTCATGGAACAGATTCTCGTCCCAAAGCAAGGCACCGTTTTGTCGTGAAAATCGAACAAGAGCATCTCCAACGTGAATGTTGGCTTGTACACCCTCTTCTCGCATAAAGCTGTCAAAAATCTTTAAGAAGCTTCGAGCAGAATTTGAGAGATGGGGATTTTTGATATCCTCTGCTGTCTTCCAGAGGTCAATCCAACTGCCATCGATTTCATCCTCGCTTTCGCTTATATACTCCCCTTCCTTGAGCGGCCGCCTGCTGCAGGATCGGAAAAATGTAACGCCTGGAGGAGCTTTCGGCACCGGGTAGGTCTTCCTCCCTCTTGCCGATCTTTCTTGGACTTCCTCTGGCGGTTTTTGCCTGAGGGCCACTGGCGCACTGAAAGGCACAGTGACGGCTGCTTTGTATGCATTCTTTGCTGGCTTTTCAAATCTGGCCGTCCTTTGGTAGTCGTCATTGCCCTCATTTAAATATAGACTCTGATTGAATGGTTGATGTGGGGCCATAACAAGAAATTCAGAGGGCTCATTAACTCTGGCACTCGCTCGCTGATCTGCTTTATGATCCGAGACCTCGCATTCAAACGTCCAGCGCTCAACGCCGTTGATATCTACTCCCTCTTTGATAGCTCGATACCTGAAATAGTCGTGCCAGGTGTCCAGGTGCATGCGTAAGTCATCGATATCCGTGGGTTTCCGCCTGTAGCATTTTTCATGAGGGCAAACTAGCTCTGGACGGATTATGGTCTCTTTTGCATAAATGAAGGTAAGTTGGTATCTCGCCTTGTCTACTTCGCGAGGAGGCGTAGGATAAGAGATTGAAAGGGCGAGATTTTTCAGCTGCCGGTTGTGGGCAGTCAGAATAGATTCCGCTTGGTTGTTGGTCCAGTACATTGAGACTTCGACGCCGAAATCAAGCCGCCTCTTGTGATCTTTCAATGGCAGTATTGTTGTCCCTGTTGGACATTCAAGAATATTTCCAAAGATAGCTGAAAGACGCGTCTGAGCCTCTGGCGTTGCGGTCTCGCAGCCAAAGTGCTCGTAGAGGTACTCTGCGTCTCTTTGGAAGCCAAAATTGACGCTTAGCATCATTTTGTAGGATGTGCTGAAGCTCAGGCTACGACTGTCTGATGATATCGACAAGTCTTCCGGATTGACAAGGATTTTATCCGTATCAGCATACACCCTTCTCCCATGGCCGCTGTCTATACCTCTCACTATCGCCTCTTGAGGAGGTAGACTTTTGCATGGAAAATCAGACAATTCAGCGAGGATTGAAATCTGAATGGTGCTTGGGACAGAGAACAAGTGGCGAACCTTCCTTGCGGGCCTGTCCTGGGCGGAGGCATTTTTTGTGGGCAGCGCCTTGAAGCCGTGAACCTCCAAGACGAAAAATCCCTTTGAATTTTCCCGCGCGACCATATCGTCTAAAGCATCCCAGGACGGAGGCTTCCACTCCGAACGGAATTCGTGATTTGGTCCAGGGATTCCTAGGGTACTGCCGTTCTCCACAATGTGCTGATGTACCCTGAGTGCCCGAGTAATACTCCTCCTTAGGAAGACTTGATTTCTTTTGGATGATAGATAGTCGTACAATATAATATTACCTAAGAATAGGTCGTGGCGACCGCTCATGCTCTGCAACGCAAATGTCTCATTAACAGTATCACTGAGCCGTCGCACCGGATGACTTACATTCGTTCGCTCAGTTGCACACTAATGCAGCTGAGACATGATAGAAGAGGAAAGACAGCTTGAGAGGGGGGCATGAGCAGATTGGAGCAAGGAGTGGAAGGCGCGTTATGCGCTCATATTTTGCGGACGTAGCTCTCCTGGTAGAAGATCGTTTAGGGGATTAGGCCAAGTGAGATGGCCGGTATTAGCGTGAGTGGCCAGGATTGGTTTTGATGGCGCGACAATGCTTATGGCGCCCGTGGGATGTACTGCGTGTATGGAAGAGCGTTGTGTGGAAGGTCGATTATTGAGAGATTGGTTTTCTATCGTATGCTGTTGAGTCGGCGCGGACGCATGTTCTGTCGCGCGGAGAGCGTCGGTTGTTTTTGTTTGTTGACTACCTCTCCACAACACTCGGCGGCGATGTACAAGGAAGATGGGCACAGAGCAAGGTACAAGCCAGCTCAAAGCAGCTTCACCATTGCCTCAGAGTCTTGTTGTGGGACGCCAATACCTTCCTACTGCCAGCGCCTGCCACAGGGCCGTCGCATGTTTCTAAGCAGAACTTCGCGGTCATGTGATCGCGCACCAGTGCCAAGGCGGGCGCCTCGGTGCATTGACCAGGGGGGCGTCATCAATCTCGCCTCGGAAGTCCGCAAGCATCACCATTCACTTCCTGGTTTCCTCACCATGGCCGCTGAGCGCACAAGTCGTTCTTCTTGATACTCACTCTATGCACCTCCGCGACCGGATTCAAGGCTATAAAGCCTCTCAATAGCCACACGTGCACATAACGCTGTCACCCTTGCGCCTTGAACCCGCTCCGCTGGCAGTATTGCGACCATGGCTGTTACTTTGAAGCGCAAACGGGGCGCAGTCTCCTATAAAGAGCCCAGCAGTGATGAAGATCTCTCTGAAAGCACCGACCAGGACCAAACTGTACGGAGGAAGCGTACGACTCCCTCGCGACGCTCCGCTAGGCACCAGCAACCGGACGATGCGGATGAAGCCTCCAGCCAACATGCCACTCGAGCCGCCCTTCCTGTGCGCAAACCTCCACGGGCATCACAGAGTTCACGAAGCTCAAGAAACCGCGTTCGTCAACGGATATCGTACAAGGACATCAGCTCGGATGAAGAGGAGAATCCCGATGCCGACTTTGAACTGACCGAGGACGAAGTTATGCCCGTCCGCCACAAGCCACGAACCACGGCAGTTCAGTCTCCGCGCACACAAAAGAATCAGGCTTCCAAAGCAAGGCCACGGCGAAAGTTAGTCATTGGCGCGCCTCTAAAGCCGAACAGTGCAGCACAAGCCGAGCATAAAGCGGCAGACATCCCAACCGATGGCCATATACCGGTATGTCTTTCACATATCCCAAACAACTTTTGCAAGTTCTTTAGATGCTCTATTGTGCCGTCGATTTAGTACGCTAATTGTACCACTAACAGGCATGGGCGTCGTTACCATACCACGTGCTCCTCCAAGTCTTTGTGTATGCCTCACATCCACTTCACGATGAGAACATGAAGCCCACAGCTTCCATATCATGGCTTGTGCAGATGGCCGGAATATGTTCGACATTTACGAAGCCGGCTCTGACAGCCCTCTATCGCAACCCACCCATCTTCGCGACGAGGCAGACTCGGAAAGATCTAGTCCATCATCTTATCGCTCCTCCGTCTGGGGCGCGTGAGGAATATCGTGTTATGGTCAAGAGACTAGAAATAGACGCCACGCAAATGTCTACGTTGACGGATCCCACGCATAGTGTCGCAGACCTAGCAGCGTTGGTCCAGTCACTGACAACACTCCGCGAGATTGATATCTTTGATCCTGTCGACAGACCACCTTTTCGAGAACGGCTCCGTCGACTGCGCCGATGGGTATATCCCAACGAACTTTTCGAAGCCTTGCGGCTGACCAAGCTGCATCTGAGAAGCTGGCGATGGAACAGAAGCTTTTGCGACCAGAGCCCTCTCTGGATGAAGACGATTCATGGCGACAGCGCATTTCAAAGTCTTCGAGATGTCACACTAACCAAATTTCACCCCGAGCCATCTCATGACGAACGTGAAGCCCGTGAAGAGCTTCAGGGTCTGCCAACCACAGAAGAATTGCTTGCGTCTGCCCTAGCAGTGCTTCCTCAACTTCGAGCCTTGTCTTTTGAGACTTGCGGCGTTGTCAGTGGACGCCTGCTTCCGCTCCTGCCCACTAATCTCGTTAGTTTGAATATCACCAATTGCGGCGAGCTTCTATCCGACGCATTGCAGGCTTTCCTTGCCACACACGGCGCACAGCTGGAAGACCTGGTCCTCAACCACAACCAAGCTCTGGATCTATCTTTCTTGGTCGACTTGAAGCGTTCTTGCCCTAAGCTAGAGGTGTTACGAATGGATACGACATACTACAGCTCTCTGGCAATGTCCGCGGATAACGAGCCCTTGTACGAGACCCTGCTCGGAGAAGATGAAAAACCTAGCTGGCCTTCCACCCTCCGTATTATTGATATGGAATACTTGCGCAACTGGAACTCAACATCGGCCAACAACTTCTTCAGCTCGCTGATCGAGGCTGCAGAGGATTTGCCTTGGCTCCGGGAGCTTACCATTATGGCCATGGTGGACACTGACTGGCGGCAGCGAGCAGAATTTAGGATGAAGTGGAGTGCCAAGTTTAAGCGGGTATTCGCGAGGAAGTGGGAAGCCCCGAGCGCTCATCTTGCCTCACTGAGGGCCTTCAGGGAGTGGAAAGAGCACGCAAGAGCGGGCGAGAAGAATGACTCGTTGATCGAGGGCATATCCGAAGAAGTAGGAAATGAGCCGGGGCAGGCAAAGATTACCGAAGAGAGCGACAGCGATGCTCCGCTGCTGCTTTTGCGTGATGCGAAGAAAGACGAGGAGTGGGGTTCAAAGCGTCTACGGTCACGGTCCAAAGCAACTGCAAGCTATGATGAAGCTTCAGAAGACGATCAGTCCGGATCTGATCAAGAGGCAGCGTCTGATCAAGACAAGGGGCTGTTTGTTCAAGGCCGGTGCCACACGGTCATCTTCCGTATTGACAACTTTCGGCCACGAGAGGAAATCTACGACGAAGCTGACTTCCTGGATGCTGAGCCCAGCGGCGATGAGGAATGGAATGGCAACGAGGATAATGATGAGGGTGGCTATGCTTGGTAAAAGGGGTAATGGTTCGGCATGACTCAAGATTGGGATTGGATTATTGGTATGATTGACTTTGGATTGCCTGGGGACCAGTTGCAGACGATACATAGCTTTTGCATCGACGTCTGAAGCAAAACAGGATTCTGCATTGCACTGGCGCTGGGGGTACTTTGTTTAGCTATATGTGTATCATTATTGGGCGTGGGTCAGGCTGCTATGTTGGGCCGCAAGCATGTGTGGCCTGCGATCAGGTAACGCGGACGTGGCTGCAAGCCACTTCTTGTAAGACGACCATAACGTGAGCCTCCCCCAGGTGCCATGACAGGAACCCTTTCCCACGGCTGTACCGTGAGCGCGAGGTGTTCACAAGGCAGCTGAAAGAGCCATTAGCCACACATGGGCACGCGTCACTTGTGGATGCACAGCCTCGCCATTGAAACCAGCCAATCCCTACCGCCACCGCTAACAAGGACTCCCCCATCGCTCCGGCTGCTCACGTCTGTCATAAGCCCTGGCCTGCGATGCATTGATATCTCCCTCATCGTTCCCTCCCTCTTTCATTCCCGTCCGACTGCACAGGACGCCCTTTTTCCTTAGGCCCGCGATATCAGCTCTGCTTGCCCCGCGCCTGCCCAGAGAGCAGCAAACCGCCATTATGGCTGCGCCCACGCCCCCACAACACCCAGGCTCGCCAGACACAGGCCCGACCGATCCCACGCTGCCGAAGCTGCCTGCTGGGTGGATAGCGCAATGGGATAACTCGTATGTCCTCGCCCAGCATTCGACCGCGCCCTGGTCTGGCTGCTGCCCCGCCATGGCGGCTGCTGCCCCGCGGCCACTGCGACACGGCTAACACGTCCACAGATCCAAGAAGTACTACTGTGCGTAGCCTCGGAGTCGTGGCCCGTCGTGGCCCGCTTGACAGACGGCAAAATCTCTAATGCACTCACCAGACGTCCAGATCAGCACCGGCGTGTCACAATGGGACCTCCCCACCAGCGAAGCGCCCGTCGGCGGCGGCTCGAACCGCAGCACGCCTGCTCAGCCCACCAACCCATACCACCAGCCAGACGGAACCAAAGGCCCCGAAGCCGGCGACGGAACGAGAGGCGTGGGTGACGGTCCGACTGGCGACAGGGCCGGCGGTCTTGGGGTAGGGGTCGCGCACTCGGGCATCAATAACCTAGGCTGACCACCATGACAGGGCTTTGCCATGAATGCGCTCATGGGCAACAACAAGCAGAGCAGTGGCCATGGCGGCAGTGGAAACCTGGTTGGCCAGCTCGCCGGTTCCCTTCTGGGAGGGGGGAAGCAGTCCCATGGCAGCAGCAGCGGACACGGCAGCAGCAGTGGCGGCGGTGGAAACCTCGTTGGCCAGCTCGCGGGTTCGCTGCTAGGCGGTGGGAAGCAGCATGGAAGCTCGTCTGGCGGAGGTCACGGCAGCAGCTCTGGCCATGGATCAAGCGGTGGCGGCCTTGGAGGTATACTTGGGGGCGTCTTGGGTGGCGGATCGGTGCGTACTCTCGAGAGTGACATTGAAGTCTTGGGACCTTGAACTGAACATTTACAGCAGAGCAAGCCGAGTAATAGCGGTTACGGCTACAGTCACAGCGGAGCGTCGAGCAACACCTACACTGGTACTGCACCGCCACCATCGTATCAACCTGGCGGCCAGTCTGGCGGGCAATACGGCGGGCCTCCACCCGGACAGCAGTATGGACAAGGCCAGGGAGGCTACGGCCAAAATCATAACCAGAACAATCAGCATTCAGGACCTCCACAGCACGGACAGCAAGGATATGGTTCTCAGGCCGGATTTGGAGGACAATCTGGTTATGGTGGACAGCATGGAGGACCGCCTTCAAATTATGGTCAACAAGGTAATCTTTATTCGACCCCATAAACATCGCATCGCTAACACCCTTCTTGCCGGCTATGGCGGACCAGCTGGCTACGGCGCTCCCAGTGGGCCATATGGGGGCTCCCAGAATTATGATAACCAGTACGTCAACGCGTATAAGCTTTCTGTGCAGAACACATACTGACTTCCACTCCCCTGTTCTAGCCAGCACAACCAATACGGCGGTCAGCCCACCCCGCAGAACCAGTATGGAGGTGGAGGACAGTACCCTCCGCCACAGCAGCAGCAGCAGCAGCAGCAGCAGCAAGGCTACGGGGGTCACGGCCAGGGTGGCCCGCCAGCGCCTGGCTGGTAGATTGCGGACTCTTGACTTTGCCCAAAATTGCGATTTAGTGGGAGGACTACTGCGGATAAAACAGTGCTTCTCGATTCCGAGATGGGCCACGATGTGTTACCTAGAGGTCGACATTAATGTTGGTTCGCTTTGGAGTCTAGAGCATATGATAGAGGGATCAGGATGTTTACGACAGAGATACCTTTTCTCGCAGCTGTGTAGATCAATGTCATCTTTCTCAAGTACTTACCTACTTTTGCTTCATCTTTTCGCAGTGTAGTGATGATATCTCGTTGCGCAGTGGCTCCGATCCTGTCACTGAATAACTTTCCCCAAGCTCATCAGCCATCAACTCCCAAACAACTCACTTCCATCCCCACCCAACAGTCCCAACACACTACTCTCCCCCACAACCCTCCATGCCACTTTTACTCTCCCCCCTCCCCCCTCCACGCCCGGCACATCGTCCCCCCCACAGCTCCCAACCCACCCACTCAGACTCGCCCGGAACCCCCGCACATCCTGCCGCGGTATCCTGATCCACACCTCCCTGCCACTCGTCTTGAGAATGTCAATTGGTATCGCGGCGCCGGTCGTGCCGAGATACGACGACAGCGGGTGCGACAGCAGTGTCGACACGGTGAGCGGGTCAATGTGCATGCCCGTTCTCGTGGGTTGCGATACTGTAGCGCTATCCGTGGGGGCAGTTGCTACAGATGATGTGGATGAGAGAGGTCCCTGCGAAGCTGTCCCCGGCGTGACGAGGCAGAGCTGCAGATATGTCCAGCTGGGCTTGCGGAACGTGGATTGGTGGAGGATATGTGGTTTTTCCTTGTCTTTCCGTTTCCGCTTCTTGGTGCTGTCTTGACTGCGCGACGGGACGGCGTCGGGCATTGCTGTATCTGCGTCTGCATCTGCATCTGCGTGTGGGTGTGGGTGTGGGTGTGTGTTGGATGCCATTGCGATTGTCGCAGCGTGACCAGAGCTCGGGACGAGCGTCGAAGAAGCCATGAGTACCTCGCTCTTTTACTTCACCATGTATCTATGTATCTTAACTTCGGTGCGAATTGACAACAACACCTCTAACACTTTCCTCGCTGAATCGTTGGAAAAACGGCGATGTCATTCGTGTAACCCTGTTGGAAACTTTTGGCCCGGAATTAAACTACTAGCGCGATCCCTCTTAACTCCGTAGGAACTCGCTTTCCCACTTTCCCATCCGCCCAGAACGCAGGAAAAGCTGGGAACGGAATGTTTTTTTTTGACCTGCATGCCACAAAAGTATTGAATTCTAATTCCTTTGATTTCCCGGAGATTGGGATCTTGGGAGAGCAATAGTACTAGACCCCTTTGTTCGATCTAGACTCTTTCATCGCTCGTTGCACAAATAAACACATGTGTGGAGGATTGGAGGAATGCTGCGATCCCTGTTTCCTTCAGAGTATGCAAGGGCTGGTAGCAAAGTCACATTCATCATGTATAAAGGGATCACATCTTCAGGAAAGGGCGAGCACGGTTGTTAAGCTAAGAACTTTTTGAATGGCCAAAATGTGTAGAGCATGCCTGTAGCCGGGCAGGCGTCCCGGATCGTAGCTCCTCTCAACACCGTGCCTGCCCAATTGTGCCATGAAACGCCATATTAGTCTTGGAATTGTTGCCAGGGAGAGGCCAGTATCTGAACCTAATCTATATTCTATCGGGCCCCCAAATGCTAGGACGGGAAGAGTTGACGAAAGAAATGCCCAAAGTTGGCCATGTCATGTACTGAAGTAACCGTGAAAATGCTGTATACACCAAAATCCGTTCGCTTCCTTTATCTTTTTGGCTGGAAAACTGCCGAAATGAACAAAGAAGTGTGCCATCTAATACCAAATTCAAAGAGCCGTGTGAACAGTTGTCCGTCCACAGGCTTCGATCCAATGTGTGGCCACCGCGTCACTTTTAAGTGAGCCATAATGGCAATGGAAGCAACTTGACGCTTGCTCCTGCCTGTCCCTTTGGCACCTCACTAGATCTGAGCCTCAGCCTCCTCTGACGTGGGAGGATTGAGATCAATGGCCCATTCAAAATTCAAGGCCACGGGCAGGTTTTGGTTCATATCTTGAACCACCTCCTGCATCTGCGTGAGGACGAGAGGAACGACACCACACCATTCAAGAAATTTCTTGTTTGGTTCGATCATCGTATCGTTGACCTCGTCAAAGTCTCGGCGGAGGTTATCAAAGGCTGTTTTGTCGTCTTTGAGAGCGTTTGCAAGCTCGCCCGATTTCTCCGTGACCTTGTTCAACTTGGCTTCCATCTGCTTCAAGGTGTCGGAGAAATCTTGAAGTTGTGGACCAACATTGCCCAACTTCTCCAGCTCTTTTGCACATGCCATTTGGGCCTCTTTATCTAAATCCTTAGTAGCCTTCCATAGCTTCTCATGTTCGTTCTTAAATTCTGTTTTTGTCATGCTTAAATCGTTGACGGCGTCTTTGATCATCATTCGAAGTTCTTGCTCTACCTTCTCCCGCTCCTTCTGTTCAGTTTCTAGTGCCGTTTTGGTCGCCTGGCTTATGTTAGGCCCCTCTTGAGGTTGACCAAATGCGCGATCCTGTAGATCCTCCACGTTCTTCACGCCAGCGCTGACAACATGCGCGTCAGCAAATTTGGGTAAGCCGGCATAGCCATTGTCAATGGCGATTTTGTGGTTGGGCTGTATGTGCTGCACGTTTTGGACATGTCCTGCTACTTGGTTCGCCTTTAACCGGGCTTTCTCAGCGTTCGCGATTGCAGCTTTCGCATCCCTTTGGACTTCATTAATCCTAGCCCGGACCTCTCGCATTTGCTCGAGGTCGCTCGCCAAATTGGACAGAGCAAGTAGCTGGGGGGCATTAGTAATGAGCATGGAAAGCTGGTTCGCATGACATTCGATCCAAGATGTCTGATCTGTGCGCGATGTCAAATTGGCCACGTTTCCTTGGATAGAAGACAATTGCTGTAACACAGTTGACATGTCCGATGGGTACATTTTCTCGAACCAGCCTGTCATCCGTTGGCAAAGTTCGTCGGTTGTGATATTGTTATATTGATCATGTAAACCTTTCAACGCTTTCCGGAACTTGTCCATTTGCTGGTCAATGTTAAAAATATCGCCCTTCTTATTAAGATGCTCCTTGACTTCTCGGACATCGCGGTCTAGAACAGCAATCTCTTCTTGAAGGTCTGACTGCAGCTTAGATATGTCCTCTTTCAGACCTGACTGCAACTTAGACATGTCCTCTTGCAGACCTGACTGCAACTTAGACATGTCCTCTTTCAGACCTGACTGCAACTTAGACATGTCCTCTTTCAGACCTTCACTGCATTCTACTACCAAGTTGAGCTGGGCTTGTTGCCCGTCTGTGAACATGACCTGCGAGGACTGTGTGCAGGTCTTCGCTATGTGCTCATTGAGAGGTACAAGGCTTTGAACGGTTGCCTCGAGCTTGCTACTGATGGTGCTAATTTGTTCTTTGATTGACTTTTTGACAAGGTCAAAGTTGTCCTTACACACGGTAGGCATAGTTCCCTGCAAAGCGTCGACGGCATTGGAATGTTTAGGAAGACGGTGTTCCATGTGTTCTAATGACACATTGGCCTGCTGAAGAGCATTTTTGGTTTCATTCATCTTCACTGACAGCTGCGCTAGCTGACAATCTGAGGAGTCGAGCCGTTGACCGAATTGTGCAATCCGGGATGTGGAGCTCTTCACGTTGTCTACCTCTTGTTGTAGTTCTTTCATATCTTTTTGATGCTGAGTTTGCAGTTCTTTCATATATTTTTCATGTTGAGTCTGCAGTTCTGTCATATCTTTGTCATGTTGAGTCTGTAGTTGATTCATGTCTTCTTTCATCTGCCGCTTTAGGTCGACCAAGTCAGTCCTACTGCACGCCTCAGCATTTTTGTGTTCAATGTCCTTGATCTTATCGTTCAGATTACGCAATTGAGCCGGAAAGTCTTGGTTCTCTGTGGCTGCTTTGAAGCCTAACAGTTCATCGATGGCCGATGGTACAGATGCGATGGGGCTATAGGCATTGTCCATGCATCTTATGAACTCTGTTGACTCTTTTGTTTGCTGGGAAATGCCCGTCATTGGGCTAGATTGAGTATAGAGCTTTTCGATTTGGTCCGACATCTCGTCATATTGTCTCTGCAGTTCCCTGACGAGGCGTGGAAGAACCAATATTTGAGAACTATCTATGGATGGACTTTGCTTGGTGGCAGTATCATGCCAAGAGCTGGCACTGGAGGCTGATCGCTTGAATGGGCGACTGGGCTCTTGAGGAGGAGTCTGGCTTCCCCGTCGCTTCACTGGCCTATGACGCAAATTCATGATAATGATACGTGCAGGTGATTATGCGGTTGAGAGGCGGGCGCTAGGAGTGCTTGTACACAGCATTGTTAGCACGGATTTGAAGTGAGCGTCGACATGAATGCGTGGCGGCGCCAGTGGCACCAAGGCCAAAGTGAGGGCACGATTTGACTGCGCATATCTAAGTGTCTTCGACACAAACAAATGTAGGTAGGAGACTGCGTTGGACACAGGGATAACCATGCAGACTCTGCAGGCTCGGCGAGACTGAGCTGGATTCGACACGTACCTGTTGGTAAAATAAGGCAGGATTCTGCCGAGCGTTTTCTGCTAGACCACGAGGTGAATTTGAGAGGAAACTTGAGTGCTTGGGCAATCACCAAATGAAGCAAGTAGAGGGAGAAGTAAAAAGGCGGCCAGAGGTGTTAGCAGTCAGGTGGAAGGGGCAAACAGCCCGAATATATGCTGCGGCGGTGAGGAAATAACCAATGGGCCATCTGCTTGAGGTTTCACGCGTCTCTTGTGCGAGGTTGTGAAGGTGATGGGTCAGGCCAATCACGACCATGGCCAGCTGGAGCAGACAGGGAAGTCGGGCCCGTGCGCGTAACTGGAGCTTTGGTCGCGAAATGTTGCTTGTCGCATCGACGCCGCGTGCATTCGCTGAACTCCTCACACAAGACTGCCAGATACCCACGCCCGCACACATCGCCATGGCTGTCGTAGGTGCCCTCGTCTCCAGTGTGGAGTGCTGACTAACACACATGCAGCCCATCACAACCATCGCCGAGAGCAAAGAGCTGCGCGGGCTCAACCTCATCGCCGCGCACTCGCACATCCGAGGCCTCGGCGTCGATGCAGACACGCTGGAGCCAAAGACGTCGTCGCAGGGCCTTGTTGGCCAGGAGAAGGCGCGCAAGGCCGCCGCCGTGATCCTCAAGATGGCCCAGGAGGGCAAAATTGCCGGCCGGGCAGTCTTGATCGCCGGCCCTCCCAGCACGGGAAAGACCGCAATCGCTATGGGCATGGCGCAGTCGCTCGGATCCGACGTGCCCTTCACTATGCTTGCCTCGTCGGAGATCTTTTCGCTGGACATGTCCAAGACCGAGGCACTTACCCAAGCCTTCCGCAAGTCAATTGGCGTACGCATCACCGAGGAGAGCGAGGTGATTGAGGGTGAGGTTGTCGAGATACAGATCGACCGCAGCGTCACCGGAGTGAGTCGAAGACTATGTGTGTGCGCGAGAGCCCCACTGACGGCCGCCTGCAGAGCAACAAGCAGGGCAAGCTTACCATCAAGACGACCGACATGGAGACCATCTACGACATGGGCACCAAGATGATCGATGCCATGACCAAGGAGAAGATCATGGCCGGCGACATCGTCTCCATCGACAAGGCGTCGGGCAAGATCACAAAGCTCGGCCGCTCCTACACCCGCTCACGAGATTACGATGCCATGGGCATAGACACAAAGTTCGTCCAATGTCCAGAAGGCGAGCTTCAGCAGCGGCGCGAAGTCGTGCACACAGTCAGCCTTCACGAGATTGACGTAATAAACTCGCGGACACAAGGCTTCCTGGCTCTCTTTTCTGGCGACACGGGCGAGATTCGAAGCGAGGTACGAGACCAGATCAACACAAAGGTTGCAGAGTGGAAGGAGGAGGGCAAAGCCGTCATTGTCCCCGGTGTGCTTTTCATCGACGAAGTACACATGCTCGACATTGAATGCTTCTCTTTCATCAATCGTGCACTCGAGGACGAGCTAGCACCTATTGTAATCATGGCAAGCAACAGAGGAAACACACAAATACGCGGCACAGACTATAGATCGCCACACGGTCTGCCGTTGGACTTCCTGGACCGGGTCGTCATCGTCAGCACACATGCCTACTCCTCCGAAGAGATGCAGCAGATCATCTCAATAAGAGCGCAAGAAGAGGAAGTCGATGTCTCGCCAGATGCTCTAGCACTTCTCACCAAGATCGGCCAAGAAACCGGGCTGAGATACGCCAGCAACCTGATTACCACTTCGGATCTGATACGCAAGAAGAGAAATGCCCAGGCAGTCAGCATCGACGACGTGCAACGCAGCTTTGCACTGTTTTATGACCCCACACGAAGCGTCAAGGTATGATCTATGCATATCATGGCATGATTCGACATGACTAACGAGCAGGCAGTTTGTCTCTGATTCCGAGAAGCGACTTATCGGCGACGCAGGCGACGTCTCCTTCGCCGTTGTCAACGGCACCGATGCGATGGATGTCTCATAGACCTTGTGCCTTGTTCCCGTCTTTCTGGCGTCCCACCGGTATTGGAATGGCTTTCCAGCGTTTGGGCATAGAGCATTTCCAGGCTCCCATGTAGACATAGTAAAAGTTCAGTGAGTGTAATACTAGCAGGACTCGGGTTGAATGAGTAAATGATATCCAGCAATTTGTTCTACTTGCCAGCCAGTCACGCTGGCGATTTACAGGGCCTAAGGAATGGACATAAGGGAATGTCTGTTTAAACATGGTCCGTGAGATGGTCTGTGTGCTTTCGTGTCAACCCGCATTGGCTTACGCACATCTAAACCACTTCAATGGGTCTGCCCTCGTAACCGCGTAGCTTAATTAGTTCATTTTTGGATGCACTGACCTCTTGTCATGTCGAACGTCGACAACGCAAGAAGATGAATTCCCGCCACAGTCGAAGAAAGCACTTGTATTATCGAAAGTGGAGCGCTGACGAGGCCGAACGCCTTGTAATGATTGGACGGACGTTTCCCCCTTCGGGTAAGATTGCACGCGAGCTCAACATGGTGTACGTACACCCTGCAACGCAACATGCAATCTTTGCAAACACCCCTCTTCAAGTAATCATGTCGAAAAGGTGAAACTCCACCCTTCAAACACGCTCAGTCAGGTCGCAGGAACCAAGTGCAGGCTTCCAAGAAAACCTCCGTCACCAAGGACCTGATCAACAGCGTCATCGTCCCCGCAACAGTGCCGGTCGACCCAACGATGTTCGCGGCATCAATGCTTAACACGTAGCGGCCGCGTGTCAGTGGCTGCGGCTTGCTATCAAGCCTTTATCCCCCCGGGTGCAACGGCTACACCTTACCCATCTTCGCTTGGTGCTGTGTCCGATATCCGGTAATGATTCTCAGATCCTACCGGGGTGCCAGGCAATGGTCTCGAGGCGTGGAGGGAGATGCTTGAAAGGTCGCGTGCGTGGCCCTGGGTTGTACACTGTTTCCATTGATCTCTTCCTCTCTTGTGCGCTTCATTGCTCGTCATTTCTTTATTTGGCCATCTCCCTCACTGCGCGACCGCTCTTTGACGTTAGTTACACCTGCTGCTTACTCTGCGCCTACGCCTCATCGATCCTGACAAGAGCACACGATCAGTTTCCGAAACGGGGACCCGCAGCCCAGACACTCGCTACTATCTGCTCTTCACGTTTCTGAACAATCTGCATTGTTGGCCTGCCATTCTGCATTCGAGGCTGGCATTGCATCCCATTATCATCGTCCCATTATCGATATCAGAGCCGTGGTGACCAGGCTGAGGAACTCGACATACACATTTCCACCATGCGGCTGTCGACGTACGCCACTGCCATTGCTTCTGCCGCTCTCTTCGCATCTTCGATTGCCAAACCCACGTTGAGATCGAACAGATTGAGTGAAACACCGCACCAACAGACAAAAGAGATAAGACGGAGAGATGATGCGGAAGCCAACAAGTACTTCCATGAACCTGGGTATGTTTTCATGCAAGCTGGACGCTGTACAGCAGGTAACGCTCCTTGGGCAATTCTGACGCAGCACTATGCAGGGGCGATATTGAGCTCGGTCATTATGATGCTCGCTACTTCCATGGTGTCGTCTCGGACGACGAACGGAGAGATACGCAATCACACATGATACGGGCGTACCTTACCTTCTTCCGGGAGAACGAACTAGATACTTGGATAGCGCACGGCACATTACTCGGATGGTGGTGGAACGGAAAGGTAAGTCTCGCTCACTCCAACTGTGAGCGCAATGTTGACTCACATACAGCGCCTTCCCTGGGACTTTGACCTCGACACCCAAGTCTCTGACGCAACCCTGCTCCATCTTGGTGATGCTCACAACCAAACGAGATACAACTACACATCCTCAGACGGCAAGACTGAGCGCGAATTCCTCCTCGATGTCAATCCGTGGATTTGGCAGCGCGAGCGTGGCGACGGGATGAACGTCATCGATGCGCGCTGGATCGATCTGCGCAACGGCCTGTTTATCGACATTACCGGGCTCGCAGAAATACACCCCGACTCCCATCCTGGGGTCTGGAGTTGCAAGAACTACCATCTGTACAAGACAACGGAGCTGTATCCGATGCGGGAGACCATGTTTGAGGGCGTCATGGCCAAGGTGCCATACGCGTATGACAAGATACTCGTAGATGAGTACAACGAAAGCGCTCTGACCAACACGCAGTTCAATGGGTATGTGCAGACTTGCTACGTAGACGAAGGGAAGAGACTGACCCTCTATAGTCACGAATGGGATGCCCAACGCAAAGAATGGGTTAAGACAGAGCAGACACTCAGGGATGAAGAAGAGAAACGGAAAGCGAAGGAGAAGGAAGAGAAGGACAAGAAATCAGAGCAAGCAAGGTTGGACTAGTGGGCTAGCTGGCCTTGATGGTGAAATTTTCTTAGAGTATTGCATTGGATAAGGAGTTTAGCATACCCGGCGTGCGTTTTTGTTGTTTGTTCGGTGGCTACAGTTGGATTCGGCGCTGCATACCTATTGATACCCTTTTGGTAGAGCGGTGCCAAAGGGCGCCGTCCACCAATTTCCTAGTTCGCATTGTATATCCTACTAGCGCATCTCCTTGCCTACTGAACTCCATTCCATGCTTCACATCCGACAGTGCAATCGGTTTGGAGTGGTGATGTGGTGAATAGTGATCGTGCGGACCTAGACGGGATTACAAATCCATGTGGCTGCATCGCGGATGGAAGCCTTGCAGAACACCACCGAAACCCCAGCGGCGTAATATCAGCCACAAGCTGCGAAGCGTTGTATCTTGATCAACTACTGACCATATTACTTACAAAATATAGCAAAGGCCTTTAGACACTATCTAGGACACTCCACAGCGCATAATGAGTGGCTCTGACACTTCCCCTGCACCTGAAGCCTCGGTCGACGAGCTGCAAATCACCCTCACACATCACAGCAAGCCCGTCACACTGTCCTTCGCCCAAGATGCCACGATATCAGACCTCTCTGAGCGCATCTCGGCCGAACTTTCCATACCACCGTCCAACCAAAAGCTCCTCATCGGCGGTAAACTCGGTCTGCAGAAGCCGCCCTTCAAGGACCCGACAATACCACTCACCCAGCTCGCCGGCAGAAAGCTAAACCTGATGGGCAGCACCACGGCAGAAGTCTCTACCTTGAACGCAACCATATCCGCCGCCTCGGCGCCCCGGCGGCCAGGCCCCATCAAAGCCGCCCAGCCTGCGCGAAATCGAGACTACAGGAAAATACAAGAAGAAGCGCAGTACACATTCCACACCCTACGACCTCTCCCGTACCTACCAAATCCCGAACGTTCGCTACGATTCCTTGAGCGCCTACGCGACGATGCGGGCATCAAGGCTGCCATGCGCACACACAAGTTCAGCGTGCCCCTCCTAACAGAGATGGACCCCGCGATGCACACCACGCAGGAATCGCGGACCTTGGGCCTGAATCGCAACCAGGGCGAGGTCATTGAGCTGCGACTACGCACCGACGCGTACGACGGATACAGAGACTATAAGACGATAAGAAACACGCTATGTCACGAGCTCGCACACAACGTCTGGGGCCCGCATGACCGCAATTTCTGGAATCTGTGCAAGCAGATTGAGAAGGAGGTCGCTAGGGATGATTGGAAGAGCGGCGGGCACAGCGTCGGTAATGAACAGTACTATGACCCGGGTGAGGAGGAGGTGCATGATCATGGCGGATGGACTGGTGGGGAGTTCACGCTGGGTAGCGGTGGTGGTGGAGGAGGAGGAGAGACAGTGGTTAGTAGTGCGAGTGGTGGGAGTGTGCAGATGGGTGGACTGAGTAGGAGAGAAGTGCTTGCAAAGGCAGCAGAAGAGAGGATGAAGAGAACCAAACAGGCCGAGGAGGAGGCGAAAGGTTCAGGAAGTAATTCGTGAGCGGCTTATTTTCGCTTTTTAGACCCTGTTCACCGTGTTGCATATATACCCGTTGGCGCATACAGAGATGGTTGGATCAGGCATGTGAGACCTCTTCACTGTCCTCCTAATACAATCTTCTTTAATTGATGTTGATAGTACGTTCTCTTCATTTTCACATTTCCACACGTAGCCAATGAAATGATTAGGACAGTGAGCACAAGCTACCCAACAGATCCGAAAGTTTATCCCCCCAAACTTTAGCGTACAGATACATTCAAAGCTAGCCGACCTACTCCGCATTTCCGCTGAGCCGCGTCGTCATCTTTGAATACATTTGTACACTTTTCCTTTCTTATTTTATCGTCTCTCTTACATGCTCAACTGCGACTTTTACATTCAATCTCAGTGACGAAGAAATTCTTGTTTTATAATATATCCGTAATTGCAATCCCAGAGCTCATCCCTCCCACTACTATCCGAGGAATACACATCACTTCCTTACCTCTATTTCGGGGACAACACATCAAACTCTCATTCTCCAACGTAATGTCCTGGTTCATCCCCTTCGTCATCATCTTAGCCGGTGTGTGGGCCTACCTCGGCGTCCTGCTGGCGCGCTGGTTAAAACAAGCTGGCCATGCCAAACCGTTCAAAGGCAAAGAGTGGAGTGAGAGAGACCTATACGGTGGGGGAGTAGGTCATGGCAGGGATTCGCACGAGGTGTTTGGGAAGGGCGTTGGAGAGAGTAGTAGGAGGCCCGTTGGGCTGGGGCAATATGGAGCAGGTAGAGATGGCGGGATTGCTCTGGGGCAATTTGGGCAGGGACGCGTGAAGGGAATGTGACGTACGCTGTTGTGTATGGAATTTGAAGAAGATATGAGAGTGATTGTTCTACCATGTGTTGTAGCCGGAGAACTTCTACCAACAGGCGTTGTTCTAGATTGACTATCTCACCGAACCTATAAAAAATATAATATACCCCTTGACTCTCGCTAGGTTTTCTACATTGATGAGTCGCGCTTACATTGCTTTCTGCTGTTGGTGAATTGGGCTGGGCGTGCCGCACAAGATTTATTTGTTTTTCGAGAATATTATACTGTGCCAAAAAAAATGGTTAACTTTTGACACATAGAAACACCCTTTTCACCAATTTCAGATGCCAGGTACTCTTCCAACTCCGCTACGGTCACCCTTGTTAGGCGCCCAGGTACTCAGCCCCACCATCGAGGCTGACTGGCAACTCAGCCTCCCATGCTGCCTTGGACTTGACAAAAATCATACCGTGACTAAACAACATTGCGTTTTCTTCCATCACAGTCGCAGTATTATGCAGACGTGAGGCTCCTGGCATCTCTATGAAGAACCTATTCTCCAAGTCGATATACGTTACATATAAGCACGACTCATATTATGATCCATGGCTTCCAAATCCCCAATACCAACTCCATACGTATACTGCCCACTGGACACTCGAAAGAAAGAGATTCGTCTCCTCAGAATCCAGGGATCACGATACGAAATTTGCACATACGACCTGAAACACGCGCCATCATACTATGCACTCTCTTACACGTGGGGTGACCCGGCGCCAACTTTCATCATTACGGTTGATGGAAACAGAACTATCCAAATCAGACGAAACCTATACCAATTCTTACAACATTACCGCGATGAAGTATACCCTTGGAGCGATCAGATTAACGATGAGTACCTCTGGATTGATCAAATTTGCATAGATCAATCGAGTGTGCAAGAACGAAATCATCAAGTTAGTCTGATGTCAAATATCTACAAAGAAGCTGCGGCCGTTCTCGTGTGGCTCAGCCGTCGTTATTCTATTCCGCTTCTAGGTGCAGAGGACAAAAGTGGGCCGCTGTGTTCGTATCCAGCACTAGCAAAAGTACTGGAGGATGGATACTTCTCTCGCCTATGGGTTGTTCAGGAGGTTCTACTCAGCCGTAAGACTTGGGTACTATTCGGCCGCGGCCTGGTCCCGTGGACGAAACTTCAGCAAGCGGTCGAGAGAGGGCAAAGAGAAGGCATGATCAGCAGAACGTTGCGTTCTCCCGCTATTGCCTTGCTTGATGAGCCACATAACACACCATATAGACATCTTGAGAGATGTATTCTCCAATTTAGTGGACATGATTGCGAAGACCCTAGAGACAAAGTGTATGGACTAATGGGGTTAGTCCACAGGAGCAATCGACTGAGTGTTGACTACGACAAGTCAACGCATCAAGTTTTTGCAGATGTCGTTGTGGCTTTTTGCCATGCTTACGCAACCTATTTAAGGGACTTCTCGCCATCTACCCTTTCCAGCAAAATAGGGCGCGAGCGCTTCGCACTAGAAGCGAAATCTGTTCGTTCCGGCTACATACTCAGCCTTCACTCCCTTAGAAAGAGAATGGAGTTCGGAGACTATGAAGTGATGGCGTTGGACTATATGTTGAGATATATATGGAGAAGTAGGACATTCGATCGCTCTTATGATATTAGAGACCCATTTCCATCACCCGTAACTGCCATGGGGTTTGAACGTGCACCATCAAGAAGGAATGCGGATGGGTCCTTTCCCAAGAGCGTGGCAACACTTTCCGATCGCTGGTGGTACGACAGCAACGGCTTGCGATATTATTATAACTGCCACCCACTAAGATTTGGGCAAGGCCCATCTTGGATAGAATCGAAGACGGCCTAGGAAGGGATGATGCTCAAAGCACGTCTACTACACCATCGATGTGTTGAGTAATTACGTGCTGATCAACTCAACACCAACTTAAAACAAAAGTATCAAAGCGTCCCTCGTCCTTTCGATGCTTTCAGGAACATTGCCAAAATTTGCATAGCCCGATCCTGCGGGGATATTCCTTGTCGAAAGAATGTGCTGCGCGCCTCGACGCGTCTGCTGGCCAAGTTACTAGTACAACATCCCACTATCCCCTGTACACCGCCTACTAATCATCCTCGTGGTCACTATTGGGTTCGAGAACCTTCACGTAGCAACAGCACCTTCTCAATGTAACTGACTCTGCGTCGCATCACTTATGTTCCAAGCTTGCTCGGGCCTCCAGTGACCTTCTAGATCACAATCATCGCGCTAACGCCTTCAGATTCTTAGCGAACGCGAATTGCCACACCTCATCTCGTGTTCGCACTGCCCTCCTTATGCTCAACTTGAGCCATATAGAAACCCATCCCCCTTAAGCTACGCGCTTGTTTCGAGTAAGTCTGAAGTGCCCAAGCTACGACTGAAATTGTTTTGGCTCGAGTTAGCCCCGCTTACGACTCTTTGCGCCATTTCAAGTACGACCCCGAATATCGCAACGGCAACGAATTCGTTCACCAGTTAAATGACACTATCCGTAGCAAGGCTCCAACTTGCCTCATTCATGTTCTTCCATCATCCCCATCTGCCGATCGCCTTCATTGTATAACTTGACTGCGTACGCTGGCGATAACACCATAGTCTGCCTGATACGATATAAATGTAGCAATTCGACTTACCACCTTCTAACATTGATGACTGGTTGATAGCTACCTTGAGAACTTAGAAGTTTTGCTGCGAGGCAACCTATTCGGGACCATGGGATGTCTCTCACGAGCCCACAGAAAAGTCTTCGACGCACGTGTAGCAAGCCCAGGTATTGGGTCGCGGTGGTTTATTCGGCCATTTATGTAAACGAGGCGGCGGCATCACAACATCGGAATGAACCGAAAATGAATGATTGATACCCGCAGTAGCCAGCAAGGGAGCGAGAAAGGGACTAGATGAATATCTTGATTCGGCCACTAGCGTCCATTCCCACAACCCTACATCGCTGGGACCTGGGAGAGCAGAGAAAGCTTTAATCACGACTACCCAGGTCTCTTCTGTTCTGCGCCATAACTTTCCTCTCCTTAACTCACTGTGATCATACAATCCAGATCCAACTACTTTCTATCGTTTACTTCCCTTGTTTGATCTTTTCAACTTGTCGACGCGATGGTACCGACCAGGTTCAAATCACTCTTTATCGAACACTTTCTTCTATGGGGTCTTTCGTTTCCTTCGACCTCTGCGCGTCCTCAGTTGGCAGTATCACTTGTAAGGCGACCGTGGTGGAGCCACTCTCTCATACGCATCTTCGCATCCAAGCCGATACTTGCGTTAAATGACGTGGGACAGCAGAAGCAGCTACTAATATAGTACATAAATCTTCTAATTACAGGCACAGCAGAGAATCAGATATAGAAGCACACACATGAACAAGCACAGACACAGACTCTTTACACATCAGCACAGCCGTTGACATGCTGCTTTGAGCAGTCTACTGACCAGCTTTACAGGCTCCAAGCGTCCCGAACAACTCGTCAGTGCCGGGCCGTACTTATGCAGGATGCTACACAAGTTCCAACCCCGCGAGCCCCACACCACAATACCTGTTGAATGGGCCCTCGTATACATCAGCTACTGGCATGACATGGGGATCATGTAGCACATTCTGTTCCAGCTATACGTTCGCGGGCATTGAAAATGGTTCGACCTGTCGTTGCGGTGACTCCTTTACGTACAATCCAGTGGTTGGAGTTGACGCTCTTTGCTCGTCACAGTGTAGCGGCAACACTGGGCAATACTGCGGTGGGCCGAACCGGTTAACGATCTTCCGCCACGGGAACTCTAATCCTCCAGTATCGTCGACACCGGCCGCAGGGCAGTCTTCAGGAGTTCCACCAGCTGCGCAATCATCAGTACCGCTACCGGTATTCCCACCGTTGTCAGTACCAGCAATCTCAGTGCCGCCACTATCAGCGTTGTCAGTGGCATTCCCAAGTGTGCCTCAACTATCACTACCGGCACTATCTCTACCGACACCAAGTGTGCCCCAGATATCGTTGCCAGCGGCATCTTTACCAAAACCTAGCGTTCCGCAACTGTCTCTCCCAACGCCAAGCATACCGCAACTATCGTTACCAGCGGTATCCCTCCCAACACCGAGCGTGCCTCAGCTATCGCTGCCAGCTCTATCACTCCCAACACCAAGTGTACCCCAACTATCGTTGCCGGCAGTATCTCTCCCAACGCCGAGTGTGCCCCAACTTTCGTTACCGGCAGTTTCACTCCCAACACCAAGTGTACCTCAACTATCATTGCCAGCTCTATCTCTCCCAACACCAAGTGTACCTCAACTGTCATTGCCAGCTCTATCTCTCCCAACGCCTAGTGTACCCCAATTATCGTTGCCAGCGGTATCTCTCCCAACGCCAAGTGTACCTCAGGTTTCGCTGCCAGCAGTATCACTACCGACGCCAAGTATACCCCAGCTTTCGTTACCGGCAGTCTCACTCCCAACGCCAAGTGTACCTCAACTGTCCCTACCAACACCGAGCATTCCCCGGCTATCACTACCGGCAGTATCTCTTCCAACACTGAGCTTCCCTCAATTATCGTTGCCGGCAGTGTCTCTCCCAACACCTAGTGTGCCTCAACTGTCGTTGCCAGCGATATCTCTCCCGACGCCAAGCGTACCCCAGCTATCCCTACCAACACCAAGCATCCCTCAACTGTCGCTGCCAGCGATATCTCTCCCAACACCTAGTGTACCACAGCTGTCATTGCCAGCGATTTCTCTTCCAACCCCTCAATTATCGCTGCCCGCAGTATCTCTCCCAACGCCCAGTGTGCCTCAGCTGTCGCTGCCAGCATTATCTCTGCCGACACCAAGTGTACCCCAGCTATCGCTGCCCGCAGTATCTCTCCCAACACCTAGTGTACCTCAATTATCGCTGCCGGCGATATCTCTGCCGACACCTAGTGTACCCCAGCTGTCTTTGCCAGCAATTTCTCTTCCAACACCAAGTGTACCTCAATTGTCGCTGCCGGCGATATCTCTCCCAACGCCCAGTGTGCCTCAGCTATCGCTGCCAGCAGTATCTCTACCGACACCAAGTGTACCTCAACTGTCGTTGCCGGCATTGTCTCTTCCAACACCATCTCTTCCAACACCAAGTGTACCCCAGCTGTCATTGCCCGCGATATCTCTGCCAACGCCTAGTATACCTCAGCTGTCATTACCAGCAGTATCTCTTCCAACGCCTAGCATCCCGCAACTGTCCCTCCCCACGCCGAGTGTACCCCAGCTGTCGTTGCCAGCATTATCTCTGCCGACACCAAGTGTACCCCAGCTATCGCTGCCCACAGTATCTCTCCCAACACCTAGTGTACCTCAATTGTCGCTGCCAGCAATATCCCTCCCAACGCCCAGTGCACCCCAACTGTCATTGCCAGCAATATCCCTCCCAACGCCTAGTGTGCCTCAACTATCGTTGCCAGCCATATCTCTCCCAACGCCTAGTGTACCCCAGCTCTCATTGCCAGCGATTTCCCTTCCGACACCGAGTGTACCTCAGCTTTCGCTGCCAGCATTATCTCTGCCTACACCTAGCGTTCCCCAACTGTCTCTCCCCACGCCAAGCATCCCTCAACTATCGTTACCAGCGATATCCCTTCCAACGCCTAGTGTACCTCAGCTATCGTTGCCAGCATTATCTCTGCCGACACCTAGCGTTCCCCAACTGTCTCTCCCCACGCCAAGCATCCCTCAACTATCGTTACCAGCGATATCCCTCCCAACACCAAGCGTGCCTCAGCTTTCACTACCAGCTGTATCTCTGCCAACACCAAGTGTACCTCAACTGTCCCTACCAATACCAAGCATCCCTCAGCTATCTTTACCAGCAGTATCTCTCCCAACACCAGCCCTTCCTCCACTTTCTCTCCCCACACCTAGCATTCCGCAGCTATCGTTGCCAGCAATCTCTCTTCCAACACCTAGTATCCCACCACTATCCTTCCCAATACCTAGTATTCCACAACTGTCTTTCCCTACCCCTAGCATCCCACAGCTTTCTCTCCCTACACCTAGCATCCCACAATTGTCTTTCCCGATATCAAGCTTCCCCCAATTATCATTTCCCACACCTAGCTTCCCTCAACTATCGTTCCCAACACCTAGTATTCTGCAGCTACCAACCCCCAGCTTTCCTTCACCATCTTTCCCAACGCCTAACCCACCGCAGCAATCTACACCAGTCAATCCTCCAGCATCTAATCCGACGCCTAGCCCCCCGCAGCCATCAACGCCAGGAAGTCCTTCAGCATCTCTTCAAACACCCAGCCTGCCTCAACTATCTTTCCCAACACCCGGTTTCCCTCCACTATCATTTCCAACCCCAAGTATTCCGCAGCTATCCTTCCCAGCACCTAGTATTCCGCAACTATCTCTTCCAACCCCTAGCGTCCCGCAGCTATCATTCCCGATTCCAAGCATCCCTCAGCTGTCTCTTCCGGCTCCCAGTGTCCCTCAGCTGTCATTTCCTATACCAAGCATCCCGGCACTGTCTATACCAACGCCTAGCATCCCACAGCTATCGTTCCCAATCCCAAGTATCCCACAGCTATCTCTTCCAACGCCTAGCATCCCGCAACTGTCATTCCCAATACCGAGCATCCCGGCACTGTCTCTTCCATCGCCTAGCATCCCGCAGCTATCATTCCCAATTCCAAGTATCCCTCAGCTATCTCTTCCAACGCCTAGCGCCCCGCAGCTATCCTTCCCGATTCCAAGCATCCCACAGCTGTCTCTCCCAACGCCTAGCATCCCGCAGCTATCGTTCCAAATCCCAAGTATCCCACAGCTATCTCTTCCAACGCCTAGTGTCCCGCAGCTATCCTTCCCGATTCCAAGCATCCCACAGCTGTCTCTTCCAACACCTAGTATTCCACAGCTATCACTACCAGCACTGTCCCTACCAACGCCTAGCGTCCCGCAGCTATCGTTCCCGATTCCAAGTATCCCACAGCTATCTCTTCCAACGCCTAGCGTCCCGCAGCTATCATTCCCGACTCCAAGCATCCCTCAGCTGTCTCTTCCAACGCCTAGTGTCCCGCAGCTATCTTTTCCAATCCCAAGTATCCCACAGCTGTCTCTTCCAACACCTAGCATCCCGGCACTGTCTCTTCCAACGCCTAGCATCCCGCAGCTATCATTCCCGATTCCAAGCATCCCTCAGCTGTCTCTTCCAACGCCTAGCATCCCCCAGCTGTCTCTTCCAACGCCAAGCATCCCGCAACTGTCATTCCCAATACCGAGCATCCCGGCACTGTCTCTTCCATCGCCTAGCATCCCGCAGCTATCATTCCCAATTCCAAGTATCCCTCAGCTATCTCTTCCAACTCCCAGCATTCCACAGCTGTCAGAGCTATCTCTTCCAACGCCTAGCATCCCGCAGCTGTCATTCCCAACGCCTAGCCTGCCGCAGCTATCGCTTCCAACAATAGGTATTCCGCCACTGTCGTTGCCAGCATTCTCTCTTCCATCAGTACCAACTCCAAGTATTCCACCTGTACAGAACCCAGGCATACCACCTTTGTTATCTTTGTCAATAGAGGTGACATTGCCATCAATCTCTCCTCCCCAGCCACAGGTAAGTCCAACCCCTCCCACTTGCGTGCGTGAAGAGTCTGTGTTTGTGAAATGTGCTTCTACAATACGGTAAAGTATACCTTTCATCCTGTCATCCCTCCGAACATGGCTGCGCTTCGGCCCAGCATCATGGATGGTAAGTGCCCAATGTCTTTCGATCGAGCTACTAACACGCTATTTATAGTACCATGATCCCCCCTGACGCCCAGCAGACGGCTATTCCCAGCAGGCCATCGTTGCCAAGTTTCATCTTTACTCCGTAAGTTTTCACCCTGCATCATTTAGGGTTGCGGTGTTGCCAGCTCCTAGTTCGCAACGCTCTCACTTTCAGCCGTCTATAATTTACTCTGCTCAAGCCACTAACTTGTCGAAACAGGCCAGAAATTTCGTACATCACTGGCCCAACTGTGACGCGAAATATCCCACAGTTCTTCACGATAACGCAGGGTCGGACTACAGAGCAAGTTTTCTTATTGTCTTCTCTGCGCATTATAATCTAACGAACGGTAGGACTCGATATGAAACGACAACTACACAACAAGTGACCACTACCCAGCAAATAACGAGGTAAGTGCCATAAATGCCGCAATATTCACTTTTAAGCCCCTATGATTATCCAAGATGTTACTTTATCAAGTTTTTTGAATCTGTATAAGCTGGCCCCGTTACCGATCAGTGATTCTCTGAGTCAAATTTCTGGCTTGCAGTCCCCCTGATATTTACATTTCTTCATCGCAATTCTATGCAGTGTGCACGCTTTTGTCTTCACTAAGCTTGACTCGAAGCGACACAGAATTTTATTGGATCTAGTACAAGACTAACGGTCACACAATTTAATTAGCACTAGTTCTGTTTTCGTAACGAAGACTCAAACGCAAGAACGCACTGTTACGGTTACCAAAGACGTGCCGACAACGACAACGTCGATCAGAACAGTAACTGCCACCAAAACTGAGCGCGAGACAGTGACAAGCTACGTTCCTGCCACGACGTCTACAAGAGCAACTACCGTGACGAGTGTGAGCACCAGATCTGTGACCTCGACCGTATTTTTCCAAGGAAGGACAACAGTCACGAGAACAGCACCCGGGACGACTGTGACTTCCACCGTTCGATCAACTATCATCAGGACACAACCAGCGCAGACCAGGCAGGTGACGACAACAGTTACTCAGACTCAGGTCCCAACGAACGGGCAGACAGTGAGGTCTGTTATCAGGACAGTTACGCAACCGCCTAGAACGCAGACTGTCATACAACCGCCAAGAATAAGGACAATCACACAACCACCCACAATAAGGACGATCACGCAGGCGGCGCCCGGTACAAGGACTGTTATGCAGCCCCCTAGAATATCGACTGTTACCCAGTTGCGTCCTACGATAAGTACACGGACTTTGACGAGAATACAGCAGGTTCAACAGCCTCCGCAGTTCAGATATGTAACCAACACTGTCGTCCAACCGCGTATCGCGACCTTAACGAGAGTAATCACAGCACCAGCGCGGCCGACAAGGGCAAAGAGGTGATTTGAACCTTGAAAGGCCGCCATATAGACATCGCAAAACAAGAACAAGAAAAGAAAGTATATAATGGATCTGAAGAAAGTAATCTGAAAAAAGTAACGTACAAATGCATTTGAACAAGACAAAGCATACATTGAATTTGAAGGAGAAAAAGTTTATATTAGACCTGTAGATCAAAAAGGTAGACGGGGGGTCCTGAAAGATGTGTACGTGAATTGAAAAAGAAAGGAAGAAATGTATAAAGAAAGTGTGATACTGAATGGACGCTGGGGACACTAAAAAGCATTTGGGGGTTTGCATAGTGAGCGTTCTCGTTCTGAGCATTGCAAACTTTGTTTTATGTATCCACTGCTATTGCGTCAAGTAGCGTTGACAATCTATATTTTACGTTCATTTGAATAGGTTTCACCAGCTTTTTTTTTATCTCACCACAACACGCGCATCGGTTTCAAAAATCTCGCTTACAAACTTCAGGTGTAATGATTTAAACGAATACCAGAGCTGGGGCTGCAGCATCAATTTGCTGCTCTCGTCTGCTGGGTAATGATATATCCGGTGAGTTTGGGTTGCTGCCGCGCTGGGTGCGAGAACACTCATATATTATTCACTGAATGGACAGCGAATAAGCGCAGGCAGATCGATCCTGACCTGATTCTAAGAAGGCGCATATCTCTTTGAATGGCTGGTCGATTCATGCTCAACATGAGTGCACACGTCGGCGTATATGGAGATCATCACAAAAAAGGGCCAGCAGTCACTCTTAGACTCTTCTCGACGTTGTCGTCATGGTTGGTGACCATGTCCCTAGAGCTAGCCTCAATCTAGTCCGGACCGCTCGGGCCTGGCGTCCTACATTCGTTCCGTTTCAGGAACGGAGCTTGGCCAACCGTCAGCTACTCGTCCAAGATCCTCCATAAGTTCATTACAAGCACCGGGACCGTACACGTTTACCGTCATGTTCACGTGGACGCCACGCGAGATAGTTGGTCGCATGAGCCAGCTGAGTGGTGGACATCGATAAGACTCTATCCGTTTCCACTCCGCCGATGGAGCCTCATCGCCCGCTAAGGTTAGTGACTGACTAGTTATAAAACAAACAAATTGCTGTTGTCGCGGGGTAGTCCAAGGGTTCAAGGTGGCATTTCGGTGTTCTGGCCAATGAGCACCTTGTCTTTAATGCTTGAATAAGTTTAACGAGCTCGAACACGTTAAAGTTCCGCGCTACGTGAATGATCTTTGTGTTTCAAATCTTCGTCTATTCCCGGTATGAATTCAGTTCATATATATGCACTTCAGTGCAATTTGTGCCCAGTCTACTTTCGAAAGATCGGCGGCCAGGAAGCATATTGTCTTAGTATCAGTACAAACGCATAAAATGCAGGCCGACAGCCGTTTCATTGAGTTAAAGCCAATCCAAAATCTTCGGACCTTTTCAAGCATCTCATAATCAAGACCATGCAGCTCACCTTTTGTTCGGTCATCGTGGCCGCACTGTCATTGGCAGCGACAGTGACAGCAGCCCCAGCAGAATTGGCCGAACGCCAATCTATAGTTAGGATCATGGCTCTAGGCGATTCCATTACTGGCAGCCCGGTACGCCAGTTCAATTGAGCCAATTGAATTTCATGACTAACAAAGCACAAGGGATGTTGGCGAGCGTATCTGTGGCAGAAGCTTCAACAAGCAGGAATCAAGAACACAGACTTTGTCGGCACCTTAGCCGGACAGGGTTGCGGCTTCAATTACGATGGCGAGAATGAGGGGCATGTGAGTTCTGCCGGATAATTATCCTCACATGAAATTCAGGACGAGACTAATATTTTGTGTTCTGCAGGGCGGCTTCCTCGCCGTGAACATTGCATCCCAAAACCTCCTCCCCGGCTGGCTCTCTTCCACCAAGCCCGACCTCGTCATGATGCATCTCGGCACAAATGACGTGTGGAGCAACCGCTCTCCAGCTGAGATCACCACAGCGTTCAGCAAGTTAGTCGACCAGATGCGCGCATCAAAGGCGACCATGAAGATTCTCGTGGCGAAGATTATTCCAATGAATCCATCAGGCTGCAGCGAGTGTGGACAGCGCGTTATCGCTCTCAATACTGCCATTGAGTCCTGGGCGGCCGCGAAAAATTCGTCAAGTAGCACAATCAAGGTTGTGGATGCGTGGACAGGGTTTAACACGGCAACGATGACGGGTGACGGCGTGCATCCAAATGACGCTGGTAACAAAAAGTTGGCGGAGAGTTGGTATCAGCCTGTGGCGAACGCTATCAAAGCATGATTAAAAAAACAAGTAGCAGCAGAGATCAGGGACATGGAGAAAGGTGACTAATAAATCCTTGTATCAGTGTTCTCTGGTGTCTGATTCGAGTTCCAGACCTTATGGATATGCATCGTGTGTATCAAGCATACTGCGCAGTGATGTTGCTTTTGCTTAATCTTCAGACCATGCCTCCCTGCAAGAATTTTTATATTTCATATACATGGTTTTATTGCACGTACATGTATGACATCAAACAAAACCTTCGTATTTTGACTTAGCTTAGCCTATGATCAAATAGCTGGAGGAGGGGAGGTAGTCCAGGATCTGGTGCATTATCTTGTGGATTGCGGCAGTCTCGCATGTCCTACTATTCGCGTGCTGTACCCATGATGCATCGAAACTATTTCAACGAGGTAAGATTATTGTAGATCATCAATTTTAGCAATGATTACCTATGTACCTAAGTTTGAAGGACCAGCACGGCCGGCTTCTCTCCGAGACCATCTAGACCTTCTCAGTTTCGATCTTGATACCACCCTCATCCTCATTCTCATCTTCATTTTCATTTTCATCCTCTGGCTCTGCATCCGGCTGAGCTGCTGCAGAACTAACAAATTTTGCGTGTACCTCAGTCTTTATTTTGCCCTTTTGGTCTTTGTATGTTTCTCGAATCTCAGGCCGAAACGATTCACCACCCAAACGCTCAAGATTCTGTTGTGACTTCGCGAACGTGTCTTCATCATCCTGGCAAATGAATGCATAGAAGTTTCTCCAGCCATTGTCTACAGGGAGAGCGACTTCTGCTATCGGTATTGCAGGCTCAAAACTGACAGGCTTGAATGTTGGTGATGAGGTCGGCTCATCCTTCACGCGCTTTGGGAGAGGAGCTACCATGGACGTATCAGTTTCCGAGCGATCGTTGCCCGTTTTAGCGTCTGGCTGAATCCTGTCAAACGTTAGTTTCACACAGCACAAATCAAGACAATTCATGAACATGCCCCTGGTCTATGGGATTTCGGACCCGCTTTTTGAGCTGCTGCAAAGGTAATTTTGCTGGTTTATGGTCCTTCTCAAGCACCGTGACAGACGTATTCCCACGCTCTCGACGGGAGTGATCGCAATTATTGTCTACAAGGTCACGTCCACAATCACCCAAAAGTGGTTGCACTGACTTAGCTTTGGATTTCTTACTCTGGGTGCCTTTGGAAATTTGCTTTTTAGCATTATTTCGGAGTAGAGCGCCTTGTTCGGCAAGCTTTTGGCAGAACTTGCGGTTCGAAATTTCCATGCTCGAGGTCTTTCGGTGGCTCGGAGTAGCCTTCGGTACGTCCATTGGTTGGCCGCCATTTTGGTTGCGCTCCGACATGGGAGGAATATTTTGTGAGAGTCCGTGTTGATCAAGATTATTAGATTGCCTAGGATGCTGTCTGGCATAGTCTGCTGCCTGTTGAACATACGAAGTCAATGGCTCTAAGCTTCGACTCAGGTCGCAGCCTTGCATGCTGTTCTGGCCAACCTGATCACTCAACAAAAGTTGATTAGGAGTAAAATAAGCACTATAGTCCGTCTTGTATGCCGGATAACTGTCTTGATTCGAATACATCTCAAACCCATGGCTAGCATTGATTGACATTGGGTTGGTAGTACGGTTGACCGCTGCTCCAGATGCACCCAAGTAGTCGAAGGCATACTGCTGACTGTAGGTAGGCTGAGCCTGCGTTCCAAATGCACAGAGGTTCATGGCGTATCCGTGCTGTTGCTGTGACGCCGACGCTACCCCAGCCATCGTGCTTGTATTTATGGAAGTTACTGGAGAAGGATAATTAGGCGCAGAGTACCGGTGTGCGAACATCGGGTAGTAGCCATTCGACTGTACCGACGGTGCGGCCGGGTTATATATGGATGTTGGATTCCACGATCTATACATGTGAGCCATAAAAGCTCGAGATTGTATATATTGTACTCACTGTGTTTGGCTGCTGTAGTCGTACCCGCCACTAAAGCCGGATGATATATTATTTCCGTAATGTAAGCTACCGCCACTACCGTTCTGAAATCCATAGCCGTGTTGGAGGCAATGGCCTGGCTGTTCAACAGCATAATTTTGTAAGTGCTGCATCTGTGGATTGAACTGAAAATCTTGTTGCTGTAGACTATACCCGCCATACTGCTGCTGCAATTGTTGTTGTAATTGATTCTGGACACTCTGTTGTTGTTGCTGCTGCTGCGGCGGCGGCGGCGGCGGCGGCGGCGGCTGCGATAGCCCTATTTCCCCTTGTCGTCCGGTATTGCTTGCCATGATGGAGTGGAGGTGATATTGCGGCCGGAGTAAGAGAGCTCAAAAGAGAGAATCAAAATCCATACTGGAAGCTTGGCTGTGGTAGACCTACAAACGACCAAGGGATAATTGCGAGGCAGGGTGAGAGTGAAGTAGCCGTGTCATGTCTTTTCTGCACCCGCAGAGAAGGCGCGACTTCATATGTCTATCACATAACAAAAGAGGCCATGCGTAGAAAGAAAATCATACAATTTAGTGAAGGAAACTCGAACTGAAGCTCTGTACAATCAGCTTTCACAGAAATGTATTCCGCAAAACCTTGTATGAATGCATACGTATGGCATTGTAGAAAAAGTCACCAGCACCGCAAAATATGGCCGAGGGGATAATTAGAATGAATTTTTGCCTACAGCGATGACATCTTAAAAGATTTGGCTTGATGAGACATCTCCAACCATACTTAGATTAGACGCAACTAATTGTCCGACCATACCCTGAACTCCATCTTCCAACATATGCTCTGGAAAGCGAAAGAGGAGACGACCAGTTACCGTTGCGGGCCACCCAAGCCTCATCTAACATCGCCGAGGAAGTGAAACTCACCAGCAATTTGCGTCCCAAGCATCTAGTTCATCTCCCATCTCATTCTCAGAGAATGGTCGACTATCCAGGCGGCACCACGAGGAGGCGCAAGGGTCCGACTTCTTACCGCCCGTCCACCTCTTGCGATCGACCAGCTCCAAGTGCTACGATCCAATTTTCTCCAGACGAGCTTCTCAGCAGCTGTCCTGCTGTCGTTGGGACGGAACGGAACGGGACTGGACGGGACTGGACGGGACTGGACGGGACTGGACGGGACTGGACGGGACTGGACGGGACTGGACGGGACTGGACGGGGCTGATGCATCGGCGACGGTGCGGTAAGACGAGGAGGAAGTAATATGCGCAAGACGCTTTAGTATGGAGGGAGGGAAAGGAAGGTGGGACGATCGAATAGGAAATACGGACTACGCTCAAAGGACCATGCGACTGCGGGTAGCTGAGAAACGGCTGGGCTCGGGTATTTGTCTGCATGTGCGCCATGGGCCTTGCGGCCTATCAGAGACTCATTCCACTACTCGAAAGCAACGGATGAGCTCCATATCTGTTGGCATCTTCCACTCTGGGATCTCTGAAAAGAAGACCACTGGTGGCGGGGCTACGCAAACGTTCCCTGCGAGACAAGCTCTTCGGTGCGATCGGCGAGGCTCACGGGTCTATGGACCAACGAGAGACGACAGGCGGAACCTGGGGAGATACAAGTGAACCTGGAAGCTCGGGCAAGCCCGGGAGTAGGTGCAGCACAACGGCCAAAACGTGGGGCACAACGGCCTAGACAAGGGGTGATGTGCATCCAAGGGTGCCTGCATGCAGTATGCCATGGACCATTCGGTCTGCCACAAACTTCCGGAGAA
Source organism: Pseudopyrenochaeta lycopersici (assembly GCA_003313425.1). NCBI lineage: Eukaryota > Fungi > Ascomycota > Dothideomycetes > Pleosporales > Pseudopyrenochaetaceae > Pseudopyrenochaeta > Pseudopyrenochaeta lycopersici. Next base: position 116,100 of record NHZP01000016.1, on the reverse strand, counting down.
GCTTTATATCGCAGGCGTCTTCCACATTCGTCCCCCTTAAAAGGGAGATACTAGTGGCGGGGCTACGATGAACCGTTTCCCTGACATGCAGGCTCCTCACGCGAACCATCAAGGTGAGAGAAATATACTCTACCTCTAACCAACAGGGGCAAGCGAAAAGGTAACTCCAAACAACGGGCCAAAGAAGATGTAAGGACCGAATCCAGTCCTAGCATCCGAAGATCCAAAGCTCTGGTAAGCAAAGAACGAGCCAAAGCTCTAAAGAGCAATGACGGGGATATGCACTCAAGGACCAAGTCCGAGAAGAAAACACCCTCAACGCGCCCAAATCATTGCAACCGGAGGATGCTGTTTGTCATCTGCACCAGGCTAGCTACGATGAGCGCGTTAGAGATGAACATGGGCAGAGGTATTAGCCCTGCTCATGGCATCTAAAAGCAAGTCGCGACTGAATGTCAAAGCATGCCATGGACCTTACGGTCTGTCAGAACCGGAGTTCGATACCGCAGGCATCTTCCACATACACTCTTTGAAAAAAGAGCACCAGTGGCGGGGAAAATTTCCCTGACGAACAGACGCTCGTTGCTGTCACCTTGCGCTCTTTTCTGCGCAAGGTGGAAAGACCGACCAGCAGTGCGGATTGGTCCTGGGTATCTTGAGAGGCAAACGCAAAAGAGCATGAGCGACTCGCGGGTGTGCCAGCCAGCAGCTCCAAATCTTTCGATGAAGAAGTACTATCCGGTAAGCAACAAATACCTGCACCCGTTGGCAGTCGACGACCGAGTAGTTGAAGCTGCTCAGCTTGCATCAGCTGCATCCACAAAGCTGGAGCCATTTCAGCCAGTTGCCCTTCATGCAGAAATAAATCGCCAGGGGCCAATAGGCCTGTCAGAGTTCAGCCCACCCGAAGGTAAAGGTGTAGCTCAATTTCTGTTGGCATCTCCCACCGTTCGCCTGAAAAGGCTACTTGGTAGCGGGGGCTATCGCAGGGACGCGCAGCTGCGCGATGCGACCCCTGTCATGCAAGGCCCTGGCCTTTCTCCAGGCTGAGCGTAGGATACAGCTGATGTTCTGCTTGCCGTCGACCTGCAGTAGGAAAGAATGGCGCTCTTTGCCAGTTGAGAAGAGAAAAGAATTCCCCAAATATCCTACATGTGTTTCTACCGCAGCAATGGGCAAGCACGCCTCCACGACGACATGCCACGGACCGTTGGGTCTGTCAGAGCAAAAGGCTCAATATCTGCTGGCTCTTCCACGCACGCCTTCCTGAAAAGGTCGACACCGGTGGCGGGGGTTGCAGCTAGTGCTCCCTGTCGTGAAGCGTCTTGTCCAGTGCTGCGGCCATACTGACTGGCCAAGCGGCTTCAGAACGTGTATGCATTCGTGATGCGGGTTGGCAGCGCAACCCGACATGCGTCAATTATGGATGAGCGTGTACGGAATGGGGCAGCAGGTATGACGAACGGAGAGGTGGGGCTTTTTCAATATAGAGAATGTCTGAGTCGCAAAAGAGACAAATGAAGCGCGATTGGAAGGAGAAAGAGGCGTCGCGAGGCGCAGGACATGTTGTAAGTAAAGGAAGAGCGGAGCCAATTTGAGTATCAAGAGGGCCGAGGCGATGTAAAGTGCAGATGAAGTCGAGAGATGTGACAGGTCTCCACGAACTAGGGAGTAGGTGCAGCCAGAACGCGATCATGTGGCGAGCCTGCGGGTGCGAGCATGTACTCGCGTCATGGGAAGTTGCGGTGGAACGACACAAGCGCTAGACGCCGAATTAAATAGCACCACGCATCAGATCAGGTAAGGAAATGGGGAGATACCAAAAGTCTCTATGCAGAGAACCGGGAAGCCAACCATGGAACCCCACCACGTCCGGCGAATCCCCCACGTTTGAATATCGTGAGGTTGTCAACCTTTTAGACTGAGTCGCTTCAGTGCCTTCACTCCGCCCATATGGAAGACTTTGAAGTATACTGAAGCTGTCCAACTTAGATTGTGTGCTCGCCGGTCCCGGATCGTAATGTTTTGATAAACGCGACCTGAGTGTGGAGTAAGGCATGGCTGTGCTTGTTCCGGCGTCTCGCTTCGTTGTACCTAGGTATGGCAACCAGAGAGCTCGATCGAGCAGTACCAGTGAAGTGCTGGCAACGCATATTCGATCGCGTGTCTGCTCGCTGGTGTCTACTCGCTATCCTCTAAAAGTTCGGCTAGCTCTGCTTCTTCTTCTGCGGTCAACATGCCCTCTTTTTGCTCATGCACCTTCTCCTTTTCCCTGCCGAGCTTCTCATCTTCAGCGTCAATAATAGCTTTTGCTAATTCGTGCGCTTTGAGGCTCCATTGTCTGACAGTCGCGTCAATACTTACGCTCACCAGTTGCTGTCCTGGTAGCAGTAGAAGCGCTGTGACTTCTTCGAAATGCCCAGTGAAGGTATGATGTAGCTTTCCACTACCCTTCTCCCACACGCGGATCTCTTCATCCCTACATGCTGTGATAACCCATCCGCCATCTTCATCAACAGCAACATCACGCACAAAGTCAGGGTGCTCGAACTTTGAGTCCTCTTCCCACTCCCGACATCTTGATAGGCATTTCGCCGTTTTGTCTGCAGAAGCCGTCCAAAGGTCGCCGTCTGAGTCGAAAAGCATCGTGTCAATGCTTGTCTCGTGTGCAATGATGGGCGAAGGCTGGATCTCCGAGGCTGAGGCGAGCCCAACAGTCCAACGTCTGATTTCTCGGTCGCTTCCCGCACTGAAGACAGTAATGGAATCTTTATGAGGATCGTAGTCGCCCGGATCGAGCGCCAGGGCCAGGATGCCTCGTGTATGTCCCTTGAGAGTGTGCAGCTTCTCGCCTCTCGTAGCGTCCCACACGATGATGCTTGCGTCCTGCGATGCTGATAACAGGATGTCCTTGCCCTGTATGGTAACGGCTAGTACAGCCTTGACAAAGTCACTGTGACCTTGGTACCGCTTGGAAGCCTTACGTGTGGAAAGCGTCCATGACCAGATAGAGTTATCCCAGCAACCGGCGAATATGGAATCTGAATTTGGCAATACAGCGATGGATGTGAGAGGTGCTGTAGGCCCGGTGAACGTTGCAGATATTTTACCAGTCTATAGGAGATACAGTCAGCGACGGCGGAGCCAGGGCCATATAGCCTGCGAAGCGTGAACAAGTGGAACAGGTAGCTAACCGACTTCAAGGTTTATTCTCTTTATGGTGCCAGCAGCTTCGGCAACGTAAACTTGGCCTCCATCTTGTGGATCGGCGGCGATGGCGAGTATCTTGGAAGGGAGCTTGATGGGTTGGCCCTTGATGTTACTGGACTTTGCTGCCTTTCGAGCTGTCTCCTCGAGTGCAGAGCTGTGACAGGTCAGTGTCTGAATCTAGATATGAACAAAAATATTGCTGTACGTTGTCTGGAAGTAGTGTCCCGGATCGTTTGAAGCCGACATATCGTGGTGGTCAGGTCGAGGGATGGATGACTGAAACCAGAGGTGTGTTGGCGAGTGGGGAGATTGGCTGAGCCCCGCGACACGCGATTACGGTTCACCCAATTGGAGCAAAGTGGGGTAGTCAGCTGTGACTTGGCCCGGCATTATTTGGCTGGAGGGCAAATGTTGGCATGCCTATTTGCGATGCCCTATAGCAAATCAACAGCGAAGGTGAATGTTCGCAGACAACGACTCAAGGCACCGTCCTGAAGGGAAAAAAATCGTTCATTCGTAACTATTATTAAGCCTCTTCTGGGCTGCAGAATATCATATATCATCAATCGTCAATGCGTCGTATGAGTGAGGCAGCTGTGAAGCACGCCCATCGTAACACTCAGATGGATATCTAAAGAGAAAATCCAGACGCCTCATTACTTTTTTGCAAGATGCGCCGACAATGAGCCGAAAGGCTAAAATCTGCGATGCAATCATAAAGTCGTAAAGCATAAATGCGTGTGCCATGGTGTCAAATGGCCGAAGCACCAGCAGACGCGCTGGCGGCGAAGTCACGGATCGCCCATCTCCAGCCGCCCCTCTGCTCGCCATTGTTGCGGATGCCACCCACCCACCCTTCGACTCTTCGCCGCCAGGCTGCTTCTTCCTCTCGTTGTCTGCGTATGAAGCCAGGCCCCACATCGAACTCTTCGCCAACAAAATTTGGCTCGTCTGGGTTTGGTGAGCCTAGGCCACCGGTAGCGTTACCGCCCGCAACACTTGCGTCGTCCTTTAAGTCATCAAGACCGGCGAAGGGGTCTTCTTCGTCGTCCAACTCGGAAGGTGGTCTGGGGTCATTGGATGGTCGGGCAGCCTTCAGCCATGTCATCTTGACAGGATCGAAAACCATACGGCCTTCGTACTGGACGCCGCGTGGGACTGAGATTTGCGAGATCAATGCTGGGCGTGGCGGTGATGGCACAGGGATTGGCGCTGGTGGAGAAGCCAGCTTGGCTGCACGCGATGAGAAACTTTTCTGTGCATTATGAATTGACGACAGCGCTGTATGGGATATTGAGTGTGAGCGGTCATGCATACGGCCCAGTGGATTTCCTGGCGGGGCAAAGGTTGGCGTGCTCGCTGTAGTCAGTGCAAGGGTTGTGGTGGAAGTGTTTGGATGAGAGAAGGACACCAGAGCCTCTTCATTTCCTTCCCAACGTTGTAACGTTGGATTAAATACCATACCTTTTTCATCTGTCTAACGTTAGGGTACGGGACACAGGCGGCGGGCAAAGGCAGACTTACTGTGTGTGAAAGGCTGAGTCATCTGCCTAATCAACTGCGGCTTCTGACCCGTTCCTTTCTTTCGGTGAGCAGAGGGACTTGTATGAGGACTGCGAGCAACCACTTGTGCGGCCCAGCTCATAGGTCTAGGTGCGATTGGGCCATCTGCTCGTGACCTTGTGCCTGCCAGCCTCTGCTCACGTGCATTCCTACTTGCGGCCGTGTCTCGAGCAAACCTTGGAGTGTGGTCCAGTTTGGGCGGGCTTCGCGGCGTTTGAGGCAACGGCGTGGCCATTCGGTCCGGCATTGGCAGACGCGAAATGCTCGGTTGCTGCCGCAGAGATCGGTTACTCGCAACGTTTCGCGGCACCTTTTCGTACTGCTTCTCCTTGGTTGCTGAGGTTGGCAAATCGTCAAACATGTCGAGTTCATGGCCATCGCCAAAGTTACGCTTACGCTGAGGCTGGGTTAGCTTCTTCGGAGGCGGGTGGCGTGCAAGGGCAGAGGGAGCCAGTTCACGTCTCACCCCTGCGCGACTCGGTGTCTCAGCTTGATGGCCAGATAGGCGGGAGTAGGACCGCATAGAGGGAGACTGTGGCCGGCGAGGATCGGAGTCGCGGCGGAGATGCGGCTGCGAGGACCTGGCCATGACATGATGCGACTGAGTAACCGAGTTGCCTGCAGGGAGGAAGGGCATTCGAGGTGGCTGGCTGGGATTGTTGTTGCGAAGTACAGGCGCCGAACGCTTCGAACGGAGGAGTTGGGCGCTAGTCGTGGTCGGCATTGGTCTACTCTGGCCCTGGGTTGAGGCGCCAGTCTCGTAGACGGGAGTGAGCCTGGTGCGGCTCGTAGAGGGCAGTGGTCGTGGTATTCTGGAAGTCGCCGGCCTGTCTGTAAAGGTGATGGTGGTCGCCGGACGAGCCGCAGGGGTCGTGGCAGGCTTGGTGACAGGCTTCTTCACGACAACATTGCGGTTCAAGGTGAGCTTTCGGTTGTCAAAGATGTCGGCCCCGCCAAAGTCGAGGCCGTCTAGGAAGTCCTCTTCGTCGTCGACGGGCTTCGGTTTCGGTGGTGGCGTTGCTTGGCTCTCAAGGGGCGGTGTTTGCATGGGTGATAGTGCGGTGCTCACGACGGGAGGAGACGGCACATCAATGGTGGGCGCTGATGTGGGGGCAGAGGTCGGCGGGGGCTCGCGCAATTTCTGGGGCAGGAGAGGAGAGGCGTCTGGGGTTGGCAATTGCTCACTCTTCTTGAGCTTCTCTAGCCGGGCATTGAAGTCGAGCGGCTCACTCGGAAGCACGAGGCCCGTTAGATCATCGTCCTCGCTCTCAATGGTCATGCAGCTGCCCAGGCTCGGGCTCATGGCAGACACTGACGAACTGCGGGCGCCGCGGGCATCTCGTCGCGTCCCAGCAAAGCGAATCCCCAGGCTGCCCTCCCCCCAATCCGTGCCGCAGTCATCGAATTCGTCGGCTGGCGTGTGTGGAGTTGGTGCCTTTAGTTTCAGTCCTCCAGCGGCGTCGCCCGGCAGCTCGAGGTCGTTGCCCCAGTCCTCGTCCAGGTCTATCTTTCGGGTCGATTTTTTCTTGCCCAGCCGTTTGATGGAGCCGGCCAGGAGGGCAGACGAGGGCACGCTGGTGGGAATGGGGATGCCGGCCTGCTTTGCGGCCGACGCGATTGCCTTTGCCGTCGACGGCTCGTCGTTTGGGGTGATGAGGACCTGCCAGTCGTCGTCGCCAGTGTTTGATTCGGAGCGGACGCTCATTCGCGAGGACAGCGAGTGGATTGTCGAGTTCTTGAACAGCAGGCCGTCGGTGGGCTCAAAGTCGCCATCGTCCCAGGATTCCATTTGGTTGGTCGTGTTGGATGTTATCGAGGTCAGGCGCATGCGCGCTGCAAAGCTGCGATCAGCCATGCTCGCGCGGGTCGAGGTGTGGGTGCAGAGGGCAGGATTCTCTGCCAGCTGTGGGAAGAGCGGTGGCTGGGCTGCGTGGACGGTGGGTCGTGCCTTCCTGGCCCTGCAGCGGAAACAGTAAGCGAACGAGCAGCACGGCAGGCGCGCGGGCTGGCCTTAGCTCTGACACGCGTTGACAATTGACAACACCGGAACCTGGGCAAGCGCGCGATGATGATGCTGCGGATGATGAATGATGATGACGACCAGTATGCCCGCAATCCCGTCTCTCGTCTGCCCCCGCAAGCAGGGCAGCGAGTCCATCCTTTATCACCACCGCACGTGCGGGCCGAGCTATTCTCGGGCTTGTCCTGGCGCAAAACACGGCACAAGCAGGAGCACACTGGCTCGTTTGGGCCCAAACTCTGCCGCAGTGGTGCCTGTTCCTGTGCCTGGCATCGTGCATCCACACCAGACCTTGGTGCGGGTGCTGCCTGCATCCACCGTTCCCACTGCACGCCATCACCGCACGCTTTTGATGCTATAAAGTTCGCGTAGCCTTCCTCAGCTGCAATCTAGAGACTGCCCTTTTCACCACTTGAAACATCCGGGCCTTGTTCCTGCCGCACTCGCGCATATCGACAGGCCTCCTCCAGTCCAAGACTAAGTCTGTAACGCCCTCGCTGGGGTTGCTCCAGGTTCCAGCACCGAAGTTTCCCGACTCGGCAGGTTTGTGACGAAGGCTGAATTAGCTTTTGTAGTCACACGGCACAGCGCCATGCCTGCCCGTTACATCATTCCTGTCGAGCCTGCTAGCGGGCGTGGGGAAACAGTGGTCATCGACGTGCAACAGGACGGTTCGCATGCTCTTGATCTCCGCCTTGTCGGCTGTGAAGGTGAAAGTCCCTATGTGGCATCAAGTAAGATTGCGTCTGGGCCTAAAATTACCGCGCTTCTAACGCGTTTCCAGTCAAACACCGTAATCTGGGAAAATTAAAGCACAAATTCAAGGGCAGTGATGACGAGTGGGCGAATGTTTTGTCTCATTTCCTACTCCAGGAACAGCTTGACAAGGCCGGCATATTGGACCGTGTTCGCATGGTATATTCCATCAACGGCAACAACCTCGAGCTCTCCATTCGGCAAGACGTTCAGGGCATCAAGGTATAACAGTATTACAGCAATGTTGTATTGAAATCTGGCTGATATGATCAGGTAACGCTGGGTGAAATTGTCCTTCCTCGCGATGAGGAATTCGAGTTTAATCCATTTGATTGGGCCCAGGCATCAGCTCGAGCACATGCTCAAACACTGCAAGACATGGCCGACTTGAAGGCCAGAGTAAGCACTGAGAAGGATACAATCATGAAACTAAATGCGCAATTGGAAGACTTCATCAAAACGAAGAATGAGACAGAAACGGCGATGCTCCAGCAGTTTATGGAACTACTCAACGAGAAGAAGAGAAAGATCCGAGACCAAAGCAGGCTCTTGGCTGGAGTGAAGGTGGACAAGACCACGGCACCCGCTGTCCAGTCAACCAGAACCGGCGCAAAATCACACAAGGTAGGTCCGTCACGGGTGTCAAAACGAAAGGCACCCGCACAAGTAGTCGAACCAGATCTAGCGCCAGACTCGGACAGTGACCAGATGGAGATCGACCAGGCCAAGGCTGAGGAGCAAGACGACGAGGAGGCGCCCGAACCAGGCACGCCAGATCGATCGGACGATGAGACCGAAGCCGAGGATGAAGAGGATGTAGTTGTGTCAAAGACGAGGGACAGATCGTCAGAGACGGCCAGAGCAGGCTCAGGGGCAAATTCGAGGGATGAAGAAGCTGAAAGTGTAGGAGTACCACCACCACGGTCGCTACCTTTTGGACGGCCAGCGACGAGAAGTAAGGACACAGGGAAAAAGCCTTCGCCGCCTGCGGGAGACGACGAGGAAGAGACAGAAGATGAGGAGCTATGAACATCTTGTCGCACATGCATGGCATTGAAGTGTAGAGGGTGGATGGTACACTCATGCGTGGATCTAGTATCGCATGATTACGACTGAATGCATTGGTCCAGCCAGTATAGCAAAAAGAAACAATTTGGACATGCTCGTGATTTGTACCAGATCTACATGTGACATGAACTTTGATGGTGGACGTTGCGACGCGAAAGATCTGCGTCTAGGGCCGGTCCGTTAGCATCAAGGTCCGACTGGGTCGAGGATGCATGCGCAACGACGGGCGAGATTGTGCAGCAATTCGCAGAGCATAATAATGAAAACAACAGTTTGCCGTACATGCCGCAATCCAAACCGATGGCATGGAAGGCAGCGCGACAAGCAGATGTGGCTGGGCAGGCTGCATCGGAAGCAGGAGCCAGCCATATATGGCCAATGGCGGCGCACGCACTTCCGGGCTGATCACCTCCGCCAAGCGATAGCCGTCTCGACAACCTGGTATCCCGTTGCATCACAACGCCTTTCTCTCGCAAACGTCGAGTCGCTGTTTTCGCGCACCCACTCGCATCCCCCCAGGTTCACCGTCGACGGGTTGGGCAATGTTCAACTCTTGCGGCACCAGGCGGCTGAGGTAGCAGCGCTGTTCTGTGGGTGCGTGACAGGCATCCGCTGAGTTGGGCATGTCAGCGCGTAGTCGATACTGTGCTAATGCGACATGAATAGGAAGCAATTGCGCCTCTCACACATTCCCCCTCCCCCGCGCCTTCGAGCGTGCCTGCCACCCAGTCACCGCGACATCACCACGGCAGCCCCCCGCCTGTACCACTTGCACCCCCACGCGCTTCATGGTCCAGCGCTCTTACCACACGTTCGATTGTGCCTGCCGCCGCTTAGCAGCGACATTTTTTTACTCTCTACGACGGATTGATCCTACGCCCTATCGAGGGTAGCCCGCCATGTCCGGCCCGGAACGACCTGATGCCATCGTGGAAACGACGCGATCCCTCAAGCGCAAGCGGCTGACTGGCGACCAGCATGAGGAACTCGACGCTCTCGACGTTATAATCAAGCGCATCAAGGCCGTGGTCCCGCGCGCACCCTATATCCTCTCCACACCGTCAATGGACCCCTACCGCTATCACTCACAACAAGAAGCCAATGCGTGGATGGTGGGGCGGCTCTGGCGCCATGACGAAGAACACATGCAATACAGGACCTACCTGTACCGCGAGCCATGCCAAGACTGCTTCGAGCTGCAGGCGGGAGAAGACAACGAGCCCGAGCCCGAACGTCCCAAGGCGCAAACATCGAGCACCGGCACCAAGAAGAAGATGAACCTCTCCGCTTTCAAGGTGAAGCAAGCCAATGGCACAGTTACGCCTGGCACGAAGACTGCCTCGCCGAATCTCGGTCCCACAAAACACGCCTCGGAGCAAGCCAACGGGGTCAAGAAGTCTGAGAAGCAATCTACTCCTGCCCCAAGAGTGGACAAGTCACCTAAACGGTCAGCCTGTCGGATTCGCACAAAGTAACAATGCTAACATACAACAGCTCTGCACAAGAATCTCGCGACGACCGAAGACCCGACAAGGCAAATAGTAGAAATCCTCCCAACGAGTCCCGACATCAACCCCCGCCATCTCAGAGAAGCGGCCCAGCGCCGTCAAAGCCCAGCCCTGACAAGCCAGATCCCTCAAGCGCAACGCCTCATGGCTTGCCTCCTTTGCTTTCCCCAGTGCATGAACCTCTGGGCAATCCTTACGGACTCCCAAATATTCTATCGCCTACACTACCCTCAAACATCCAGGCCGAGTTAGACAGGTTGGAGACACAGCGAAAACGAGCAGAGTCTAATGCATCCACATCGTCATCAGATCGCAAGAGCCAAACCTTGGCCCCACCAAACGCACAACCCCAGGAGCCCGACCAGGTTCCGAAAAACGAACCTCGTATGCTATCCGTGTCCGTGAATGGCAGATCACCAAATCTCGAAGCTGCCAATACCGAGAAAGCAGACGCTAGTCTTGTTGTTAAGTTAAAGTTCTCAAAAACAAAGGTACCTACTGTTAAGCAAATACTGCGGCTACCGCCTAAGAGGGCGGCCGTTGAGAAGAAAGAGCGTCCAGATCCACCAAAGGAAGTTTCAGCAGAACTACAAGCAATAGCAGTGGACCGAGCAGTGATCAAGAAGAAGCCTATTCCGAAGGTCGCGGCACGGCGACCGCCAGACACCTCTACGCCAACAGCTACGCCTGTTAGCAAGCCAGCAGCCACAACAGCCAAGCCCGCAGAGAAAAGGCCGCGGATTGACGACGAGGCTTCATTAGCGGCACCCTCAAAACGCCAGCGAGCAATGTCCGCCCAGGATCGCCCAATAACTCCTTTGCAACAGGCCATCTCACCAGCCTTGTCTAATGAGTCCAGCGCGCAAAAGACGCAAGCCCAATATGTGACCCCGAAGAGAGATATTAAAGCTGTAAATATGCTACGGACCCACTCAGCAGAGAGCCTCGATGCGTCACCGGGTCGATCAGGCGCGACTCCTGCTGGTGTGAAGCTGGAACACAGGGCTGGACTGACTTCTGCCCCGCTCAATGGCAAGAAGCAGGCGGACATTTCGCTACTGGCGCAAACTTCGATGAAACTCAACCAGATGGGACGTGCTTTGAAGCATGAGGCGACCAAGATCCTCACAGCAGCGGGTAACAAGATCACAAAGCAGGATGAGAAACGAGCTGCTGTCACCAACCTTGAATGCATATTGTAGGTAACTTTGTCTCACTTTTTTGGCCCCGTCTGTTAACAAAATCTCAGGTCATACATGGCAGCATACTACGCTCAAGATCTCTCCCTGAACCTCCGTGGTCGTGCTGGCGAGGTCGAGCAGACGTGGAAAACTCTCCTCCCCCTCTGCCTCTCTTATGCTCGGAGCACCAGAGACTTCAAGCATCTTGACGGCCTACGGTCCTATCTTAGCTCTATCATCGCCTCTGCTATCTGCACACACGTATCACAGCGTGCATCCGCTTCGAAACCTCACGACTCACCACATGACATGGCGCGTACTGAACTGGCGAAACAACATACGTCCCTAGCTGAGAACTTTGCCCTCCTCTCCGATCACACGTTGAAGATGAACCGCCACTACCAGGATGCGAGAATTGCCCTTCCCATTGAGGACCTCCAGAATACGTACAAAAAGACGTATGCTGCGCGAGAAGCGAACACCAAGCTTGTCCGGGAACCGGAAAAGGTCAGCGGTGCTCGTATGTCAGGGCCGTACTTTCTGCCTTTGTCTACAGACACAACTCCCATTCAGGCTGTACGATTCGGCCTCAAGTTTCTCGGCGAGTATTGCGAAAAGGAGAAGCTCGAGTATCGTCTACGTGTAAACCTCGACAAACCGGAATAGCCTTTCCTTTTATCAACACCAACGACCCATCAAAACTGTCCCCCCCCTTTCAATTTCAGAAGCCAATCTCGCGGCATTGATCTTTTGAGCGTTCTGCTATACAACCCCTTTGACGGCCAATTTCCTCCCACCTTTGTTCAGCGGACTTTCTTTTGCTTTGTTGGCGTTTAACCCAAAGGGCATGTCCGGAAAGGGCGATTGCCTCGTTATTTCTGCGATTGAGTCGGGCGCAGACTCTTGTCTATCCCAATGATACCCACGAGGTGAACTGGACCTCCTCGTAATGTTTTACTTGTCTGTCATCTAATCACAAGGGTTTCCCTTTTTTTTTATATCTTGTACAAACATGGGAGGTGGCTGAGACGGCGTGTTTGGTGGACATTTGATAAGGAACATCATGGCGAAGTGCATCGTTAGATTTAATGAGTATGAAATGTGAAAAGTCTATGAACATTTTTTGGATTTTCTTGAGAATTAATTTTCTTGAATGTTAATTTCTTGAATGTTAATTTCTTAAATGTCAATTTCTTGAATACTAATTTCATGAGAATAGGAATTTCCTGTTGGTTGAAGAGTATTTTGATTCATTCGTGAATTATATAAATTGTGTAGCTGCCACTACCAATTTGACTCCATTGATATAAACTAAAAACCGGCAGATTGATGCACTACCCCCTAGAAGAAGAACGCCATTTCTCACACTCCATAGCCTGCTTTCAAAATGTGCAGACAAACTTTTTCCTTGTCATCATTATTATAATTCGTGCGACGGCTTTTGTGTATCTACGACTTGAAAATCTTCTCTAGCTTCTCGAGGAGCAAATCGGCATGAGCATTCTGGAAAATCAACATGGGCCGTAGGCGGACAGCCCTCTCGCCTGATCCACCCATGTTGACGCCCTCACCCTTGGCCTTCTTCAGCACCTCGTCGCGGCGCGGGCTGTCCCAGGCAATAAAGGTGCCCTGACCCTTACCACGGAGGTTCTGGATCTCGTTGGGGAATCGGTCGGCAAGGTTCTTCAGGCCATTATACAGGTAGTCGCCAGTGGCTGCCGTGTGTCTGACAAGATCGAGGCGCTCGACCTCCTTGATGATGGCGCGGGAGAGGATGGCGCGGGCTGGGTCGCCCATCCATGTGTTGAATTGCCTGTAGGGCTGGTTGGGGCGGAGGTCTTTGTTGCCATAGTAGTAGCCTGCAGTCTGGGCCTTCTTGGAGAAGGTAACCATGTCTGGAGGGGTGCTCAATCCCCAGTGCTCGTGTGCCCAGAACTTGCCTGTGGCACCGACGCCTGTCTGTACCTCATCCACGATGAACAGTACATTGAGCTTCTTGGTGAGCTCTCTCAGGCCCCTGAAGAAGTTTGGTGTCGCGTGGTTGTCACCGCCCTCTGACTGGATGGGCTCGACAATGACGGCGGCGGGTGGGTGGTGCCATTCCTTGATGAGACGCTCCGTCTCCTCGAGGCAGCGCTGCTCCTCCTTTGCGTTCTCGGCGGCGTGCTCCTCCAGGGGGTACTTGAGGGCAGGGAAAGGAGCTTGTGGCCAGTCGAAGGCGGGGATGTCGAGCTTGTGGATGGGCTTTGAGCGTGTGGTGGATAGCGAGCCGAACAGACGACCGTGGAAGGCAGACTTGAAGGAGAGGATGGATAGGTCAGGGGCACCGGGAGCCTGGTTGTTCATGGCAGAGCTGATGTCCTCGGCGGTGAAGTCGACGTCTGCGCCACCGCGCTGCTGCTGCCGCTTCCACATGAAAGCGGCCTTGTACGCGAGCTCGTTGGCATCGGAGCCAGATTGGCTGGTGAGGACCTGGTTCAGGCCCTTGGGGGCTACCGACAAGATACCCGACTCGAGGATGTCGGCCCAGTCGTGCTGGGGGAAGTTGCCGAGCGCAGGGCGGTTGATGATGGCCGAGGCCATTTCGGGCGAGGTGGCTGCGAGCTGGAGGGCGGGGTTGTTGTAGCCGACGGGGATGGAGGCGATCTGGGCATATACATCGAGGAGGACATTGCCGTCGAGGTCCGCAATGCTATAAAACTTGTCAGCTGCATGGGCGTGGGTGGGGGATGCTCAGGCGTACTAGTTGCCGTAGCTTCGCGAGTAGTCGGCCATCATGTTCAAGCTCCGCGTGTCAAACACCTCGCTGAGCTTGTCAATGGCCTTCTTGCTTTCCGGCCCGGGAATGGCCGTCTTGACGGTTGGCGCCCTGGGCTCGTCTGGGAAGAAGGACTGCTCTCTGCTGTCGGCAGCTGCCGAGGCATATCGCCTCTGGAACGCAATCGGCGCGACCCTTGAGGCTGCCTGGATGTTTGTGCGTGTGAGAGCAGATCGGGCACGACCCGCTGTGCGCAGGAGTGAGGCCATTGTGGCTCCTACTGGGAAGGGAAAGGGTGGAGAAGAGGTGGCTGCGAGGAGCTTAAATGCGGGGTGTGACCACAGCTACAAGATTGTGGTACGCCTCCGAGCTTTAATCAGAAACTAGAAGACGAGAAAGAATCCAGATACAGGACTTCAATTGTTCACCGAGATTGCAGCTCCTGTGACGGGGCAAACCCACGCTTTATACTGATTGTTTATCAGTGCGGCCATTGGTGTTGCATCACTGCCGGCACTGAACCGATGCTTTCCCCAAATGGAGCTTGTCCACGCGAATCCTAAAGCTTAGCCAGGGTCCCAGGTCCTACCCACTAGTCCCTTTTAGGTTAGTGTTTATGGCAATGTGACTACTACACGCTGTAGACGCCGCTCTTTCCGCATGGGATGTTTGAGGGAGATTGACGAGAACGGATTTCATTTCTAGGGCAAAGGTTGTCCGTCGGAAACTGCAGAGTTATCTAATTCAATTATGAACATCGACCTTCTCCGAGCCATTCGTGAGGAGCGGCTATCGGAGTGAGAGGCTAAATGTTGGAATTGTGCGACTTGACTGCGTGCATAACGATCTTGGATAGCTGTGTACATATTAAAGCGATATCTCGCAACCATATCGCGGGACACATGTATTCAAATGATTGGGTGAACTTTCTCTTCTGATGGTGCAGTCCCTGATTGAGGCTATTTTACACTGATGGGGAAGCACACTGGTTATAGGGAACTCCAGACTCACAGGAACAACCCAGTGCATGTTTAATGGATGGCATTCTTATAAACTTAATCAATATCAATACACAACTACGGCCTCTCCAAAGCAACGCGCGTGGGAATTCCTTTGTGCCGCTGTCAATCATCAGTGCAGCGTCTCAGCAAACCCACTGCCACAATCATCTCGGCCTTTCTATCTCAGAACAAAGAGGCAACGGCTGTAAGGACAAGCAAAAATGAGTTGCATATGTCCAGTTTGCAGATTGCGCAAGTTCGATGTTGACGAGCTTAGGAGTATCATAAGCAGTCTTCTCAATCACTTGTTATTTGAACAAGGGCTAAAGAGCGACCAAGGAATTGCTTTGAAATTGACGATCTCATACTGCTAGGATTGATTGACATCAAGGTCATCAAAGAGGTAGTGAAACCATTGAATCATTGAAAGCGGTCTTTGCTCAACACATGCCCCTCTGTTATTACATAAGTCTAATATCCACACAGCAGAGCTCCAGAATGCAGGTCTGGATCGTTTATGGTCTGGCTCGAGGTTCGATGCAATTATTCTAGACGTGTACTTCAATATTTCCCTGGTAAATAGCTACAATTATTACCAAATCAGCGCTGCTGAGCTTCCTAAGGCCGCGCAAGTATATAGTTAGGCATTTGGTGAAAAAGCAGCAAACCTATTGTGTAAGTGTGGTGGCAGATTTAGGTAAGTAACTGCACGTTGGACACAGCGTCGTTTAAAATCTCCAGGATCCGCTAGCGCTATTATCAGTCACGCATCTCATTCCGAAAACAAACGCTGGGCAAGCCTAGTTGCTCCAACTCCGGAACCGTTGTCCAACGCCTTTGAATACCCCTCCACTTGGCTGTTGTTTGTCTTGTACATGACTAGCTGGTCCTTGCCCCAACATCAACCCACCGCCTTTCAGCTTGCGGCTCCCATCATCCTCAACTTCAGCACCGGATATAAGCTATTTTTTTCTAGGAATAAAAACGGTCTATGGGTATACCAAACAATCTTCGAAGTCGTTGCTCATGGTTGCCTAATGGGTAGCGCCTCGGCTTCCGCTTCAGCTCTCGTATTCCAGCGCCGTGGTGCAACACCACACCACAACATCGACATAAGCTCAATGGAGCTTCTGCTTTGGTCAACTAGCCAACGTGTCCTTAGATTTTTTTGGCACGGTAGTATTGCAGTTTTAAGCTGTGGTCCTTGTATTTTGTAAACCTATCGCCAACGGAAACTGAAGCTGCACATCATGTCCTCAAGCGCACCAGAAACGATGAGAGCGTGGACTCACACGTCTGCAGGCCTCCCGTCACATGTTCTCACTATCTCTGCAATACCAAAACCAACTATTACTTCGCCGACCCAGGTTCTCGTCAAAGTAACACACTGCGCCCTGAATCCAGCGGGCAGCATTGTGATGCAACTCCTTCCATTCATCTTTCGAGGATCGCCAGCTGTTCCTGAAATGGACTTTTCGGGCATCATTATCGCAGCTGGCCCAGATGTGCCAGCAGACCACAAGACGCCGGGTGCGCAGGTCTTTGGATCCATCCCGGTTGCTCAGCATGTGAAGAGCACTTCCGGTGCACTGGCGGAGTACATCGTGTTAGACCATACGGCTGTCGTCGTGAAACCGAGTAAAGCAGCTTTGAGTGAAGTAGCAGGACTCGGGATTGCGGGAGCAACAGCGTTAGAACTAATCAAGGCCGCGAAGTTGAAAAGAGGCGATAGTGTGCTGGTCAACGGTGCAAGTGGCGGAATCGGCCACCTCGTCATGCAAATGTGTCGAGTTGAGGTCGGAGAGACAGGCAAGGTTGTAGCTGTATGCTCAAAGGATAATTTTGAGTGGATAAAGCAGTACGGTGTCGACGAGGTAAATTTTTCTGAACCCTTCATTCGTATTCAATGTATAACTCTATAGGTCATTGACTATAGAGTACATGCACCAGTACACTCACATCTTGCTATGACATTCGGCGCATCGAGATTCAGCGCAGTTATTGATGCCATTGGGATCCAAGACATCTTCAACAACTCGCCGTCCTTCCTCGCCGAAGGTAAACCATATGTATCAGTCGGCCCTAAAGCCTACAGCTATACTGTCCTCAGCATGCTTAAAACCATTGGGTTGATGGCCAAAAATATGCTTTGGCCGCGACTGCTCGGTGGTGTCCCCCGACAGTACATACAAGTAAATGCTGTCTCAACCCTTTCCGCGATGGAACAGCTAGCAAAGATGGTCGAGGAGGACAAGCTAAATGTTCATGTTGGCAAGCTCGTTGGCTTAGAAAATGCCAAGATGGTACGTAAATTTTTGAAACCAATTGGGATATTCTGACCGAGAGGTAGGCGTACGAGTGTATGCTTCATGGGCCTGTGCAAGGCAAGATTGTGGTGG
This sequence comes from Pseudopyrenochaeta lycopersici, assembly GCA_003313425.1. Taxonomy (NCBI): domain Eukaryota; kingdom Fungi; phylum Ascomycota; class Dothideomycetes; order Pleosporales; family Pseudopyrenochaetaceae; genus Pseudopyrenochaeta; species Pseudopyrenochaeta lycopersici. The sequence goes on along the minus strand of NHZP01000016.1, from coordinate 98,636 downwards.
CTATCGATGGCGTGAGCGAGCAGTAAATAGGGCTTGGAGCGCCACAAGATGAGTTGGCGAGGTTAATGCACAATCACCGCTCATTCCACAAGAAACCCTTCCTCTCATCACCAATTCAGAAGTTTTCAATTTTCGTCAAGCCGGACACGAACGGGGCTTGACGGGACTTGTTCGATTGGTTCATTTGGTCAAGCCACTTGTACCCTGGGCTTAGCCGGACCAACTGCGAAGTAACGGTGTTCCTCCCGCTCCCGCCCCGCATACGCCTATCTTGACTATGCTGCACAAAGCACGGGAAGTACGGCGAGCAAGCCAGCTTGTAAATGTGCCGTTTAAACCCCGCGTGAACCACCTAGACCTTGCGAGTCCCACTTATATCCTCGTTATCTGAATGTCCTTCCTCCTGGACCATCTATTACATTATGTCTGAGCCTCTGCAAAAGGAACCCCTGCAAACTGAAAATGGATTTGATGATGTCTCCGAGACGAGTGAGAAGCGGGGAACGCGTGCTGACATGGCTGCCATGTGGAGAATGGGGAAGACGCAAGAGCTTCTCCGCAATTTCCGATTCGTATCCATCTTTGGCTTTTCAATGATTTTGATGGCCAGTTGGGAGACAATGCTTGGGTATTTTGTGCTCAATCCCTCACCCTATAGGCTATGCTGAGTTAATTTTTATCAGAACATCAGTCATTGGTCTCATCGACGGTGGCACTGCTGGGATGATATGGATGTACCTCATTGTGTGGATCGGGTTCCTCTGCGTCAACACGTCCATGGCCGAAATGGGTTCCATGGCACCCACATCTGGCGGGCAGTATCACTGGGTTAGCGAATTCGCCCCTCCTAAGCACCAAAAGTTTTTGAGCTATGTTATTGGCTGGCTCTGCGTGCTTGGGTGGCAGACGGGTGCGGCAAACACGGCTTTCCTGGCTGGCACCCAGATACAGGGCTTGATCGCACTCAATATCCCGGATTATTCGTTCGAAGCGTGGCATGGCACTTTATTGGTGTTTGCTGTGTCGGCTTTCAATGTTGTGTTCAACACCTTTCTGGTGAAAAAACTTCCGATTATTGAAGCAGTCATCTTGTTCGTCCACATTTTAGGGTTCTTCGCCGTTCTAGCTGTGCTATGGGCAACGGGCCCAATTGCAAATGCTCATCAAACCTTTACGGCTTTTAACGACTACGGTGGCTGGAACAACAACGGCCTTGCAACTCTTTCCGGTATTGTCGCAGTGGTACTTCCCCTCCTCGGAGCGGATGCTGCCGTGCATATGTCAGAAGAAGTACGAGACGCTGCAAGCATCATCCCAAAAAGCATGATCTGGACTACTTTCGCAAACGGAGCCATGGGCTTCGTTATGCTCATCACTTTCTGTTCGGTTCTTGGAAGCATCGACGATGCGCTTGCAAGCTCTACCAAGCAGCCTTATCTATACGTATTCTACAACTCAACAGGTTCGATAGCTGGTGCTTCGGTCATGGGCGCTTTAGTCATTCTCATGGCGATCTTCTGTAACCTCTCCATCACAGCTACGTCCTCGAGACAGCTATTTGCGTTCGCAAGAGATAAAGGTGTGCCTTTTCATAAAACGTTCGCATACGTAAGTCCTCCTTCAGTCTGAGGTTATGAAGCTACCTATTTGCTCACATTTCATAGGTACCTCCGAAGTGGAACGTTCCTATAAACGCAATATGCCTCTCCTTCGGGATATCTTGCCTCCTCTCACTAATCAACCTTGGATCCTCGGTTGCCCTGATGAATATCGCATCTCTCTCTACCGGCGCCATCATAGCATCTTATATCGTCTCCATATCCTGTATCGCACTCAAGCGGATTCGTGGCGAACAGCTTCTACCATCAAAATTTGATCTGGGACGTGCTGGCCTCCCGATCAACATCGCTTCTATTGTGTTCTTGGTTTTTGTATTCATCTTCTCCTTCTTCCCAATGGGGCCGAAACCTACTTCGGCGGGAATGAACTGGAGTTGCTTGATGTTTGGTGTGACGGTGTTGTATTCCCTGGTATATTACTATGTCAAGGGACGGCATGTATATGTAGGGCCCGTAGAGTATGTGAGGAAGTCTAGCTGAGCAAACAAGTTGGCGGAAGCAATGATAACCTTTTGTACCGTTATCTAGATTTTATGGGAACACTGCTACTTGCAACCAGCCTTTTTTAATCCCTCCAACCCAATAAACCCCACGTGGAGTCTCATAAGCCGAAGCCGTGGACTATGCGCAGTCACCATCTCCTATAAGCCTCTTTTGGTGCGATTGACACCTGCCTTTCCTCTTCGTATTGTTCATTTGAAAAGTCAAGCCTTGCAGCTATAATAAATTGCCTGTTTAAAGGCAACGTGGAGAGATGATCAGTAAATTGTTCACAGTCACTAAGGCGCTCTTCGGCTACTCGCATGTGGCATACCGATATTGCGGGGGTGAGCCGAGGCAACTTACATTTGATAACCTAACTCTCACGAAGGAGCTTGAACATCAGCGCTTTTTTTGTAGCATCAACATACATTCTACGATTTCAAATCCATTAGATTTTCTGCCCTGAATCCGCGTTCACCTATTTCACATCTACGAACAGGCACAATGACGCAGCAACCGCTTGCAGCATCTTCGTCAACAGCCGGCTTTTTCCAGGAAGTTCCTATTCTTCCTCCTCAATATACAGCGCTAGACTCCTTACCTTCAGCATCCAGATCTAAGTATAAGAACAGCACAGACGCGTCAGACGACAAGGTTATCTCACGCATATTGGACCTCTACCTCCCTTTGGATGCTAGCGAAGCTAAGAAGCATGCGCATCACCTTGCGCGATTAAGCTTGGATCCCTCAGTCTTGGTTTATGCCACTGATGCGGAGACCAACCACCCCGTCCTCCGTCCACTCACCACTTTTGGGGAGGTGAATAAGAATGATCCACTCTGGACGACCACCGGATGGCAGAAGCTCAAGGAGATTGGCTATCAGGAGGGAATCGTTGCGGTCGCGTACGATAAATCGAACATCAATTTCAACCGACGTATCCATCAAGTTGTAAACAACCATCTCTGGAGTTCAACAGGCACTATGACCGGTTGCCCGCAGAGCATGACCGATGGAGCAGCGACATTACTGAGCAAGCATTTGAACGATGCGGATGGCGACCAGCCTGGCCGCGGAAAGGTATTTGAGGATGCATATCGCAGATTGACGAGTCGCGACCCAAGGATAGCTTGGACCAGTGGGCAGTGGATGACGGAGAGAATTGGTGGCAGTGACGTTTCCGGCACCCAGACTGTTGCAAATCGAATGTCGCAGCAAGAGTTGGATCAAGAAATTAAAGAGGGACGAGACGTCGATTCGGTTGGCATGCCGTTAGGGCCATGGAAGATTGATGGCTTTAAGTGGTTCAGCAGTGCGACAGATTCAGAGATGAGTGTGATGCTTGCACGCACCTCAAAAGGGGGGCTGTCAGCCTTCTATATGCCTATGCGCCGGCGCCTAGGCAATAGATCTCCGGCAGCCAATATCATCAATGAGGAAGCTCCCCCTCGATCTGAGCTCAATGGTGTACGCATTCAACGCCTGAAAAATAAGATTGGCACAAAGTCGCTACCAACAGCCGAGCTTGAGCTGAAAGGTGCAAGAGGATGGCTCATCGGAACCGAGGGGCAAGGCGTCAAAGAAATATCTGCGATCTTGAACATCACACGTCTTTCTACGGCTGCTGGTAGTGTAGCGAATTGGGCTAGAGGACTTGCAATATGCCGCGCTTATAGCAAGGTTCGACGGGTTCGCGGTGGCCTGCTTCAAGACAATCCTGCACATCTGACCTGGATGGCCGAGGAGACGGTCAAGTATTGGGCTAGCGCACAGTTCGCGTTTGTAGGCGTTGCAATGCAGGGCGCTTTGGAACAAGACTGGGAAAAGATGGTAGCAAAGACGAAAGCCGCAAAGCTCATTCCACAAGACAAAACTATGGTAGCGGAACTCTTACGACTTCTTCTACCTGTGATGAAGGCACAGATTAGCGTCGCGTCAGTCCACGGTCTACGGCAATGCATGGAATGCCTCGGCGGTGTGGGATACTGCGAAAACACCGAAGACGGCGGGCTGATGAACATCGCAAAGGTGTATCGTGACAATCTTGTTAACCCGATCTGGGAAGGCACCGTCAGTGTCATGGCAGAAGACGTCGTTCGTGTGCTTACTGACAAACGACTCGGCAAAGGCGATATCCTGGCCAACGTCCTTGCACCCTGGATAAGGGGCGTACTGACGAAATGCTCCACTGCGTTCGATGTCGAGGTCATGATTATTGAAGAAAGACTGCAGGCACTGCTTAACCTTGTGCGTGGTGCGCAAAAAGAAGAGCTTTTATATCATGGGAGAGAACTCCTGGATCACATCGAAGCCATCGTCAGCGGTGCTGTAATGATGTACGACGCATGGGTCAACCCAGATCCTATCGCGCGCGTAATTGCGGTGCGCTGGGTCCATTCGAAGTCGCTGGCGCCGCAGCTTGCTCATGCGAAGCTGAACTGGAAGGACAAAGTTCAAGTTGATAGAACCATTTTCCTGGGGACATCGAACGTAGAAGCGCAGGGACAAGCGAAATTGTAGACAATGTAGACGTATGGATTTGCCAAAAGTCTGGCCTTGTGTCTCGAGAATTTCATCTTTCCAGGGTCCAACTTGCATGCCTTTCACAAACGGTAACTCTCCGAAATCATTATCCTTGCACAATTATCGCAAACGATGTAGCCATTGCCTTTGCGCTTATGACTGAACTTCCCATCCTTCAGCTTGCTGATAAAATGGTTGTGACACGCTGTCTGTTCAGCCACGGCGATCGCTCTCTCGCCTCCCCGCATTCTCCGAGAGCGCTTCCGTGGGGCGCCGCTGTAACAATGGGTCTCCACCTCACCGCCGAAAGTAGTCAAGCCTCGCTTTAAGCGTTCACTGTTACTGCAATTCAGTTTAGTGTCAACATAATTTTACGGTGTTGATAGAGTCCAAGTCAAGTTCAAGCCTTGACAAGAACGTCAGACTTTGGAGTAGTGCACTCGAGGCTGACGTATATCTAATCTCACTGGAGTACATGTCTCACACTCTTCATGCAAACTTTTAGAACTGATTGAGATATCACAAAGCTGTAGCTAATATAGACTCGGTTGTGTAACGATCAGCACTTGCCGTATTATTAGTCACATTATTCGAAAAATGCAGACTATGGCAGCCTGCCAATCGGCAAGCTCGAACAAAAGAAATTTTGTGCTCAAGCCGCCAATGATTCTAAAGTGATGCTATCACACCTCCGTGATTCGACAGTGTCTGGGGCATCTCCTCCATCCGTCACGGACTATGATAGTCAATGTGTTGGTTGTACAGCACTGGTTTGTTGATCGTGTCACTGCATGAAAAGATTCCTCAACACTGGAATCCCCGAGGATGACCAAGCCGGCATAATAGAGAGCAGATCCTTGTCATTTGTGATCACAGACTATGTGTTATCGTCAGAGACAGTAAGATATAAATAAGACAAATGACCCGCAAATTCATCGCCCTAATACTTTCGCTTCGAATCTTCCCAATTCTTGACGAAAGCCCATCGGCATTCTCATAATGGCGCATCCTATTAATGTTGACCTCATTCCTGGGACAGAGATCATGAATGATGATGGAACTGCAAAGAAAACCCTCGTCCCTCGACCGACCTCGGACCCTCAGGATCCACTGAACTGGTCAATGACGTGGAAGCGTAAGTATCACCTTCTGTCTATCTGCCTATGAACTAAACATATGTTCAGTCACGGTCATGGCAAGTCAATGGCTTTTCACATGGATATCTGTAACCGGAGCCCTGTCGATTGCACCCATGTTTCCACTTCTCGGGAAGGAGTTTCACCTTAACAATAACCAGCTTTCCATGCTCACCGGCATCACCGTAATTACCCTAGGCTTCGCGAATTTCATCATCGTGCCGCTTAGTAATATTTTCGGACGTCGCGCTGTGAGCCTGGTCTTCTCGGTGCTAATCATGTTGACGTGCATCTGGCAAGCGCTTGCGACGTCGCATCGAAGTCTGCTCGCTGCGAGAGCAGTCAATGGTTTGGTGTGTGCAACGAGTGAAAGCATTCCCGTCCAAATGATTGCCGACGTATTCTTTCTCCACGAGCGAGGACTGTGGACAGGCGTTTACTTGTACGTTTTTATCAGAATATTTCCTCCTATCGGCAAGCTCGATTAACGCTGGCTACAGCACTGGATATTTTCTCGGAGCATTTCTCGGGCCCGTCATGGCTGGTGCCATTGGAGCTCACCACGGATGGCAATCATTTTTCTGGCTTGAGACTGCGCTTTCTGCGTTCGCTATCATCCTTGTAGCAATTGCCTTCCCAGAAACGAAGTGGCACCGCAGCCATTCTTCGTCGAAGATCATCGCTACTGTTCAAACAAATGAGCGTGGTGATAGTGCTGCCTTCAGTAACGAGGCTGAAAATCAACTTGAGAAGGAAACGACTCACGCCGCTACCAACGACTCGGAAAGTAGCTCTCTGGACAGTCCATCCTTAATCATAGGCCGTCCGTCCCGGGCACAGTTCATGCCCTTCCAAAGGCCTGACCCTCGCTGGAAGATGTTCATCGTCCGTGACACTTGGACACCTGTCAAAGTGTTCTTCAACCCTATTATCCTCTGGGCGGGCCTTATGCTTGCAGGACCCGCCGACCTTGTGCTCTTCTTTAACATCACCGAGTCTCCCGTTCTCGCCGCCCCGCCGTACCTGTTCAGACCTGATCAAGTTGGTTATACAAATTTTGCATTTGTAGTGGGCGCGATCCTTGGTTTGGCAACCGCAGGCCCGTATTCTGACTGGGTTGCTGCTCACGCAACGCGGAAGAATGGTGGGGTTCGTGAAGCTGAGATGCGACTTCCCGCGCTGTGGTTCTACATGGTCATCACGATGCTCTCTCTTATTCTTGGTGGTATTGCGTATCAACACCAATGGGCATGGGGCCATATTGTCGTTTGGGGCTACGGGTTCGCCGGTCTATCCGTCACCACTGTACCCACCATCTGCATCGCGTATGCAATCGACTGCTACAAACCTATCTCCGGTGAGATCATGGTTGTTGCTACGGTATGCAAGAATTTTATTGCCTTCTCGTACAGCTACTGGATATTTGATCTTGCGCATGAGAGCAAGGATGGCTGGATCACGCCTGCGATGGTAATCTTCGCATGTACAGTCGGACCAGCTTTGTTTGCGTTTCCGCTTTACTATGGACTGGGAAAGAAGATTAGAATTTGGACCAAGGGGAGCGATGTGCATCGTATGGAGGAGTTCATCTGAGCGCAGAATGAATGTGAAGGAAAGATTGACTCGACAAAATGCATGAATGATTCGGTATGTAGGAAGATGTCCAGTGAACCAGAGCAGTCCTTGTAAAAATCCTGTCCCCTCATCAAAATGTGTAGACACTGCTAGGTAGTGGCTATAACTCTGTCGGGCTGCCGGAAATGTTTGGGACTATTTAAACTTTCTTGGATATGAAAATCGTTGATACACTGGAGCGGATGACCAGTTTGTTGCAAGGTTATGGAACTCCCCATTGCGACAAGACCAGTGCGATTATTGCCTTCAATCGGCGTATGACCATCAAAAATGAATGCAGACCGTCGCTACAAGCTGCGAGACGTTCCTACTTCTAGACGTGGGGGCGGATCTATGACAGCATCTTCACAGTTGCTAAACCGTATGATTTGAGGCGCACTGGAATACCGGCGGGTCGGCGAACATGTCCATAAAAAGTACGCTAAAAATTGACGTCATTCGCGATTTTCGCGGTGGCTGTTGACGGTCTACCCATCAACCAAATTGTTATACGGCAGCTGCTATCTCGCACACCATGTCTATCTCATCCATACAGGACAAAGTTGTTATTATCACAGGGTGCAGCAGCGGCATTGGCCTCGCAACAACCCGCCTCTTTCTTGAGCGCCAGGCCATCGTCTTCGGTATCGACGTCGGAGCTATCCCTCAAAAACTAGCCGATGACCACAGCACTTTCACCTTCCACCAAACTAATCTTATTGACTCCCAAGCTGCTGAGATTGCAGTCGCAAAATGCATTGGCAAGTACAATAGAATCGATGTTCTAGTCAATTGCGCTGGCGTGAGCGATGGTTGGTCCAGCGCCGACACGGTGCAAGACGAGGAATGGGAGCGTGTCATGGCTATCAACCTGACTGTGCCGATTCGCATGATGAAAGCTGTGTTACCAGCGATGAAAGAGCAAAAAGGTGGAATTATTGTCAATGTGGCCAGTAAAGCGGGTGTTTCGGGGGCGTCGGCGGGCATTGCTTATACAGCAAGCAAACACGGTCTTGTATGTATCATCTGCCCCCAATTCGTACTCGTCCGTTGCGAACAGATGCCTCACGATGATATGTGGGCTTACAGATTATTTTAGGTTGGCGCTACAAAGAATGTTGCCTGGCGCTTTCACCAGGATAATATACGCTGCAACGGCGTGCTTCCGGGGGGTAAGTATTTTCACACCGTTTATTACACGCCCTCTAATTCTGCGGCAGGCGTGGCAACGAATATTGCATCGTCGGTGCAAATGGACCAGTTTGATCCAGCCGGATTCAATGCCTTTTTCCCTATTGTTCAGCTCCATGTTTCCAAAGACAGCGAAGGAACACCGGTGCCTGTCATCGGCGTGGACGATGTTGCACGCGGCATCGCTTTTCTCTCGTCAGACGAGGCCAAGATGATCAATGGCGCAATGATTCCAATTGATAATGCGTGGTCAACAATATAGTATAATCTCAATGCCTCTTCACGCTGATGATCTCATTTTCTTCACAATGCAGTCACACGTTTGCCAGAGTATGGAATCTGAGTTCAAAAACAAATCATTAGTCTTCTGTCTCAAGACTATTTCACCGCCCACATATTAATTAAATGTCGAGAAATCCATCATAGCTTGCATGGCCTAGAGTAATATTCATTCCTTACACGGTGAACTCGAGCCTGTTTCCCGCGTAATCTCTCGCGAAAAACCTTGTCGGGTACTCCACCCCCTCAGCCCCACTATTTTTCTCCCCGGGCTTGTCGGCCTCCTTTGGAGCAGCCTCGCCACCGCGTTCGAAATGCTCCCAAATCTTCTGTCGCAGCGCAACCAGATCTTCAGTATTACCGAGCCTGAAACATGGATGGCGTGATGATGTGTTGATAAAATCTTCCGGCTTGCCGAATGCGATGTGCACTTGTTGGCCTGAAGTACCAATGTCAAACCAGGCAAGGGTCTCCCGTTGAAGATGAGGCACGGGGCGCGGTGTCAGACCGAGAGTGGTGCTGTAAAACTCGTTGGCAAGATGGAGAGTTTTGGGCGGCACGACTAGGTTAACGTGATGGAGGCCGGTAATCATTGTGATGCTAGCAACCGAAGAAACCCAATTTTGTGATTGTTTGGGCGCTCCCAAGCGGAGACTGAGCAATGTGAAATGATGACTTGGAGTTGGAGATTCTAGGGGATTATTCGAATGGCGGGGTAGACAAAACAAGTGCGGTTGACTGAGGGCGTAAATGGAGGGGCTTCGGCGATTGAAATTCAAATGCCGACGGGCAACTCTACCATTAGTTGCCATAACTAGCATTTGTAGCGAGCCTGTTGTAACAGTACTCTTCGTCCAAATAGTGTACCTGATGAATCTTTGCACCATACGTGAGTGACCCAAGTGGCAACACTGCGCCAATGATGAAGAGTAACAGGACTCATGTTCAATTTCTCACCCTAAAACACGGCATATGAGAATCTGAGGGATTATAAGAGACGCTCATAGTTATGGAAGTATCACTTAAGGATATAACAACAGCTTTTGGGCGCTGTGAGAGCCATAGCAACGATGAAGGATGAGATTCGATAATTTTCTCGTTCAGCTTAGCGATTTCACTGTGCTCTTGCGCACACCAGCGATCGAGTACGCCTCGCGTCGGAGGGCTAATGCGAGAGTCCTATGGATTGTTGCTTAATTAAAGACAATTGCGACAGGGCTATATATCCCTATTTCGTTTAAAATGCTTCCGTTGGCACCATAGGCCTAGCATAGGTGCAACTGCCTGTATGTTGTTGAATTAATGTAGACAAGCTTAATGGGGAACTGATTCATACTAATAGCTGTTTGAGCTCCTATTTTCCTGGTAAGAACTGTAATAGTATGCGTAACCCCTAATTTGAATATTTTCATACGGAATTAGGGTGCGTGAATTAGTGGATAACATAGGTTCCATATAGTTTTGGCCCAGAACTCAGATATATGCACATGGGAGCACATTAGTATTAGATTGGCACGCTTTCTCCAATAAATTTGTGATGATGGATAGCGCCTAAAGCAGTAAATCTCTAAAAAGTTTAGTTTTTGGACGATCTTAAGTCATATTAAACTGTAAGTTACAGGCATCCTCTTAAGGCACCCACTGCCAAGTTATGGAAGGAATGACATTACGAAGTATCTCCTACGAAGGAAGCACTACGGTATTAGCATGTGTTAAAGGCGGAGAAATGACGCCTGGTATTCCATCTCGCCGAGACATTTCTCCTGGCATCGCCTAGAATAGGTTGCTACTGGCAGGCAGACCGCTTGGAGCAATGGGATTTGCATATGAATACGATATTTCTTGTTCATGACGTAGTTGCGCAAAGCACGGAGTATGGAAAGCCTTATTACTCAAGAGACCAGGTTATACATATAAAGTCGGGCTGTTGCGGCACTCTCGCAAAATCAATTTCACAGCAAAGCTCAAGGCAAGAGCTACCCAAATTCATATCATATATACTCATTTATTATTATCTACTATGCGGTCCTTCGCCATTTACTCTATCATTGTGGCTGCTTCTCTTGCCACAGCCCAAGACATTGGAAGATTCGCCTTTTGCAACTCCTGTATTCAGATCGGACCCGGCTTTCCGAGCTGTAGCGACGGACACTATGTTCATTGGGGCCCAGAGGACGGTTCTAAGGGGAACTGCGATGACCCGCCCTCGCCTTTTGAGAGCGCCTGTGAGATAGATCCTAGCAGTGGTATCGACACTCCATTGGGATCGGGCGCGTTCACTCCTGTGCCTGACTGTGACGCTGGCAGTGCAGAGCCGGGTGATACCGTGGGCTCAATCATTGGCATGAGAGAAGGTAGACCTGGCGTATTTAAATACGACTGTTTCAAGGAACAGGATACCTTCACCGATTACTGTCCACTTGCCTTTGCTTGTAATATATATATGATATGCAGGCAGGCCTAGAGGTTTGACTTGCTAAGGTAGAACAGAAAGAGGATGGATAGAGGTTGAGGGTTGAAAAGAGAGATTTCATGGAAAGGCTATGGGGATGATGGAAAGATGAAGGAGTACAGAATTACGTGGGAAGGATGTAAGCAGCCATGTCATTTATGTGTAGCAGATACCGAACACGCGATCAATGTATATGGCCTTGCAGGCAGTACAAACATTCTCTGTGACACACTTATGCAGGACAGCAAAGGCAGTCTACAGTACGGTGGAAATTTAGTGGATTACTGCTTACCCTACATTAGACTAATAGTAAGGATGTTACAGAGAATCCTGTTGTAGATCGCCCTATACTTGACACTGAACCACTTTTTTTTCACATTTAGCATCAAGAGACTCTGACCGAAGAGCCATGCTCTATTTATCTGTAGGATATAGGACGATCATTCCTACTTATCTTCTCATGCTGGTTATAGCTTAGCGTAAAAATTTAACAAACAATCGGTTCGTCGCTCGCTGCTTCTATTCGCAGTTTATTGGTATTAGTTCTCCGATCATGTCTGAAGTGTTTGGAACGGGGAAGCTTGTGCAAATAGAGCCCGCAAAAATATCCGAGACGCACGAATATTTGGCATCGCTGGATGTCAATTTGCTCTAGTATACATATAGTATAGTTGGTCGGATACATCAACGTGTCTTCAGCGAACAGACAGGGGCGGATCGAAACGGAAGTTTCTCAGCCAGAAGTTGAATCTTTACATTGAAATCTAAAATTCAAAGGTAAGAAGGAAATGAGCGTAGCGCTAGAGGATGATACCACCCAAATTATGAACGTTTAAGCACCGACTGCAGAAGCAAGCATCATGAACTGCACCGTTCGCCTGCGATCAACTTCCTTCTTGAGCATCAGCAGACAAGTTGCGACAACGAGATCCTCGGTGATCCCGTCCTTTCCACCAATGTCCTCACCGATGACCAACTCGCCGCCATTGCCAGCACTGCAAGGTTTGCTCCCTGGTGTCCTTGTCTCTTCATTTCTAATCAGAGCAGCGAGCCTCTTCTCATCCAGCGTAAGGATTAGTGCTGTCCCTTTGCTTCCATGTGCGCCAAAACCGTTCTCCTTCTTATAGGTCCATTTGAGTGTGCGACCGTCTGGGAGAAGAAATTCGTGATTCCGTGAGGTCCATTTGGACACAGTTTTGATATTTTTTCCGTCTATAATATCAAGCCGGCTTAGCACTGGGTCCTTGCTTGGTCCGAAGAAATATTCAGTTTTAATTAAGGCGTTTCCATCCGTATCAGTCAAAATGCAATTGCCAGAACTCTTCTTTGCGCGAGTCGAAGTATACACGAGGCTGCCATCGAAGCTGTGAATCGTAGTCGCAAGTTCTGAAAGTGGGAGAGGAAATCGCAGAATCGGTATGCCCTTGGCGTTTATATGAAGCGACTTTACAGGGCGAAAGCCATCCGAGATGCCCAGCGTGGTGCTGCTTAAGATTGAGACAGTGTCCGCGATTTTGAGCTCCTTCTTCTCATGTTCAGTAAGAATGTCGATGTTGATAGGGGGATTCTCATTTTCTATTAGAGTACTAGTGCTCGTGGTATCCATTTTTAGCATAATACTTGGGACAGACTATATCTACGCTGCGACGTTGCCAAGTGCTATGGTGGTAAGTGAGTGGTCGTTGTTAGCTTGGGATCAAGAGCTTTGTGCAAAGCGCATGCTCTTATACGCGCCACATGGCACCATTAAGCCAGAGAGTTTGCCTATGCGCTGAGTATCACATTGCCGTATAACGCGAAAGTCAGGCTGCCGTGAGGTTGAATCGCTGAGGCTTAGCGCGACAAGCTGACGTTGTCAACCCTCGTGTTTTCGCATTTACTGTTCAGATGCACCGCTACATCCGATATGATTGGCTGTAGGTTCGGCACTTTGCTACTTCGCTTGCCGCAACCGCAACTTCAGGTTGAGGCAGTGCAGCCTACCAGCTCGAAGTCTGCGTTCGCCCCCAAATGCAACTTTTGTTGCCTCGAAACCGAATACTACTGTGCTTTCTGTAGTGATCCGTGCCGACAAGTCACCACATTTCCGCCTGATTGTGCTTATATGGCACAGCGTCGAAGACTCACCATCACCTGACCGCACAGAGTGGCCGAAGATCTAAGTTTTTAGCATTCTGATCTCTTGAGCAAAGCCCCATGTTCATTCTCTTGTCCCACTGACGATAGTATATTCACTCAGTATGAATACAAGGCAATCGATGTACAGGTTAAGTACGTTCAAGAGTAATTTCCTCTAATGGAGCATTCAAGCTCTAGAGTTGATCATTGAGAGAGATATATTGATGCTACCAGGACGAACAAAAACGAGCACAGCTCCAGCTGTTATGAGCAGGCAATATTTATAGGCCACTTTCTTCTCAGTCTTAGCAGTAATAGCCCGAAAAGGGAAGATATGCTTGCAGAACATCATGCCAAACTTGGCGCTTAGGTAATAAATGTATGTTCTCTTCGCGTACTCGATTCCTACGTCTTTGGTTGAACATGTAATCATTTAAAGGCCTTGACAAAGACGAATGCTGGGCAGCATTCACTAACGAGGTACTGACTATATGGTTCATAATAGCACCGCAAAATATGTCCACCCTTGCAAAGTCAGTTCTATTGAATAACATTAATCCTAGGATAATAGGGACACCTCTTTATCAAGGTTATTGCTATGGAAATAATATAATGGGGATTATATATATTTTAGACGAATTGTTTAATGCGTTGAATATAGGAACCCGTATAATCTTTGAGTCGTCACTAATTTTTTAACAAGACTTTGAAGCTATATGACTTCCAGATTATTACGAGTTCTTCTTTCTCACGATAACAGATCGTGGTCAGAATCAGAGGCGACTAATTAAGCAACTTCAACCTTCGTCGCAGTGCATCCTGCAGGATGAGGCAGTGCATTTTGGCCCCACAAGGCGCTGCTCAGCCATGATCTGCACAAGTAACGTTGGCTCTCCTCAAGCTACAGACATGTTGCCCATTCACAATTGTTACTAAAGAGGCCATAATATCGAATTTTCAGCGTCTGAGTTCAATTCCACAATCACTGCTGATGTTTGAAACAATGAACTCTACTATCATGTTTCGGCAGGATTCGCAAAACCCGAAGGATTTAGCCGACTGGTACAAAACCCTGCCTTTAAATCAAAGATAGGCAGGAAATTTGACTAGTAAAACTGACACAGAAAGATACCTTAGCGGACGGCACTAGAGCTGCGCTGCAGCATGACATGATCAAGATTAGCCTCACAGATCCCTCTCGGCCGACCTTCAAAGCACTCTCTTACGTCTGGAATGACCCTATTCTCAAAAACCTGTCGTCTGTCTCGAAAGACGTAACCGACGAAGAGAAATTGCTGGCATTCTGGAAACAGAATGAGAACGCCATCGAAGCTCTCACTTGGCTCAGCATGGAGCAGGACGTGCTCATATGGGTTGACACTTTTTGTATCAACCAACAAGATAATGACGAGAAAGGAAGCCAAGTCGCCATGATGAACTTAATATACCAGGAAGCAGAGGAAGTAGTTGGTTGGCTTGGCCATCCTGATACTGATTATATGTATGGATTTGAGGTCTTCCACTCCCTGGCGGATTTTGCAGAGCGAAATGCAAATGAATCGTGGTTTCGATGGTACTACCGGCATGGCTTCCAACAGTACGTAGTACGGTGGCCTACGGTACGGTCCTACGGCTTACATAAGCAGTACGTAGCGTAGCTTAGGCTAGATCGTAGCGTAGCCGTAATTAGATTAATTTTAAAGCTATAGTTACGGCTTACGGCAGTTTTTTTAGTGTTAAGCTTTAGGGCTAAGCGTTAGTATAGCGTGTTAAAGGCTAAGATTTAGCTAGGGCGCTTGCAGGTCCGTAGCCTTCGCGGAAAGGGCTCTAATAGGCGGTAATTTTAGAGATCTAAGGAATAACCTTAACTCGTTTAGCGCCGCAGAAAACAGGAGGCTAGTAAGATAGCTAGAGATGTAAATACCTAATTAGATATCTCTACCTAAAATCTGTGTTTCTGCTATTAATATCTATCGCTACAGACTGTTTTATTTCCTAATCTTAGTGTACGCCCTCTCTAGCTCTAAGCCTAGCCTCGCAAAGCTTACATAGCAGCGTTACTCCTGCTAGTCGTGTATTACTATCTTAAACTACCTCTACATCCTTATCTAATATTACTACATCTCACACCTATCCTAACAGCGATTATAGCGTCCTTAGCGAGCGTTTTAAAGTCAATTTCGAGCACATATATCGCAACAGAGAGCGCCTGGTCCTATCTTGAGTAGGCTATCGAGTGAGGCATAAGAGCAGGCTGGGAGGTAAGCAGAAGCTGGCATATATATAGCGATTTAGAGTAGAACTTACTTATAAGGAGAGTGACGGTTCATATGCGAAGCTCTAGCTTTACAGGCAGTGCTACCTTGCTAGGAATAGGGACGATGCTAAAAACGTTAACAGTACAGCTTATATCACCCAGCATATAATAGGAAGGAGGCTACTACCGTACTACTGCTTACGGGCCGTAGAGGGCTCAATTTGGACCGTACCGTAGGCTGCGTCGTCAGTTTTGAACCGTAGCGTAGCCGGAGGAGGGCCAACCGTACCGTACTACTTACGGTTGGAAGCCTTGACTACCGGGAACCTGGGTATCAAAACAGCGCAAAATTCTGGATCGAGGATTCTACTGCGCAAAAGATCTCTCTTGGCGAACTGTGCTTGCAAAGCGCCCATGAGTCGTTTCCGTCTTGGTTTGATAGCGAAGGCCTAAAGGAAGAAGACCTAATCAGCAACTTCGAGAAATTGGCCTCTACGACTTGTAAGTATAAATATATGGTGTTAACTATGAGGCTGCACTGATGCAACTTTATGTTAGATTGGAGCAGAGCCTGGATTTTCCAGGAGTTAACCTTTGGCACCCGCGCTAGGTTGCAGTGTGGGCCAGCATGGATCTAGTTCGACCAGGTCCTCTCCGCTATTAGAGTCCTGCAAGGTGTAGAAGGAGCATGGGTACAAGTGAATCGCTTGCCAGAGTATCATGGTCCACGCCTCAGTCAAGCCTTTCAAAAATTCTTCACCCTTCCAATGTGGATTTACACAGAACTCATATCCAGATTTCGTGAAGTTGACGGACCAGCTCAACCTAAAAATATACTTTTTCTAGAGCTGCTCTTACAGTTTTCTTGGTTCAGATCTGGCGATCCCCGGGATAAGATCTTTGCTTTGTGGGGCCTGATCGATCACACGACACCTATGACTGCTCTGATACGCCCAAACTATCGCATAGGTACTGAAGGGGTTTATCTCAATACGGCATTATATGTTATCAAAACTCGCAAACGACTGGACATCATCCACAGCCAATGTCATCAGCCTAGTTCAGGATCACAACCACATTCCTATCAAGTGATCAAGGCTCATGGTGAGATTCCTTTGAACTTACCAAGCTGGGTACCAGATTGGCGAAAGCCACTGGTGAATTCCGTGGCTGATCTAGGTACGCCTATTGGGTCACATAGGTGGCTCCGCGAGAAGCTTCGAAGTAAGATCTACGATTTCACTGATGAGGAGTTCGGAAACATTGCTGGCATAAGCCAAGGCGGTCGTACGCTTCGTGCCAAAGCCTGTAAACTTGGTGAAATCATCGAGGTTGTAGGATTGAATCCCTTCCCCCGCCCGTCGATTCGGGAAAGTACTTCGTTTCCCCAAAGGTTCATCAAATGGGTAGATCTTGTTTCGTACGGCCCTGAAGTATTGGCGCAATATATACGTTTCCTCTTCCGTGATGTGTTGGAACGATCGAATACGCTCGACGTTGAGGATCTGACAAGCCCGCTTCCCCTGAATCTAGAAGTGGAAGACAGTGCAAACACAACCTCAAGGGAGATCACATGGTTTGATGGTAAACAAGTGCAATTTGAGGGTGAAATATTCTTTTACATGCTGGACTTGATTGCAAGCAATGATCTTCTAGGATTCAACAGAGTACGACCTGCTATCGAGGCAATCCTTGATGAGAATGGAATGCCACAGATAGCTACATATGAACTCGAGGGCGTTCATGAATTTTTAATGAACCCGGGACATGGTGAAGTGGCACTCTCACGCTGGTGGCCAACTTTCTGTGCTGCATTCAACACAGACCCTGATCCATGGGCCCCAGATATTTGGAGATACGTGCGTGGAATCATGTCCGGTATGACAAAGCCATCCGAGGTTAACATAACTTTTCGTATGCCACAAAAATGGCTAGGAAGCGATAAATTTGGCTATACTTTCTTTCTACTGCAAGGTTACGGACTTGGGATTTGTCCTGCACCTGTAAAGCCTGAGTCTGGAGAGATCGTTGCGAGGCTTGCCGCGCTTGCTGAACCAGTTCTACTAAGGCCTGTGAGCAATAAAAAGACGGTATTTAAGGTCGTAGGAGAGTGTTTCGTTGTTCACTCTAAAGCCAGGACAGTGATTACACCAGAACAAGCCCAGAGCATGGAATATATTTACCTTCTTTAAATCAAGATGTATTTATAGTATTAGCTAGAAGCTATTTAACAAGCTTGCTATTGGGTAGTAGGTACCGTAAGAGACCTGCCTCCAGGTGAATCATACATAACGTGCTTAACTATGGATTTTGCACAAGAATGGCCTGTTCGCACTACGGTTTGATGTCTTAAGCTGTATCTATCCCTTTCTACTGCCCATCTAGGCTTAGCCTAGAATTTGAATAAGTACGGATTACCTTAAGTATTGTGCCTTAACGTAAGAATAAGTCTTTAAGTAAATATACAAGTAAATATACTAAGCAATCTTTCAGCTTCCAGATTACTCAACATTGTATTATTCAGACCTAGGAGTGTGTTTTTAGAGCTTTTTGTGCGTTTTGGGCTGCGGCTATCGCTTGCGAAGTACGTTACTATTGCTTCACCCTGCCCTCAGAAGGTACAGATGCGCTAATTCTTTCTCAAATCCAAAACACGCGCCGACATCTCCATACTTGCAGATATAGAAAACTATTCCGGATCTCAAGCATTGTGATATATTTGCGATATATAGTGAAGGTAGATTGGCGCTGCTTTGGCTGTGCGCTCTAGACTACCACATACGCCTCTCTGCACTCGGAAACAATGGTTTGCAGATTTAAAGACAGCAGTACGACTTTGGCTAAGCTTATGAGGTGTAGAGGTCAGTTATTTTGAGCTATGATATTTTGTCAAGAGAATAAGTTTACAGTTGAAAGGAAGCAGAGACCTCTGCTCTGCGCTATTTGCGCGCCCTAGCGTGACGGCTTCATTCGGCTTAGCTGTGGCTATACTGTTATCGCGGCAATTAAAACCCCACGGTACATCCGCCTACAAGGTTTTCTGGTAATGATTGGAGATATATATGCATTGAAATCGCCTCCCAGAGCCCAAAGGTCTAGGGCTGCTACCTATCTAGGCACATTGCCAGCGACACGGTAGCGGCTAGTTAGGACGACTTTGCGGAAAAGAGCGCCAGCTACACTAGGGAGTTAGATTCTAACCACTGATACTATAGGTATTCAAAGTCAGTTCCGAGCCAAGGAGGATATAATTGATTGAGCACTAGGACTCGGCACTGCTTGACGTGAAGCAAATTCGCGGTAATCCAGGTCATGTTTTGTGCCAAGTGAAGCAGTCACCAATCAAAATTGGCAGGACTCCTATTTCTAGAGATCTAAAATTCATATAGAAAAAAAGAATTGCTTATCAATACATTTTGTATCTATTACTACATAACAACTTTAAAGGCTTCGCCCAATTTTGGTTATTGCATCTTGCGGCCCTTCCTAGGGCTGGCAAAAATCCCTGATGCATTTGGGTGTGACAGGCCAGACCGATACGGAAACCCCGCATCACTCTAGCCCCGCGCATGGGACTCTGTCTAGGTTTCACGGTCGAATGCCTCTAAAACACGACCTGCGCGCGCCAAATCAGATGCGGCACCCCTTGATAGTCGGCCGCTTCTCCGCATCAGGTCCATTTCTAAAGTCGTGATTGTTCCTATGAAAGCGCAATGGGCAGCATGACCAATGTTTTATACCAGGCCACACTGTCTGCTGTTAATCAGTTCAGTCCTTTTGCTACTCGAATCCAGCTTCCAACAACTGATCGTATGCGCCTTAACTACGTAGCGTTCCTTTCTTTTTGTTTCCATGACCACTGCAAGCCAGTTCCAGTAACCCGGTCAAGTATCATCCCCGACTTTAGCGCCAAGCCAAGCCATTCGTGGCCCTCTAAACAAAATGCCTCATGTGCTGCGCCTACCTTAATGAACCATTACTGTAAATCCCGCATGTGCTACGCCTGCCTAAGTAAAACCCTGGTGTAACTACACGTGGGCCAACGATTAGCCTGATAAGCTTTTGCTCAAGCAACCAACCAGGGCTTTGCATCGGGCATCACGAGAGCCTGTTACTATGTGAATTTTTGTCAGAGATTTGCACTTTGAAATGAGATAAGCAACATTTAAAAGCCTACGTTGCCAAACAGCGACTTAGCTTTCTTTGTTTACACCTTTTGCAGTGAGGCATGGAGGCTTCAACCCAATTTACAGACGCAGCACTGCGTCCGATCCGGTCCAACAGCTTGCAGTCTATTGGTGGAGTCGTTCCCTTGCGCTCCCGCTCTAAGTCGCGCGGTAGGAGGAGCTCTGTGGGAATCGCAAAGATTAGAGAGCTTGAGAATGTCAAAGATGAAGATGCCGGACTGCGGGATGAGCGCGATTTCAAACGCAGGCAGGCGAGTAGGATCGACTCTTCACAGGTACTTGGCTCACAATACGTAGAACTTCAGACTCAGCCAAGTTTTCTTGCTCGCATACCAATCAATAGGTGTCATCTACGGCGACATTGGCACGTCGCCTCTTTACGTATACTCGTCCACATTTACGAAAGCCCCGAACCATATCGACTTGCTAGGAGCACTCTCCCTTATTATATGGTCTGTCACAATGATGGTGACTGTAAAGTACGTTTTGATCATTCTACGGGCTGACAACGATGGTGAGGGTGGCACTTTCAGCACTTATTCTTTACTATCCCGATACGTGAGTTCTGAACTGCGAAGTGTGGTTTACATGCTCATGAATATAGGCAAATATTGCGAATCGGGACCCTCGTGAGGCCACTTTAATACGTGCGTTCTTCCGTCATTAATTCAGACGTGGTGCTGACCGATTGATAGGCATGGAACGACATTTGACCGAAGACCTGGGGCGTTTTACGAAAAACTTTAGATCGACCATTGAAAAAACTAGGTTTTTCCGCGGCCTATTGAAAACAATTGGAGTACTCGCCGTCTCCATGGTCATGGCTGATGGTGTCTTAACTCCGGCTCAATCTGTTCTAGGTGCAGTTCAAGGCCTAAACGTCGTCAAGCCTGACATCTCTAAATCAACTGTTATTGGCGTCACATGCGCAATCCTTGTTTTGCTATTCTTGGTGCAGCCTCTGGGTATATCGAGGCTCACCATTGTTTTCTCTCCCATTGTCATGGTGTGGCTAGCTTTGAATGCCGGATTTGGTATTTATAATCTTGCCAGGCATGTTGGATGATTCTTTCCACTTAGGAGCGTCCTCGGTTAACTATTTCAGGTACGATTACGCGGTATTGAAGTCATTCAATCCCTACTATGCTTTTGAATACTTGATACGAAACAAATATCATGGATGGAGGAGCCTTGGTGGCATTCTCCTCGCTTTCACTGGTGTCGAAGCCTTGTTTGCCGATATTGGTGCCTTTAGCCGCTACGCAGTTCAGTTGAGTTGGCTCGGATACGCCTATCCATGTCTCTTGTTAGCATACACCGGCCAAGCGGCATATATAAGTGTACATCCTGCTGCCTATTCGAATCCCTTCTACAATTGTGTCCCACCGGGCTGGCTTATCTTTTCGCTCATTGTGGCGATCGGTGCTGCGATTGTGGCTTCACAGGCTATGATCACGGCAACATTTCAAGTGAGTGATTTGCGTTTTAAGAGCCGAGCTCGCTAATGTATCGAAGCTTCTTACTCAGATCATGAAGCTATCATATTTCCCACAAGTTAAAGTCGTTCACACCTCTAAGATTTATCATGGGCAGCTGTACGTTCCAGGTGTGAATTGGTTACTCATGATTGGAACCGTACTTGTTGCCGCAATCTACAACAACACAACCTCTCTTGGTAACGCCTACGGTGTTTGCGTTATGTTCGTCACTTTTTTCGACACATGCATGGTCACCCTGGTCGCCATTCTTGTGTGGCGCATCAAACCATACATAGTATTCTTTCCCTGGCTCATTATTGCCTTACTAGACGGCGCCTACCTTTCATCCGCACTCACTAAGGTGCCCGATGGCGCATGGTTCACCATCCTCCTCTCTTGCCTCCTCGCAGCCATATTTATTCTTTGGCGCTTTGGCAAGGAACAGCAGTGGTTCGCGGAAGCTAGCGACCGTTTCCCAACTACACATTTTGTCAAACCATGCCGCGATGGCCGACTGCAACTTACCGAACAATTCCGCAACAAGACGCTTAGCTCCATGGAGGGTTTTGGAATCTTCTTCGACAAGGCTGGCGAGACTACACCCATCGTTTTCAGTCAGTTCATTAGGAAGCTTGTCATGGCACCCGAAGTCATTGTATTTTTCCATCTCCGGCCTCTAGAGACACCATCCGTTGCCCCGGAAAATCGTTACAGCGTTTCTCGACTTGCTATCCCGAATTGCTATCGCCTTGTAGTCCGACATGGATATATGGACGATGTTATCTCACCCGATCTTGCCGCCCTTATCTTTGAGAAAGTACGCGACCACATTGTTCTGAGAGCACTAGACCGTGATGGTGAGAAGAGTGCCACTGCTATAAATTTAGATGCCACCCAAACCCTCAGGAATAATGATCACCCCAACAATAACTTGTTGTCTGAGAAAGTCGCCGTCACCGAAGCCATGGAAGACGCCTCTGGTGAATCAGGAGCTAGGACTAAACAAGCTCCCACGCAGTTGCGTAGCTTAACTACGTCTGCTCGACTTGAAGCTCTAGAGCGTGCTTATAACCAGGAGGTGCTGTACATCATCGGCAAGGAGCAGATGAAAGTCAAGGCCGGGACAAATCTAGTGAGGAGGTTCCTCCTTAATGCTTTCCTCATTATTCGAGAAAATACAAGGGCCAAGATTGCGAGTTTGAATGTCCCCATGGAGAAGGTTATCGAAGTTGGCTTTGTGAAGGACGTATGACAAAAGCCTACGTCGTTTTCACTTCCGAAAGTTTTAAACAAGCTTCATTAAAGTTTACTTCATTTTTCCTATATAAATGGTAAGGGGTTGGAAGTTGCGTTTCTGGATAAGACTCGTGTCGAGACAAGTTTGCCTACATCGACCGGCATTTTGGGTGGATCCCAAGACGTTATGGGCATGTTTCGTTGCGCTTCCCCAGCTTTGAACAAAGAGCATAGGTGTGGTTTTTTGCCTTTCCCAGTACGTATAATAAAAATCCAAAATCTTAATAAACCTTCTCTACCGGCGGTTTTTTTTAGAAGTGAGCCATAGACGAATACAAATAGTAATATACCTTTGATGCTTGATAAAGACATATACTTGGAGTTTAACTCTAATCAAACTATACGATGGACTCTATTAAATTCAATCCACTTACCAGGTTTTCATGCGACGTTTTTGTGTTAGTGTGGGTTTGACGCGCTAGCAAAACAGCCCACAGCAAATTTCGTTCCATGCATGTTCTTAAGCTCAGTCATTCAATTCAAATCACCACATTCTTGATGGTCGTAATTTGATGTCGCCTCGCTTTGCCTTGGCGTGAAGATAAATGCCTGACAGCCGGACCAGGCGCCTTCTGGGAAGATCCTGATTGTTTGTTTATCTTGACTCGTCATGATGCAAACTGGCTCACCTTTTTGTCCGTGTTTAGGTGCAAAAGGCATATCTTTGACTACCACCATTGTGCACCTTGTCCGTTCGGGTGTCTATATTCCACGAACCATAATCCGAACAGCGAAATAAAGCCAGAAACTCTAATTTTGAGTTTGCTTTCAGCTGCACTGTGCAGCAGACAACCGTGCTAACCGACAGAACGATTAGTGTTGGTATCTCTCAGAAATCATTTCATTCGAGCGCCCTTCACTTCTCTCTCACTCTGGGATCAAGTCTATACGATAGCCATTTATGGACAAGAAGCGAATATATGAATGGCATATCCAATTTGAGTATGGAACAAGAAGTTTACTCAGCTCATCGAGTTTGTTCTACTAAAACATCAGGCCTAGGGTATGTTAGAAATAAACTATACCAAAAAGAAGGAAATAGAGCAGCTAGGCGTAGCTGATGCTCTAGCTACTTAGTTTGGTCATGCGACGGAGACAGGAACTTTCAAAAGCTACGGACGGCATTGAAAGAGTCAAGGAGGATTGCTACAGAGTTAGTATTTGAGCGAGGCAAGTTTCAAGATGACTTCATTCTTGTAGACCCCAGGAACAAGAAAAGTGTAGGTGTTGAGAAGCAACAGAAGGTCGTATGCAAGCGTCTAAATAAGCTCGTGTCAATTCTTCCGAACCTTCAACGCATAGAGCCTGCAGCCCCTCTATTCATGTGCTTGGATCGGATGGCAAGATAAAAGAGCCTTTCTCGTTCTCTTCAAATCCCTCGGGACCTGGAGCCGCGACTATTGTGACTTTATGATTACCTGCCAAAGTAATCATTAACGAAAAAGTAAACCCCTTTGAGGACCGGTTTTTGAACCAATCAGCATCCGCCCTTGATCGGTTTTACTCAATAGACTGAATGCAAAAGAGCTTTAGGAGTGACAACATGCTGTTCTTCCACCTGAGAAGCGGTCAAAATACAAACACTTTGGAAAGCCGCCTGTTTCTAGAAATATGGTTCATCTACGATTGCAAATTTTCCCCACATTAGACTAAACGGCTGCTGTGACTGCGCGTACAATCTTTTCAGGGATATTCAGCTATAACCACAATGCTGGGGACTCCCAACTGACCCTGCCAACCCATACACAACGATTATGTTCCGTGTATCAGTGGTTTCGCGTACAGAAAGCAACGATACGCAAATATCCAAATCATATGAAGGATGGAAAAGCGTATGCATGGACGAATCTGTTGTATAGAACATTCACTAGTAGCGACAAGCGGAAGCAGCAGCATGTCGGTGGCGCGATATCACATGAAAGGTGAACAAACTCTATGTCGGTCATAAACTATTCAATCAAACTTAGCAGGAGCTAGCTTGACATTTAACGGCGGTTTCAACCACAATGTATGCGCCTTTATGCCTTCCACCCAACCTTCGCACTCCGCTTCAAGGCTAATATCGAAATTCCAAAGCATCTTTGTGATGATAAGATGCAGTTCTGCGTAAGCAAGATTCTTCCCAATACAATCAAAAGGGCCATAGGAGAATGGGCGGAAAGACTTTCTGTTGTCTGCGGCAAATGCAGGATCATACAAAGGGTGACTTTCAGGGAGGAATCTTTCGGGATGAAAGAGTGTGGCTGAGACCAATTGTGGTGATATCTGTGGGATGCCCATTGGTGAACTGTAACTATTGTCTAGTTGTATGTATTAGCTTACCATGAAAAGTTTCTACAGATGATGGAATGAGATTTGGAGTGGGATATTTGAACTCACGTCTTTTGGAATGTAATAGCCTGTGACCAAAGTCCCTGGGGATAATCTAGGCGCATTGACAACGACAGGCGGAAACATCCGCAAAGTCTCCTCAATACAAGCGCGTGTGTACGGTAAAGCAAAAGCTGACTTCATGGTGATTTCTCTTTCACAAGTGAATGTGCCTCGTATCTCATTGACCATTCTCTTCATGCTGCCAGGGTTTTGGGTAAGGTAATATGTGAGGCCGGAAAGAGCAGTCGCTGTTGTTTCGCTCCCTGCAACGATTAGTATTTCCGAGTTGCCAGTGATCTCTTCCTTACTCATCCCCTTTTCGTCATTGTGCTTGAGAATATAAGTCATAAAATCTTTGTGGCCTTTTCCGATTGCCCCAAGGGCAAGGCGGCGTTTCGATTTCTCAGTTGTCAACGCGCGATTCTCCGCTCGCTTCTGGAAGATCTTGTCTCCGAATGCTGCCATAGTGATAAAGCGTGTTATAGGGTATTTTGTCAGAAATCTTAGGACGTCTGCCGTGATGATGCTATGAAATATCAACGCCACCCAAGGGTGTAATTTACTATTCTTGAGGCAGTCAAATGGCTCTCCGAAAGTTAGATCCCCAATGATATCAAATGTCGTAAAATTGTACCATTGTGTGACGTCGATAGCCTTGCCAGTGGCTGCGAGTCCCCGAAGGCGGCTAATGAGTATTTCCACGTATTGCTGGATGATCGGCTCCTGCTCGTACATAGCGTTGTTTGAGAATGCGTGGGCAAGGAGACGCCGCTGTCGACGATGGCCATCGCGATCTGCAGTAAAAATATTCGCTATACTAGGTGCTTTGTTGTCCCCAAAAGTGAAGAACGATTTGTCTCGCACGAATTCCCGCTTTCCGCTTCGTTTTAATGAAAAGCATTCGTCCCAGGCAGGGTCGCCGTCTATTGCAACTTCGTTGGGGCCAATTCTAACGATGCGTTCATATTTTTCATGCAGAGGAAGCACATCTTTGAACCAGGTTCCCAAGAGATGTAGTCGGATGCTCTTAGGTAAGCCAGATAGTGCTAATAGCGGTGGGCCCGGAACCTTTCCTAGTGAATGGAAAAACAGTCGGTAGATACTAAAGCAAGCAAGATAAAGTGCTGCCTAAAAAGATATTAGACGCAAGTTAGAAAAAATGCATCAAAATCGAAACTTACAACACAACCAAACAGGAAAGGAAGATGGGATTTAGTACTGTTTGGTTCCATGGCAAGTATAAGGCCAATGGTAGAGAGAGCGAGAGCGAGAGAGCGAGAGAGAAACGATTATTCAGAACAGGTTTAGGGGTTAGAGAAATGCTTGCGAGAATCCTCAATTCGGACAGGGACGTTCCAAAGACGGTATCTTGATACGAGGGTGCCAGATCTAGCTACGGAAGTGGCTGATGGGGGTTACTTATACAGGATATGACAAGGGTACCAATCGATCAATCAGGTTCTTGTTTCAGTTCATTTTAATTTTTTTTTCTAACAGCCCTCCATATTCGAATCCCAACCGGGGCAAGCCACACCCTAATCTGGCTCAGATGGTAATGATCTCCGTTCTAAGTTGAACCCCGTCTTTGCGCGTTCTCGTTCTCGTTCCTGAAAAGAAATCAAGCGCTTGAACCTCCAATCATATTATTACGAGCCGTCAGATCGACGCTCTCGATTTTAAATTTGCCGAAAAAGTTAGTCCGAATACCACAATGAGGAAAATGATCTACTGGTGTTAATCACCACATGATAGACATACCTAGGCAAGCTGCGCTGTTGTACTGACTCTTTTCATTGTAACCTCACGTTAGGGTTTTGACGTCTTAGCATAAAGGTCACCAAGGGAAATCCTGCAAGATGCTTTTAACCGATCTACCTTTGACCATCATGTCATCGGATATATTACTTGACTTAGTGTTGGATAATTAAGCTTATAACTAAGAAGATTGAGGTAGAGTACATTCTTGATAATAGAGTCTGCCTAGTGACGCGATCGATCTATGCTCACTACCTAGACGGAGGGGAGGTTGACAGAATGCCTTGAGCTTAACAATCAACCTAGTATATACCAAGCTCCATTCCAACAATTTGAGGGCCGAAATTTCGAATCTTTGCCTTGGGTCGGTGGTAGCCTTTACCTCTTATGACAGCGCTCCATATACCCTATAAGCCCTGTTTATGGTGCACATATAGAGCCTATTGATTCTGGAAGTCTCTGCTTTCCGGGATTGATATACCTTAGTAGTTCCGCGTAAAGGGCAGATCGTATAAATTCATAATTTTGCTGTGAAAACTTTCTTTACAAGTGAACTTTTCTTCTAACGTGTCTCACAAGCGAGCGCCGCGGACAAGCGAGCGCCGCAGTCTAAAATATACTAAAAATCTTAAAAATTTATCTCCTAGATCTTAATATTAGTAATACTTAATAATCTAAAAACTTAAAGATAGCTTTTTATACTTATATATAGATTATTTCTTAAGTTATAAAAGTATATATTAAGTAATTCTTAAGATATAATAAAATTATTAGAAGTTAAAGATAAAAATACTTTATCTATAGAATTATAGAACTTTTTAGTCTAAGAAGTTAATAAATACTTTAAAATTAGATAAGAAGCTATCTTTAAGTTTATAGAGTATTTAATATTACTAATGTTAAGATACAGGAGATAATTTTTTAAGATTTTTAGTGCATTTTAGACTGCGGCGCTCGCTTGTCTGCGGCGCTCGCTTGTGAGATACGTTAGCTTCAAGGGCCCTAT
Organism: Pseudopyrenochaeta lycopersici; assembly: GCA_003313425.1. Classification (NCBI taxonomy): domain Eukaryota; kingdom Fungi; phylum Ascomycota; class Dothideomycetes; order Pleosporales; family Pseudopyrenochaetaceae; genus Pseudopyrenochaeta; species Pseudopyrenochaeta lycopersici. The sequence continues at coordinate 70,869 of NHZP01000016.1, read as the reverse complement.
ACTTGCAATCACAGCTCCCATTAAGTTTTTACTAGTAGAAATAAGTGGTTTTCATAATGTAGACTTTACAGTGCAGTTAGGATGGCCTCGTCGAAAGAGACTCTGTTCAAAAGAAAAGGACAAAATAGTAGATACCTCTCACCCTAGTTCGAGAGCCCTGACTATATACATAAGAGAGCGCCGCTAACTGGTACGCTAGTCTTGAATAAGCTCGAGGAAAGGCTAGGCAATAGCCGCTGCCTTTCACTCAACAATACCAATTTGTTTGTAAGACATGAACCCTTACAGTGTTGTAAGAGTAATACTATATTAGTAAGCTCCGCGTCAGGCCGTCATCATCGGTCGCTGAGTGCACTTTACTCTCTAGAATGAATATTCAGGAAACGTCTTCATGTTGTCCGAAAGTATTTGCTTCCCGGTAATAGCACAACTCCATAAGAGTGGAATGTATGCAAAATGATAGTGCTGTGCAGCGTCACCATTCTACAGCCTTGTTAGCAGCTCTATATGAAACAAATATTAGATTGTAACTAACAGGATTGGACATCGGAATAAATTCCTATGAGGAGGCGATTTCTCCAACAATAAGTATTTCTTTATCGTGAATAGGAGGGAGTAGCAGCTAAGAAATTAATAAACCTCGTCGATCGGTGAATTCGTGTACAGACCAATATAGGGTTTTGTGGACCCTCTTAGCCCTTTTGTACATCAGCCTCATCCGTTCTGTGGCAATCTCCTATCTATGCATTCGCCTTCAACGCAACCTGCTAGTTAATAAAGCTCGAGACAGTATCCTCCATACTGTGCCATTGCAGACCTAAGATCTTCTCTGCGCGGGAATTCTCCACAACCAGCGTCTTATCCGGTCTAGTAAGTTTAAAGCTAAGCTGCGGATACTTTTGCTTAATAAACCTGGTCACGCCACCCTAGGTCCATCCGTCCTCTGTACTTCCTGCCAAAATAAATTCGTGTACATTACTATTCTTCTCTAGAGGCACTTTTATCGCCTTAAGGTAAGCTTCCGCAACATCCCAAACATCTACTCCTGCTATTATGTAGCTAGGGATTTCTAAATATAATTGGCCCTAGAGCATAAAGTTTATACTATCCAGTGTATTAGCTAAAATTTAAATTAGATTAGGACTAAAGACGAAAGACAGGGTGTAGTAAGATAAGGATAAAATTAAAATTCGTCTTCTCCGCCTAATTAAAGGTAGCGCGATAAGCAAGCCTTTTAGAGATATAATACTTAAAGTCTACACTAGCTATTAGGTCCTCTAGAAAGTTTATGTTAGGATTAATAAGAATGCTACAGTTAGTCCTTTCCGTGCGAAAAGTTAGTCTAGGAATAAAAGAAGTTAGAGTTAGAAAAATAATAATTAAGGGAATTAGGGATTTCTAACCCTTTAGCGTCGAAGTTACTTGTCAGCATTCTATCTAAAGAAATATTAAAGATCTAATCAAGTAGTTACAATATAAAGCAACTAGTGTTAACTAGTTAGTATCTTTAGAGTATTCTGTAGATGTGCAGGCTAGGTTAAAGGTAGAAGTATTAAATAGTAGGATACTTATAGATTATCTTAAGTTAATTATAATGTGCTATAGGGCCACATTATGCGAGTCTATATATATAACTGTCTTATAGGATTCCTATAAGGCCCCCTCTAAGATTCTTAGGTTTGTCTCCGTCCTATAGGACATAGTCTGTCTTAGCGTAGGTTTTCTAGGATTACGTAATCCTAGCGTTATTAGCACCAGGTGCCGCAATAATTCGTGAGACGTTTTTCTGCTGAGCTAAGCAGTGCCTTGGCTTCCACCCCACCATAGTATTGTACACCAAACTAGTGAATAGAGTGCATAGATATAATCGTGAGGCTGTTCAAAGAGCTATAGAGGTGTATATACATCATTTTCTTAGTGTTTTACTATTTTTCTGAGCGAATAAGGCTTCCACCGTTTGAAGCCACTTGTTCACACCGCCAAGGTATCTCAGAGATTAAACTCCTGACTTCCTCCATTGATATACATGCCCATTCTTGACGGCAGATTGCCTGAAGGTGGGCCTTAGTCCTATCCCATGGGATTAGGGGTGGTAGGGGTGAATGTAATCTTTGCTTAACTCTCTGTTTTAAGATGAGCCACATACCTTCTACTGGGTTCAGATCAGGACTCTGAGCTGGGTGAATGATCAGGGGTATCCAATTAGCCTCCTTCTTCTCAATAGCTATATTATCTGAGCTCTTAGTACCATGAGATGGATTATTATCCTCTTGAAGATACTAATCACGTGGCTCCTAAAGTCGTGCCTGATGAATAGCCTTAATATACTTGGGCAGGAGATTCTCTGCGTAGTATTTCTGATTTATGTGATGGCTACTGACGTCTCCTTTAATAGGAGGAGGGCAGAGAGCCTCCCACTCCTTAAGGTCTTTAGCCCATCGCTTATCTGTGTGATACTTTGATCTCTTTGGCCTTCTTGGTGGTTTAGGTATCTTTAGCATATCTTTCTCGTTATTATAGAAGTTCAGTTTACTCTTGAAATACTAGTTGATAGAGGCAAACATATGTAGAGTGAGTGAGGACTTCTTAATAGGCTTCCTTTGTTTGATGTTCTCAGGCTTGAGTCTCTCCTTAACCCCCTTTCTCCTGAGGATCCTAGGCTTCTGAAAATCTTCTGTGGGGTTGAGATGAGCCTTATCTGTGAAGTGTACTCCATCCCAGAAGCCTCCTTGGCCAGGAGGTAATTCATTCTTATGATCTTCACCATACTTCACTCTCTTTTTATTATTGAAATGCTGAATCTCCTTAGAATAGCTGGCCACATAGAGTCGAGATTCTACTCTATTTACTAGGTTATACTCTATAGATCATGAACAGAGCGGAACATTATTCACTCTAGCTTGAATTTGATAGGGCTTATCCCTCACAGGGTTGGTGGAATTATCTAGGAGTAGCTCTAACTTTTGAATATTCACCCGCTAAGGCCTCCTAAGCTTTGTACCCCTTTCTAGGCTCCCCCTCTTTCTCACACGGTGAGCATTACCCCATCTCTTATACTCCTTACGCCATCTATTACCTGTAGCTCTACTTATCCCATGTTGAGCGCATACATCCTTGATCTTCTCGCCAGGTTGTCTATAGTCTATATGCCAGAAAAAGTGGGCGCGCTCTTTAGTATCAGGTACCTTGAGCACAGGATTTTGTTTAGGAGTCTTTGGCCTTTCAAATGAGCCATCATATACTTTATTTGAGCGCAATTTCATGTTGTTGTGGCCTTGTGAACATTCACTGTCGAGATGAGATGGGTCAGGTTTGGCGGGGTTGATTACCTCAGCAGAAAACGTCTCACGAATTATTGCGGCACCTGGTGTTAGTTAACGTGTTTCACCAGTCAGTGGCCAAAACCAGTCAGCGGCCAGCCCCACCAAAGTCAACGCGTCTTTTTGTTCAATTGCTTAACAACAGCACAATAAATTATAAATTTAATAAGGAGATAGGCTAGTCTATCTTCGTCCACACTAAGTCCGATTATGTCCTTAGATATGACAGTTGCTGCACGTTAGCGGTGCGCGCTGGCACACTCGCTCAGGCTGAGCTTGACTACCCTCATCCACCACCCTATCAGCCTCTGCAGCGAGCAACTGGCCTAGATCAACCTGCAGAGCTCCTCTATAAGCAATATATCGCCTGCGCTGCTGCTTTTTATGTTTTTTATACCTAAGAGCTGCGCGCAGCTTTAAATTCTCGTCTGCAAGGATGGCTGCTAAGGCAAGAGTAAGATAACAACCTTTAACAAGCTAGCTAATAGCTAGACTAGAAGAGCTCTGAGACTAACAACGCAGGAGATCTTGTACTAGCTAAGCCTGTTAATTAAGCTAAGATACTATACAACGCCTATTATAAACCTAGTCTCGTCTAAATTATAGAAGTCTGTATCTGCTATGTCGTTCGCGGAGCATATCTCTCGTACGAGCTTAAACCACGCGCTGATAGTAGCTGGATCCTCACATCGTGCGCGCTGTGAGTGCCGCTTTCTATTCTACTCTGTCTGCAGCTCTAGCTGGCTGCAGACAAAGCGCGACACCTAGTTCTTGCCAACAGGCTGAGGAGGAGGATCTTAACCACGCGCAGCTAGCAGAACATCTGCCGTTTGGTGTTCTTAGATAACCGCAGGCGGAAATCCTCGTCGAGAGAGGTCTAGTACCTATTAAACAAGGGACTGCTCTTTAACAGGGTCTAGCTTGCGCTTCTAGCGATTGCGCGTGGCCTGAGGTAGGCTACCTTGGAGGCGACGTCGAAGGGTGGTACGAAGGACAGCAAATAGCGCAGCTGCAGAGGAAACTCAAGAAATCTGGTTTTTATGAAGAGCTGCTAGAGCAAGCCCAATTCAACCTTCTTAGTCAGCCATTGAGAGACGTTGTTGAGAGGCTGTTGCTGTTTGAACGCGCTGAGACGCGTCGACTTTGGTGGGGCTGGCCGCTGACTGGTTTTGGCCACTGACTGGTGGAATACGTTAGTTCAGAGGCTCAGTTTCTACGTTAGTCGCCTGTGCCTCCTCCCTTATCCTTATAACCGCCGCCTTCCTACTTCCTATTTATAATACTATCCTCCCCTCTAGTCCTTATATCCTCATAACTAACCTATAGCTTCTTATAGTACTACCTATTATTATTCTATTAGAGATTATATAAACGCTATTAGTTAGGTTACTATAGTTTCTTATAAATATTATTTAAAAAAGAAGTTAGAGTGTAAGATATTATTATTAAAAGAAAAGTATAGAAATTATTATTAGAATAGGGTGTTATTATGTAAGCTAGTAGATGTGCTAGTTCTAAACTTTTCTTATTTAGATAAGGAATTAGCTTAGTTAGACGCGCAGGAAGCTACAGCTAACAACGCAGAAGAGAAGGCGTTAAATACCCTTCTTACTGCTCGCGCGAAAGACAATTAACTTTATAAATAATAGAAGTTATTATAGCGTTATAAATAATAATAAGTAGATAATTCTAGTTATATTACAGAAGAGATTAAAGTATTAGAGGTAATTAAAGATATTAACTGTAAGGTTAACGTTCTTAAGTAAGGGCTAATACCTAGTACTTCTACCTTAGACTAGAGCGTTTTTACTCTATCCTAGCTTAAAAGTAATCTTCTTCCTCTAGGAATTACGTTATTAGATTAGGTTAGTTATAATTCTAGTATCTAAGTTCTTTCTATTCCTTATTATAGTTATATTTACTAATTTATTCTTTACAGTTTCTTAAGTTTAATTTTAGTTCCTAAGTATTCTTAAAGTTAGGGTACCCTTTCTATTTAACTAGATACTTATCTTCTTTATACTTATTTTCTATAATCTTAGAATATCGCATATTAAGGATTTTCTTAACTTTATACTCTGTTTCTTCTTTAGTCTTATACCTAAAGGTTTTCTATAGTAGCGTTACTAGGTGCGTAGGTTCTAATAGTTTAACGTAGAACCTTAGGTAGATTTTTACGTCTTTAGGTAGTTCTAATATATACATAACTAGTCTATTACGTTATTTAATTAAGAATAGTCTAACTTTAATATAGTCTAATCCCTTATTAGGTTATTTTGTGCGTAAGTTTTTCGTAAGTAAGTATACTTTATCCTCTTTTTTTAGCTAAAGCGCTGTTTTTCTTTTCTTATTAATATATAAAATTTATTATCCTTATCTTTTCTTAAGTCTTTCTTATAGCTATTTTAGCGTTACCTATAGTTCTCTTACTATTCTAACTACAGCTTCTACTTTAATACTTAGAAAGTTTCTTTTAAATAGGTTTAGGTGTTTCCTGTAGTAAGCGTAAAACAGTGTTTCGCCTATTACTTTAGATTTACTATTATTAAATGCGATTTAGGCTATAGGTAATAGTAATACTTAGTTATTCTGTTATTTATTATAATACGCCTGTAGGTATTACTTTAGGGTTCTATTTATTTATTCTATTTATCTATCAGTTTCTAGGTAGTATGCTATAGATAGTTTCCTTTAGGTACCTATCTTAGCTATAAAGGTTAACTAGAAATTAGATATAAATAACTTATCTCTATTACTAATAATAGTTTTTAGTATACTGTAGTATTAGAATATTTAGTCTTTTATTATTTCCGCGAGTGATAGTGCTATAAAATTCTTTCTAAATAGTATAAACTCTGCGTATCTAATATATCTGCATACTACGTTATATATTATATTATACTTATATCTAGTTACTTTATTTGTAGACTTAGGTAAGTCTGTAATAAAGTCTATTACTATATCTTCTTATAGCTTTATAGGTATTTTAATTACTTATAACTTACTATAGGGTGTATAAGTAGTATATTTATTTTATTAGTAAGGTACATATTTCTTAATATGTATTTCTACTTTCTGTCTTAGGTTCTTAATATAGTAGTTTTATTAAATAAGTTCTATAGTTTTTATAACTCCTAGGTATCTATATATTAGGTTATTATAGTGTTATTAGATAATAATCCTATATAGGTCCTTAGGGACTTCTGCTTATATTTTTAAGATTGCGTAGTATTCTTATAATAGTCCTAAAGTTCTATCTTTATTTATTCTTAGGATTACTATATAAACTTTAGTTTTCTTTCCTACTATATTATATCTTCTACTTAGGGCGTCTGCTCTCTTATTTTCCTTTCCTAGTATGTATATAATCTTAAATTTATATTATCTTATGAGTTCTAACTATCTTACTTATCTATAATTAAGTTATTTAGTTATTATAAAGTATATTAGGTTTTAGTAGTCTATATAAATAGTAAGTTCTAAGCAACTTTCTGCGTATACTCTCTAATATTATAGTACATTAATAATAGCTTTAAGTTCTTTATTATAGATGTTATATTATTCCTTTATTTATAAGAACTTTTGTAAGTAATACGCTATAGAGTGCTACTTACTATCTTTTTTCTGTAAGGCTACTGCTCTAATTACGAGATCTAACGCATCTATTTTAATTCTTAGTAGCTATCTACTAGTAAATAATATAAGTACTAGTTTAGCTATGCAAGCTTCTTTTAGCGTTTTAAAGGCTTATTATTATTCTTTATTCTAGTCCTATTTTTCTTCTTTTTTTATTAGTTTTATTAAGGGTGTTACAATCTTAGTAAAGTCCTTAATAAATTATTAGTTAAAGTTAATAAATCCTAAGAATAACTAAATATCCTTAACTATTTATAGTGTCTTCTATTCTTAGATTATCTTAATTTTAGATTTACTAATTTATACTCCTTATCTTCTAACTATATATCCTAGGAATTCTACCTCTTCTTTATAAAATTTGCACTTTTCTAGTTTTAACTCTAGGTAGTAGTTTCTTAATTGTTGTAGTACTTCCTTAATATAGTCTTAATATTCGTCTATATTCCTTAAGTATACTAAAATATTATCTAGGTAGGCTATAGTATATATATTAATATATTCTACTAAGACGTTATTAATTAAATCTTAATACGTTACTAGCGCGTTTATTAGGCTAAAGAGTATTACTATGTATGTATAATGTCTATATTATGTCCTAAAGGTAGTTTTCTATTCCTCTCTTTCTTTTATTCTAATAAGGTTATATACTTCTCTTAGGTCTAGCGTAGTAAAGTATTAAGCTCTTATTAATCTGTCGCGTAGTTCTTATATATTAGGTAGTAGGTAGCGATTCTTTTTAGTAATATTATTTAGCTTTCTATAGTTAATACATAACTTTAGCGCTCTATCTTTCTTTAGCGTAAATAAGATAGGATATCCTACTAAAGACTTAGATTTTCTAATAAAACCTTTTACTAAATTTTTATTAATATATTTCTTTAGGACGCCTAGCTTATAATTACTTAGGCAGTATATTAGTATAAACCTAGGCTACTTACTTTCTATAAGTTCTATCTTATAGTCCTATTCTTAGTATTTTAGTAGTACTTCCCTCCCTACCTTTTTAGTAAATATATCTCTAAATTCTTTATATTCTTCTAAGATCTTAGGAGTAGTAACTAACTTTTTATTCTTCTTAGCATTCTTTACTAGCTACTAATAAAGTAACTGTTTCTTAGCTTTTTATAAAGGTTTAATATTTATTATTATCTTCTTATCTACTAAAGTATACGACTGTTGCGTAAGTATTTATGCGTTATCCTTTATACGTACAGACACTCTTTATTTTGTCTAGTTAATTACTAGGTTACAGTGTCTTAACTAAGGTAGTCCTAGTATAATATTATAGGCGGCCGTCCTAAAGACGTCTAGTCTAACCTAGTATGTTTCAGAGGCTAGGCTAAGGCTAGTAGTAACCTTGTAGGTTATTATTCCTCCTAATTTTCTATTTACTATTGTTATCTAGTAAGGTGTTTTCTTTAAAACAGGTTATAGCCCTACTTTTAATATAGCTGTCTTAGAGATGTAGTTTGCTTATAATCTAGAATCTATTAGTGCCTTTAGCTCTTTTCTTTAGAGTTTTATTCTAAGTTAGAAGAGACTCTCTTTCTTTTATTAGATAGCCTAATACTACTTATTAGTACTATCTAGTTATAGATAAATCCCTTGTCTAGTTCTAGCCTTCTTACTATAGGAAGGTTTAGTCTCTAATTTCTGTCTAAAAAAGAATTTTCCTTAAAACTATTTACTTCTTTTTCTAGCTTATAGCGCTCACATCCTAGATTTATTTAGGTTTACTATAATTGATTAGTGTATTGCTTATTTATAATAATATTTTAATTTACAGTGTGCTTATTATTATATCTTAGGAAATAATTTATTATTTATTTATCCTATAAGTAGTTAATATAATTATCCTGTTAACAGTTATACTATTGCTATTTACACGCCCCTTTTAGTATTAGGAAGTGTCCTTCTTATAGCTTAATAGCGTAATAATAATTGCAGTAATTATATATATAGCAGAGGTATAATAGTAGCTTATATTTTAGGTTTCTCTAGTTATAGTTGTATTAGAAGAGTTTTTATCTTTTCTCTACTTAAGCTAAAGCTTTTTATTTAATTTACTGTTTAGCTTATTCTGTAGAGAATCTAACACACTTAATATTCTCTATTACGTATTCCTAATATATATTATTCTAGTTTAAGGGTTTATACTTTATCTTCTAGTCTTAGTATTACGCGCATATATATTTTCTGCTGTGTATTTTCTATAGTGCTGCTATACTCTATGTTCTTTATATTTTATTATCTAGTACCTATACTTCCTTAATACTTTCTATAGGTAGTAGTTAGTCCTAGTTAACTAGGGTCCCTAGATGTAGTTCTGCTAGAGTCTTATTATTCTAGTTAATTTCCTAAGTATTTAAGGGAACCTATTTATAGGTTCCTATAATCTAGTTATTATCCTACTATAGTAGTAATAAGGGTCTAGTACTATAGTTAGGTATAGTAACTACCTCCTAGTGCCTAAATTAGGTGTTATTAAAGTTTTTAATTATATTAACTTTAAGTTAGGTAACTTTATTCTTTTATCTATAATTCTTTATAAAGTATCCTTTCTTCTTATAATTATAGTAATTTCCTTTTAACTTCTCTATATCTATCTTCTAGTTTCTTACTTTCTTATTCCCTTACTTTTTATTAACGTTATTTAGATATATTAGTTCTAGTTTATTAGAAGTATGATAACTAGTAGTATAAGTATTTCTAGAGTAGTAAATATAGCCTTTCTATTTACCTGTATAGTTTATTTTTCCTTTTCTATAGCTTTATAGTTCCTAGTTTAGTTTATATAAGTTATTATTAATTCTTATATAGTCTTTAATTAGGTTGTTAAGGTCTTTAATAACGCATCTTATTCTTATAAGTTCCTCTCTAACCTATAGTTTTAGGCCTTATTAGAATATTTATTTAAGAGCCTTATTGTCCTATCTAATAATTATAGAATACTGCTTAAACCTATTAGTATAGTTAGTAATAGAAGTATATTATTTAAGTTCTTGTATGTGTTGTTCTGCTGCGACTTTCTTAGTTTGCATTCTAAAAATCTGTTAGATATGCTTTTTAAACTTATCCTAATCTTTAAACATTTCTGTATTATCTGCGTTAATAACTTCCTAGTCTATGTATTATTCTAGTTATAGCGTAACCTAGTCTAGCGCCTCTCTTATAAGGTAAGTAATTATAATAGGTGCCTTATTACTTTTAGTAATATCCTTATAGAGATAAAAGTATAGGTTAAGTTAGAGTAACTATTCTTTTAGGTATTATCTATTACTACTAAACGTAGTAGGTTTACTAATTAGGCGACCTTTAGTAGTTACAGTTAAAGAGTTAGGGGTAGCTATATATTCGCTAAGGCTGCTTATCTTAAGAGTAATTAAAATATTAAAGATCTAATTAAGTAGTTATAATATAAAGTAACTAGTGTTAACTAGTTAGTATCTTTAGAGTATTCTGTAGATATATAGGCTAGGTTAAAGGTAGAAGTATTTAAATAGTAGGATACTTATAGATTATCTTAAGTTAATTATAATATGCTATAGGGCTATATTATGCAAGTCTATATACATAATTATCTTATAGGATTCCTGTAAGGCCCCCTCTAGGATTTCTAGGTTTGTCTCTGTCCTATAGGACATAGTCCGTCTTGGCGTGGGTTTTCTAGGATCACGTGATCCTGGCGTTATCGGTTGGTTCAGAGGCTCGGTTTCCACGTTGGTCGCCCGTGCCTCCTCCCTCATCCTCATAACCGCCGCCTTCCCACTTCCTGTTCGTAACAAGAAATAAATGCGCCTACAGAAGATACTAGAATCACACACTCAATTGTCAGGATGTTTTTAGCAGCGTTCAGAATTGCAGTAGTACTATTCACGGCTGGTGTTAGGTAGTGCGTCTTAAAATCCGTTCCACTTCCAGGCATTAGTAAGGCAACGTGGAAAACGTACTTGACACCCTTAAGGGGCTCTTCAAATGGGCTTGTCTGCATAATGTCCGGGATAACCACGAAGTCAAGTTTTGACGCATGACTTGAGAACAAGACTTACAGCTTATTTATTTGCTCCTGTTTGCGAACGCTCAGGCGAACCGAGTAGCCTGCATCCAGAGCTTAAGAAACGACCTGTGATCCAACGAAGCCGGTTGACCCCGTGACAAAAATAAGGCGCTGTGACATTTTCAACTTGGTAGCAGCAGTTAAGCAACAGATTGCATAGAGGTTAAGCTTGTAAAAACATATTTGAATTGTGTTGTAATGCTCGTTGGAGACCACTGCTGGTTTACGTGTACCAACAATTCCCTTAGCGCTCGGACATGCTAACTTTCGCTTTGTAAGACCCTAAAGCTGTCTAATTACAAGCGAGTCAGACACCATAAACTTCAAGCAACGCATCACTTCTATTCAACGTCGCAAGACCAATTTAAGCTCAGTAGTCTGTTTTGAAGTTGATATTACTAAAGCAATCTCAGCTTTGAACCGCGATCAAATTCGGGCTGGGGCAGCCGTAAAGTTGGCGTGTGTCTCATAGGCTTGTGTGGTTTGCCCACTCGTTAAGTTCGCTATGCTGATTACTGAACCGATGCGAGAGTATACAAGATGCCGTCATGTATAGACCCAAGACCTGACCGCCTACTGAATGTTGACAAATTCATTAAAACTTACTCATGTCACCGCACCTGCCGTTTGATTACTGAATGTGTACCTAGTAATAGTACAGGTGGCTCGCCAGTGCGTTCAATATATAAAAAACCCAGATACCCCTTTATTATAACACAAAAATTATCTCCAAGACCAATATCCACACTATGTCTTCTTACAAAACTTCCAATATCTTCATCGTTGGCGGTACCGGCGCGCAGGGCCTCCCCGTCATCCGCGGCCTCGTCTCAGATGGGAAGTACTACTGCAAAGTTTTGACGCGCGACATTAAATGTGCTCGAGCCCAGCAACTCGCCACCATCCCTAAAGTCTCCTTGCTTGAAGGGACATTTGCGGATGAGGATGTCTTGCGAGCTGGCTATTCTGGCTGCGACGGAGCCTTTATCAACATTGACGGGTTCAACTGCGGCGAGAAGACGGAGATGTACTGGGCTGTTCGCTCATACGAAATTGCCTTAGAGAGTGGCATAAAGTTCTTCGTTTATGGGAACCTTGATTTCGTCTATAAGAAGTCGGGTTATGATCGGAAATTCCGTACAGGCCATTAGGATGGGAAAGGACGGATTGGTGAGTGGATACTGCAGCAGACGCTTGACAATGGCAAAAGGATGGGAGCGGCTCTTTTCACCACGGGCCCATACATTGAAATGTCTATCGGCATCGCTACACCAATGACGCCCACTGTTGAGGACGGCATTGTGACGTGGCGTGTGCCTCTTGGAGAAGGAGCTGTTGTGCATGTCGCTCTGGATGACTGCGCGGGATATGTCCGCTGGTTATTTGATAACCCAGACCGCGCGAGTGGAATGGACCTGGAAGTTGCTATCGCGCACATTGGTTACGCTGAGCTCGCTGCTGCCTTTGAAAAGGTTACGGGACATCCCGTCCGTTACATTGACACGAGTCTTGAGGAATACTGGGAGTCTGGTTCGCTCGCCTTTATCGGTCAAAGGGCGGCAGGTTACAATGCGGTTATGGAAGACAAAGCCAGTATGTCGGTTCAACAGAACTTTACCGGTTTTTGGAACATGTGGAAAAATTCGGGAGGTAACAAGGGGGCGGTGCGTCGCGATTATGCACTTTTGGATGAAATCTTGCCAAATAGGATCAAGAGCGCCGAGGAGTGGTTTAGGAAAGAAGAAGAAAAGGGAAAAAAAAGAGGGATGGGGATCATTGTGGGATCGAGTTCAGCCTCAGGGTTTGAGGCCTGTATTGAAAATTGCAGAGGATGGCAGGTCTGGCAAGCTTTAGACAGATTGAATGATTTTAATGTAGGTTTCAGAAGAAGAATATTTGAAATGCCCTCAGAGGATGGGTGGTATCTTTGGCTTTGCGAGATTTGGTCGTAACGTCCCTCTGTTAGGGAATGGGAAAAGTAGTGACAGCCCGAAACCTTGAAACTGCTGGTTTCACTCTACAGGATCATGATAAAGGGCTGGTAAGGGTCTACTTCTTTATAAACAAGGAACGCGATCGTAAGGAGTAGTCTTGCGAACAACGCGCCGTGACCTATTGTAATGCGCTGCTGGCCGTCTGGGTATAGCCACGGGTTACCGTGCTCCAACTTCAGACTAAGCGCTGGCCCTTACGGTGGACTATGCTCAATTAAGCTATAGAGCTGGATCCAATGAGTCTCTGAATAGAAAGTGGTCCGTCTCATAGATTACCTTAATCACTGTTGCCCAGCTCCTTGTTTTTTCTCCACAAGTCGCCGTTCAAGGGATGCATAAGAGGCATCTGCTTCCTTATTTTCGACAACAGCGAAGAAAGACAAGAGAAGCAAAGGCTAGCTCACCAATTTAAATTCAACCAACTTCTCGTGACGCTGACGTAAATCTCGCAATCTTAGCGCTTAATCCAGGTCAAGTTCGGACCAAGTAAGTCGTTGCACAGGTGGGTTGCCCTCTCGCGTACTATATCCGTTATAGCTATAGACCAGGATAATAATAAAGATGCAGGATTTGCAGCCAAATTCAAATCTCGTGCTCTAGGGCCTAACCAAGGGTCTAACAAAAAAGGCAGCAATTTTTCTAGACGAAGGCAAATAGTATAGGAGGCGTTAGATAAGCTGTGGTTCCTCGCCCATGAAACAAGTATGTGCGGTACTAGGTCATATACTTTGGTTGCTAAGCTTTGCCCACCTATCGCCAACACGAGGGCTGTATCACAACAATATAGAAAAACAGCCTTGAACTTGATAATTATACTGAGTTATTTGGCTGAAGAGATATTTAGGAACGCGGGCGAAGATGATTGATGTTCTGCTGCCAACACAATCATGACCATTAAACTTCTGAAATCTTGATTTAAAGACCTCATTCACTGGATATTACTAAGGTTTTATCTCACACTTACATTTCATGGACTTTATTATCATTGTTAATTGTTCCTAAACAATGGTGATCTATCAGCCCCACTTTCAGATATATTTGAATTCAATCTTCCAGCTTCGTCACTCATCGCAATTGACGTCTGCCGCATGGCGTTCCCTAGACGGAATCTAGGCTGACCTGATCAATCAGAAAAGAATCGGGATGTCTGAGACCCGTGCTCTCTGGATCGAAGCTGAAGGGATGCATCGCAAACATATCCCCGAATGCCCACAAAGGGTCCGGATGAAGATCAATCGAGGCTTGTAGCTTTCTTTGTACCACGGCGGACGAATTCGCGGCTGCCATAGGAGGAATCCAGGATGTATACCCCCGGTCTTGTGGAGAATCAAGGTTCAGAGACGACTGGGTCCTTGGACTCTGAATTCCTGCACCATTTACTACACGTTGTTAATAACCGTTTTTCTAGCGGTGACTCAAGCTTACTATGATGCACTTTGTGTTTCTTGTTGGCATGCTCTCTCATCTTATCCAAGCGTGCGGTAGCGTACGGACAGCCCCAGTATGAACACTGCTGTTTTTGACCATGGACAGTTTTGACATGCCGGTTCAGCTCGGAAACGCGTGAGAAGCTGGATATACATCCTGCAAACAGACAAAACTGCCGTTTCTGATGGTTACATTGAAGCGTCGACTTTCGCTTGCTGTCGAGATCAACACCACTGCTCTGAAGTGTTTGAAGAATGACTCGGATAAGTTGTTCGGGAGCTTCCATCTATGAAGGTCAGTACAGGTGTTCGAGGTGGCGGAAAGTATGCGGGAAGGCGCTTACCTTTGACTTATGTATGGTGATCGACTCTCATCTGCCACGCTTTGATAGTGAAAACTTGAAGAGAAGGCGGGCTCGCACTACGATCCATCCTTCTTATATTTTGAAGGTACCTTCCTTCATGTCTCCCGGATGGCTAATCCGTGCCAGAGGTAACATTACGCAGCGGTGGTCGATAATAAAAAGAAGCGGTCCTAGGTGGCTTTGGTGAACAGAGTATACTTGAGTGTGATGCCCGATTTGAGGTGGGCCTCTATTCGGGACCTACATCGAATGCGGTCTTTCGAAAGTGGATGGCGGTCCACGAACTTAGAGGTAAAGCCACAGTGCGTAATACGATGGCGGTCCTCGCTTTAGGCTTAGCGCAAGATTACGCTCTCTGCACTCGCCTTCAGCCTTCTCACATTTAGCACTGCCTTGATAGTACCATAGGCAGTTGCAGATTCTTTTTTTTTGTAGAGGGCTCGCTCGCGTGATCATCTGCGAATTTTACAGCAGTTTCAGATGCATCTCTCCTGTCAGTCAAGTTCTTGGTCGACGCCGCGGAGGTGATCGGGTTGTGCACAGCCTAGCTTGGCAGGTTACCGGCTGACGTCTTGCTTCAAACAATGGAGACCAATGCGATCACTGGTGTTAGTGAGTACAGCAATCTGTCAAACATATTATCACATTCTGAAACCGCTAGATTTGAACGATCCATGGGTTTTACATGTGTACACAAGACTCATCACCTTCAAAGCCGACTTGACGCAAATACTCTACACTTTCCGGGAACCCAACCCCGCTCAACAACGCAGTCTTCAAGGTATTGCGCACTATTTAAACCTTGAGTATGAATATACTAGAGTGGATCGCATGGCAAGGATAGGCAGGACAGATGCAAGTACCAGCCAAGCGGCTACCAACTATGGACACCATATCGGCCTCAGTCATTTGCACGTTCAAGACACCCCGCTTCAACAAAACCAAGAACCTTTGAATGGCAGTGCACGAATTTCCTATGGGTCAAATAGCGATACTCACTACACCTCAGACTTGGCATCGGCACTATGGTCCGCTAATGAGCATACACCGACTAACACGAGAGGTTATCGACCATCAACCGAATCTCTACAAAGTGTTCCGGACGTCAGCTCGCCACTTGGGTCACAGTTCACACCACACAGAGCGTCTAGCCTCGCCAGTTCCACTAGCAGTTTACACAGCGGCCACAGGCGCAGCCGTTTCCGTAAGATGTTCAGTCGAAGATCGAGTTTACAAAGCAGGCCGAGCTTCCAGAGCCAGACAAGCCTTCAGAGTAGGGCTAGTTCAGGTTACGAGGAGATTGTGTTCGAGGTTAATTCAGGTCGACCACCAAGTTTGTCTTCCACTACTCGACAGCGTACTTCTATGGATAATGTGAAGAAGGCGGCCATGCTTGCAGTCAAGAAGGTCGGAGCATGTTGGAGATGCAAGGTCCTTCGTAAAATGGTACGTACCTTAGACCTGGAATTTATCCATCTGTCAACAATAACTCACGCCTTCCAGTGTGACCCTGACTCGCCCTGCCAGAATTGTCCCAAGTCGAAACACCAATCAGACTGGCATTCAGTCGGCTGCAAACGCGGTACCATTGTAGACAAAGTAGCGCGCACGCTTCTTTGCCCAAATTCAGACCAACCTGCACATAGACCGAGCTCACCAGAAAGGCGACGAGAGGTCAAAGAAGTCAAACGGAAGAATAAAGATGTTCGTCGTGTTACTGAGGAGCGCAACGATCAGGTGAATACGCATGACACTATCAATGTGTTTAACGAGTGGCTTCTCGAGCAGACCCGCCGACTTGACGAGGTCAATGCCGACAAAGATCCCTCTCCAGACATTACGCAGCTCCAGCCTCTAGTGCAATCTACCTTAGCAATCGAATGGGAGATCAGGCGGTTGAATTCAATTGAAGGGCCGCACAGAGACATGTGGCGGCAATTTGTACACGAAATCTACCCCTGGTACCCGCAATTTAGTTTCCTCTTGCATTCGGCAGCAAAATACCAATCGTATACTGATCAGGTAAGGCTGCGATCATTTACAAAATGGGCCTTGCAGCTAAAACGAAATAGAATCAGCTGATCGCGCAGTCGTTGATATGTATTAGGAATTGTCTGGTGGTATTCCGCGCTCAATATTGCAGCCTTTCGATAGAGAATCCTCACGCTCGCTGCTCACTATCATCAGGCTGCAAGATTGAATGCATCGCCGAATTGGACACAAGTCTCACTTCCTACCTGAAAGAGCTTGGACGTGTTCTTTTCAAGAAAGAGAACATGCGGAGCAATGACTGCTGGCTGTCCATTTTCTATAGCCTATGCCTTCAAGGTTACATACGACGATTGCTTTGTCGTATTTCAGTGGATGATACTCGGCCTTTTCCTAAAGATTATCTTCACCTGGTAGTTCGACTTGTCTCCGCTCGCTTCGGAAGCTACGATCCATTTGCGCCAATTCTGTCTGATACTCATTCAGGCCACAACATGAAGGTCGACAGTAGTCACTATGTAGCACAGCAAGCAGTCAACAGGCCATGCTGGGAGTCTCGTTCGATTTCGAACTCTTACGAATATCTCAAAGGACTTTGCAGCGACACAGCAGTAAGCTTGGACACTGACAACGGGCCTCGAAAAATCAACAAGCAAACACTGGTAGAGAGAACGCAAGATAGAGTCGCACTAAGTGACTCTATTGAATCGATTGCGCACATCGAGCTTACTGATACTAGTGCCTTGGGTGACCAGTTTATGTGGTTTGGAGGAGATACACTGGACCCTTTCCAAGATACCGGATTCTACGGGAATGATTGGGAGTGTGATGTGGATACTTTTAACTTCAATACAGACGTCCTCTTGCCTGAACTCCCTATCGAGCCCGACATGCACCCCTTGGACCAGAGCCTTACACCTTACCAGCGCAAAGCATATTCCCCGGACGATCTCTTCAAGCCTCAATGGGTTAGATGGCGTGGAACAGAACAACAGGGTTGGTGTGGACTTTGTCGTCCTGGAAAATGGCTGCTCCTGAACGACTCAACATACATGCGGGACAAGGTCTTCAATCATGGCATCAACCCTGAAACAGGCAAGCATTTCGAAGAGCCGCAAAGTACACGGAAAAGTAGCTGCGACACTTGGGAGGCCTTCTGTAGGACTTGTCTGCAGTGGATATCGCTGTATTGGGATAAAGACAACTCCTACTTCTGGCTTGAGCACGCGTTCAAGGTATTTACGCCTATTAAGTGATATTAACAAATGCTGACAGTGGAGTGCCACACAAAATCTGCGGCTTGGCCAGAAATGAATTTCGAGGCGGCGATAGCTAGTGACGAAGATCAAGAGCAGACTGGAAATTATTTCGACCTTCCTATCCTCTAGGTATTTCTTGATATTAATAGTTGTGCTTTGTTGCAGATTTTAGCAGTCCTTAAATACAAAGACTTAGAATACTATGCTATATGATCTATTATATTAGTGTAAAGATCTTAAAAGATTTGTAGTAAGAATAGTCTCCTAGAACTGTGAGGTTAGTTCTCTAGAATAAAGTAAGGGGCTAGAGGGCTCGAATGTGCAGGGTGAACGCTGGGAACGATATACAGCCCCAGTGAGTAACAAAAGAATAGGACAAAAGTTCATGAGTCTATGACGACGATATGATTTTCCTCGGTTGCACCGCGATCTCTGCACTATCTATTCAGGCTGCCAAAAATAGAAAGAAGTTCTCCCATGTCCGGCTGAAATGCCCCGCAGGAGCTGCAAGCTGAAGAACATCACATCACCCAAAAGCCAGCTGCAAGACTACCAAAGCTCTGGCGAAACTGTCCACATAGGGTTGCAGCACACATCGCGAATACAGTACCAGCGATTTAAAGGCCTTCCAAGAACCATGTCTCTCCACCGTCCAGCGCTTGCGCCCCGCGCAACGAGCTATCCAGCTCCAACAGCAAGCGTAGCGACAGGTCTGCGCAGAAAATATCTAGAAGCGGGCGATCGATTGCATGCACAGGATCAGGAATTCAGCTTACCGTGTATTCTAAAGAGGAAATTACCCGTCCCTTTGACGCTGGATAGCATGGTGGTTTCGGAAGACGTTGTCATCCCCGGGCCTGATATCCAGTGGAACCCGAACTACAAGACGTTTTTGAAGCGCATGGAGATCTTGGCCAAGTCCGCCTTGAAGCGCGAGAGTACTGTGCCTGATGGTTGGCCGAAAGAAGTGAGGGAGCCGTGGGCGTGGTCCGGGAGTGCATTCGCAGGTCTAGAACGGGAGCGCAGATATATCATCGCGCTATCCGTAGCCGACATCGCCGAAATCGAGACTGCCTTGGAAAAATTTAAGAAAACAGGCGGCGGGCCCGGTGACGTCTCTCGAACAACCTTCCAACTACCAGGCCTGGCAACCAGGCTCGAAGACGTCGCTAGGAACTTGCACAAAGGGTTTGGATTTAATGTCATCCGCGGTGTAGACCCACGCCGCTACTCCGCCCTTGATAACGTTCTCATTTATCTGGGAATCACTAGCTACATCGCGCCACATCGCGGCGTACAAGATTCCGGAGGGAGTATGATCATCCATATAAAAGATCTCGGCGGCATAATCCCCGACTCAGAAATGCGCCAATCGCCATACGCACGCAATGCGCAACCCTTCCACAACGACGTCTGCGACATCCTCGCCATGTACGTTCAAGAGACTGCTGCAGAAGGTGGTGAAAGCTATCTTTCCTCTGCCGCCCAAATCTACAACGAAATTGCAGCGACAAGGCCAGATGTGATACACACGCTGGCGAAGAGTGATTGGATCTTCGATAAACACAGAACCCCAGCAGTCTGGAACACTCGGGCCCTGCTTTTCAACTTTAAGGGAAAGGGACCGGGATTCTGCTTCTCAAGACGTCCGATCACAGGTAGTCCAACTTCGCCGAGAAGTCCTGGCGTGCCGCCCATGACCGAAGCCCAGGCCGAAGCACTGGATATGGTGCATTTTACGGGTGCCAAACATCAGCTCTCGATGACTTTGCAGCGAGGTGACATCCAGCTGATCAACAATCTCGCCATCTTCCATGCTCGGAACGGCTTCAGGGACAGTGCGAGTAAAAGACGGCATATCATAAGGCTGTGGCTGAGGAATGAGGAACTGGCGTGGGAGACTCCACAGGGACTCCAGAGAACGTGGTTTGAGAAGTATGGAGACAGCGAGAGGAAGGCGATTGCAAAGTGGAATGTTGCGTCCGGGACAAGTCGGGAGAGGGTGTTGTACCGCAGCGACAGTTGCTCGTGAGGTGGTCTAAGACAGCAGGTTCGGCGATTATGGCAGCAGCGGCTCGGAGAGAGAAGGTGGACCATGGGCCTTTAGTTGCGAGGAAACTTTCGATCGCTGATTCGCCGTGTCTGGGTGTCGGGAGAGGCTCAATCGATCCGACGTTCGTTACAGTTCCGATTGGCATAGTCTCGTCAAAGTCGTGGAGCTCATGGCTTTGGAATTCGTTATCGGCGTTAGGCATTCCTATCAGAGTTTCTCCTGGGATGTCATTCATTTCGAACAAGAAAACAGATGCGTCTGTTGCGAGGGTTGGTCCATTACTCGACTCTGTGAATATTTTGGCACTTTGGCTACTCATTGAGGTTAGCAATGAGAAATGAACTCATGCAAACAGGCCCCAGAGATCTTACACTTCAGATTCGTTAATCCCCATGTCCGTAGATCCAACAATGGCTTCGTTGGTCGTCATGTCAATGGATGGAACTTAGGATCCGGGAATCAAATACATTATAATTCGAGTTCTGAGATCGTCTCCGGGGAGCCGGAACGCGTCGATGGTACTGTGGTCCAACAAGGGAGGTCGACGAGGTTCATATAGAGAACACTATACATCCCCATCCTCTCAGAGCCTCGCCGACTTCCACTTTGGGACTCCCGCAAGCACGTGCTGGGACATGGCACGGACCCTCTTTGCTCCCGATACCCAAATCGGGTTCGCCGACACATCTGAGGCACAAACTTCCTCCAGGCTCACCGGTTCGCTCGTATTTTTATGCCAATGCTGTGGCTCGTATGCCATGGCTTCCACGGTCACAAATTCTGGCTCATCCTTGACTTGAACCATAACACACTCAATTCTCTTGAACCCCAGGCTGGCGTACAGTTGCTCTCCCATGGGACTGGCGAATACCGATATGGCTCGGTTGGCAGCTTCTGCGAGCATGATGCCATCGCGAACGAGGAGACTCCCTGCCCCGAGCCTTTGAAAATCTGGATGCGTTGCGAGAATCTGGAGTTGGAATTGTCGAGTCCCAAATCGATGCTCAAAATGTCGTAATTTTACCTCCTGCAGTATGCAATTCCAGGCTTGCATGCGGGTTTGGCTACCGTCCCTTCTCGCAACTTTTGCAGATTTGTACCTTGGAGTCTCTTGGGGCTGTGGAACGGTGCTCTTCTTACTCAAATTGCCGATATCCCAAACCGCAAAAGCGACAGGTGTCATACCATTGCCTCTGAACATTTCAGCAACAGTAACTGACCACCTACCGTCGCTATTCTCCAAAAACTCCCGATATCGTTTTCGCGTCGCATCACGCTGGTCCTGCGGAAAAGCTTGTCGATGCGGGAAGCGATAGTTCCACTGTGGGTCCATAGGCATGGCGGCAAGACCAATATCTAGGATAGAGTCTAGATCTGCTAACGTGCCATTGCGGAGAACAATGGATCGAGGAACCCCCACGGCGAGCGAATGGTTGCAGTGGAGAGTGTGGGGGGCGGCGGCTAATGCGGCGATCATTGCTCCTCTTGGCTCACCGATCGAATATGAACTCTGCCTCGATGAACTAATTGTTGCAAGCAGCAGCAACAGTATAAAGTAGGCGAGGAGAACTGGTGATCGTGCGAGGCTGGATTCAACAAGACGCAAAAACATGCCTGCACGATGACGCTGCTCCTTCCAAAAAACAAGGGTCCAGGCCGACACCCGTTTTAGGCTTAACCTGCTTTAAGCGATGAGACTCACAGGCGCTACGCCGCACTCTAATTGGTGAACACGCCTTTTCCCTGCTGCGACTTCACGCGCTGCCAGCCGTTGGGGCTGACACGCACACCTACGTCATGTACGTCATAGGCTTTTTGTGACGCTTAGGAGCATGTCCACATTGTTTTTATTCTCCTCCCGATCCTGGAAAGGATAGATAGATCGGGGTGGTGTGCGCAATCGAAAATTTCGGTCCTTTTCCCTTTTGCAGGGATATCTCCTACACAAAATCGAGGATGGCAGCCCTTGTCGCGAGCCCACCAATGAGCCCACTTGTGACTCCAACCACATGTAAGTAATTGTCCCGCTAAATCTTACACAAATCTAGCGTACATCCATATAAGGCCTTGTAACGTCAAGTCCTTTCAGAAATACTGATACCAGATAGTCCTCCCGGAACACCGAAAAGAGCAGCCTGACACCACTGCCCTGTTCGAGGACGTACTTGCGGCATGGGCATCGCACCAATCGAGGAGCACATCCTCGGACCGTCACCTACAGTTGGAGGAGCCATCCTCGTATCCGTTTCCATCGCTGCCAAATGACATCCGTACGGTGCCGGATGTTCCTTGCCCAGAGATTCCGCAAGGCGTCGACTATTCAGAGTTTACCTCGCTGAATTACGACACCCTTGCCGGGCAACTCGACTTGGCTACTCTTGTTTCTGATTGTAGCGAGAACGTAACCTTCAATGGCATTGGGAACTTCGTCGACGATAGTATAGCTTCGACGCGGTGCATGTTGCCTGTGACGTGCTTTGCGGAGACTACGGGGGCAAGAGCTCAAAGCGAAGAGCCGAATAATGCGCCGTTCCTTCCGATGAATGACGACGAACTACTTATGCAGGATATCTTGTTTGATTTCAATGATGGGAACGTGCAGAAAGCGCCTTCCAGTCCAGAAGTGAAGCTATCCAATCCAGGAAGTGACTCTCAACTACCCCCAGAAAGAGCAACTGAGATTCCATTCCAGTTTGAGATGACCAGCAATATCGCATCGGCAGTCTTTTCGCTCGCACAGACTCCAATAGCTCCTCTCGTGGCATTTGACTGGACGGTAGCGACTCCTGTAGATGAGCATTACTCTAATGCCTGCTCGAGTAGGAAAAGACTCAAGACCAAGGAGTTGCAGCATGTGAGTAGCTAATTTCCTCTCCCTTTCATTCATGCCATTGACACAGTCATCAGAACAACAAACTTCAATATAAAGACCAAAAAGGCTCAATCATCGGTACTTTGATTACATTGGGCCATGATAAGGCGCTTCGACAACCATACTCCGAAGCGGAAAGAGCACAGACAAAGATCACGCGACGAAGGGGAGCGTGTGCTGCATGTCGAACCAACAAAAAGAGATGTAATCGTCCCGAATCAGAGTACGAGTGCTGCAATAACTGCAAAACGAAAGTGCATTCGATGCCTTGTTTCGTGGCTAAGATCATCGATGCCCAACTCTTCCGCGACAGTATGTCTCGCTTAGTCCCGCATCCCCTTCACAAGACTTTCAGATGCTGATATCCGTTTAGAACCTTCCCCAAAACACCCTCTCGGTGCTCTCCGCCGCGCCGTGTTTGAGTCACTCAGCGATATCTCCCACGAGCCACAACGACAGCGTCCCATAATCGTCAATCTGACCCAAGACCTGGGCCTGCAGATGCTCGTGGTCCTTGCACGGTATGATCCCTTTGCAAAGGAAGTCACGCATCGCGTGTGGAAAAAGGACGGGCAGACCAGGCATATCGAAATGCCACCTTACTGCATCGCGAACATGGAGGATGCACAACGACACATGCTTGAGTACATTACCAACTTCCGATCTGCGTGGCTGAAAAACGTCTTGGGTCGCAGTAACGACATCACGAGAAGTTTGTTCGATCAAGCCCAAAGATTCGCTGTTTTCAATCCCGACTCGACCGTATCCAAAGCGCTGGACCTATGTGCCGCATCCAGAATCATCGAGCGGGACTGGCGCATCTGCAGAGGCCCTGCAGACCTCGGTATTCCGCTAGTCTCCGACGACGAAACCAATCCCTTCTTCAACAGCATGCCGATAACCCCCATGATGGATGCGCAGCTCGATCAGATCGTAATCCATTCCTTCTTACTACCCACTCGAGACGCTCTTCTAGCTGCCTTGCAGGCCAAGATGACCTCGCCGACTAGATCGTCCTCCTTCTTCGAAATCTTTCTTACTGTATCGGTCCTTCTAAGCCATGCTGAATGGCTCCTTGCGCACTCGCGCCAAAACGCACGCCGTGTGGGCGCAAAGAACCGGTATAACTATATCCCCCGTGCAGAAGCCTATTTCCACGCGTGCAATACGTTTATTGCGTATTGGCATTATATGTGTCAGGGTGCGTGCCCGGCAGAGATGAAATGGATGAATGAGGGGGCGCGGAACTGGGCCGGGGTGGACCAAGAACAGGCGCAGTTCTTGGAGGGCTTGAAGATGAGAATCAATGCTGATGGCAAGTCCTTCCTTTCTAATCCATGTTTATTACAAGACATAAAAGCTTATGGGTGTCACAGAGTCAAAATCGATGATGCTGCGCCTGAGAGAGGAGAACAGGTACGAGTCGGAGCTGTACTGGTGTCATCAGATATTCTTTCCTGATTGGAAAGCTGGAGCCAAGACAGTCGTGGATGAAGTAATGACTAGTTAAAGTGTAGGACGACACTCATATGATCAATAAGTTTATATTGACTATCCTTATAATATTAATTGAAAAGCTAAACTAAGTTTAGAGGATAAAGAGGAGCAAAGTCAAAATCAATTTGTCCGAGCGCGTATGAGATATGTAGGCGAGCTTCTGGAGAGGCTCCCACAAAACCTATCGCAGCTACGTCCAGATGATCAGTCAAGCGCCTTTGCCCGGTAAGGGTCAAACGCAGGTGATGTATTGATGGGATTGCGGGATGCACGTGGCCTTGGTGACGAGGGCTGGTTTACCTTGTCCGCTTTAGCACCTTTATGCTTCGGAATGCGTGATGTCGCCTGTCAGTGTCACCGTTGTTGTCACGTTACGAGAATACTGTTGGATTGGATCCCTCGAGGCTATGAGACGAGTCGGAGGCAGTGTTCAAATATACTCGTACAAAGACATAACCGCCGAGCGTTGCTTCCTCCTTTCCTAAGCGAATCATGCACTGCGATGATCAGTGGAGTGGAGGTAATTGGTTGAGTGATAAAAAGCGTCGCTTTCTTCGTGGGACTCAGCATTATCCTGATGGCCTGGTAGACATTGCATGGGACGTATCATTCGGTATCTGTGTTCCTCCCCCACAATGGAAGGTTCTCGAGCGATACGGCGTCGATGTGCTTCCTATTGGGTTAGAAATGCTAAGGAATGGTCTCTTCTCTACTGTAGTTCTTATCCTATGGACAGATGGAGAACAAACGTGTGAGCTGGTAGCGGAGGCCCCGTAAGAATTCCATCACATGTTTTGCTGGAATATGCTAACGCTTAGGCAACAAAACGAAGCAAGCTTCCCTGATTTGGTGGCACAGCACTATTCAGATGTCTATAGTAAGACTGCATAGTATCAAAGATTTTTTTTCTTTAATTAGTAGTAGTTAGCCGGATTTAATCAGGTCGGAAGAGATTAATGAATTTACCAATCGTCCCGCGAAAGTAGCTGCCGCTGCATAAGTGGTTTTGATTTAGTAGGAAGTCGCATGGATGTTCTTAAGGCTGACAGCACAAAAGACAGTGACCGTCAGATCCCTTATCTAGTATCGGCAGCTCTGATCGTAGTAGGGTTAGTGTGGGCAAAGCTAGTAAGGGCAACGCAACCTGATCAGAGGACATAAGTGTAGACAGACGCAAAGGAAGTATTAGTCTAGGATCTTTTAACAAAGCAGTTTACACAACTAATAGAGACCCTCGTAACTTACCCTACCACTCAACACCAAAACAGCGACATTATAATACGGACTCTGAACTATCCCTTTTAATTTGCTACTCTTATCTACTACCTGAGAGCGTCTAGGGAGGCGCGAAGCCCACTAATAGAATAGTAGCATTTGGGACAGAACCGGTGGCATCTGGGATAGAAACAGTGGCATGTGGGCAATTTTACAAGCTAACGTCACGTGTGTAGTAGTGTATCAAAGCTTCCTATCCTTCTTAGGGATAAATAGTATAGGGGCTCCTGCAGGACTTATACTATGCTAAATCTAGCTTTTACGTAGCGCGTCTTCTATATAGTTATAGAGTACCTTAAGCTTATACGCAGAAAGGTTATATAGTAAGCTATATAAAGGTTCTTTATTAGCTATAAGTAAGATAGTATATCCTAAAGTCTTAAAATTTAGTAAAGCTTTTATCTTTTTATTATTAAATATATTACTATAGTTAGCTAATATATTAAGGATATATACTTTTAGTGTAACACGCGCTCTAAAGATATAAGTATTATACTTTAAACTTTTACTTATAACTTATAGTACTCTTAGAAAGTATATATTAGAGCTAGTTTACTCTATATCTTTATAAAGTTCTATAGTAGTAATAAGCTTAATATTAGCTAAGGTATACTTCTAATATTATATTTAAAAGCTATAGTTAATATAAATATTCTACTATTATTAAAAAGAGTTACTAAGTAGAAAAGAAATACTTTTCTTATTTACTCTATACACTATAACCTAAGCTTAGTAATTAGTGCTATTATTATCTATTAAGTGTACCTAAAGCTTATATACTATATAAATATTCTAATACTAGGTACTAATCTAACTTAGCTTTAAGAGCTCTACTCTTTTAAGTAGTAGTAGTCTTATCTTAATAGCTAGTTTCTAACTAATTAAGCTAATATTAGCTTAAAAGTTAAAGATAACTTAGAGTTCTTTCTTAGGGCCTATCTTTATAGCTATACTATACTTATACTTTATACTTAGTAAAATATTAATAAGTATACGCCCTACTATTCTTAAATTACTAGTAAGACTAAACTTTTTTCTATTTAGTTAATATATACTAGAAGGTAGTTTATATTACTACTTTAGTACTTATTAGCGTAGTATCTAACCTTATTATAATTATAGTAAGTAACTTTACTTTTATCTTATAGTCTATAAAAAGGCTTATTTAGTTTATATTTTAGAGTACTTTCTTAAGATTTCTTCTTAAATATATTACACGTATACTAATCTTATATTAGTAAAGGTTAGTATAAGTTCTATTTAAGTATAAAGCTTAATACTATTAAATTCTTTTTAGTTATAAAAATTTAGTAGTAGTTAGTAATAGCCTTCTATAATTTAGGCTTTAACTTTAAAAAGAAATACTAAACTCTTTATACTTTAGTATAATGTATAAGTTAATCTTTAAAAATATTAAGGTAAGTTATAAAGAACTAAATAGTCTAGTCTTTCTACTATATAGCTTAAGCGTACGTTATATCTACTTTAAAGCTATAATTAATTAGGTTAAATAGTAAGATAAGTACATACTACTTAAAGTATTCTTAGGTAAGTATTATTTTATTTACTTTAAATACGCGCTTATAGTATATATACTAAAGGTCTCTTAAGTCTTCTTCTAAGTACTATATAGCTTAAATAAATTTATTATTATTAAGATAAAATTCTTATAGTAAGAGTTAAAATACTACTTTATATAAGTAAAAAAACTTATAATATTCTTTTAAGTTTTATCTTTAGTATTTAGATAAATCTTTAAGTTTAAGCGTGCGTTTTATATATAAAGGTAGAGAGCGAAAGTAAAGTTATATTTAATACTTTCTAGCTATATAATTTCCTCTTTAATTACGTATAGGCGTAGAATGTAACGGATTGCCGAGAGGGGTACTGTTACAGCTCACCTATATATTAGATACAGAGCCCAGTACTAGAAGTTGAGCTAGTATTGATGTACTTTTGGCCATTTGGCGTAGTGGGGCTCTGCACTGTTACATAGAAGTACTTAGAGCTTATTACGCCTCTTTTTAGTAGCTAAGATACGCTTATTAAGTATTAGAAGTATACTTATACTAAGAGTTAGTAGTTCTTTATCTTATTAGAGTTTAACTTTAATAGAAGCGTTAGGCGTCTTATCAGTAGAGGTAGCTTATTTACTAGATTATATAGAAAGAACTATCTTTAGACTATTATATAGAGAAGTATTATTATATAATATATAGTTTTAGGTAATAGTACTTACTTTATACTATAAATAATAGTAAAGAGATAGTTCTATATTACTATAACTTAGCTATAAGAGAGAATAATACTTATTATCTCTACTCTGCGTAGCTAGCGTAGGTTTTAAGTAGGTCTATTATAGTACGCGCTAGCCTTTAAAAAGGTCTAGCGCAATTATACTGTAATACTAAGATTTAGATTTACAATACTTTATTACAGAATACTGTAACAGTGCAGAGCCCTACTACGCTAAATAGCTAAAAGTATATTAATACTAGCTTAACTGCTAGTACTGGGCTCTGCATCTAATATATAGGTGAGCTGTAACAGTACCCCTCTCAGTAATCTATTACACTACCTCCCCTTTTAGGAGCCCTGTCTTAGGCGCTCCCTACTAAGCGCATATTAGATCGCACCCTAGCAGCATATAGGTAGCAGTCACTGCTATTCCTGTCCTACACGTACAGCTTGCTTTCTGCAATTCTAGCCTTATAGCATCTTACTTTACTAGCTACTGAGTAGTCTAGCAGCCTGGCTCTGGCTCTTCCTGTTACGTGTTGCTTAGCTATACAGCTATACAGGCACACACAAATTCATCTCCCTGCGTGAATCGAACCCGCGGCTACCTGGGCTAAGGCAGTTAAGCTAGTATACTGTAACAGCGCAGAGCCCTACTACGCTAAATAGCCAAAAGTACATTAATACTAGCTTAACTGCGAGTACTAGGCTCTGCATCTAATATATAGGTGAGCTGTAACAGTACTCCTCTCGGCAATCTGTTACAATATTACTAACATATTCTAGTTATAACACTTATAAGAATATATATAGAAAAGTAAAACTAAGATAGTTACTTTAAGGCGTTCTAAAGGCTCTTCTATTACGTTAAGAACGTTTTAGATAAGAAGGTATATTAGTCTTATTGTCAGGGCTCAATCCTTTCAGGTTACTAGACGCAGGTGAAAGGGTTCAATCCTTCCAAGTTACTAGACGCAGGTGAAAGGTAACGATCCTGCGAAGTTACTAGACGCAGGTGAAAGGTAACGATCCTGCCAAGTTACTAGACGCAGGTGAAAGGTAACTCTTACCTCTTACCTTTCACCTAGCTGGATAACTGGATCGGGACTAGCCTGCTCTAGCTTATGTATATAGGCAGCACCTCTCCCCCAAAGGTAAGAGGTATCTGCTATTTTGTCTATTTCCTTTTAAATTAAGTTTCTTTAACTAAGACCGTCCTAACTATGCGTGTTGACTGCCTTACATAATAG
Source organism: Pseudopyrenochaeta lycopersici (assembly GCA_003313425.1). Taxonomy (NCBI): domain Eukaryota; kingdom Fungi; phylum Ascomycota; class Dothideomycetes; order Pleosporales; family Pseudopyrenochaetaceae; genus Pseudopyrenochaeta; species Pseudopyrenochaeta lycopersici. The sequence goes on along the minus strand of NHZP01000016.1, from coordinate 41,637 downwards.
CAGATCTTACAGCGCTTTAGCTCCTCTCCGTAGTTAACACACAGTTACTTAAGCTGTTACCTCTTAGGTAAGTTTAATAGTAAGGTAGTGCTTAACGTACTAGGACTAGATCCTATCCCCCTTTAGTTAAGCTTTAGGATAGCCCTCGCACGATAGTTAATTTATAGTACTATCTTCTACTACTAGTTTAGCTAAAATTTTATAAGCGATTCCCTCTTAGTTAAGCTTTAGAATAGCCTAGAATTTGCTAGGTTTCCTTACTAGTAACCTATTTTACACCTTAGTACTTGCGCTTTACGCTACCTAAACGCTAGGATTATTATTAATAAGACACGTCTTATTATTCTCTTCTTTAAATAGGAATACTCTAGGAATTATTCCTACTTTTATATACTATAGTCTGTGCGTATATTTTAATTACGCGCACGTACTGCCTTAAGCACGTATTTACCCTCTAAAACTTCCTAATTAGGTAATTCTTTAACTTTAGCTTATATAATATACTCCTAAGTATTTCTCCTAGTCTTAGTAACTTTACCTAACTAATAATACTACTTAATTAATAGTTAAATATTAAGTCTACTTATAAAAGCTTAAGGATTTCCTCTAGTTTTACTTTAACTTTTACTTTTACCTCTATATCTACTCTTACTTCTATCTAATCTTCTTTATTTAGCTTAATAGTAGATAGCTCTTATAATAAAGAGTCCTCTAGCTAGTAGCCTAAATTTTAAGCCTATTAGAAAGATAACGCGTTAGCTAAAGCATAGGTAGCTCGCAATTAACTTAAGGAAAGAACTTATTAATACTAAGAGAAAAATAAAAATAAAGCTATAGAGGATTTAGAACTAGTTATCTTAGAAAACCCTATTATTAAAGACGTAGAGTACCCTAAATTTACGCTAATAAGCTCCTATATTAACTTATTAACTAAAAAGGTTAACCTATATTCTTTCTCTTGTAATATAATATAGCGTACTTTAGAAGCTTATTAGATATAGCTATATAAGGAAGCTGCTAATCTAGGTCTCCTTAAGAACTTTAATAACTATCTTCCCCTAAGTAGCTTTCTAAGTTTACTAGTATCTATAAGTTTAAGTCTACCTACTTCTATTTAGTAAATAGTGTGCCGTTGCACAGGGTACCTGGGCAATCAGGTGATGATAGGTTTCCTTTGTCAGCGAAATTTGGTGATAAGACTTGGAGATGCGAGAGATCTCAACATCATGCACCACACACCACGATAATTCACTTTAAAACTGAGATTTTGCGAAGTAGCTAGTGCATTAGCTATATTAATTTAATAAGATTTTAGACTATTTTGCTTATTACTTTTAATTAGGCTCTATACTTACCTTCGTTTCTAGCAGACTACACAGGTAGGGCTACTCCTATTATTTACGCATATTTAATTCTAGTATTACCTCTTATTTATAATACTAGAACTGCAGGATTATACTAAACTACCTTATTAACTCTATAAATAATAGTAAAGCCTAAGGGGCGTAATAGTCCATTCTAGTTAGGCTATAGCTAATAAGAGCAGAAAGAGCCTACATAGTATTAAACTATTAACGTTAAAGATATAAATATAAGAGCGCTATATTGTAATACAGGGATTGTAAGATTACCCTAGAAAGAGCTAGGTATCTATTTAACCCTAAAAAAACTTTTAACAGGGATAGCGCTGTTATAGCTAGCCTTTAGAACCTTTAAAAGAGATAGCGCTATTACAGCTAGCCTTTAGAACCTTTAAGAGAGATAGCGCTATTATAGCTAGCCTTTAGAACTTTTAAGAGAGATAGCGCTGTTACAGCCACCCCCTCTATATTTTTAGAGCTAAGAGTTAACAGGGACTAGCTCTATTAAGGCTATATCCTTATTATCTTACTATAATAAATTAAGACTTCTTATAAGATAAGCAGAAGCTAACTTAGTAATAGAAAAAGAAGAAGAATAAGAAGAAGATAATAGAAAACAGAAATAAGAATAACTATAAATAATTAAGAAATAATTTAGAAGTAGTATAGTATTAGATTTTAGTTAATTATTAGCGTTAGTAAGGAACTGCCTAGTAGTTGCAGTCTCCTTATTTAGTTATACTAAAGGGCTGCAGCAGCCTATTTAGGATTTAGCCTTTAGCTATCCTTATAGCTAAATTAACACTAGATTTACTATTATTTAGATTAGATCTTACGCCTACTATTAAGGTTATTAAGAAATATACTATAGATACTAGTAAAGTACTTATACCTATAAGGCTAGTAAGGAAAGACTTTCTATTTATAGGAAAGGACGTTACTAAGTTCTTAGATAACTTTAATTACTAAGCAGATAATATTAGCTATAATAACTATTAAAAGATAAGAATTCTTTTAGACTTCTACAACACTATATATAGAAGCTTTATTAAGAAAATAAGGCTATATAGAGTACTAGACTAGAAGAAGCTTTAAGAAGTAATAAAAGAGTATTAGTATAATTAAGATATAGCTTAATATATAGGAACGCGAGCGTTCTTAGAGACTTATATTTCTAAGACGTTAAGAAAATTCCTAGGACTATCTAAGTATTTAACTAACTTTATAGTATATAGTAACGCTTATATTAAGATAGGCTAGCTACATAGGATAGAGGCTAGCTTCTTTTTTACTAGAGGCCTTCTAAGAGAAGACTAAGATATAATCTTTATCTATATATATAAAGGGCTAATTCTAAATAAGTTAGAGAGTTTTAATATTAAGAAGATTTATACGTATCTTAAGCGCGTGTACTGCTAGAGAGAGAGGATAAAATAGATATCTCTTAGCTATGCAGAAAGAGAGGCTAAGCTTATACACTAGATTCTTAATTAAGAAAAGAAAATATTAATAGCTAAGTAGCTAAAAGACGCAGTTAATAAGTATAAGAAAAGTAAGGTTTAAGAGGAAGCTAAGCCTACTCTTCTACCTAGTGTAGATCTAGAGGTTTAAGACCTTATTTTAGCCCTTAGTAACTAAAAGATTAGCTTAGCTAAGGCTAATAAGATAATAGTTTATCTTAAGCTTAGTTAGATTCTAAGGAACCTAGCTACATACACGTGCTTTATTAGCTAAGTTATCTTAAGAGATAATATTAAGCAGCTACTATTAGAAAGGAATAATAGCTCTTACATAATAACAGCCTTTTATAACTTAAATCCTTAGTAAGGCGTAATTACTATCTAAGGCTATAAATATTAAAATACTTATAATATATATAACCTCTCTAGTTATATTACTAGAGAATGTAAGCTATATTAGCTACTTTTATATCTTAGCTAGATTGGCTTTAAGTAGAATAGAGAAGTTAGATATAAAACTTACTATTTTAGTCCTTTATATAAGAGGTTAGGGTAAATCTAAGGAACTATACTCTATACGCTATAACTCTATTAGTTAAAATAGAAAATCTAAGAGTATTATAAAGTTACTAATAATATTCTAGATTAGCTAGTATTAGTAGTATATCTAGAGAAGTTTAATAGAGTAGACTTAAGGCCTACTTAATATTAAAAGCTTAGACTACTAGCTATGCAGTAACAGAAGGTAGTTAGTCTTAATATAAATATAATTATAGAAGATAGATATAGTAGGGTAGCTATAAGCTTAGCTAAGAATCTTCTAAACTTTTAGAACGTTAGAATATTACTAAGAGGCTTAACTAAGGCGTATTTTACTCTTAATAAGGTTATATCTTAGGATATTATTCTTAGTACTTTTAAAGAAGAAGTAGTAAATACTAGCTTAACTTATATAGTAACACGCTTTTAAACGCGTTAGAATATTAAGAAAGATCTAGTTCTTAAAAAAGTTAGGTAGAGTAAAGTTTAGAAGTAAGCTCCTACTACACCTCTTTATTCTAAGTTACTAAAGTAAGTTATAGTTAAAGACTATTATATACTTACTATAAGGGGTAATACTATATTTAAACTAATAGATATTAAGGAGTTTAAATAAGTAGAGCTAATTCTATTTACTAGCTAAGCCTATAATAAGCTATTCTCTCTTATATAGCCTCTAGATAATAATAAAAGCTTTTAAGATTTAAAAGCTAAGCCTAAATTTATTAGTTAGAATAAGAAAAAGAAGAACTAGAATAATAGCCTTACTAATATAGAGCTCTTTTATTTACTAGGCCTGTATCTAAACTATATTACTACTACTATACTACGTTAGGAAGTGCGTAGTATAACTTTTAGAGACCTTATAAGCTAATATTAGCTTTAAAAATAAGTTAGAAATATATTAAAAGCAATTAATAAGCTTACCGCGTTGTTAGCTAGCGTAAGCGCTGTAGAATTAAGTATTAGGCTAGCTAGCTAATTAGCAATTACTAGGTTAGCTAAGCGAGACCTGCTAGAACCTAATTAGCTAATACTACAGTACCTTACCCTATATAACCCTGCGTCTGCCTAAGTTATTAGGGATATTTAGAGGTATTTTTCTAATAAAGAAAAAGTTAAATTAAATTAATTAGAGACTGTTAGTCTTAAAAAAGGACTAAATTTAGAGCTTAACTTAATATAATTTAGGACTTTTAATACCTAAACTAAGTATAAAGCCCTAGGAATATATAATACTTAGTATAAAGCTTTAGTTAATCCTACTAAATAAGAAGCTATAATAATTTAAAAGAAGACAAGTATAGCCTATGTATAGTATAACCTTCTAACCTACTAGGCCTTATTTAATAAGTATATAGTAAAGTGTCTTATTAATACTAGTATACAGATAAATCTTTTAAGATATAGTATAGCTAAGGTATTAAAGCTTATATATAAAAACTATAATTAAGGTAGCTTATATTAAGATAGAGTAGTTACTATAAATAGAAGTACTAATTCTTTTATAAGAACTGCGTAGAGTGTTCTAGTTAAAGTAGAGGAGGTAACTATTATTAGTTACTTTAGGATTATTTAAAACTTAATAAGATTAGTAATTTTAGGTAGACTTTAGTGCGCTTTAGTAAAGTTATTAATTTAGTATGACGTATATAGAAGGATTACGTGTAAGATTATTTCTAAGAATAGAGATAGAAACGCTATCTTTATAGCCTCTAATCCTACTCTACTATATCTAAGACTATATACTAACTCTTAAAGATAAAGAAAATACGTAGTAGATACTCTTTCTAGAGAGGAGTATCTAGATTTAAGTAGAAAATACCTAAAATAATATTTTAGTTTAGAATCTTATTTATCTTATACTTAAGTTAAGTATATTTAGAAGGCTAAGTTTATAAAAGCTTCTATTAGATTTAGTAAATTTTTACTTATTTTTATAACTAATAATAAGTAGTAATTTAAAAAATAAGTAAAGTAAGTAATAAGCTATATAGTTAGAGCCTCTAAGGATCTTTTAGCTGTGCGAGAATTAGAGTCTTTTTTAGTTATATATAAACTTAACTATTAGGCGTAATAAGAAAAGAGAAAGACGTGTATAGATAGTTATATTAATACTTTATATAAGAGAGTAGCTAATAAGGTATAACCTATAGATATTCTTATAGTATTAGATATTAAGGAGTTTAAGTGTAAAGATTAGAAGTAGTATACTATTAAACTATAACTCTTAAGAAAAAGTCTAAGACCTCTTAATATAAGGCCTTTTAATTACCTTTTTAAGTGTAGATATATAGTATTCTTATAAGGTATAAAATTAACGCTAGAAAGGCTAGCCTTATAAAAGTTTAGATTTAAGTTAATAAAATTAGAAGTTTAGCTATTTATTAAAATATTAATAAATAGAGAAGGCGTAATTACTTTTACTTTCTCTAAGATAAGATAAATTATTAAAGATATTTATGTGAAGAATCTTAAAAGCTATCGGTGAGGATAACTAATAAGATTGTAAGGTTAGTTCTCCGGGATAGAGTGAGGGACTAGATGGAAGGGGGGGTTTAATACTAAGACAGTAAGAGGGCGCTTCTGTAAAGAGTACTAAGGGTTAAGAATAATTAGTATTGCTATTACTATACTATAGAGTATAATATTAAGTTAAACATACTAGGCTATAAGGGCCCCTTATAGTAGTCTATATACATAGAAGTTATACAGGTTGCTTAGTATGCTTAGTGTGCTTAGTGTCGCTGATTAGACTGATCAACTGAGCACGTCACGTGACCTCAGTTGTTAGTCCAATACCTGTAAGGTTCAGTTAGGGCTACTAGGGTAGGGTCCTAGCAGGATTGTAACACCATCCCCCTCCTGTCCTAGCGCTGTCCTTAGTGCTTATTATATAACGCGGGCGTTTCCTATTTCTTACTGCATTATATCTCGTTATGCCTAAACATCTATAAGTGTTTAGCACTGTTCGTCGCTAACGCCTTTATAATTTTATTAACTCCTTTAAGGAAGCTATAGTTTAAAAGTGCGCAACGTGCGTAAAGTATAATTAGGTGTATAAGGTCTATGTTCGTTCTAGGAAATGTAGCAAGTATCTGCGTTAAGGGTAACGTTGCAACGTGCGAGTTATAGAGTCTAAATTTAAATAATTAGTAGATTAAAAGATAAAGCTTTAAGAGTAAATAAAAGAATCTAGAGATACGTAAGAGGTTATAATAAAGGCGCATAAAAAAGCTCTAGAGGAGCTGCGCGTTACTTAGGCTTGCAAAGAGCAGTTACAATAATAAATAGATCTAATTAATTAGCGCGTAGAGGAAGTAATAGCTGTAGAGGAGCGGGATATTAAGGAGTAAGAAGCGGCGGAGGCCTTATTACCTAAGAACGCTTCTAACGCCCTTAGTTTTAGTTTGTTACCTAGCACCTAGGGTGTATTTAAGGGCTTCCCTCTTAAGTACTAGGAGGCCCTAGTTAGTAATAGGCTATTAGTAGTAGACCTAATAGTTTCCTCTAGCTCCTAACGTTTCTTAAAGTTTATTTATTTCTTCTTCTTCCTTTCTTCTCTTTCCTAATATTCTCTAATTTTTTCTTAACAGTTCCTTAGGTTTTCTAGTAGCTCCTACGTGCTTTCTGCGCTTAGGTATCCTTTCTATTTAACTAGGTAACTGAAGCTTAGTTCTAGGTTATTAACTCTTCTATTTTATTAGTACCCCTATATTTTCTTAACCTTAAACTTATTTTCTTCTTTAGGTTCGTACTAGAATATTCTTTATAGTAGCGTTGCGGGGTTAGCTAGTTCTAACTTAGAAATATAGAAGCGTAGGTAGATTTTTACATCTAGTAGTAGCTTAAGTATATAGTTTACTAGTCTATTCTGTTCTTTAACTAAAAATAGTCTAACTTTAACGTAATTAAGTCTTTTACTTAGTTGCTTGTTGCGCAGATTCTTTATAAGTAAATATGCTTTATCCCTCTTCTTTAGCTAAGGTGCTATTTTTCTTTTCTTATTTTAGTAAGAAATACTATTACGCTGTGCTTTCTTAAGGTTTTCTTAGAGTTATTCGTGTATTTTCTTTATTTCTTTAGCTATTTTTATAGCTGCTTTAGCTTTTCTACTAGGATATAACTTTATAAAGAGATTAAGGTGTCTCCTATAATTAGTAAAGAATAGTATCTTTTTAGTTAACTCTAATAATTTGTTATTATAGGCTAGTTATGCTATTAGTAATAGTACAACCTAATTATTTTGCTATTAATTACTGTAAATCCTTAGGTAGGTTTTTATTATTCTATTTATTCTTTCTGTTTATCTGTCTATTTATAGGTAATAGGCTGTTAATAACTTTCTCTTTATTCCTATCGCGGCTATTAATATAGACTAGAAGTTAGATATAAAGAGCTTGTCTCTGTTACTTATAATAGACTTAGGTATACTGTAATATCGTATTAGTCTGTCTAGGATAATAAACGCTAATTATTCTATGTTATAGTCGTTTCTAAATAGTATTATTTCTACTGCTTTTGTAAACCTGCAGACTATATTAAAGATAGTATTATACTTAATTCCTGTCGCGGGATCATTAGACAGTAGTAACCCTGTTACAAAGTCTATAGAAATATCTACCTAAGGTTTATTAGGTAGTTCTATAGCTTGCATTTCTCTGTAGGGTGCGTAGGTACTGTGTTTATTCTTCTAACAGTCCGCGCATTTCTTAATAAACTGTTTAACTTTAGCCTTTATATTTTTAAAGCTATAGTGTTACTATATAAGTTCTATTATTCTCTTAATTCTAGGGTAACTAAATACTAAGTTATTATAGTGTTATTAGATAATTACTTCTTATAATTCTTTAGGTACCTTAGACGTAATTATTATAGTGTTATTTAATAACTTATTAGGTCCTAAGCTTCTATCCTAGTTTACTTAAAAGATAGTATTATTAACTATTACTTTTATTCCTGCAATGTCTAGTCTGTAGCTAAGAGCATCAGCTCTACTATTATCCTTTCCTAGCGTGTATATAATTTTAAACTTATATTATCCTAGTATTTCCGCCTATCTAACCTGTCTTTAGTTTAAATCTTTAGTAACGTGTCCCACAAGCGAGCGCCGCGCACAAGCGAGCGCCGCACCCCACTAAGTTTGAGCACCTCTCTCATCTTAACGTACAATAGCTCAACGCCACGCTCTTCAAATGCCTTCAAACGAAGCAGATATCCAGCTTGCTATCTTAGCTATTCATGCGCATTAAATTAGTGGCAACTAGCCTACTGCAGCAATCTTTAACGTGTCTAAAAGAACAATCCGTCGCTGACGCGCTGGGACTACTGCTCGACGCGATTGCCAGCCTAACTTAAGGAAGCTTACCTAGCTAGAAGAGGAGGTGATAGTTAATTATATACTTAATCCAGATCAGCGTGGATTTCTGCCTACATACGCAGCTATACGTGATATGGCTAATGAGCTGCTATCAACGCGTGGTAGAGGTCTAGTTGGCATAAATTGGCTATCTATACCCTCTGCATGCCACCACACTCATCTTATCTGCTGCAGCCTCTTGACGTTAGCTGCTTCTCTCCTCTTAAGAAGGCGTACAGCCACTAGATAGAGAGCTTGATTAAGGCCTACATTAACCACATTACGAAGCTTGAATTTCTGCCTGCCTTTAAAGCAGCATTTGATCAAGCTTTCACTGCAGTTAATATACGCTCAGCATTTCGAGGAGCAGGCCTTATTCCTCTCCAGCTAGACGTTGTCTTGTTAAGGCTAGATGTCCAGCTGCGTACGCTATTACCAGCAGCTCAGTTAGGAGCTCGGGAAGGAGCTCAGCTAGGAGCTTAGCTAGGAGCTCAATTAGGAGCTCAGCTAGGAGCTCAACTAGGAGCTCAGCTAGGAGCTCAATTAGGAGCTTAACTAGGAGCTCAGCTAGGAGCTAAGCAAGGAGCTGAGTAAGGAGCCCAGCAAGGAGCTCAGTAAGGAGCTTAACTAGGAGCTCAGCTAGGAGCTAAGCAAGGAGCTGAGTAAGGAGCCCAGCAAGGAGCTCAGTAAGGAGCTCTCTAGGAGCCTCAAACACCAAGGAACCCACGTGAGTTTAAGGCTTAATTAACTCTAATTAGCGATCGCGTTTAACGGCATAAGAGCTTATTACTAGCCTTAATTATTAAGGCGCTTAATTAGTTTATAAAGGGGGCTATAGTAGAGGCATATAGAGCTAAGCTAATAGAGGGTAAGATTAATAGCCTTAAGAAGGCTAATAAGGCAGTAACTTAGTAAAAGCAGCGTAAGAGAAAGTAGATTTAGAAGAAAGGATTCTTAATAAAAGGAGTTAGAGAGGATATAGTTACTTAATAAGAGGCTGATTAATAGATTAGGCGTGAAATGCGTTACAGTAGGGAGCAATCAGGCCTTAGCAGCCGTGCTCTATCGCGCTATAAAAGGTGCAGAGAGACTAGGAATAACTCGCGCATCTGTAAAAACGATACTATAGGTGCTACTTAAGCTTACATATTAATATCTATAGAGTACTTAAATTTATAGTTGAGCTGTACGCTGGTAGAGGTGCTCAAACTTGGTGGGGTGCGGCGCTCGCTTGTGCGCGGCGCTCGCTTGTGGGACACGTTAGTAGTAAAATTAACTAAGTTCTTATAATTTATAAATATCTTAAGATCTAAGCAGCTCTCTGCATAGATCTGCTAGTAGTCAAGGGCGTTAATAATTACTATAAGTTCTTTATTATATACGTTGTAGCGTTCCTTAGGGTCTATAAATTTTCTTAAGTAGTAAGTAATTAGGTGCTATTTCCTATTTTATTCCTATTTTGCTGTTACGCCTAGTGCAAGATCTAAGGTATCTATTTTAAACTATAAGAGTTCTCTTATTTAGAATATAATTAACACTAGTAGTATAATACAGGCTTCTTTAAGCATCTAAAATACTTTTCTTTATTTATTTCTCTATTCCTATTGTTACGATCCAAGGAAGGAGGGGACGCGCAGCTTAAAAAAGGGCTCACTCGTGGCCTAGGGCTATGACGCATGTGCTAGCCCAGTAGGAGCTAGTGTCCTAGAAAGCTTAGCGACGGCCCCTATAGGATTCTCTAGGATCTCACGTGTATCCTACAGATCCTATGAAATCCTAGGAAAACCTATAATAGGATTTATAGGATCCTATAGGACAGCCTGTATATAGATTACTATAATAAGCCCCTATAGCTTAGTATGTTTAACTTAATATTATACTCTATAGTATAGTAATAGTAATACTAATTATTCTTAACCCTTAGTACTCTTTATAGAAGCGCCCTCTTACTGTCTTAGTATTAAACCCCCTTCTATCTAGTCCCTTACTCTATCCTAGAGAACTAACCTTGTAATCTTATTAGTTATCCTTACTAATAGCTTCTAAGATTCTTCACACTTTAAACACCCTTAAGATAAGTAACACTTATATAGAAAACGCGGCCTACTATGCTACTAGGCTAGGCAACGCTGTTGCTAAACTGGACCTCTTCTATAGAGATCGGTTTAAGCTTAAAGAATAGTTACTCTAGTTTAACCTATTCTTTAAGTTTAATGCGACTACTATAGACGACGACGACTAAGCAGTACTTATAACAAGCTATATGAGGGGCGAAGCTGCTAAATAGGTGAAGCCTTACTTAGTTAAGTACCTGGCTGAAGGAACTAAACCTAAGGAGCTAATCTAGATGTTTGAAGACACGAGAGAATTCAAGACACGTATGCGATAAGCGTTTAGGCTGCTAAACAAAACTACTATCGTAGAACGTAAAATTTAGAACATGCGATAAACCTAGTCTGCAGCTGACTACGCTAACGAGTTTTTAGGGTATGCCAGACAAACTAACTAGAATGACGACACCCTAAAAACTATATATAAATAAGGCCTAAAAGCAGACGTTTAGACTGAGCTAATGCGCTCCAGCATAGGTATTAACACGCTAAACAACCTAATTAATAAAACTATCTAACTAGATGTAGAACTCTATAAGCTCTGTATGCGACTTAGAAGATAACTACTAGGTTAAATAAAGGAAGAAAAGAAACCCTAGAAGGACTATTATAACAAGTTAAATAATAGTTGCCTACGCTATTAGTAGTAGCTATAAGGAGTGCCTAGATAATATATGTTAGGGGGTCCTAAGGTAATGTATCTAGATAACCTTAATAAGGAAAAGTTAGGTAAAGGCGGGAAGAAAAAAGAAATAACCTGCTTTAACTATAATAAGAAAGGCTATATAGCTAAGGACTGTAGGTAAAAGAGTAAGGTAACCTCCTAGATTAACATGTTAGCTGTAAAAGAAGAAAACAGCGACGACAAAACATAGGAAGTCGTCGCTACCTAAGAGGAAGAGGCCTAAGACACGGAGTTATTATAGCTACCTCCCTAAGAACCTACTAAGAAAGGGATTCTAGGAACCTAGTATAGCGAAGATAAGGAAGAGAGTAACAGCTCCTTGTCCCTAGTCTACAAAGATGCTAAAGAAGACCTTAATAACACTATAGTACTCTTAACTAAGGATTAGAAAAAGGAAAACTTCTAGAACTAACATTAACTAGGAACCCTGAGGCTAACAACGCCTATAGAGGCGGAAAAAGATATCGCAGAACTTAACTGCTAACTATACGCGTAACACATATACAAAGCATAATATATTAACGCGCTAACTCTAGAAGAATAGGAAGCAGCTATAAAATAAGGAATAAGTACGATTATCCCGGCTGAATAAGCGATGTAAGATATGTTGCGGAAATACTACTGTTACCCTAAACATTACATAAAAGTAACATAAGAGTAGGCAGAGAAAGCTAAAGAAGTATAGCAACCTGTAAGTATTAAGGACGCACTATAGAAACTTTAATAAGCTAGATAAATATAGGTACTAGAACCCCTAGTAGTTAAGACCTCTAAATATATACTATGACGCCAAATAATGCTACTACTAACACGGGAAGACGCCTTCTACGTACCTAATACTTAGGACTTAGTACGATAAGGGTACCTTCGAGTTAATTCCTATAGCGAGATTGTGCTTACAGATAGTAAGAAACAAGACATATACACCTAGCTCAAATAACAGATGCATTAAGAGGACGATAAAGAGAATGTTGACCCCAACTGGCTGCTCACAGAGGAAGAAGCCAGAAACTACTACGAGCGCGCAGAGGCGGCTTAGACCCTACATACCATGCGCAAAGAACTACAGAAACTAGTACTAGACTACTTAATAGATCTACGTAATAAGCGACACAGTGTTATCTACTAGTCTTTCTGTACTACAGACCTGTGTGCTATACACTATTTAAGTAAGACAGAACAGGGATACTTCCCTTACTTGTTTTACTAATGCAAATACTAATAGTATAATTGTCTTAAGGTTAAATGCGATAACCACCTATAGGATAAGAGGACTGTTCTCTACTTCCTAGGAAATAACGACCCTGCGGCTACTATAGCAATACAGCTAGTCTTTAATAGAGAGTGTAATCAGCGGCAATAGCAAACATGCCTTAACTCTGACTGCCTTAAGCATAAAGACGTAAAGATACTAAATAGGTATTAGGAGGAGCCTTTTTTAGAGTTACGCCTACTAATAGGCAGGAATTATAAACTCTATGTGCAACAGGCGCATAAAGACTTCTTAAGCTAAATATTAAGCTTAACGGAAGCTAGATAAAGGCACTAGTAGATTTCAGAGCATAACGGAGCTACATTTCTGCGCGAGCGATAAAATAAGCTAGCCTTATTCTATTATTAAAGTTAGTACTATATCTATTAATAGTAGCTAATAGACAACTAATGCTATTAGAGTCTGTAATCACACACAAAGTACAGAACGTACAACTTATTATCTAGAACTATAGGGAAACAATTAACCTAGACATCTTTAGACTATTACAACACGATATAATACTAGGACTCCTATAGTTAAGAGAACATAGTCTAGACATAGATTAGAAAAGGAAGAAGTTCTTATTTAAATGCTGTAGAACAGACGTAACTACAAGTAAGCCTACGCTGCGGCTGAGTGCCCAGGTAGATAAGAAGATAACGATTAGGATCCTTACTTTAAATAAGGATAACCTCAAGACATAAGGGTCTGACTTAGCAGGTACTAATAGGAGGCCCTTAGACTAACAAGCTAGAGTTAAGGAGTAAAGCGTAACTCTAGCAATCCCTAATAAGTATAAAGAATATAAGTTACTCTTTTAGGAAGAGATAAGTATAAAAGTATTACCTAAATATTAACCCTAGGATTATAAGATAATCCTATAGGAAGGAAAGTAACTAACTTTCAGCCTAATTTATAGTTTATTAGAAAAAGAACTTAAAACCCTGCGCGAATATATTAAGACGAACTTAAAAAAAGTATTTATTAGAGAATTACAATCGCCAGTAGGATACCCTATACTATTTATACTCAAAAAGAATAAGAAACTAAGATTATATGTTAACTATAGAAAACTTAATAATATTATAATAAAGAATTAATACTCTTTACTAAATATAGTAGAATTACGGGATTAACTAGCCTTTGTAAAAGTCTTTACAGTATTAGACTTAAGAGGAGCGTATAACCTTATTCGCATAAAAAAAGGTAAAGAATAGAAGACTGCGTTTAGAACACGCTACGGCTACTATAAGTATATAGTAATACCTTTTAGTCTTACTAACGCACTAGCAACATGCTAGGCACTTATTAATAATATATTAAGGGAATACTTAGATATATTTATTATCGCATACCTTAATAATATCCTTGTGTACTCTAATAATCTACAGGAACATATTAAGCACGTTAAAACAGTTCTTGCCTGCTTAGAAAGATTTAGGTTACTACTTAAACCTAAGAAATGTAAGTTCTATAAGGAAGAAGTTAAATATCTAGGATATATAGTAGGTGTATACAGAGTAAAGATAAGCGAAGAGAAGATAAGAGTAGTAAAGGAATAGCCCAAACCTAAAATAGTTAAAGATATATAGTTACTTATAGGATTTGTTAACTTTAACTAATAATTTATTAAAGACTTTTCTAAGAAATCTATCTTACTTACTAAACTTACAAGAAAACAGACAAAATAGGAATAGGGAAATAAATAAAGAAAAGTATTCTAGATACTTAAGGAAGCCTGTATTATACTACTAGTGTTAATTATATTCTAAACAGGAGAACCTTTATAGTTTAAAACAGATGCCTTAGACTTTACACTAGGTGCAACAGTAAAATAAGAACGTAATAGGAAATAGCACCTAATCGTGTACTACTTAAGAAAATTTATAGACGCTGAGGAACGCTACGACGTGCATAACAAAGAGCTTATAGTAGTTGTTAATGCCCTTAACTACTAGCAAATCTACGCAGAAAGTTGCTTAGATCTTACAATATTTACGGATTATAAGAACTTAGTTTATTTTACTACTACTAAGACTTTAAACTGTAGACAGGTTAGATAGGCTAAAATGCTAGGATAATACAAGTTTAGGATCGTGTATACGCTAGGAAAGGATAACAGCAGAGCTAATGCTCTTAGCTGCAGATTAGACATCGCAGGAATAAAAGTAATAGTTAGTAATGCTATCCTTTAAGTTAACTAGGATAGAAGCTTAGGACCTAATAAGTTATTAAACAACACTATAATAATTACGTCTGAAGTACCTAAGGAATTATAAGAAGTAATTATCTAATAACACTACGATAACCTAGTACACAGTTACCTAGGACTTAAGAGAATAATAGAACTTATATAACGACACTACAGCTTTAAGAATATAAAGGTTAAGGTTAAACAGTTTATTAAAAAATGCGCGGACTATTATAAGAATAAACACAGTACCTACGCACTCTACAGAGAAATGCAAGCTATAGCGCTACCTAACGAACCTTAGGCAGACATTTCTATAGACTTTGTAATAGGGTTACTACTGTCTAAAGATCCCGCAACAGGAATTAAGTACAACGCTATCTTTAATATAGTCTGCAGGTTTATAAAAGCAGCGGAAATGATACTATTTAGGAATGACTATAACACAGAATAACTAGCGTTTGTTGTCTTAGACAGACTAATACGATATCACAGTATACCTAAGTCTATTATAAGTGATAGAGATAAGCTCTTTACGTCTAACTTCTAGTCTACATTAATGGCCGCGATAGGAACAAAAAGAAAACTATTAACAGCCTATTACTTACAAACAGACGGACAGACAGAAAGAATAAACAGAATAATAAAAACCTACCTAAGGATTTACAGCAATTAACAGCAAAATAATTAGGTTTTACTGTTACTAATAGCATAACTAGCCTATAATAACAAATTGTTAGAATTAACTAGAAAGACACTGTTCTTTGCTAACTACAGGAGACACCCTAATCTCTTTATAAAGTCATATCCTAGCAGAAGAGCTAAAGCAGCTATAAAGATAGCTAAAGAAATAAAGAAAATACATGAATAACTCTAAGAAAACCTTAAGAAAGCATAACGCAACAGTATTTCCTACTAAAATAAGAAAAGAAAAATGGCACCTTAGCTAAAGAAGGGGGATAAAGCATACTTGCTTATAAAAAATCTACGCAATAAGCGTCTAAGTAAGGGACTTAATCACGTTAAAGTTAGACTATTTTTAGTTAAAGAACGAAACGGACCCGTAAACTACACACTTAAGCTACTACTAGATGCAAAGATCTACCCCCGCTTCTATATCTCTAAGTTAGAACTAGCCGACCTTACTATACTATTACAGAAAACATTCTAGTACGAACTAGAAGAAGAGAACGAGTTTAAAGTTAAGAAAATCTAGGGATACTAACGAAATAGAAGAGTTAACGACCTAGAACTAAGCTTTAGCTACCTAGTTAAATAGAAAGGATACCTAAGCGTAGAGAGTACGTGGGAACTACTGGAAAACCTAAGAAACTGTTAAGAAAAGATTAGAGAATATTGGGAAAGGGAGGAAAGAAAGAAAAAGAAACAACGAACCTAGGTAGAAGGGACAGTGGCACTGCTACTACTCCTGAGGTTAGCTACCCTAGGAAGCGGATTACTATCCTCTAGTTATGTTAGCATGAACACGCTCTAGTCTAGAGCTAGAGTGCCCAGTATAGGACCTTCCTTAAGGTTAGTAATCTCCTGCCTTAACGCTTCCGCCGCCTTAAGGGCCTTAATCTCTTCTACGTATCGACCTGAAACGTCTACTAGACTTTGCTTACGCTTCTAAAGAAACTCCTTTTGTTTACGCAAACGACTACGTTTAGAACGAGCGGCTAGTAACGCGCTTAGCGCCTTCTCCTCCGCTGCCTCAGCCTCTGCCTCTTAAGCTTCTAGACGATGTATCTCCTTATCTAGCTTAGAATAGTTTAGTAACAGGATGTTAACTGGTTTACAAAGCTTATTACTATTATAATAGTAATTACTACACTCTTTCTTTAATAATAACATCCGGCACTCCTAGCCCTGCTTTGCGTAATAACCGCAGGTAACTATAGCTAACCGGCTAACACGATTTATTCGATCTCTAAGGTTATAACGTTGTAAAGTACTCTTAGAACTTATTAGTTAGTTTATGGGGACATGAATAGTAGGAGGGGGGATGGTGTTACGATCTAAGGAAGGAGGGGACGCGCAGCTTAAAAAAGGGCTCACTCGTGGCCTAGGGCTATAACGCATGTGCTAGCCTAGTAGGAACTAGTGTCCTAGAAAGCTTGGCGACGGCCCCTATAGGATTCTCTGGGATCTTACGTGTATCCTACAGATCCTATAAAATCCTAGGAAAACCCATAATAGGATTTATAGGATCCTATAGGACAGCCTGTATATAGATTACTATAATAAGCCCCTATAGCTTAGTGTGTTCAACTTAATATTATACTCTACAGTATAGTGATAGCAATACTGATTATTCTTAACCCTTAGTACTCTTTACAGAAGCGCCCTCTTACTGTCTTAGTATTAAACCCCCTTCCATCTAGTCCCTCACTCTATCCCGGAGAACCAACCTTGCAATCTCATTGGTTATCCTCACCGATAGCTTCTAAGATTCTTCACACCTATTTTATCTTTTTTCTTATAAGTTTAGTAAGTAGGATAGATTTCTTAGAGAAGTCTTTAATAAACTATTAGTTAAAGTTAATAAATCCTATAAATAATTATATATCTTTAACTATTTTAGGTTTAGGCTATTCTTTTACTACTCGTATTTTTTCTTTACTTATCTTTACTCTATATATACCTACTATATATCCTAAGAATTTAACTTCTTTCTTATAAAACTTATACTTCTTAGGTTTAAGTAATAAACTAAATCTTCCTAAGCAGGTAAAAACTATTTTAACGTGCTTAATATGTTCCTGTAGATTATTAGAGTATATAAAGATATTATTAAGGTATATAATAATAAATATATCTAAGTATTCTCTTAATATATTATTAATAAGTGCCTAGTATATAGCTAGTACGTTAGTAAGACTAAACAGTATTACTATATACTTATAGTAGCTGTAGCGTGTTCTAAACGTAGTTTTCTATTCTTCGCCTTCCTTTATATAAATAAGGTTATACGCTCCTCTTAAGTCTAATACTATAAAGACTTTTATAAAGGCTAGTTAATCCTATAGTTCTACTATATTTAGTAAAGAGTATTAATTCTTTATTATAATGTTATTAAGCTTCTAGTAGTTAACGCATAATCTTAACTTACTATTCTTCTTTAGTATAAATAGTATAGAGTATCCTACTAGCGACTGTAATTCCCTAATAAATCTCTTTTTTAAGTTTATCTTAATATATTCTTATAAGGTTTTAAGTTCTTTTTCTAATAAACTGTAGATTAGGCTAAAAGTTAGTTACTTTCCTTCCTGTAAGATTATCTTATAATCTTAGGGTTAATATTTAGGTAATACTTTTATAGTTATCTCTTCCTAAAAGAGTAACTTATATTCTTTATACTTATTAGGGATTACTAGAGTTACGCTTTACTCCTTAACTCTAGCTTATTAGTCTAAGGGCCTCCTATTAGTACTTACTAAGTTAGACCCTTATATTCTAAGGTCGTCCTTATTTAAAGTAAGGATTCTAATTATTATCTTCTTATCTACTTAGGCACTTAGCTGTAGCGTAGGCTTACTCGTAGTTACGTCTATTCTACAGCATTTAAATAAGAACTTCTTTTTTTTTTAATTTATTTCTACACTGTATTCTCTTAACTATAGGAGTACTAGTATTACGTTATGTTATAATAGTCTAAAGACGTCTAGGTTAACTGTTTCCCTATAGTTCTAGATAATAAGTTGTATATTCTGTACTTTATGTGTGATTACAGACTCTAATAGCATTAGTTGTCTATTAGCTACTATTAATAGATATAGTACTAATTTTAATAATAGGATAAGGCTAGCTTATTCTATTACTTGCGCAGAAATATAGCTCTATTATACTCTAGAATCTACTAGTACCTTTATATAGCTTCTATTAAGCTTAATATTTAACTTAAAGAGTTCTTATACGCCTATTACGTATAAAGCTTACGATTCTTACCTATTAGTAGGCGCGATTCTAAAAAAGGCTCCTCTTAATACCTGTTTAGTGTCTTAACGTCTTTATACTTAAGGTAGTTAGAGTTAAGGCACGTTTACTATTATTACTAATTATATTCTCTATTAAAGACTAACTACATTACTATAGTAGCTGTAAGGTTATTATTTCTTAGGAAATAGAAGACAGTCCTTTTATCCTATAGGTAGTTGTCGCATTTAACTTTAAGATAATTATACTATTAGTATTTACATTAGTTAAATAAGTAAGGGAAGTATCCCTATTCTATCTTACTTAAATAGTGTATTATATATAGGTCTGTAGTATAGAAAGACTAGTAGACTACACTATATTACTTACTACGTAGATCTATTAAGTAGTCTAGTACTAGTTTCTATAGTCCTTTGCGCATAGTATGTAGGGTCTAAGCTGCCTTAGCGTGCTTATATATTTCTTAGGCTTCTTCCTCTATAAGATGCTAGAGAGGGTTAATATTTTCTTTATTATCCTCCTAATATATTTATTATTTAAGCTAGGTATAGATATCTTATTTCTTACTATCTGTAAGTATAATCTTGCTATAAGAATTAACTTAAAGATACTCTTATTATATAAGGTTCTTAGTGCTTAATACATAGAAAGTATCTTCCTGTATTAGTAGTAGTATTATTTAGCGTTATAGTACGTATTTAGGGGTCTTAACTACTAGGGGTTCTAGTACCTATGTTTATCTAGCTTATTAAAGTTTCTGTAGTACGTTCCTAACGCTTGTAGGTTACTATACTTTCTTAGCTTTTTCTGCCTATTCTTATATTACCTTTATATAGTATTTAGGGTAATTATAATATTCCTGCACTATATCTTACATCGCCTGTTTAGCTAGGATAATTATACTTATTCCTTATATTATAGCTGCTTCCTATTCTGCTAGGGTTAGCGCGTTAATATATTGTACTTTGTACATATATTGTGCGCGTAGTTAGTAGTTAAGTTCCTTAATATCCTTTTCTACTTCTGTAGGCGTAGATAGCCTTAGGGTTCCTAGTTAATGTTAGCTCTAGAAGCTTTCCTCTTCTTACTCCTTAGTTAGGAGTACTGTAGTATTATTAAGGTCTTCTATAGCGTCTTTATAGACTAGAGATAAGGAGCTATTACTCTCTTCCTTATCTTTACTATACTAGGTTCTAGGAATCCCCTTCTTAGTAGGTCCTAGGGGAGATAGCTATAATATCTCTATATCTTAAGCCCCTCCCTCTTAAGTTATAATAACTTCCTATATTTTATTATTACTGTTTTCTTCTTTTACAACTATTATATTAATCTAGGGGGTTACCTTATTTTTCTTTCTATAGTCTTTAGCTATATAGCCTTTCTTATTACAGTTAAAATAGGTAATTTCTTTCTTTTTCCTGCCTTTATCTAATTTTTCCTTATTAAAGTTATCTAAATGCATTACCTTAGATCCCTTAGACGTATAGTATCCTAGGACTCCTCGTAGCTAATACTAGTAGCGTAGGCGACTACTATTAGATTTATTATAATAATCCTTTTGTAGTTTCTTGTCTTCTCTAGTCTGTCTAGGTTATTATCCTGTAAGTCGCACTTAAAGCTTATAGAGCTCTACATCTAGTTAGATAGTTTTATTAATTAGGTTATCTAGTATTATAACCTTTATGCCCGTACGCATAAGCTTAGTCTAGACGTCTGCTTTTAGGCCTTATTTATATATAGTTTTTAGGGTATCGTTATTCTAGCTAGTTTGTCTAGCGTAACCTAGAAATTCGTTAGTATAGTTAGCTGTAGACTTAGTTTGCCGCATGTTCTAAATCTTGCGCTCTGTAATAGTCGCTATGTTTAGAAGCCTAAACGCTTAACGCATATATACTTTAAATCTTTCTATATTCTTAAATATAACAATTAGTTCTTAAGGCTTTTCTTCGTCGCTTATGTACTTGACTAGGTAGGGTTTTACCTATTTGGTGGCTTCGCCTCTTATATAGCTAGATATAAGTACTGCTTAGTTGTTATCGTCTATAGTAGTCGCATTAAACTTAAAGAAGAGGTTAAACTAAAGTAACTATTCTTTAAGCTTAAAGCGATCCCTATAGAAGAGGTCTAGTTTAGCGACAGCGTTGCCTAGCCTAGTAGCATAATAGTTCGTGTTGTCTATCTTAGTGTTACTTATCTTAAGGGTGTTTAAAGTGTAAAGAATCTTAAAAGCTATTAGTGAGGATAACTAATAAGATTACAAGGTTAGTTCTCTAGGATAGAGTGAGAGACTAGATAGAAGGGGGGGTTTAATACTAAGATAGTAAGAGGGCGCTTCTGTAAAGAGTACTAAGGGTTAAGAATAATTAGTATTGCTATTACTATACTGTAGAGTATAATATTAAGTTAAACACACTGGGCTATAAGGGCCCCTTATAGTAGTCTATATACATAGAAGTTATGCAGGTTGCTTAGTATGCTCGGTGTGCTCAGTGTCGCTGATCAGACTGATCAACTGAGCACGTCACGTGACCTCAGTTGTTAGTCCAATACCTATGAGGTTCAGTTGGGGCCACTGGGGCAGGGTCCTAGTAGGATCGTAACAATTTATTCTCTATATAAGATATTAACTATTAAATATAAAGCTTAGTAAGAGAAATTATTCTAAATAGCGCGAGCTATTAAAGAAGAGGTAGTTATAATATTTAATAATAGACTTAATTAAGGGGTACTAGAGAGATACGCTAGTTAGTATAGAAACTTATAGTTTCTAGTTAAAAAGAAGGATAAGAGTTATTAGATAATACTTAAGTTAATTAAGATAAACGTAGTATCTCTTAGAGATGCTAATCTACCTCTAATAGTAGATAAATTCTCTAAGTATTTTAGTAGATATTATATTCTATCTCTTATAAATGTATTCTTAGGATATAACTAAATTATACTTTATCTAGATAGTAGAGATATAACTACCTTTTATACGCTAGTTAGTTTACTTTAATACTATATAATAGTTTAAAGCGCGACTAACTTAGTTATAGTCTTTTAGTAAGTAGTAATAAAGATTATAAAAGATTATTAGCTATATACTATTCCTTTTATAGATAATATTACTACTAGTAGCCGTAAAACTAACTATAGAAGAGAAGAAGTATTTTTTAGAGTAAGAAGATATATTTTAGAATATATTTAATAGCTAGGTAAGGCTCTAGCTAATATAGAAAGAGCTAGAGCTATAATTTTAAGTAAGAAGTATTATTAGGGAGTCTCTAGATTAGAAGTAGTTAGATACAAGGTTACTACGTAAGAGAGATATCTAAATTAATAGAAAGTAGCTAAAATTCTAGATTAGCTAGAATATAGAAATGTTGGCGGGCAGCAGGCAGGAGGAACTAGGTTGATTCCTATCAAATGAGATACAAGGGAACTATATACCCTGTGGATGCTTATATAACAGAGCACGTGAGGAGCTAACCGTGTTAGCTAACACACCCCCCCCCAGCTTGAGTGAATGAAGAGCAACGAAAGCTGTAAATGAGTGTCCTTAAGCGTCTGCCTCTACTGTAGTTGGTAGTCCCACCCCCCTAGGTCCTGCAGACTGAGAGCAGTACTCTCTGATTCCTCTCGAATCCTTAATAGGTTACTTAGTCCTAGCTAGCGTACGAAGTCAGCGTGCTTCTGTTAACTAAAGATCTTTGTAAGGCTATTAGCTGGCATCTCTGTAGTAGCCTTCTAGTCTACCTGCAGTCTGCCTTCTGCTACCTCCTAACGTAACTAATAATAATGTACGTCTACATGCTTTAGCTTCGTCTAAAGCTTATTAACTACCTTTATCACGATTAAGACAGTCTGCTAGTTATTACACTACAGTACTAGTGTAAACTTAGGGTTAAATTAAATAGCTTAAAAGAAGCGTTGCTACCATTCCATCTCTAATCCTGCAAGGGATAGAGATAGCAGCTCAGCCTTAGTAGTCGATTTTGTAACTAATCGTTGGACTGTTACTTTCTAGTTAATAGGCAGTCTATATAGTTTAAAGATGTAGCCTTAAGAGCTTCAGCGAGTTTCAGGCTCATCTGCGAAGGCCGCATCTAATGCACCATAAAAGAGAGGTTCTTAGTCTAGCTCCTGCTAAGCTAGCGATATAATGCTAGTTATGCTGTGCTAGATGTCCCCTAACGCTCGAATAGCTAGGTGCTTTATGCCTATTAGGTATCTCCACACATAGTTAGCAGCGTGCAGGTGCTTTTACCCTAGATTCTGTAGGTGGCGTGCAAGGATTAAGTGCGCTCTCGCGACGTCTAGTCGCGTCGAGGTTAAGATATACGCTAGTAAGCTAACTAGTTACTAATACTTTTATATTCAAGCAGCACTTAGTTCCTCTATTAAAGGCAGGAGGACGTTATCCCTTAGTAGCACATCTAGGTATCTTATGTTTCTCTTAAGATCGAATTTCGCTGCAATCTTATTAATAAATAAGTCCTGTGCTAGGTAGATTAATTAAGTAAGCTCCTCGCGGATTACACAGATGCTAAGGAACCACTTCAGCTCGCCTAGCTCACGAATCTCATACGTTCTAAGCATCTATTGCTTAAACGTCTGGTAGTAGCTCATATTAAGCGGATGGACGAGGACGACGATATCATCCACATAGAAAAAGATAATCAGACAGTCGTTCGTGTATAAGCACAGTGCTCCTAGCATAGGCCTTAACCTAAGCTTCTTTAAGGTTAATAAGAGCTCCTAGTACTACAGCAGTAGTACTTCCTTAAAGCTATAGAGCGCTCGCTAAAGCTTAAGAAGCTTACTAAACTTGTCTGTAAACCCTTTAAGCGTACAACAGTATATCTTACGTAGTAGTTAAGCGTTAAGAAAGGCGTTTAAGGCGTTAAACTAAAATATCTTTAGGTTAAATACTGCTGCTAATACTACAAGAGATTAAAAGACCTTAATAGCTAACGTTGCAGTATACGTCTTACCCTATGCCTCCTGTAGGTCTCCTCGTACGCATATACGCGCCTTAAACTTGTATAGGTACCTGTCTTTATTAAACTTATATAAGAACACCTATATTAAGGGTAGAACCTTAGCATCTGCTATTATTACAGTAACCTCTGTACGCTTGAAGCAATCTTTTAACTAGCAGCTGTTAAGCTCTGCTTATGCTGCCTCTCTAAACTTAGCACTAAATAGATAATCCTTTACTTCCTTCTATTGCTTTGGCGGCTCTAGCAGTTAGTTATGATGTAGCCTTAACCTAGGCATCTCACCTGCGAGCTTCAAAGGAGCTGTTAGATTCAATGCTACTGCAAATGCTCTGTAGTATGTAGCTAGGGCCTAGTTAGCTAGCCTCCTAGCTCTCTTCCCTTCTATAATATTGCTACTACTTCTAACAGCAGGATTAGCTATCTTTAGTGCATTATTCTGCTAACAATCTAGTACATAGTTGTCTGTATTACTCTATACTCTAGGCTACTCAGATAGTAGCTTTCGTAGTCAGCCTCGCCTGCCTGTTGCAGCTAGCCTAAGTGGTCTATCTAGCCTACTTGGTCCGTCTAGTCTACTTGTAACTGTAGACGTATTATCCTTATAATGTGTCTGCAGCTTATTAAGCAGCTGTTCTTAAACCTGTTCCTTAGTGCCTTAATCTTCAGCACTAACTTGTTCTACTAGCTCTGTAGCTTAGTCTAGTTCTCTATCGTCGCCTGCCTCCTGTTAAGGTAGTGCAGTACTATAATCTAATAGTTCTAGTGTTAGTAGAAAGCCCCAGTCCTTATAGAACTCTGCTACTATATTATTTTTAGCTATCTCTGTAGAACGAGCTGTCTCATCATTAAGCTAATGCCTCTAGTTCTGCAGTATCTCTTAATTAGCCTCTATCTCCTGTACCTAAGGTATATTAAGATAGTTAATATCTTCTTATACAATAGCTTCTCTCTTAGCTTTCTTATAGTCGTTAAAAAGGCTGTTCTTCTAAAATATTACGTCTCTTACGCGTATTACCTAGCTCTTCTTTAGTAGCTAGATGCGGAAGATATTCGTTAAGTCGTACCCTGTAAGGTATCCTATAAATATACGAGACTTAAGCTTATCTGCTTTCTTTAGCTTCTTATTCAGGACATAGGCTTTGCAGCCTATCTGTGAAAAGTAGGCAACTAAAGGCTGCCTGCCATAGACTAGCTCATATAGCGTCTTCCATGCGATTAACTTAGTAGGCGTGACATTAACAATTCAAGCTGCTGTAACTGCTAGCTTATTTAACAGCGACTTTAGTAGTCCTGCCTTAATTTAAAGTAATCTTGCTCTTATTATAATCACGTTCTCTGCTTACTCTGCGGCTCCTAGCTGTTCAGGCGTGTCAGGGGCTCGAAGCTCAACCTTAAGGCCAGCCTGCCTCGCGATCTTATAGAGCTGTAAGCTATATCTGCGATCGCCGTCAACCTTAAGGATAACAACAGTATGTCCATACTAGCGTTCAATCTTATTTATTAGCGCTCGCAACGCTGCTATCATAACAGGTAGTATTTTATTAGCAAGAGTCGTCGCCTCATACTACCTTAAGAACTCGCATATAGTATGTAAGAGGTAACGATCTCCGTTATAGCACGTTTCTCCTGTTAGGATTAGCTGTACGAGATTAACTACAATCCTATAGAAAGGCCTTATAGCTTAATCGTCTAATTAACGCCTACTAACCTAAGCTGTCAATTTTAACTTAATGCAGGTCTCGCATTCTCGCAGCTGTAGTGCTTAAGCTCCTTGCTTAAGGTTGATTCCTCGTACGTTTGCATTTAAGTAGTCAATCACCTCCTTGCTCGCGTGTGCAAACATCTTATAAGCATTAACATAAGATACGGTAATTAGACATTAATCTTCCCGTAAGACCTTGTACGCTCCTTAAAGAGTTATTACAAAGCTACTTAGTGCTAGACGATCGTTCTCGTCAGTATCAACAATCCAGTGTCCTTCTCTATACCTAAGTAGGTATGTGACGTTTAACGGATGCTGCTTATATATAACATCTCGTCCTAAGTCGAACTAAATGCCTATCTCTTAGCATCTTAAGAGGCTTATAACGTTTGTAAAGACGCCTTCTATAAGGGCCATATTAGTTAGCTTAATCTAACTTATTCTAGATAGTTAATTAACCTTAAATACAACCTCTCCCTAGGCCTGTATTACTAGGATTAAGTCTCCTGCAAGCACTGTTTCCTAAGCTGTTGCCTGCCTTGTCTCTCGCCAGCCAAACCTCCTTAAATTACATATATAGATGTTTAAGCCTAGGTCAAGGATCTATTAATTAATAATCGTTAGCAGCGTTTTTAGTTGCACCTAGGTAACAGAGAAGAAGCTGTAGGTCGCAAAACTGCCCCCTTAGCTCTCCTTTCCACCGTCAAGGCTTATTAGCTTATCCACGCCCTTAATTTTCTTACCGTGACGAGCGAGGAGCTTATTAATCCTTTTAACCTGCTCTAGGTTCTTTAAGGCCTCAGCTATCCTATCCTGTACAGCTTTAACAGGTTAAAAGCTCTCTAGTCTCTTTGGATAATCTAGAAACAGGTACCAGCACTCCCTATACTAATGCATACCTCCGCAGAGATATTCTAGCTTATAAGCTGATTTTAATAATCTCTGCTCCTTCTGGTCTGTTCTGTTTGAAACACCGAGTATTACAAACGTGCTAAGCGACGTTGCACTAGGCCTAATTCGTTAATAATAGACCCTGAACTAAGCTATATAGTCTGCTAGAGGTTGAATCTCATTCATCTTATCTAAGGTCTCCTTTTTAATAAGGTTATGGTGCGACAATGCTACCCATTTAGGGGCAATCGTCCTAATAAATATTAGGAAATCCTCTTAAGCTTAATAACCTATTGTTTCAAGGAGACCTGCCTCCCTACCTTAGTTAGTAATATAAATCTAGTCGTTAAGCTATTGCTTAAGATCTCGACTCTAAGGACTATCCTGTAGAGCTTAATATTTAATAGTTAGCTCTCTACTTCGTAAGGCAGCTGTTAGCGCAAACTGCTTCTTAAGAGTAACTAGTTAATCGTACGCCTTATCTTTTCCGCTAATAAGGTAAAGGTGTTAAGCAGCAATTATACGGCTAATATTAAGAAGGAGCTTACTATCCTTCTGCTTAAGTTTTATATACTCTGCTCTTTCGTATCTCCAGTCTTAAAGGAGATTACTGTATAATACCTTTTCAGCTGCGTCTAGCTAGCTGATCTCTATCGCTCCTAGCCGTATATCGCTAGGTAACAGTCTAGTTAGTTCTCTAAGCTTTAGTAGCTCATCCTTTGGTTTTAAGATGTCGTGGTACTTCCAAATGCCATCTACGACAGCTTTCTCTCGTCATAGCTGGAACCACGACTCCTAGTCGGCTAGTTTATCCAGTAAAACAGTCACTCGTGTGACTCCTGCGTTGTTGTACGACATCGTAATCTCAGTAATCAATCACTAAACTAATCTCTATGCGGAGAGTAACAGTTCTAGTTAAATAGCGACACTTGTCGACTATATAGGTCTTTGACGCTAACCTAGCTGTTAATAGACACAACAGGTAAAGGTGAACGTAGTTGTTATCAGTTACACGTCTAAAGCTATATTTGTGCAGAGTTGCGTAGCTTAGGAGGTGCAAACCGGGCTCATAACTGTTGGCGGGCAGCAGGCAGGAGGAACTAGGTTGATTCCTATCAAATAAGATACAAGGGAACTATATACCCTGTGGATGCTTATATAACAGAGCACGTGAGGAGCTAACCGTGTTAGCTAACAAGAAATATAAAAGAAGTAAGAGTATTTATAAGTATCTGTATCTACTATAAGATATAAGTGCCTAGCTTTACTATTCGCGTAAAGCTCTTATTCTAGTTAATAAGGACTAGTATTAAATAGATATAGTAAGAGGCTTAATAAGAGGCTATAAATACTTTAAAGTAATATATTACTTTAGCTCTAGTATTAGTAAGTCCTAATTATAAGAATAGAGGTATACTTTTTATAGTAGTAGATGCGAGTAAAGAAGGCGTAAGCACGTCTTTTAAATAGATTAGAGTAGATAGAAAAATATATCTATATTAATTTAAAAGTATAATATAGTTAAAAGCTAAGAGTCTCTAGTACTTAATAAAGCTTAAGTATAAAGTAGTATTATAGGCGCTAAAGAAATTTAGAACCTAGCTATATAGATAATATTTTACTATTAAAATAGACGCTTAGACACTTATTTATTAACTTAATAGATTATTACCTAATATCTCTAGGTTAGTCTAAAATAAGTAGCTTATAGCTATTCTTACTTAGGATATTAATATTAAGTATATTCTTAGAAAGAGGAATATTATTACTAATACGTTATTACGTTATCTAAAGCTAGAAGGATAGGAATAGCTAGATAAGACTAAAAATAACCTTAAAGATTTTATTAAAGCCCTACTTACTAACCTTAAGTTTACCTTACTTACTAAGATAAGTAAAGTACTAAATAAGTAATACTTAGATATGTCTAAAGTAATTACTTAGTTCTTAATAAGATTTAAGAAGCCTAAAGGCCTTATAAAAGTATAACGTTAAGCGTAGAAAAAGAAGGTAATAAATTTCTTTATATAAGAATGCTATCTATTCTAAAAGTCTATAAAGAATATAGTTATTTATTAAGTTATAGATAATTCTAACTTTAAGACTATAGCTATATAAGAAGTATATTAATAGATTAGTTATAGAGGAGTAAATAGCGTCTATTTAATACTTACTTAATAATACTAGTAGGAAAGAATATATAAAGAGGTATAACGCATAATTATATTATATAAATAGTGCTAGTAAAGATTATTAAGTTATAAGTAAGAGATACTAATAAATACTTACTATTATACGTTATAGGAACAAGTTACTATAGACGTTATTTATATACTATATTATTAAGGAAAGAAATTTATTATAATTATATAGGAATACCTTAGTAGATAGCTAAAGGCACGAGTAATAGCTAATAATAAGTTATCTACTATTACTAAGTTTTTATATAAAGAAATCTTATATTACTAGAGTATAATAAGGATACTTACTATAGATAGTAGACCTAATTTTAGAAAGGTAGTTAAAGCCCTTACTAAGATTTATTATATTAAGAGAATCTAGGTATTAGTATATAACCCTTAGGCTATAGGAAAAATTAAGGGTAGTTATAAGCTAATATACAACGCACTAGTAAAGCTTCCTAGACTTTAGGTTAATAATCTTCTAATAGTATTATAGGTAGATAGAATTTCTACTTAGAGTTAGACTAGATATTCTTCTTATTAGTTAGTTACTAGTTAGAATCTAGTAGTTCTAATTAAGCTTACTCTTCTAATATAGCAGATATTGCTATTTAGATAAGTAATATTAAGAGGCTAGTTATTAGCAGTGCAAGCTATACAGCTAGATTTAAGAAATTAATTTCTTAAGGACGCAGTGTTAAGAACTAAGCGCCTATAACGCGAAAAGAAGGAATATTAGAATAATTATAGAGAGATTTATTAAGAAGAAATTAAAAAAGATAACTTTATACTAATATAGGACTTAGCTAGAGATATTAATATGTTAAGAGATAAGAAGCTTACAAGCAGATAGCTAAGACTATATAAAGTCTTTTATGCTAACTAGAATAAAGGTAACTATTAACTTATAGACTTTAACAGCACGCGATTTAGAAACACTACCCTAGGATAGAGACTTAAACTATAAGTACTTTAAGATAAAAGCAAAGTTACTTAAGAGTATTACAGTCGTGCAAAGCTATAGGATCCTTTACTATAGGATGCTAAAGCTAACTTTTTACTACTGCCTGCTTAATCTAATAACTCTTAAGATAATAAGTTTATAGTTATTAAAAATCCTAACTAAGACGCAATTTAGTTATAAAAGAAAGAGAATAATCCTCCTATAAACTTAGATTTATCTAAAGATATAATATAGCTAACTACGCGCAGCTATCCTATTATTATACTAAGATCTTTAACAGAGACTAAGAAATAATAATATATTTAAATACCTAATTTAGAAATTAATTCTAACTTAGAAGATAAGCTTACTTAAGCTTAAGGGACAGGCTTTTATCTTAAAGCAGGGGAGGGGCTGTATTTCCTTTATTAAATTTTCGCATATTTTTATATATTTAGTATTACATATACGCAGCGTAACTCCCTAGATATATAAAAATAAGTTAAAATTAAACGAAATATTATTTAAAGTCGCTAGGAGGTCAATCTCCTTACTGCGCGATTAAAAATCGTGGAGGAACTAAGGTGTTAAAGAATCTAGCTAATTAGCAATTACTAGGTAAGCTTAGCGAGACCTACTAAAATCTAATTAGCTAGACAACTTAATATCTGCGCTAATAGTAGTAACGCAACTACGAGATTATAGAGTAATAATTCAAAGATGTAGAATTAATTAAACAAGGTAGAAGATAAGATAATTAATATTTTAAAGTGTAAAGGTAAGTTTATAGCTGCGTTTAGTAGTAAGATAAGACCTGCTTAAGAAACGTTCCTAAGTAGCTAACTCTTAAGAGGACCTGCTATGCTAGCTAATTAGGTAATAGGAAGGAGTTAAAATTATAGCAACTTTACCTTTTATAATATTTAATAAAGTAGCGGGGCTTTTAAGTAAAGTTAGGGAGGGAAAGATACTCTCTACTACTTAAACCCCCTCTAAATCTTAAGCCTGTAGTTAATCCTATAGGGCCTAAGTTTCTCTTTCTTACTTCTTATTACTATCTATTAAAACTTTCTAAGGTAGACATATAAGTGCCTGTTAGGTATAAACTTTAAGTAATATTATAGCTGCCTTAGACACCTAAACAGCTTAAGAAGCGTCTACCCCTACTGTTAAACCTAAATCTTTAACTAACTATAACTACAATTAAGCCTGCGCTAACAAAGATTATATAATTTACTAGTAAAGAAGCTATTAAAGACTATAGAACTGAGCTTAAGCGTTATAGTAATATTAAAGTACTTTAGCACGCAGGGATTATAGTAGATACTTAGGTTTAAAGCTTGCTGTAAGTCTCGCCTATTAAACAGAAGAGTATAGTAGATAATTAGATAGTAGCCTTAGTAACTTACTTTAATAAGACTTTAACCCTTATTATTATAACTAAAGAATTTCTAAAAGGAAGACTAAGCTTAATATTACAGTATAGAGGCATTACTACTTTTAAGCAGTAATATCTTATACTTAAGGATATAAATACTTATAAGAAGAAGAAGAAAAAGAAGATAAAGAGCACGTTTGCCTATCTAGATAAACACTATTAGTATATACTAAGGCAGGTTCTTATTCTATATTCTATTTAAGTAGTATACTTACACTCTAGCGTAATAGCAGTCTAATAGTTACTGCGTAAGACCTTACTAGATAACCTTACTCCCTTCTTTAACATAGCCCTTTACTATTAATAATAATCTGTAAGAAGAAGATAGGATAGATTTATTAATATTACTAACTAGGAAGAAGTACGTTAGTAGATAGCTAATATACTTACTTAGATAAAGAAGTATTATAAGGATAGTAACACTAAGTTGCGCAGCATTATTAATAAGTATAAGATACCTGCCTCTAAGGTTACAGCTGATAATATAGACACGCGCTCTAAATAAGGGTACTGTTAGGATCTGGGATCCTGGACAGGAGAAAAAAAGCCTCAGACGCTGGCAGCCAGTTAGGAAGATGCCGGTGTTCCACTCTGTTACATGTCACGTAGCCACTCGCTCTGCTAAGGACGAGCGCTCGTAGCGCTCGCAGCGAGCGCGACGAGCGCGTTATGTATATAGATCGTTATAATAAGCCCTTATAGCTTAGTATGTTTAACTTAATATTATACTCTATAGTATAGTAATAGTAATACTAATTATTCTTAACTTTAGTACTCTTTACAGAAGCACCCTCTTACTATCTTAGTATTAAACCTCTTTCTATCTAGTCCCTTACTCTATCCTAGAGAACTAACCTTATAATCTTATTAGTTATCCTTACTAATAGCTTTTAAGATTCTTTCCACTTTAAACACTCTTAAGATAAGTAATACTTATATAGAAAACGCGGCCTACTATGCTACTAGGCTAGGTAACGCTGTTACTAAACTAGACCTCTTCTATAGAGATTAGTTTAAGCTTAAAGAATAGCTACTCTAGTTTAACCTATTCTTTAAGTTTAATGTAACTACTTTAGATAATAACGACTAAGCAGTACTTATAACGAGCTATATAAGGGGCGAGGCTGCTAAATAGGTGAAACCTTACTTAGTTAAGTACCTAGCTAAAGGAACTAAACTAAAGGAGCTAATTAAGATATTTAAAGACACAGGAGAATTTAAGACACGCATGCAATAAGCGTTTAGGCTGCTAAATAAAACTACTATTGCAGAACGTAAAATCTAGAATATGCGATAAACCTAGTCTGCAGCTAATTACGCTAACAAGTTTTTAGGGTACGCTAGATAAACTAACTAGAATAATAACACCCTAAAAACTATATATAAATAAGGACTAAAAGTAGGTGTTTAAACAGAACTAATGCGCTCTAGTATAGGTATTACTATACTAGATAACTTAATTAACGAAACTATCTAACTAGACGTAGAGCTCTATAAGCTCTATATATAACTTAAAGGACAACTACTAGAATAAATAAAAGAAGATAAGAAACCCTAGAAGGATTATTATAATAAGTTAAATAATAGTCGCCTATAATACTAGTATTAACTACAAGGAGTGCCTAGGTAGTATATATCTAGAGGCCCTAAGGTAATATATCTAGATAACCTTAATAGAGGAAAGTTAGGTAAGAGTAAGAAGAAAAAAGAAATAACTTACTTTAACTATAATAAGAAAGGCTATATAGCTAAGGACTATAGATAAAAGAATAAGGTAACCCTCTAGATTAATATGCTAGCTGTAGAAGGAGAAAATAGCGACAATAAAACGTAGGAAGTCGTCGCTACCTAAGAGGAAAAGGCTTAAGATACAGAGATACTACAGCTACCTCTCTAGGAACCTACTAGGACAGGGATTCTAAGAACCTAGTATAGTAAAGATAAGAAAGAGAGTAACAGCTCCTTATCCCTAGTCTATAAAGATACTACAGAAGACCTTAGTAATACTATAATACTCCTAACTAAGGAATAAAAAATTAAGAACTTCTAAAACTAATATTAACTAGGAACCTTAAGGCTATTAACGCCTATAGAAGCAGAAAGGGATATTACAGAACTTAACTACTAACTACACGCGCAATATATGTATAAGGTATAGTATATTAACGCGTTAACTTTAGTAGAATAGGAAGCAGCTATAGTATAAGAAATAAGTATAGTTATCTTAGCTAAATAAGTAATGCAAGATATATTATAGGAATACTACTATTACCTTAAACATTACACGAAGGTAATATAAGAATAGGCAGAAAAAGCTAAAGAAGTATAGTAACCTATAAGCGTTAGGGACGCACTATAGAAACTTTAATAAGCTAGATAAATATAGGTACTAGAACCCTTAGTAGTTAAAACCCCTAAATATATATTATAACGCTAAATAATACTACTATTAATATAGGAAGATACCTTCTATATACCTAATACTTAGGACCTAGTATAATAAGGGTACTTTTAAGTTAACTCCTACGGCGAAATCGTGCTTACAGATAGTAAGAAATAAGATATCTACACTTAGCTTAAATAACAAATATATTAGGAGGAAGATAAAGAGAACGTTAACTCTAACTAGCTTCTTATAGAGGAAGAAGCTAGAGACTATTATAAGCGCGTAGAGGCAGCTTAAACTCTATATACTATGTATAAAAGACTATAGAAACTAGTACTAGATTACTTAATAGATTTACGTAATAGGCGATATAGTATTATCTACTAGTCTTTCTGTACTACAGACTTATATATAAAATACTACTTAAGTAAAATAGAATAGAGATACTTCTCTTACTTATTTTATTAATGTAAATATTAATAGTATAACTATCCTAAAGTTAAATGCGATAACTACCTATAAGAAAAGAGAACTATCCTCTATTTTCTAGGGAATAATAACTTTATAGCTACTATAGCGATACAGCTAGTCTTTAATAGAGAATGTAATTAGTAGTAATAGTAAACGTGCCTTAACTCTAACTACCTTAAGTATAAAGACGTTAAGACACTAAATAGGTATTAAGAGGAGCCTTTTTTAGAGTTACGCCTACTGATAGGTAAGAATTACAAACTCTATATACAACAGGCGTATAAGAACTCCTTAAGCTAAATATTAAGCTTAATAGAAGCTAGATAAAGGTACTAGTAGATTCTAGAGCATAATAGAGCTATATTTCTGCGTAAGCGATATAATAAGCTAGCCTTATCCTATTATTAAAATTAGTACTATATCTATTAATAGTAGCTAATAGATAACTAATACTATTAGAGTCTATAATTACACACAAGGTATAGAGCGTGCAACTTATTATCTAGAACTATAGGGAAACAATTAACCTAGATATCTTTAGACTATTATAGTATAATATAATACTAAGACTCCTATAGTTAAGAGAATATAGTCTAGAAATAAATTAGAAAAAGAAGAAGTTCTTATTTAAATACTATAGAATAGACGCAACTACGAGCAAGCCTACGCTGCGGCTAAGTGCCTAGGTAGATAAGAAGATAATAATTAGAATCCTTACTTTAAATAAGGACAGCCTTAAGATATAAGGGTCTAACTTAGCAGGTACTAATAGGAGGCTCTTAGACTAATAAGCTAGAGTTAAGAAGTAAAGTGTAACTCTAGTAATCCCTAATAAGTATAAAAAATATAAGTTACTCTTCTAGGAAGAGATAACTATAAAAGTACTACCTAAATATTAACTTTAGGATTATAAGATAATCCTATAGGAAGGAAAGTAACTAACTTTTAGCTTAATTTATAGTTTATTAGAAAAAGAACTTAAAACCCTACGTAAATATATTAAGATAAACTTAAAAAAAGGATTTATTAGAGAATTATAATTACTAGTAGGATACCCTATACTATTTATACTAAAGAAAAATAGGAAGTTAAGATTATACGTTAATTACTAGAAACTTAATAATATTATAATAAAGAATTAATACCCTTTACTAAATATAGTAAAACTATAAGATTAACTAGCTTTTATAAAAGTCTTTATAGTATTAGACCTAAGAGGAGCGTATAACCTTATTTATATAAAGGAAGGTAAAGAATAGAAGACTACGTTTAGAACGCGCTACAGCTACTATAAATATATAGTAATACTTTTTAGTCTTACTAACGCACTAGCTATATACTAGGCACTTATTAATAATATATTAAGAGAGTACCTAGATATATTTATTATTATATACTGTTATGGGCGAAGAGGCCTGACTAACGAGTGTGCATTTGTCCTATACTACAGAAGGAGAAAGATAGAGAAGAGGTTACAGGTATCCTTAGAGGATATATATATATGTTCGTACGAGCGAAGAAGAACGTGCTCCTCTAGCTGCTAACTTATACGAGCTAATAAGAAAAGGGGGCAGAGGAGATTAAGGAGTTCTTTCCCCGTGCGATAGTAGCGAAGCCTCTCCTGCTTAAAGGGCGCAGCCTATTATAATACCCTCCTCCTCCTTAAATAACTGTGTTACTTCTTTGTACGTAGTTTAACCTTAACCTTATACTTGTGTAGGTAGTGTTATGTTATCGTGCTGTAAAAGTAGAGATGTCGCGTGTACTTTTTCTTATTCGTTTGTAAGTAATTTTCCTCCTTTACTTGTTATTATTGCCTAATAACGTAGAGTAGAGGAGAGGTTAGTTATTTACTCGCTCGTGCGCATATAAAGAGCTTTTCCTCTAACTCTTTCTTCCTCTTTTACTACTTAACTTTAACTTGCTTGCGTACGACTCGTCTTCCTATTATTGCTAACATGCCTCCTAAAGCAGCTCCCTTAGCTGGTTAGCCTAATCGCGGTGTGTGGGGTCCTAGTAGTTATGGCGGTGGTGTAAACTATCTTGCTCGTACAACTGCTAGCAATATTATATCTACGCACGCAGCTGCTAGGGCTAACATTGCTTAGGTTACTTACGCTTAGCTTACTTAAACCGCTCCTAACTAAACTTAACCTACTAGTATTATTATTCCTGCTGCTTAGGGTAATACGTCTCTTCTTCCTACTAACTACGTGATCTAGTATATCCTAGATACTCTAGTTGCGGACGAGTTTCGCTGTCTCTTTGCGACTGCTTCTGTACGTCTTATTCCTCTTTTCTTTTCTATGTCTAACGTTATTTAGCCTAAGCTAGTTCGCATTACTAAATTCTTCCTTCGTCCTATTAATTAATCTCTATACGATGCTTAGTAGGGCTATAGTCTTAATAATTTCTCTCCTATTATCGCTCGTCGTACGATTAACGCTTAGTAACTCCTCTCTAGTCGTTAATCCTACCTTAAAGCCTACCTTATTTATAGCTGCGGTTCCCTTAACGCTAACTTCTGTTCTAATAACTATGCTAAGGCTATATAAGGGCGTTGTACGTTTACAGCCTTTGCTGGGTGTGTCTCTATTACTAGCGAGTAGAGCAGGGCTTACTCTAATTGCGTGTGGCAGGATTACAGTGCGTCTTATATAGCTAGGCGTGCTCTACCTCTCTTACCTTCTAACAGAGTCTCTGTTCCTTAGCGTAGTTGAGGTTAGGGTTAAGTCTTTACTAAGCCTAAGGAGGATAAACGTTTCTTAGACGTCTTAGGTTAGAGGGCCTCGTACGGGGTTAGTTAGCTTATACTAGCTTATTTCTCTAACCTTTTAGTAGTTTCCTAGATAGTAGCCGTACAGGCTATATATAAGTCCTCTATTTCTTATAGGCTTCTATAGTAATAAGATTCTCTTCTAGCTCCTAAGTTAGGTTATAGTACTCCTCCTATTTTACATAGAACTTATTATGTTAATTTTATAAGCGCTTATCTTAGATGTTCTTAATTACCTATTCAAGGTAGTCTTCCTGTAAGTTATTATCTTGTACGATAACAGCAGCTAGGTTTAAGTCGTTAGTTTATTATAATAGGAAGGGGTCTTTAGCAGCTAGTCTTAGCTTCTCTATATAGTATAATTTAGTTCTCTATAGTATATAAAGCTTAACCTAATAGGGGTCTTATACGCGGGCGACTTAGTACTTCTTACTTTTCCAGTTAAGTTTCTTGCTTCTGCGTGTAGTTCGTACGTGCCTGAGGTCTAACTATACCTAGTCTCTAACCTTATACTTAGGAGCTAGGCGACGTGTCTTATTCGCCTGTGCTTCCTATTATTATTAAGCGTGTGTTATAGCTAAGATAGCCTAGTTAGCAGCTTATTTTAGCGTTTATACGATGCTTTCTGCTTATTTGCTAGGGGGTGTTACTCTGTTAAGTAGGTCGCTACTAGCTAATTTCCTAGGTAGCTCTAGGAAGGGCGAGTTTAGATAGCCGTGTAGAAGGAAGAAAGGAGCGACGCCTGTAGAGGAGTTTATATAAGTATTTAGCATTAGCTTAAGGATTAGGCATAGCGTTACCTAGTTATTCTAGTTGTAGTTATAAAAGATTCGACTAACTACTTTAATATCACTATTCGCGCGTTCTGTAGTACCGTCTGTTTATAGGTAGTAGGCTGTTAACAGGTTTCTCTATACTCCTAAGAGTTTACAGATTTTTCCCTATAGTTTACTTATAAATTACGTGCTCCTATCTAATATAATAGACCTAGGGAGCCTATAGTAGCAGAAGACTTCTCGTATAAATGCCTAGGCTACATTATCTACTTTAATTATCTTAAGTAGGATTAGTATTACGCCTTTACCTAGGCAGTCTTTAACTACTATTAGGTTAGTACAGCTAGACGACAGTAGTAGACTAGTAATAAAGTTAACTGTTAAGTCTTACTACGTACGACTAGGTACTAGTAACGGGCGTAGGTATCTATACTTACTGTCTCTCTACAAGGTGCTTTATCTACATAAGCTGTAATTCTGTACAAATTAGCGGACGTTTTCGCTCATACTTAGCCAGTACTAGGTACTAGCTAGCGTACAGTACGTTTCTTCTCTTCCTAGGTAACCTGTTTGTACAGCTAGATATACTTACTAGATAATTCCTATATAAAGGGGTTTATTTTTAGGCACCTAGATCCTAGATCTGTATTAGAGCTTTCTCTCTAAGTTAATTGTGCAATCTCCTAGTAATATAGTAAGTTTCTTTATTATACTAGGTAGTAACCTAGCACCTAGCTTTATAGCGTCGTAGACTTCCTGATAGGTTAAGTTATCTTGTACAGCTTAGTCCTAGTGTTTAGCAATTAAGTCCTTAAGGATTAGAGCTTTTAGTAGGGACTTAGCTATAATTAAGCTGTTAAGGGTTAACGTAGGAGTTCGTACAACCCCTATAACTGTTAGATCTTACTATTAGGCTAGTACTAATATAATAAACTCTTTACTTACTAGGCGGCTGTCGTCTATTCTTTATAGTAGGTCCTAGTCTCTTCTAGATAGTGCGTCTGCTTAGGTATTCTCCTTGCCTAGACAGTACTGCAGCTTTATATTATTAAACTATAATAGGTAGACTAACTATCGTACGTGTTATTCTATTATCTTTTACTTTTTTGTAAAGTACTCTAGGTTCTTATAGTTAGTAATTACTTTAAATTCTTATACGCTATAGAGTTCTGCGTCCCATTTATTTAGGCATGTAATAACTACTAGCAACTCTTTATTATAAATTAGGTAGTTGCTCTTATACGCTAGAAATTTCCTTAAGAGGTAAGCTACCGTGCGAAGAGTTCCTTACTTATCTTCTTATAATAGTACCCCGCCTATAGCAAAGCCTAAAAAGTTATATTCTACTATTATCTGTTATTTAGGTAAGAAAGCAGTAAGGACTTCGTCTACTAAGAATACATCCTTAAGAGCTTAGAAACTCTGCTCTTATTCTGTATCCTATAAGAATTTCTCTTCTTTTCTTATTAGCTGTACGAGAGGCTCTGCTAGTTAGGAGAAGTTTAGGATAAAGCGTTTATAGAAGTTAGTAAACCCTAAGAATCCTT
Source organism: Pseudopyrenochaeta lycopersici (assembly GCA_003313425.1). Lineage (NCBI taxonomy): Eukaryota > Fungi > Ascomycota > Dothideomycetes > Pleosporales > Pseudopyrenochaetaceae > Pseudopyrenochaeta > Pseudopyrenochaeta lycopersici. The sequence continues at coordinate 2,641 of NHZP01000016.1, read as the reverse complement.
ATACGCCTTTAACTATTATTAGGGCCTCCTATTCTTAAATAGCTTAGACTTTCTTAAAGTCTATAGATATACCCTTTTATACTTCTAGGATAAAGCTAAGGTACTTTGTACGCTAAATATTAAACTCGCATTTACTTAGTTCTAGGTGTAGTCCTGCTTCTTATAGGCGATCTAATACTTTTCGTACGTAGGCGTAGTGCTAAGAGAGGGATCCTTTAGTAAAGATAAGGATATTATCTAGGTATGCAGAGGCGAAGTCGTCTAAGAAGTCTTGTAGGGCCTAGTTAATATACCTCTAAAAGGTACTTAGTACATTTACTAAGCTAAAGGGCGTTACTAGCTACTCATACAATCTAAATCGTGTTTAAAACGCAGTTATCTATTCTAATCCTTTACTTATCCTTATCTTATAGAATACTGCAGTAACGTCTAGCTTAGTGTACTATGTAGCTTATCTGATTTAGTTTAACGTCTCACGTATAAGAGGTAGTAGGTAACAGTCCTTCTTAGTTAGGGCGTTAAGAGCTCTGTAGTCTACACAGAATTATAGTCCTCCTCCTAGCTTACGTATAAATAGTACAGGTAAGGCTACTAGTAAGCTGCTTACACGGATAAACCCTTTATCTAAGAGGTCTAATAGCGTCTTCCTTAGTACTAAGAGTTTATCTCTTGATATTACGTAGAGAGGTCCGTACAGTATCTCTAGCTTCTATCTATCCTTCTCTTCTAACTCTATTACGTAGTCTTATTATAGGCCTTACTGTAGAGGTAGCTTATTTCCTTTCTTAGGTAGGAACATCTTTAGATAAAGTCGTACGTAAGCTAGTAGGGCGTCGCATATTTCCTGTAGTATTTTCTAGACCTTTAGGCGTAGTACTTTCTTAATGTCCCTTAGGCTTACAGTAAAGATTTAAGTCTTACTGTAGCTTTATCTGTAGTGTTGTACGTAGTATTAGAAAGCTACAGCTAATACTAGGGTATAGCTAAAGTCTAGGGTAGCGTGTTTTATACTGCGTACAGTAACCTTATATACTTTTAAGTATAGAAGTTTCTTCTCTGCGTTAATAACGCCTTTAATACTCTCTAACTAAGTCTTTCTAAGGATTATGTCGTATTAGTAAGTAGTTAGGGTAAACATACGCAGCTGCGTGCTGCTGTATTCCTCCTACGTCTAATAAAAATTTAGTAACGTACGACACTATACTCTTTTATTTGTTTACCCCTTTAATCTTAATAGGGAGGATCTTAATGCGTGGTAAGTTTAAGTCCCTTACAAGTTTCTTACTTAATAAATAGTAGGTGCAGTAACTGTTATTAATTATAGTAGTAGCTAGTTATACAGAATTAATAATAACATTTACAGATATAGGTTTTGTAGTTACTAGCTGTAGTAAAAGTAACCTTGTTATTTGTATAGGGGTTTAGACTTATGCGGGCTCTAGCACACAACTTCGTGCTAGAGCTACTCTTTTCCCTCGTCTAAGGAGGATAGAGATTCTGTTACTTGTTTAGTAGTTGCAGATATAATCTTTATAAGTTTTACAGGTTTATTAACCTGTCTCGTATAATAGCCTTCTTAGCTATTTAATAACTTTATTATATACTAGGCTACTTAGTAGTCGTGCAGACTGCACCTTAAACAGGCGCCGTTCTCTTTTCTTTCTTAGACCTATTTACGTGTTCCCTAGAATTCTTTTCTAGGTTTTACACAGAGCTAGTAAGCTCCTACAGAAGTTATCTAGTCTATCTTATTATTATCTCTTTAGGTTATTAGTTAGCTCCACGTGTCGTACGCTTCGCCTATATAGCTCTTGCTTATAGTAATTCTCTCTACAGCTCTTAAATTTTCCTAGGTTACCCTAGTCTGTCGTACAAACTCTTTGTACGTTTCTCTAAACAGTAGTTAATAACCTGCTTAAGTCCTTAGTAGCTTACTATTTAAGCTACTCTTAAGATAGTTAATCTTCTAAACGTAGCTTACGTTGTCTAACCTAGCTTTAAGGAGCTTAAGGTTAAACGCTTAGATATAAAGGTTAAATTCCGTTCTTCCTTACTTAGTCGTACAGAAGTATTTAAGGGCTTTCTCTCTTACTATAGGGTTCTTAAAGAAGTTATTAAGGTAGGACTATAGCTTAAGGAGGGATAGCGTTGCTAGCCTATTTATAAGGTTTATTATATATAGGCTAAGGGCGTTAAACGCTTAGCCTGTCGTACGAGTAATAACGTAATTCACTCTACTGTTATTGTCTAGGTAGGCTGTACAGTCTCTATATAGCTTTACTTAGACCTTTATTTTCTATTAAAGATATTACTCATGCAAGCCTTTCTTAAAGACTTCTATATTTAGCAGTCTTAGTTTCCTAATCTCTTATACAGGAGAGTCTTACTATTCTATTAAAAAGGGGGTAGAGACTGTGCGTGCTGTCTATGCACTACTTAATTCAGTAACTAAGTTCTTTAGCTCCTAAACTTAGTTCTGCAATAACTTATATAGCTAGCTCTGCTGTTAACTAGCTAACTTGTTAAGGCTGTCTTATAAGGAGTTAACTGTTACTAATAGATCTTCTGCTAAGGGTTAGTTATTGCGTAGTTGTTAGGGGTCGTGCTAATGCAACTAGTGTTGCTAAGGTGCTGCTAGTGC